>JAUCMP010000030.1:3447691-4190382 GCA_030770545.1 Macropodus opercularis
TTATTATTACTTCATGTAATAACGTGTCTGCCACCTGAAATCATTTTATTGTTTCTTAGATTTATGTGTCGTGATTGACAGGAGTTATTTCTGTTCTGTTTTTTTATGTAGACAGAGGAATTCAAGTGCAGGGAATATGTTCTGACAGTAATACTATAATATTGAAACAAGATGCTGACCAGCCGTAACAAGCTACCACAGACAAAAGTTGTGTCGTCCATCCCTCACCTACAGCTGTAGCGCTTGAAAAGGACCAGTACAGTATTTTCACTGCGTACGTTGGTGGGGCCAAATATTTTAATCCCATGACTGAGCTAAAAGCTGTTTCGACCACCAGGCGTCGCAAATTTCCACACCCCCAGTTCACGGCAGCTTCCAGCAGCAGCTTGTCACTGTAGCCCAATGGCTCGACAAACAGCAGTAATGTGTTTATTATGGAGACGTGTTTTGATGGTTTCTGTTCCTCTGTAAAGCTTTATTGATTTTCTTCACAATAAAATCTAACAATTACTGGAAGCTCAGAACCTCAGATTCAGCAGGAACAAGCTGCTCTTTGCTCCAGCCATGGAACGCTGGACCAAAAGGGGACATGGGAGCTTTGTGGATCTGGAGAAGGTGTTTGACTACGTCCAACCCCTGTAAGACCAGAGCAGGAGCCTGGTCCACATTTCCAGGGCTGCTCTTTGTCACCGGTTCTGTCCATTATATGTATGGGCAGAATCTCGAGGCGCGTTGCCTTCTTCGTCTGACCATTAGCAGCAGCATTAAAAGCAGCTCGGGAGAATCAGCACCTCCGAGTCCAAGTCCATGGTCCTCAACTGGACAATGGTGGCCTGCTGTCTCCAGGCCTGAAGTGGAGGAGTTCTAGTATCCTGAGGTCTTGAAGGATGGAGCCTGAGACTGATGAACTGTGCGTCAGCAGCAGTAATGTTGGTGCGTGTTAGCTCCAACGCTGCTGCAGCTCTTTGGCAGTTTTTGTAAGGAAATATTTCGAACCCTGACTTAGAACGTAGTTGTTGTTTCCAGATATATGGAATCAGCATAAAAAGTACTATAAGTTAAAACATTGTTGTTGAAAAATGAAACGCGTGTCCATAAAGATTGGAGCCACAGTTGGACGACTGCGGCTGTACATCATCATGTCGCACCTATCGGAGCCAGAGTTATCTGAGGTGGTGCTTGGTGTAAAGCATCTGATGCGTTTGCTGTGGGAAGTAAACCTGCTTGAAACACACATCTTCCCCCACCTGAGGCAGAAACCACATCATTATCAGGCCGCTCTCTGACAAGGACACTGTTTGAGTTCAACCTTGTCATGGACAACATGGAGTCTGTCTGATTATGATTAGCAAAGTAATCAAAGGTAATTGCAGTTCTGTCAAACCGCTCATGCTCTACATCTCTCTTGGTCTTGACTTCAGGCAGAAAACTTAAACCATTGGTTTGTGTGTGCATGTCATCCTGAGCGAGTAAACACCAAAGACTCCAGCTTTGTCTTTTCTGTCAATCATCATCAATGTTTCTTCTCAATTAAAAAGCTGACGTTACATTTAGTTCTTTAAATGCTGAAAGCATTTGTTGGTGTCAGTGATTGTTATAAAGTACAATGAAATGTACATTTAACATTTAAATTGAACATTTTAAATGCCTTCACAAATATATCATCATACAGAATCTAATCTCTGCTGCTGCATCCTGATTTATTAAACATGCTACAGCCTGGCATCGCATGGCTGTGGGAAGTTGCAGGCATGAGTTGGCTCCTGTCTGATGTTTGTCACCATGCGGCCACGTGATCACAGGAGCTACTGTAGTTAAATGCTGTTGTAGGTATTACACTGGAAATTGCAGAAGAATTCGTTAACCACGCTCACACCTGCAGGTTAACGTTCGGTTGTTGGATGGTCAAAAACTACAATATGAGTTATATAGTATATATAGTTTGAATAGTGACAAACATCAAATTAAACCATCAACCTCTTGAACCATCCAAAACTAAAATCGAATTCTCTACCATTTACTTAATATTCAACCTTTTCCTGGTCTCCAGTGTAGTTTGGGTACGTTTGGGTTCTGGCTGCTCTTTTACTTTTTTACTGTCAGAAAATGACTCAACTCTCACGATTGAGAGCGTGTCTACTACTGTTTTGATTATTTTATGATCAATTCAAATTTCCTCCATCTTCCTTTTTATTGCCATAGTGAGATGTTACTCTGTCCGAGGCATTTTATGATACAGTTTCAAATGTTTTAACATGTTCACCAACCCAGCGACGTATTCACTCACTGACAGCTCTCACTCCCCCGTTTGCTCCGCTGGAACAGACCCGGTCCAACGAGCTGCCGTCTCGTCCTAGACTATCACCAGACAGTGTGTTAGTGTTTGTTGCCCTGGTCTTCAAGCAGCAGGAAATGTAGTTAAAACCAAAAATGTTTTAGATTTATTTGAAAGCCTGTGTTAAGTTCAGTGCATCACCCAACAGAGCATCATTCGACTCAACACATCAGACAAAGCAAACTTCCTCCTCAGCAGTTAGTTTTTATGTTACAGTCGTTCTGGCTCCTCGATGACTTTTCTGTGTAGCAGATGTCGTTCTTTTCCTCGCGCGCTGAAGAACAGCAGGGCTTTTGATTAAAAATTGTGGCACAGCAGACACAAATAAATGTCTCGTGGAGAACAACAGAAAACGAAACAAAAAGGATTAGAAAAGCAGATTTGCATTCAGTTACTTTTGAAATGTAGAATCAATGAGAAATGTAGCTGCACACGCTGCCGGAAGGATTAGGGTTTGTTTGTTTGTTTGTTTGTTTGTGTTTGTTTGTTTGTTTGCTGGTTTGTGAGGCGTCTTGTTTAAAGCCTCCTGCTGAGCAGTATTGCCTGGAGGGAGTCAGAGGGACTGTGTCTATCACGTCAGCTTTGACCCAAAGTTCAAACTAGGAGCGTTTTTCAGTGAACGGTACGATGTCTTGTCTAAGTTGTTGCTCTTCTTCACGGGCTGTACTGAGCAGCAGATGGAGACATGAATGGTCCACACTGGACTTGTTTCCGTGTTAGATGCTAGTAGTGTCATTTGTCTTGAGTGTCAGTTCCACTGACGTACACTGAGGCGGTGTCTTACCGCACAAATGTGTTGTCATAGAGACGTCATGGTGCAGCCATTAGCAGGGATGGTACAGAGCGCAGCGTGTTGAAGTGTCTGTGGGATGATGATTGATGATTAGCATGGTGACAAAGTAGTAATCACCCTGCCAGGAGCTGCTTTCTGCTTTTAAAAGTGCTCTGTTCCTGCGTGTGGGTTCGCCACCAGATGACATTTGTGTGCGTTTCTCATCAACGCCCCCTCACCGACATGCTGCGTGTAACCTGTGGACCCATGTGCGTCGCCTCTACTACAGTGTGCGTTTATGAGCTGCCGAGCATCTGTGACCACTGAACCCAGCGCCGTTCATGTGCAGTAGACTATGATGACGAGACGCACACACACAGACGCGATGACTCACGCGTCTTAATTAGAAGCGAAGCTGCAGCTTTAGCGTTTGCGAGAAGGTGCAGGTCGATGAGAAGGAGCACCGACCGGAGGAAGGCTTCTCAGGCAGGGTGCTGTACTGAACGCAGTCACGCTGGAGAGGCGAGCAGAGGACGTGCTAACACGACTGAAAACCTACCAAGACCTGCTTTGCTGACTGACACACAGACGGTGGCGCCGTGTGGCGGCAGCGTGTTCGCTGATGCTCGTCCCTGTTTCTCTTGTTATGGGACAAAGTGACCTTAAACCGCCCGTAGTGCGTCCTCACCTCCAACGCCACACGTGTATCGTGGCCATGAGTCACTAGGCCTGAGGTATTTCACTCAGCATCCTTAATTCTGCTCTCCTTTGTTGATTGCCCTTAGTTCCTGCTTCAGTGTTCAGTGTCGTCCTTGCCGTTCTCTTCTCCTGCCTCCTCTCTTTAACCGTGCATGTACAATCGCTTGTTCGCCTCCAGCTCATCCAACATGTTGCTGCTGGGCTTTTACTGAACCTGTTGCTCACTGTGAGTTTTACAGTTCAGTAGCTTTTAGTTATTTTAGCTCCACCAGTTTTAGAAAACGTTATTACTAGACTGTATTACAGCTGGTGCAGGCTGAGCTTGGGTTGTGGAATTCTCGCTCACTAACTCACTATCCTTGACGTCTGTAGCTTGGCCAAATCTCTGGGTAGATTAACTAGGGTAGGGCGGCTACCAGAGGGCCATTCATACAGACCTACAGAATCACAGTGTCAACATGGACAACAACATGACCACGACTGAGACCTTGCATACAGAGTCAAAGAAGAAGAAGTGAAAGTGGTTGACATGACAGAACAGACTGAGAACAGAAAACCTAAAGCACCTCCCACTACTACAACTAAAACGGCAACTACATGACATGAAAAGACATGATAGAAGAACTCCGGACACCTCACAACCTAAAGTAAAGCTACTTAATCAATCTTGGTTCTTCATTACATGAACATCCTGGTCCCGTAAATATGGACACTTGTCCTGGCTCGGCCTGAATCCACACGTTAGCAGACCTACCTGATAAAACGGGGCTCGGCATGGTCGGCAGCTGATGGAGATGATGGAGTCAAACGTAAGGTAAGAAAGACAAGAGCCAAGCAGGTGAATGCAGGTTTGCAGAGTTTCTTGCTGCCAATCTGGGCTGTGGCTTAAATACGCAGAGAGCAGAGAGAGGTGAACATCAGGCGGAGGGTGTGGGAGAGAAACCCAGACACAGTCATGTAAAACATGGCTTGACAGGGAGGGAAAGCTGCTGCGAGGGCGGAGCAGAAAACCAGGCAAAGATTCAATGAACTGACTGACATGATACGGACTGAAGTGAGGAGTGAGAACAAAGGCAGACAGAACAAAGCGACGGAACGGAGGCCTGCTGCCGTGGAGGAGCTCGAACAGCAGGCTACAGCCGATACAACCACGGTGGCTCGTTCACTTCTTCTCGGTCCTTTAAGCCCATGAAAGTACACCCACATAGTCTTCTTGACTGATTAACCCCTTACCTGGCGGTGGCGAGTCTACTTGTAGATGCCGAGTCAGCCTTTTCCTAAAAACAAATACGACCTGCAGACGTCTCCACTCGTCCATCTCTGGTGCTTTTATGTGTTTCTGCGCTTTAGACCAGTTTCATCGATGCATCAAGCGTCTGACGGGAGCGTTTTTACCGCTCGTAGTCCAATAAATACAAACATATTTTGTATCGCTTTTCTTCACACAACTGTTAAAAGTCTCATGCAGAGGAATAAAGTGAACATGAATCCTCTCTAAGAAGCTTGAATACGTCTGACAAAGACGGACATTTGTCAAATGTGAGTCTTTCAGCATCACGTGGGGAATTGGTGTCACATCCCTTTGACGACAGAATCCCTCCACCAGCGCCACGACTTCATTCACTGGAAGAAATAACAGAATTTCAACCATAAAAATAATTTTTTAAGTGTAAATGCAGGTTATATATGAAATCAGCATAGGAAGTACTATAATAACAACAAATAAAAATAATTGGTTGACAGTGAGTTGGTTGATGAAGGGGTTACCTTCAAACCCACGGTGGTGGTGTATGAAGTCAAAGTCCTCTGTGTGTGGGGGGCTTTCGATTGGAGGACCAGCCGTCTAGAGTCGTCCAGACCTCACAGTGTTCTGCTATAAGTAGTCTGTTGCTGAAAACGAATACCCTCTGAGCCAGAGCGCAGCCCCAGGTTTTCTGCTTCTGAGCGTAGACAAGCTTTGAGCTTTCTTTAACTTCACGCTTGGCTACGTCAACTTTTCCACCAATGTTTAGGTTTTACTGTGTTTGCACCAGGACCATCTCTGTTGGTTTGCAAGTGTTTGCAAGCTCACGTTCATTCTGCTCTTGCACGGTTATAATTTACTTACAAAACATTGTTCTGGTGGCCCTCAGGGATTTTCAAATGGTCGATGCCATAAACAGTAATAATCACTGCTGCAAAACATTGTTTGCTGGATCAACAATTAATACAGTTTTAGACTCTGTTGCTCCTCTGAAGAAGAAGCCAGTGAATCAGAGCAGGTTGGCTCCATGGTCCAACTCAGATCAACTCAGCCTTAAGCAGAGGACTCGAAAACTAGAAAGACAGTGGCGTCAACAAATGAGGTGAATCCTGCCTAGCATGGAAAGACAGTTTAATACTATAAAATAAAAACCACCCCAGGTTTCTGTTCAGCTCTGTAGTCAGGCTGACTAAGAGTCATAGCTGTGTTGAGCCTAGTGTCCCTTTAAATCTCAGCAGCAGCTACTTTATGAATTTCTTTACTAATAAAAAAAAAAAAATTATCAGTCTTTTAACAAATGTCATAAACCGATATGCAGATCCGGCGTTTAACTTCAATAATTAACTCTGCTAAATCAGCCACGTGTCTCTTAGATTCAATCCCAACTAGACTCAAAGAAGTTTTTCCATTAATCAGCACGTCCATATTAAATCAAACCAACCAGTCTCTGCTAACAGGCTACGTACCACAGGCTTTAATGTTGCTGTGGTCAAACCTTTACTGAATAAACCTACTCTGACCCTAGAGAACTAGAAACTATAGGCCAACATGTCCTTGTCCTGTTAGATCTTAGTGCAGCATTTGATACGATAGATCACAAGATTCTACTACAGAGACTGGAACATAGTTGGATTAAAGGAAAAGCACTGGATGGTTTAAGTCTGATCTGTTGAACAGATTCCAGTTTGTTCATGTTCATGATCAATCTTCCATCCGCACAAAAATTAGCTTTGTTGTTCCACAGGGTTCTGTGCTTGGTCCAATACGTTTCAGTCTTTACATGTCTCCCCTTGGTAATATTATTAGAAAACACTCTAAACACAACTAAATTCAGATAAAACTGAGGTTATTATAATTGGTGCTAAAACCACAGAGACTTATTTTCGCTGCAGCTTCCCCCTTATTTTGTGTTTTGATTGGTGTGCTTTTCGTGCCGTTCACGGCTCGCTCCGCTCACACTGTGGGAAATAAAGGTGACCCAACTTAAAAGGATTTGGAATCCGCCTGGTTCTTACCGCCGCTGGTACGACTCCCCTCCAGACTGTGCCAGCGGCCGTGACACCTTGGTGTCATCTTTGACCCAGTTCTCTCCGTTACATCCTACATTATAGAATCTCTAAACCTCCTACTTCCACCTGAGGAATGTTGCTAAAATGAGGAGCATCCTCTCACAGAGTGATGCTGAAACATGAATCCCTGCATTAGTTCCTCCAGGCTGGACGACTGTGTCTCCCTGCTCATAGTTTGAACCAGTGACTCTGTAAAAAGCCTCCAGTTAATTCAAACGCTGCAGCAGAGTCTGACTGGACTCAGGAAGAGACGTCACATTTCCGTCAGTTTAATAAAACAGAGAAAAGTGTGAAGGGCCTATGACCTTTAAGTCTAATTGTGTGATGATCGTTTGTGATGATTTGTTTTTGTCTTATGTAGTTTTCATTATCATTATTAGTGTCACTGTGTTTTGTGTCCTGCTTCAGTTCTTAAACGTCCTTGATGTCTTTTTCATTGTTGGATCGTCGCTCACGCTGACCATGTCAGTCGCTCTCGCCTTTTGTTTCTCTGCTCAGGAAGTCGACCCAGGCATTTGAGTGTTGTGAGTACTCTGAACCCTCAATCGTGTCACGTCTAACTCAGACCTTATGGAGATTCATGCGAGGACTGTTCTGCGTCCACCTTATGTAAATGAAAGCCGAGATGCCGGACCAAGAAACGAAGCACCAGGCTGTGGATTAACAAACTTTATTGCCTGGGATTTTCTCGTATTGACTGTGTCGCGGCGGTCGAGCTTCCCTCTGGCAGGCGATCGGGATCCCTGAGTTTTTCTCGTTTGTGGTGCCCTTGTGGTTTTGTCTGATTGATTCACAGACGGCGAGGCAGTCCCTCCGGTACGTCAGTTGTCGCAGTGCGACACTCACCCTCGCCGGCCCTCCTGGAATTTACCCACCTGCAGCTGCCGCCGCAATCATCGCCCTCAGACGCTGTTTGGAATCTTGCCCACCTCTTCCATAACCTTGCCTCATCTGATGCTCGTCCTGCCTCCGCGCTCCTCGAGCGTATGATGTGTACGTATGACTTTAGCCTTAGTGACCCACTTACTCAAAACTAACGTTGGGAAAACTTGTAGGTTAATGTTTTCTCTGTAATTACATCCACGTGCTGCCACGCCGTCGGGACATCGTCATATTTATTTGTAAATAATTTAATACTCGCTTGCACCTAAGCCTCGGTTCCGCCCGTTGCTTCCTTAGCCCTGTCCGCTCTGGCAGGTCCAGTGGTTCTGACAGACTGTACCACATGTTTTTCTTGTTATCGCCCTCATTTGTTACTTTGTTTTATGTGGCTTTGCCATTTCTCCATCCCCTACTCTCCTCTGTTGCTCACTCCATCCCACCTTATTCTCCACTGATGAGCTGAGATGTGGCTCCACTCATCAGATTGCCTGTCTCTCCTCCCGGTTTTCTTTAACACTTGTAGAAATGACCTGACACATCCAATCCCAGGTTATTACACAGATGTGCCAACTCCCTCACACACACACTCATTTGGGCCAAGAAAAACACATTCCCAGTGACTGCTACACGAGCTTGCACAAACACTCCCTAATACAGGAGCCCAAATGAAAATGAATTATGCATCCTGCCCTGCCGCTCGTAACAGGTATATGATGCATCCCCTGTTTCCACACGACTGCGCCCACAGAGACACATGCAAAATGCAGAATGTGGTTGTGTATAAAGACATGTACAAAAATCATTGATGCCAATCTCAAATCTCTCTAATCTCTTATCGCTCGCAAACATATTGCATCATTTTGTGCTATAATGTAACATCTGATAACAGCTGTCTGAGATTTAAGATGCTCACAAACACACATGCACACACAACCACACAAAGCCATCATTGTTTTCAACGCTCATGTTTACTGCGGGTTTGAATGATCTGCCACCCACAACCGACTTCTCATCCTCCTCCCCCTACGAGTCCATACCAAGGTCGTTGGCCTCCCTCCTGGCTTTAGCATTCCCCTCGTATCTCCCATAATCCTCGCTGTTTAAGCCTGAGGTACAAATACATTCTGTTCAACCTGCACCAAGGGGTCCACTAATACCCAGCAGAGTGTGTTTGTGTATACACAGGCGTGCTTATATGCCTCAAAGTAATGTGCGCTTATATACACCTCTGTGTGCGGGGGGTGCGTGCACAGCAGCGTCTGTGCAGGGCTTTGTGTTTAACACCCATCAGTGCTTAGTATTCTCTCCGCCACACGTCCTTGCATCCCCATGCTTATTCTTTCTCTCAGCTCTCCTCTTTCAGATGAGAATACCAATGTCTGATGAAGAGAGGAGAGAATAAGGGTTAGAAATAAAAAGAAGGAGACAGAAGGCGATGGAGGCGTGCAACAGAATACAGGTGGATAAAGTTTATACAGCATGACTGATGTAACCTTGGAGCTATAGAGACAATTAAAGCAGACACAGGATGCTGCTCTCTGAAGGTTGTGCTAATCCCACATATGCTGAGACAGATAAACACTCCTACACTCATCTAATCTACACCTATATCACACAACTGAGTGCGACGCCATCTAACGCGTACCGGCACAAATACAGCCCAGCGTCCGAGAGGCCAGTGTGTTAGCCTGCAGCGCGCTCACCAGCCACGGGGAGTCTCAACCCAGCACAACTTGGAGCGACACACACACCAGTTTCCTCCCAACTGAATGTAATTTGGCATGTTCTCGTGCGGCTGCTGAAATGCGTCCCCGCCAGATGGCGAGGCTCGCACGTCATGCAGCGAGCAGACGTGCCTTACAACGTCCTCCAAGCAAAGACCTGAGACCAACTGAAGTCAGTCAAAACTGTGTGGATGTAGAGGCTCTGCTACTGATGTGTTAACTTCCGTTTGATGCAACGACTGCAGCTTACAGCCAACAGTAAATGGTGAATGAATGGCATGTACTGACATGTTTGAGCCTTGAGCAACCACGTAGTTTATCTAAGCACCAAAGGATTTTAGCCTGTTTCTGTTGACATGGCAGCAGAAAACTCTACAGGAAGATGTTTGGCTTGTACCAGTTTAGAGACACCAGAGCACCATGATAAACTGGTGATGAATGCAAAGCTACGATCTAACATGACACTGGAAATCCTCCAGATCTCTCCAACATCCTGAAGCTCGTGGACAAGCTGATGGACGTTATGTGAATGTGTGCCTCTAAAAGACAGGAGATATTTAGAGAACGTCCAAGCAAAGGCTTGGCCAGGGAACACGAGACCAGGCATCATTGTGTACTTTTGATGCCATTAGAAAGTATGAGTGAAAAGTGATTACGTCAGCGTGGGAAAATAAGAGCAGAGGCCTCGTGATGAAGACAGAGAGACAGCTGGACTTCAGTCTGGGTCCTGCTGTCAAAGTGGAGCCAAAGGACCAAACATACACATGAGTTAGTGTCACAAAAAATCTATAATTATGTTTATGTAGCTGTTCTGAAATTGTATCATTTGCGCAAGTGTCAACTGCACTTTCAAGTCCTTTGCATTCAAAGCGATCTTCATCCAATCAGATTCGCCACAGTCATGCCTAAACCCCAGTCAGTACAGTATATGTGATGCTTAGTAGCAGCCATGAGGGAAGCGTCTCCATCATCCTAAGACCAACTTATACTGGAGTTAGTTAGTTACACTACATTCTGAAAAAAAGGAACTAAAAGCAAAAGCATCTCTACAACCAGCTTTAAACATTTCAGACTAATTATTTCTAGAGTGTGTATGTGCCGCTACAGCACCATCATCACCATGGAGACATGTGACACGCGTCGTCCCTCAGCGCCAGACAGGAAAGCTTTGTAATTCCTTTGGCCTGAGCCAGTAGAACCAATTAATGAGGTCACAACAGTCACCAGTGATGGGGTCCAGTTCTAGTCCTGACATACGAGCCTGTCCAGTGCTTCACTACATCCCTGCGTGTTGGTCAATGCTCCAGGGCAATGCTGAAGCTTTTCCTGAGATAAAGACGAGCATCTAGCTTCTTTATTGTGAGCCCTGGGAATAAGAACTTGACAGTGTACAAAGAATCCTCATTATCAGTTCACCCAGAGACTTATTCTTTTATGTGACACCAGAAAAAAAACTTCAGCAGTTATGTTGCTTTTATCTGTTTATGTATGATATATTCTTTACAGCGTACAGCCCCAACGAACCGGCCTTGGCTGGACTCTGCCTACGTGGCCTAATCCACCTGACACATACAGTAGGATTGAACCAGGAAAACACAGACTGTCAGAACTGGAGGAGCTACACGGTTCTCATTGCATCAAAAAAGCCCAAAACATCCTTAAGGACACATCCCACCCAGACACCATCTGTTTGAACTGCTACCGTCAGGACGACGATACTGACAAATCAAATCACGGACAAACAGACTGAAGAACAGTTTTTATCCAACAGCCTTAACTGCACTGAACAACAAAGTACTGATTAGAAGGAAATGTGCAATAAGTGATTTTATGAGATGAATGTTGTCATGGCAAGGCCTTATCATTATCCTTATCATTATCATTATCATTATCCTTAACATGTCCAGCGTCTGCTTCACGGTGAGCAGTGGACTCAAGTTTTAGAAAGTGAAGCCATGAAGACATTTTGGCACGTAGCAGTATACTAGTGTCCCTCTGTATCAGACCTCCATCGAGTCGAGGGGGCTACAGCCTTTGCGAAGCGTGTTATGAGCCATGTTAAATGAGTGGACGGATGGCTCGGAGCTGATTGATGTCAGCTGGACCGGCTCTAATGCCGTCTGGCTGGTAGCATACAGAATGTGACATTGGTTTGGTCTGGAGAATATTGATCTAGAAAGGTTCTTGCTGTATTGATGTTCGCCGTCCTCCCATTTCAGGCTCATCTTGCCCTGCTTCCATGCTCGTGTGTGTGTGTGTACAAGCAAGGTGGCGACTGAGCCGGAGGCTGCTCGGGCGTGAAATCGTGCGACGGTCCCTCCATTGCGCTTCATTTAGCCACACATCACCCATCTCTCATTCCTGACAAGTTTCTTAACTGCTCCAAAATGCGAGCGCCTCGGGTTGGGGTGGCGGGAAAGCCTGTCAGCGCACAATAAGGTGTGTGTGCGAGTCTAATAAAGCAAGCGGCTGCCATGGAAACCAGGGCAGAGGCTAACTTATCCTGTGTGTCCAGGGACCCATCAGGACCTCGGCCATGGCACAAACACATGCACGCACACAAACCCACACATACCATGTACCAGGGCCATGACAAATGACTCTTAGAGGGAGGCCTCTCATATACGCTCCCATACAAACAGCAGACGAAGGGCCGTGAAACAAGCTGTGGCACCGCAAGCAATAGGCAGCGAGCAGCAGGTTCAGGAGCCACCGCCTCACACACAGTGATGGGAGCTCACACAGCTTTAGATATTCAGCATGTGTGTGTGTGCACGTAAAACAGGTAGATAAGAGTGACAGGGCACTAAAGTTGACGCCATGACAGCAGCATTCAGTCTGTGACAGGTTTATTGCATTTTTAATCTTGGTTTACATACACCCTCAACATTAAGCCACACACACACACCTCCTCCTCCCCTTTCTGTCGCTCAAACAATAAAAAGGGCAGAGGAAGCCAATCAAAATGATCTCTAATAAGAATATTACCCATCAGCCAGTGGGAGGGGTTGCTGGGGTTAGACGGCTTGCCAGGCTTCATCTGACATTTCTAAAATGAATTGCAGGCTGAACGTCAAGCAAATGGCTCGCGTCTGTGTATTATGTGACGAAGGTTCTCCCCCGGTCTCGCACTTGACAAATCTCATATCCCTGCTCCAGACTGACGAGCCAGCAGAGAATTAGAAGATCGCAAGCAAAAGTGTGATTGAAAAGGAAATGTTGGCGAGCCCCACTCTGGGCATCACGAAGGTGTCAGCAGATGAGGAAAGATGACAACAGTTAAGGCAGGCGCCGGACTTGTTTCCTTGACTAGACTGCAGATTGGCTTAGGGGAATGAGACGAGACCTCCACGACCCCAGTGGGAATATATGCTCGACGTGGAGAAGAGAATAAGACAAATGGTGAGCAGTGGGGACGATGCAGCCTAGTAGACCTTATTGGACTCTCTTCTTCAGGTTCAGTCATGTCTGCGCTGGAAAAACTGCTGCGTATTTGTACAGCTCTTACTTACTGCTATGATCTCAGGGGGCTCAGCGATGCCTACGTGATGAAACTGTCACCACAGAGTCTTGAACCCACAACGAGAACAGGAGAAACCACCCACACGAGTCCTGAGGAAAGATGGAGGAAGTTCAGGGGCTTGTCATCAAGACAGTAGAAACGCCATCAGATGTTTGATAGGAATTGGATATTAGGACCTGTTTACTTGACTGGATTAAACGTTACGACATTAAAAGTGTCTCAGTTTGGGTCCAGATCTGTCAAGATTTACTGGCCCTGTTAGTCTGAACAGGCTTTTCTACAACTAGAGTTTTACAAAGTAAGGTGCAGCTTGGTTGTAGTTGCACTCGGCAACTGAAGCACTGTGAGTGTGTGGGGAAGAGGAGGACGAGAGCGAGAAGTGGTGGCAGGAGCATGGAGCACGGAGCAGAACGTAGCCTGGTGAGAACCGGTCCGATTGTTGGGGACGATGTCCAGCAGGAGACTGTGGAGGGTGAGAGAGTGAGACCAGGTTCCTTTCTGCAGCGCGAGAACTGACATTAAAGAAGCTCGTCATCATCCGTGAAACAAAACTTGAGACGAAGCAGCACGAGCACCACAGAACCAGAAAACATGGTCTGTATGTGAAGCTTCTGGGAAATAAAGTTCATTAATCCAAGGCTCCTTCGTTCTCTGTCCAGTTACAGTATGGGAGCGTTGAAGGTCAGGCTCCCGACCTGACGCTACGCCGCCACCTATCAGTCCATGGCGTCTTCTTTTCCTCTGGGCTTTTCCCTTTTAGGGGCGGCCACAGCGAGTCATCGTCCTCCATTTAACCCTGTCCTCTAACTCCTCCTCTCTAACTAACTTCGTGTCCTCTTTCACTACATCCATACATCTCCTCTTGGTCTTCCTCTAGCCTGGCAGCTCCACGCTCAGCGTCTGTTTACTCATATATTCCCAGTCTCGGTTTAGTTTAGTTGTGTCAGGTCTTAAACCTCACTGTAAAGGGCCTTGAGATAACTGATGTTGTGAATTGGCGCCATATAAATAAAGTTGAATTGACCAAACCTGCTCATCACAGCCTCATCACCTCTGTTCCCTTCACCAACATGTCCATTGAAATCTGCACCAATCTCTGACCTCATCTAACTCAGGCCAGAGTGTCTCCTTATCTTCTAGCTCACCTTCAACCTGTGGGGCGTAATGACTTGCACGTTATGTCTAGGTAGGCACATACGCACATGCACTAGGCCTTGGGTTGAAACATTGCATGTTTGGTTTGGCAAATGTTTCACGTCCTGACATTTATCCAGACGTGGGACTGACTCTAGATGACACTGGATCGTCTCCCCTTGTGGTCACATGAATCAGTTCAGGGCTTGACGTAACGTAATATCAACAAAGTTCACTACTTAGCAGTATCAACAGGTTTTTAGCTTGGCAGGACTCAAGTACGTTATTTGACCACACTCATGACTTGACTCTAGGCAGACTTCCTGACCATAAGACTGGTCTTGATCATTACAACATCAGCAGCTTGACTGAGTTTCTACAACAGAACAGGAGAATTTCTACCTTCAGCAGATGCATGTTTTTAAAGCACAGGAACTTTGTTTAAGCACAGTAGATACGAATCTGGAGACTCTGAATTTCTAATGCACGTATGATATCAAATAGTCAGTGCTGCACAGTTGGAAGCTTTCTCTCATTACATTTATACAAGGTGAAGTTAAATGACTCCATGCTGTGTGACAGGCTGTGGATGGGTGAGGTCGTCGGCGGTGCCATGCGTGAAGAGCGAGCGCCTGCGATGCAGTTATCCCGACCTTTGGGTCCGTGTAGGTGCCGTGTACAGCAGCTCGCTAAGCTCTCTCTGCTTTCTAGACACAGGCACAAGCACCATTAAATCACTTCTTATATGCCACGGTGCTTTTTCTTCTGGGAACCTTATCTGATTAGAGCCGCTGCCATTTTGCTGGTTGCACTTTCCGCACTTGCACAAGTTCTGTAATTGTTTGGCTGCAATCCACTGAGCTTTTACTGACTTGCTTGGAGTGGCACAGCTGTGGCTGCATGAGACCGTGTAGTGCAACGTGACACCTATTTCATCAAAGTGCAAACACAGAACAAAGAGCATTTCTTGTCCTTGACAGGTGACACACAAACCTCACATGAACTTCTTTGTGCTTGGACACTTTCGATTACACATTAAACACAGTTAACAGTGTAACAAAACTTACTCGCAGACAGATACTGTATAGGATTTCTGGTTACCATGCCAACCATTTACTCCTTAAGCTTCAGTGGCTGAAGGACTTTTTTACTGGAATTTGATCTTTTGATTTGACGGGTTGTGGCACAGCGGTGCAGCACCGACCCTCCCAGCAGGGTCGCCCAGGTTTCTCCGGCTTCCTCCCACAGTCTGCTGCGACATGCAGTCAGGTGGAGGCCTGAGTGTGGCTGCTGACCTGTGCAGGGATCGTCTCGCTGCAGCTTCTTCACCCCCCGACCTGCACACGACAAGCTGATACTGCAGTAACTAGATGAACATGTGTGCTTCCTGCAGGAGAGTCGCAGACCTTCAGGTAGAGGAGGCTACTGCTGAGACTGCCGTTCAATGAGCTGATGCTGAAACACCAAATCTGAAAGCCCTGCTGTGACGGGATGTTGCCTCCAGATCTTCTAGTTTCAGAGCACGTCACATTAAAGACGAGGCCACTACACAAAGAACCGTGTTAAAGTAGTTAGTGTCTAAATATTGTGTTCCTGCGACTAATAGTGTCTGATGATGGTGTGGTTGAAGACATTTCTTTTTGCGCCAGTGATTGGCCTGCTGGACTCATGAGCCCACTGCAAACCAATTCTGTTTAATGACCCGAGTAAAGAAGTTGAAGTCTGCATACTGAAGGTGACTGCAACCGTTTACTGCTCAACAAATGCCTTTTAAGGGCATTTTGCCACCTAAATTGATGAATTTCACCTAATTTGGTGTTTGCTTGTCAGCCGTGTAATCTAATTAAAGTGGATGCTCACAGCAAAATGACTTGCTTGGTATTCACAACAGTAACAGCAGCTACAGACATAGATGGAGTAATAATCATCTGCTGTGTAGTTACAGAGCAGAACACGCTTCCTCCGATGCTGCTGCTGTTCTCCTAATGGCAGGTGATGTAAGATGTACCAGAACATAGTGCTTGACGTTTTCACTAGAGGTCTAGTAGTGACCTCCAGAGACTGGAAACCTCCCCCGGTGGGTCGTGTGTCAGCAGGTGAAGCCAGCCGCGTAGAGCACCGATGCTAAGACATATATCAGACCTAGCTGCAAACAGCAGCTTGGAAGCTTAGTCATGAACGCATCACGTGCTGTTCATGTCATTAGTCATGTCATTAATTTGAGAACCACGATCAGAACTGGGCGGTTGGAGTGGATGGATGGCAGAACAGCATCAAGTCCAGCACAGGACTTTGTTTGTACTGACACACGTCTTCATTTAGTGCTTTATTCAGTGCTGAAGCCAAACAAATCACCTCATTCCAGTTATTCAGTAAAAATGTCCTGTCACTGTCCTTTTGTGGTGTATGAGAGGCGTCTGTGCAGGCGTTAACCCGTTAACAGATGCCAATTTCTGTTTTTCCATAGAATCACGTGACTCACTTACTTCCCCTTTATTGTTATGTCTCATGCAAAGGAAGTGTGAAACGTGAATCCTCTCTAAGAAGCTTGAATACGTCTGACGAAGACAGTGAATGAAGCCTCAGCGTCATGTGAGGAGGACGTGGATGTGAGGACCTGTCTGACGACAGAATCCCTCCACCAACGCTGGATTCACTGGAAACACTGGGAGAAAATAACATTTACGAGGGTGTTTATGATAGAAGTGAACCATAGAAAGAAAGAAATGGAAATGAAGGTTATAAAAGAAATCATGGGCGAACGTAGCTTAGCTCATGATGCGGACCCGCTGGTCGTCAGTCCGGATTTGGCCGCATATTCAGTTTTTGCGCGAGTTTCGATAGTCACGCACTAAAGTGTGTCGCTGTCCAGCTTGTGGATGGTGAAAACAGAAAGTCAGAGTGACGTCGTGCTTCACCAGGCAGCCGCTGCTTAGAGGCTGCTGGTCACTTCATGCTGTTCTCTGTTGGCCAGACCTGACCCCAGCTAACACTTCCCCTAAGCCTACTGTACTAATGCATAACATAAAAAACACCTGTGACTTACAGTACGTGTCTGTGTTGCTATAGCAGACCATGGATGGACTTGGCTGAAGGGCTGCTGACCTGTTGCCTTGCTGGGCTTAAAACAGCCAGTTTAGAGTCTAGATAGAACACAGAGCCACAACAAGCACTTCAGTAAAAAATAGAAAATGTGAAAGGAGACAGTCGAACAAGGAACGACGTACCTGGGCACGAACGGGCAGCTCCCCACACCTGCTTCCTCTTAGCTAATAGGGTGGTTAATTACCAAGCGTTACCCTGTCAAGTCCAGCCTGTGAGTGTTGCACCGCAGCAACAGTAATGCTGTTATAAATAGTGCTGTTGGTAAAGTATAGGCATCACATTGTAAAGGTCATAGCAAAAAGCTCCAGGACAGTTATGTAACTGACTGTTTGGATCAGTTTGTCGGGTTGACCATGTGTTAAAGAGCAAATAAGCCATGTGCTGAACAATAGCCTGTTCCTGTTCTGGTCCGGTCCTACGGTCTGCTTTGTGCCGTTCCCTTGTCCTGGCCCGATGTCACGTCCGGTCACACGGTTTGGCTTTATTGGTCAGCTTTGTCAGGTCGTTGTTGAGTTTCGATGTTGTTTGTTGTTTAAATGCAACAGTGCTCTTACCTGTTATTACATGTCAGCAAGCTTCTGAAAGGAATCTGACAAAAATAGATTTGACGGAACCTTGTGTTGGTTCAAACTTTACGAGTTTCACTGTAGCTTTGCAGCCAGATTCTGCTGAAATGTCCTGTCGCTGTCCAGCCCATGAATGTCTTCAAAGTAAAAGTGGAGATGTGTAAAGAAGGCGTTTGTGTTATGGCAGGTTAGCTGGTGTATCGCTGGTGTTCAGCCCTGCACTCACAGCGTCTGCTTGGCTGGAGCAGCTAATAAGTCAGTAATACGCAGGCTTTTACACCAAGGTTTGATTTGGCAACGTGTGCGTCGCGATTGTTTCCCTGTTGAGCTGTGAGCCACGTCTTCATTGTCTAATCTCCCAGAGAGGGAAACTCTGTCTGTTTGATACTTTCAAGTTAAACAATCTGTTGAAATAGAAGCGGGGCTGAAGCAGATGCAGCTAGAAGAAGCTACGGAAAGGCTTCACGCACACAGGCGGGAACAATAGATGCCGAGGGGACACCTGCTCGCCCTCGTCCTCCTCCCCGTCCTCCATTAGGATTCAGTTCAGGGCTCAGCTCCGTCTGCGTGCGTCGGGTAGCCGTGCATACCGTGGCGAGATCCCGCCAATGATAATGAACTGCCGTGTGTGTGTAGGGGAGGAAGGAGGTGGCACGCTTGCTGAATCACTCCCTCTAGCCATCCCTTCATCCACCTTTCTCTCCATGCATCTGTTCCTCCTCCGCCTCATCACCCACCTCGTCCTCGTCGGTGATGTGTCGGCTAGAAGGACGGCCCCCGCGCTGACACACTCACACACGCAGACACACACCTTCGCGATGTGTCACTACCATCCCTGTTGCCTCTTCCCTCCATTCTCCGCTCGCTGTTCCATCTACCCACATTTGTTCTTTTCCATCCGTCAGTTTCTCCTTTTTGTGTTCTCTTTATCTCCACCCTCCTCGTCCACAACCCCCCCCCCACCCCACGCTGTGTCACCGCTGCCGAGAAAGAAAGAAAAATGCCGTGGTCGTCAAGAGTGAGAAGAGGAGAAACAGAGAGAAGAGTCAAAGCTGTGTTTGGAGCGCAGCGAAGCCTCCATTCACCACGAGCCGGACCTGACGGAATATCCCAGACGGCAGAGACTCGAAGGACGGAGAAGAGCCAGAAGTAGAACGGGAGGAGTGGAAGAAGCACAAGACTGAGAAGGCAGGACAGCGAGCGCTCGCCTCAGGAGGGTACGGAGAAGCAGAACGAAGAAAACACCCTGGCATGCTCTCTGCGCTCCTCTAACAACTCTAGCTCTTCTGTCCCTTTTGGTGGGTTTCATTGTGCTTTTTGATCTCCCTCGCTCTCCCTGTAGCACAGTGGAGCTTTGTCAGTCTCTGTGTTGCGTCGTGTCCACGGGCTCTGTTTGGGACTTTGACTAATTGTGAAACTCCTCTCTGGACTGGAGCAGAGAAGAGACGCTCTCTTCCCTCCACTGCTTTTTCATTCTAATTAATTCCCCCCTGTGCAGAGCCTCAAAGAACTTCACTCTCTCTCGCTCTCGCTTTTTCCCCTCTCTCCATCTGTCTGCCTTTAAGAAGTAAATAATTGGATGTGGAGATTGGCTTTTTCTGTCGAACCGAGGCTGCACAGTAACAGAATTTAGACTCAGCTGGAGCTCAGCGTATGGTGTGAAGAACAACGGTGATGCTCTGTTTATGTCCTGAAGACACTTTTGGCTTTTTACAGTAAATAGCAGCAGTCGACCACTGTCACAGCCGCACACAGAATCACAGTATCTCTGCCAATGCAGGGATAAGGCTGGACATGACCTCTGGCCTGTCTGCAACCTACAGACAGCACAAAGTGAAAGTAGGCAGGAGAGAGAGGGAAGCGGTGAAGTGCAGAGAGGAAGACCAAGAGGAGATGATGGCAGCGCGCCGCTCTCGCCTGCAGCAGGGTGCAACGAGGGACGGACCCTTCAGAGCCGCCGTACACTCAACACACACACCTTAGCGCACTTCACGCGAATGGAACTGCTACAGCGGGGCCTTTTTTCTTCTGTGGTGCTTCATTATTCACCCACTCTCTTTCTCTCTCTCTCTCCTCTTCACCTTCCCACCCAACCACACATCTCTCTCCACCCTTTCTCCTCCTCCTCATTCTCCTCCTCCTACTCCCGATGCTTAGCTCCATCCAGTCCAGCCTCATTGTCCTCACACACATCTCGCCGTGCGCGCTCCCACGTGCATGTGTCTCCGCTCGTCTCTACAGCCCAGTGCAGCGCAGAGCAGGGTTCCACTCTGAGGTGAGTGCACAGAGCCACGTCTGTCTGCTTCAAAGGTGTGTGAGGCTTCCCTCTTAAACTGTCGTTAAGGTTTGAGTGTGTGAACTGGCATCAGAGGTGCTGGCAGGGACATTTGGAGTGTGTGTGTGCATCCAGAGGGTGAGCTGGGCTTCGTGTGTACGTGCTCTGATTATGAATTACTGACCACGGCTTGAGTCCTTTTCCCCACTAGTTCCCGCTGAGCCTCCTTTGGGTGTTTTGCTCTTTTCTCATTCTCTCTGATTTCAGTTCACTGACTTCACTGCCAGTGTCTGCTCACAACAAAACACGCTGCCAAAGCTGTGCACTAAATGCAGATTCTCACCAAGCAGCCGGTGGTGGACAGTGTGTCTTCAATCTGTGCCTTCTTTCGCTCTTTCTCGGTTCAGCAGCTTTCTCCATGTGTTACGCACACTGCACGGCAGATTTAAATATTTCCCGGCGGGTTGGGGTGAACAGAAATAGATCTAATTCTAAATCAGGACGCAGAGCGCGGCTAAGGCAGACTCGCTAACCTCCCTCCCGTTACAGCCGGCAGCTTCAACTCTGCACTCCACAGGATGGAAAAGTTCAGAGGTTACTTTACTTTATTACTATTCAAAGTGGAATTAAACCGACAGCGTGAAAAGCCAAATGAACATTCACCCAGATTCTGGAAGCAGGACGCAGGGTCGCTCCTGCTTCAGAACCATATGGTAGATATGGAAATGTGGCTTATTTGGCTCAGACCAAAGTTGAGTTTTAAAATACTTCAGAGAGTTCACGCTGTGTAGATTTGTCTGTTCTGGCTCTTAGTTGCTACAGTAGCTGGCTGCACTGAGGGAAGCAGCCGGATTAAGCCTTAAGTTAAGATACCGATCTAGAGCAGATGAGATACCAGCTGCCTGTCTGCCTGCTTACCTGTCTCCCTCCAGAGCAGAGATTGGATAGGTCACGGCCCAGAGGCTGCAAGAAGGATGGAGATGTGGAAGGAGTGGAAAAGGAGCAGGAAGGCAGCAAGCAGTGTCAATATATGCGTGTGTGTGTCAAAGTGTTTGTTTTTCGTTGGTGTGTGAGAGATAAAGCAGAATGAATAAGATGTGCTGGAGGTTGGATAAGCAGCACCTGGCTTGAGCGAGAAAAACCAAGATAAGGATGCACAAAGAGATTGATGGGGCTGTGAGGGTGGGGGTCGCAGAGATGAGTGAAGCCTCCAGTATCTACCGACAGCCAGGACGGACGTCGTGTCCAGACCCACACATACTTTAGCTGTCTCTCCCCCTCTCCCCCGTCTCCCTCACTACCTGCCCTCTTCCTTTCTACTCCCCTCTTTTTCACAATGAGCCGCCAGCAGAGAACAAAAGAAGACATAATACATGCAAACCCTCCTCTCTCTGCAGTCAGCAAGGAGAGGAGGAGGAGGAGGAGAGAGAGGGATGAGTAAGGCATAACGTGGAGGGCGATTGCAGTAATCAGATTCTATAAAAATAGACATAATAAAGTAGGGTTGCTCTGGAAAAGTCACGGTGCAGAGGCTGAGCTTTGGGATGGAAGCTGCTGAGCGTTGTACATCTAGCTCCTCAAGAGCAGAGCTAGATGTGGCGTTGGTTGTTTGTCCCTCAGCATTCCTGCACGATCGAAGCTGCACCGGCCTCCGTCTGTGTCATGTTGTGTCATAGCTGCTTCTTTTACCAGACCAGTCTCTGTCCAGCCACAGTTGTTAATGTCACAAGCACAGAGCCAGTCAGTCAGTAGACTGATCACAGTTATTTGGAAGATCAAGGCACATAATTTACCACTAGAAGTGTAGATCAGCTGTCAAGCAGTGACCAGAGAAACGCTTTTACTTCTGTCCAACTGAGTTTTCATCTCTGCAGCTGCGTGAAGTGAAGCTTCAGGTTGGGATAATGCAGCATGGACACGTCCGTCTGGCTTCATAATTAATGGCTGCTGTGTGTTACACCCCGTATACACAAGCAGCAGCGGTAATTAAAGGAGTGAATAAAACAAGCATCAGTTCATTTGGGCTGCTCCTCCTTCTTCTGCCTCGTTCCTTTGTCCTTTTGATCATCCTCCACTCGCTTTACTTGTTCCCCTGTTGAGCCTCGTCTTCCTCGCTCTCCCAGTCTTCTTCTCCTTTTCTGCTTTGCGTCTCTGCTCTTCATTTTTCATCCTCTATCATTGTCTCACTTCTCATACTCACCCCTCCTCCCTCTCACCCCGTCCTATCCTCCTCTTCTTCGCTCTCCATCATTCCCCAGAGGTGAAAGAGTGTGAGCAAGCTGTTGCAGCAAGGGCAACGGCAGCCAGAGCTAGTGTAACAGGGAAGAGAGTGTGTGTGTGTGTGTGTGTGTGTCGGATACGCACACACACCTTGTAGACACTGCAGGTGCTGCATCAAGATAAATAAGCCGTCATTAGCCAATCAGGTCAGCCAGTGGGAGGGCGATAGAATACCGAGGAGCAGCAGCAGCCAGAGGAGGTCAAGCCTCTGACTACGGAGACGTGTGTTTGTGCGTCCGTTTGAGTGTGTGTTGCACGGAGATTGAGAAGGAGGATTCCCTGATTAGATGGGAGCTTTTTGTTAAGTTTCATCTCCTCCTCGCTGCGAGCTTCCCCTTCCGTCGCTTCCTCGTCGTGGTGTTTCTTTTTTCCCAGCAGTGCTCCTCTGGGAAGCAGACGAGTGCAGAGAGGAAGCTGAAGACTGCTGTGCTGCCTCTTAACGGCCTAATTGGTATCTCCGGCCTGTTGTTTATCGCTTCGCTGGTAACTCTTCAGCATGAAGGAGTCAGAAGCTGACGAGAGGTGAAAAGCGTTTCAGACTAGTTGTTAGCTCTGAACTGTTCTACCAGGAGGAAAAGCAAGACGCGACTGTACATGTAACTTTTTTTTCCTCTGAAACCAATGAGAAACAAATTTAAGAGCAACTCATTCATTACGTTTTGCCCTCTTAACGTTTAGACCAGGGCTAATGCACATGGATTTCTCACAGGCAGGTGCTGCTGGTAAATGACTGACCCCTCGGAAGAAGCCTAAGCTGCCTCATTCCCCCTCTCTCTGTGGATGTGTGTGGGGCTTTAGGATGGCCGCTGGCTTACTTTGATCACTAATCCTTTCTCTGGCCTGACTCAGTCCCTCATTCTTTTTTCCTCTGCCCATCTCTCCGCCTTCCTCTCATGTCCTCTCCCGTGCGAGCCTCTCACGGTCAGTTGCCATGTCTGCATTGTGAGCAGCTTACAGGCGAATATCTAGGGCAGGGCGCCCTCTCTCTCCCTTCCATGCGTCTCTCTCCCTGTTTGTCAGTCTTTGTCATTCTGACTCTTTGCCTCTTCTTCCTGATGTACTAGTAGAGGTGTGTACCGAACACAGAGCAGGATTCTGAGAAGGGGCGTTATTATTTCTAGGTAGGTCAAAGACAAGCTGAAGACAAACCGGCCGTTTGCTGTTCACGTCCGTGAGATCGGATCATTAGAAACGGTTATTTAAATGTTATTTTTGGAAGCAGGGTTGGTCTGTGTTCAGCTGGAGCTAACAGGACTGTATTGTGACCTCACGGTGGAGGGAGACGTTGGCATACGGGTATGTTTGCACCTGCCTGTGCTGCTTTGAGTGATATATTAGCTTTAACTCCTTTCCGCCCTTTCTCTGTGTGCTTTGTTCTGCCCTCTGCACCCTGAGATCACTGTGACCTTTCTGTCCTCTTTTGCTTCACCTTTCGTTCCCTTTTTCTCTTCTCAGTTTCAGGTAATGTGTCCAAGCAGCTGAGGCAGCACCGCACATACAACAGAGTCTCGCTGTCTGACGCGCTGTGTACAGCTCCTCTGAGTCTCGTGCTCCTGCCAGCGCTTCACAGCGTTATTATTCAGCGTGTTCATAACTTCACAGAGCAGCTCAAAGCTTGGCTAGACAGTTGTAGTGTTAGTGAGACCTTGTAATCCCCCGCTCTCCGCCCGGCCTCCGCTAAGCCTCATTCCCCACTGGGAACCTGAAGGTTATAATTAAAGTAATAAAGCGAGGCACTTACAGAAGCCAACAGGCAACACATCGGCTGCTGTACTCGTCAGCGGCATTAACACCGTAGTAGTAAAGCAGCAAACTGGCGTGAAAGTAATCACGCGATCATGAAATCATCGGAGACGTCACACGTGCTCCTGCAGCTGAGTCTCGCCTACATACTGCTCAGGTTCAGCCCTAGCTCCTCCAGGCCTCACCACAGACAACAAGATCTGAAGGCTGCCACTTTATTCATGCGAAGGAGTTGGAAACACCTGGTTTACAGTGGGAAGCGGCTGACTTGTTTTGTTTCAGTTTCAAAATTCGTAGTTGAAGAACGTGTCTATAAAGTAGGTACTTTTCACATGGCGCAGAATAGTGAGGCCCCCTGGGGAGGTAGCTTGCATCCAGGTGCAGGTGGAGCGGTGGCGGTTGTAGTGAGTGTGTGTGCGGGGGAATTTGGAGACGTGTGTGTGTGTGTGTTTGGGAGGGGGTAAGCACAAAGCACTGGCCTGTGGAGCAGGGAGAAAGCTCCTGTGTGTTGTGTGCTCAATAGGCCCTTTGTTTGCTGGGCCTGGGACAGTTAGCCATGAGGACTCACTGAGAGTACACCTGAACACACACGCAAACCATCCCGAAGCCCAGCGCGATGCCATCCGATCGCCACGGTTCCTGCTTCACCATCTTTACACCCTTATCAGTTTTCCTCCACCTTCTCCTCTCAGCTCCTCCTTCCTCCGCCCCTTTCTATACATGTATCCATCCATCGCACCCTCCACTTGCCATATTTGTGTTCGAACAACAGAATCTGTTTCCCAGCTCTTTCAGCATGTGGGTGGGTGTGTGTAGGGGTGGGTGGGATTTTCTACCTGGAAGCAGGACAGAGGGCGTTTTGTGTAAACCAAGAGAGCGACGGACAGCAGCAAGGACAAACGACAGAGAGTAGGGATAGGAAGGAAGACAAGAATGCAACAGGTAGAAACAAGGGCAGAATCCCAGGACACATGTTGGTATTAATATCGATTTGATGACAAAGAAAGGGTGAATCCGGCCTAAAGACAGGAAAAGAGCAGGACGTGATCTTTGTGTTTGACTCCATCTGATACGCCTCAAGGAAATTGCTTGTCCATGACCACACAACGACAGAGCGAAGTGAGGATTGCTGCTGATCCGACCAAAACCGTACAAGATGTAAGTAAAATGAGAATGTGCAGGAATTTCATTTCATGGGTTCCTCCTGATGATCTATGAGCTTCTGAGAAGTCTGTGAGCGGTGATGTGCGTCTGAAGTGTAGCCGCGCGCAGAAGGAAGGAGCACATGAAAGCAAGCGCCGTTCAACGCGTAGCGCGATGGGAGATGCTCCGCAGGTTCCTCACGGGCTGGTTACAGCACATGAGCGAAGTCACATGTCAGCATGAATCCACTCACATCCAGTCTGTGTGTGTGTGTTTGAATAATGGAAACGGGTTTAACACGCTTTCGATGGAACTTCTCTGGGCTGTTGACCGGTGGGATCAGCATTAGGAGTCTGTCACTCCAACTCCGAGGCACAATAACCAGCTTATCTCCACACACACAAACATATGTACATGCTCACACGCGCATGCAAACAATGATTTCCTTATCTCAACGTACATACTAGAAGATAACAAATAAACCACATTGTCTGTTTCCACAGAGGATCTCGATAAGACACAAATCAGCTTAGACACACACACACACACACACACACACAAGGAAGGAAGAACAACAGGCTGAAAAAAGATGGATTAAAACAAGGATGGCTGACTTTGACATTAATCCCACCTGCTTCAGACATTCTCTGTGCCTCTCTCACTTTCTCAAGCTCTGCTCCTTCATCTCTCTTTTATTCCTATTTTCATGCTTGCTGCTAGAGCAGCCCTTAAAAAGGAGGGAATCCCCACTCAAGCAGCAGAGACGCTCCCTCAATGGAAACCATGACGCTCCAGCCAAGAGACAGTTCTTTCTGGCGTAAATTAGCACAATGACTGTGGCGAGAGGAAACCGCCAACCCTGATCGTATGGTGCGTCACTGACCGGATTCACCAGAGCATGGTAGAGCAGAATGAGCCTTCACGCTGGTTAGCGACTGGGACACTTGGACATATTGCTGCTTTGGAATCAACTATTTACAAGAAACTTTTGGATTTTGGCTCCCCGCGTGGTGCGCACTGATTTGTATTTGTGGATGCACGTGGGCCGTTTGCCTCCCGCGCTCTGTTAACGTTGACTCATCCGTTTTCAGTCAGTTAATAATTCAGATGGTCTGCAGGCTGTGTTTTCATCTGCCTCATCTCTGCAGTTGCCCGTGAAAGGAGCCCTGGTAATTACACATCACTGAAACAAGACACTGACTCCAGCAGCTGAGCACAAAGGAGCCAAAAAGAGTGGGAGAAGAAGAAGAAGAAGCAAAAGAAGAAGAAGAAGAAGCAGAAGAAGAAGGGAAGTGGACAGAGCGAGGGAAGAAGAAATCCACAGATGAGATGAGAGGGATTGGAGGATACGCGTGAGACAAGATGGATACACACTGGAGAGAGGTGTATCAGCACTGTTGTAAATCCTCTGCAGGGCCTTGTAAGCTGTCAGACAAGCTGAGGGAGTTAAGGCACCAGGCGCTGAAGCTACACACACAAACCACTGTGGAGAGAAAAGTTTACTCCTGCTGCCGGTGCGACTGCCTCGCTGCTGTGTTTTATGGCTTTCTATTCCTATGTGATTCTGTCTGGCACGTCACATAGGGTCTAAAGCCATTGGGTACAGAGTGGGAGATCTGCAGACAAGGATTAGAAGGTGATGTAGAGAGGCAGAGGAGGGAGAAACCGAGGTTTAACAGCCTATAGCACACGCTCCTATACACTGCATGGCCTGAGGCGTTTCTGCTTCTGCTTGCAGGCAGCCCAGATTCTAGCCCAGCTAATTGCCCCCATATGAGACAGGTTGAAGCGCGCACACACACACACACACACACACACACACACACACACCTACCAATGTCGACTTTATGTTTGGTCTGAGCCTGTGTTTTTGTCACCCACTCTCTTACTTCCACTCGCTGCTCTCCCCGGCCGGGCCCGCTGGTGCTGCTGACTCAGGTTGGTATTTAATGAAGCTCTCAGTTTCACCTCGCGTCTCCTAATCTCAGAGCTCGTTGGGGATTGGCTGGTAGCACGCTACCAAAAAGTGTTAACGTTGGGAGTTTAGTGAGCCTTAAGACGGCTTCTGTGTGTGTGTGTGGTTGGGGGGTGCAGAGAGTGAGAGAAACAGCAGAACAGTAGCTGACGCACCAGGATGGGAAGAGAAACGTGGAACCAGAATCAGGTGAATGAACTTTTCTCCTGGTTGGTGAACTTGCCCACTAGACGTCTGTGGTTATTGTCTGTCTGGACTGAACCCGACTGAACAATTCAATTCAGTTTTATTTCTGTGTGTCCAATTCACAACATCAGTTACCGCAAGACACTTTACAGTGAGGTTTAAGACTGACACTACTAAACCAACTAATCCCACATAGAGCAGCTTTTAACTGGAGCCAATCGATAAATTGTACATTACAATAATAGCAACAGTGGAGGAAAAGCTCCAACAGACCCAGGCTCAGTGTGGGAGAACATCTGCCTTGACCGGTTGAAGTGAAGGGATAGAGAAGAGAGAAAACAACAACAACAACTACTACAACAACAACAACAACAACAAGCAGCAACAACAAGCAGCAACAGACTCAGGCAGGATGGTTGGACCAGCAGCTGAACACTGAGACACACGACTCTGAGTCTGACGATACCTGGAGATGAGAATAGAGAGAGACAGACACAACCTGTGACTGGTTGCTGTGTCGTTGTCTGGAGGCTTGTACGTTTATGATTAAACATGTCATGGATCAGATTTTTGTTGCTTGGATGTGTGACATGAAACATGATGAACATGATGACATTACAGTATGTTTGTGAGCAGCTGTGAATCAGAAATATCAACAACTGTTCTCTGCCCAGTCATCACGCGTCACACTGGAGCGTCCGACCTTCACCCCACTCACTCCCACCGCTGTACGTACACATCCACGTTTAAATAAAATGTCATTTTACAGTTCAGTTGTTCTCAAGTGGATCATTTCAAGCAGCCACTACATGAATCAGATCATTATTATTGCACAATGAAGCACTTAGTTGCTTCTTTTAGACAAGTTCAGCGCGACGTCCTGGCAGAAGCCAGAAGTATGAATGGTTTGAACGTGTCCTTGCTGCTCACTCCTCCCTCTGTCTCTCTGCAGGCTGACGTGGATGCGGCCAGATAGGCCATGCCCTTCACCTGCGCCTGCTTCTGTGGCCTGAACGGCTTCTGCAGACGGAAGAAGAAGAAAAAGGAGCTAGAGGAAGAAGAAGAGGGTGAGGAGCTGGAGGAAATGAGGGATCAGGAGACAGAAGTGTAACTTGCTGTCAGATGTGCTCGTCTCACCTTCACCATTTTATCCAGCTGAGGGTCTGGATGGGGATTCTGCATGTACAGGCCTTTAGTCAGTTAACTGGGCATTTGTATTGTTTTAGGGTCTTTCTATTGTTGAACAGTTTATTATTCTATTAATTATTGTTGAACTCAGATACTATCTATTCAGTGACTGAGACTAAACAAGCTGCCCTGAGCTGTATTCCTCTAGATGATGAAAACAAAAGCCTGTGTGTGAATCCTTACCAGCCATGCAGCACATTTCCTTTTGTACTCCAGCCCTAGAAATCCATTCTTTCTCTGCTCTTTATTTGCAGCTAGAGCTCAGTGGAGCTCTGCAGCTCCTCACCTACCAGTTTATGTCAGATCAACTTAGTGAACACTTCAGCCAAGTGGGAAAGTGTGGAGTAATTTCCAGAGTCACCCATGGAGGGCTGCAGCCCATCTCGCTGTTCACGCTGAGCTGGGCTCGGTCTAAAGCCGAGCAGCTGTCCAATCAGCAGCTTAGCTGGAGTGTGAAGATGGGAGTCAAGGGTCAGAATGAGCAACAGGGTTTGTGCGGCGTCCCTCTTCTGGTGACGTAGCTTCTCTGGCTCATTGATAGGCACACAAGTAATTACAAACACTCCACTACACACATCAATTAACGTCCCCCGCTGGAAGCCAGGTTCTGCCCCTAAATGCCACTGCGGCAGCTTCCAGCTGTCACCTGTTCGAGTGTGAGACACGAGAAGCTTGTGTGTAAATGTGCTTGTGTTTCTACTTGGCTGCAACAATAGACTTCAAACCTGGAACAAGTGGTTAAGATATCTATTCAGCTGCTACACGAGTGCCTCCTCAGAACGCACACACACACAGGGTCTCATTAACGTGTGTGATTATGCGTGGCACGTCCAGTCAGGCAGTGGAGATGTAATTAACCTTTTCCAGCAGGAAACAGATGCCTGGATGTCACACACAGACACACACACTGACACACTGGCACACATACACACTCACGTCTGCTGTCAGGGAAACAAAGCCAACGTCATGGTGTCACGGAAACAAAGCTCCAAAAGCGCCGCCTGGCACTCTGTGATAATCCTCTCACGCATATTTACATCGAGGCTTCGAATGGGCCTGGATGCACACACACAGACACACACTCTGAGCGCTGCACCTCATTCAGGCTCTCTCTTCTGCTGCCTCTTCCTCGCCTCCATCCTTTACATCGCTCCCCAAGCCCTGTCGGTGATCATCCGTTTATCATCAGCGGATACTACACGGCTTTGCATGACAGCTCCCGTCGATTAGCTCTGACTCTCTTTCTCACTGAATCAGGGATTTCTTCAGGCAGGCAAAAAGCTGCTTTAGCACAGATTAATGGATGGCCGCGATCGTGTCTGTTGGTGTGCGTCTGTGCCTGCGTGGCATAGATTGTCTGTTGACTCATTGGCGTGCTACAAGCGGCGAAATGAGACAAAGCTAAAGCCATTTCACAGTGTAGAGCACGTATTATGATTCACGGCTACGACGCAGCCCTAATGAGAAAGCGAGAGAATGAGAGGAAGGATGGAGGAAGAGACGAGGGGAGAAGACGGTAATGAGAGCAGGAGTTGGCCACGGAACGGGGGGTGAAGCTAGACAGAGCAGTCATGCTAATTGGCTACAGCAGATAGGTTTCTGAGCGGGGGGCAGAGAAAAGAGCTGTCTGATCTGCTGGCGCTACACTCGTTTAGCACTCCCTTCATTTCACCTCTTAATGAGACGAATGTTCTCCCCAGTAATAGTGAAAGACTTGAAACTGGTAACGATTTGTTGCACACACTCACATTGGGAGGTGGTGGGGTGGAGGAAATGCAGTTAGCAGGGGTGTGTGTTTTCCCTTAAGCACCACAGCCCAGTCCTTTATGGATCATGGCAATTCAGGGACTACAACTCAAGGACAAACAGTTATAAATAGAGGGGTGGTGCACGACTAGTGATAGCAGGGAGGAGAGGGAGCTGGGAGGAGGTGTGTGGGTGGGGACGGCAGAAACGAGTCCTGTCGCATTAGATTTGGGTCAGAAACGAGGGGAAGAGCCAACGAAGCGGAGAATGTTACAGACGGCGAGGGAGATTCATCACCTGCTGCTCCGCATACCTCTGGTCTCCTTCAACACCTCCCTACCCTGCGCCGTCTCCCTCCCCTTCCCACGCACACAGCGGCAGGACAAGGCGACGGGGGGAGGACAAGGGCACTGAAAAGACAAAAGACGCGCATCACGTGGTAGACGGAGCCTGGACCGCGGCTGGGTGCGATAATATGACAATGTGAACAGACGTCATCCTCAGTAAAGCTCTGCGCATGAAGCTATACACACTTACACAGAAAACAGGCTGCTGGTTGAGGCACCGCCGTCCCCGTAGAGACCCTGCCAGCCCCAGCACCGGAGGACGGAACGGGGAGAAGACAGACACAGCGGAAGTGAGACGTCAGGAGCAGGGCCACGTTAAAACGACTTCAGAGAGGGGCCAACTGGAGTCAGGATCCCCATGAGGACAAGCCCTCATCCACGCCAAGCTCAGCTGATTGCCAATTTGTGCCAGTCTACAGACATAAATCATCCATACGAGCCACTCACGCTGATTGGAGAATGCTAACCAGCTGAAAGCTCCCATTCACATCCAATCACACGCTGACAGCCCACCTACGCTGGCTGATTGGACACCATCTAGATGGCTAACGAGGTGTCCACAGTGCCGAGCTCAGCCATGTGATTGGTTGATCCAACTGCCCCCGTTAAATATCTAATCGCCCCACGTCTAGATGAAAACAAGGTGGAGGGCTGATTGGATTGCAGCCTGCTGTGCCAGCCTTGGGTCTGAACCATGTTTATTACCAGCCCCCAGACCCCCAACCAATCCAGCCCTTGCTCACATCTCCCTGCCAGCATCAAATGCTCTGCTTGTGATGGATAAACAATTCAGACACCCTCAAAAGTTGAGCCCAGTGACTGAGGATTGAAAATTAAGTTCAGTAAAATGGTTTAGAAACTGTTGTTATTTACCAGCACACACTCAAAGAGAAAGGCTGTGTCAGGAGACGTCCCAGTCTCGGTTTGGGTTGGTGTTAAACACGTTTCCCTTGTTCCCTAGATCACGTTTGTTGCAGTCTGATGCCAGTGTTGCTTCGACTGTAGGCTGATGAGATCGTCAGCATTTTAAAGCTGGTGTAGATGTCTACGCAACATTGAAGGACGAGCAGCTGTTCTTGCTTACTTAGATCGTTCTCGTGACGTCTTCATCAATGAGCCTTTTAAAAGCCATTCAGACAGATGACAACATGACAACTGCTCTTCAGCGCCTGCACCACTTCAGCTGAAAAAGCAAGGCTAGCTGTAATGGGACCGGTGCGACGGGCTTCTATAGTCCCATCGGCGTGAGGGCCACTCAGCTCCTACAGGATTGTGCTGATGAATTCCCACAATGCAGCAGGACATATTTTGCATTCGATTTTTTAGTTTTGGGTTAAATTATGTTGTTTTTCCATATGACCTAGACTCCGGATCGTAGATACCTTCAAAGCTAGATGTGGCCCTGGTGCCGAACTCCTTATGTCAATGTCTAGCACTGCTTGACTTTAACTTTTCAGTCACGCGTTTGTAAAACCCTCAAGGTCTGTTTCACATGTTATGCAAGTATGAATACAGCATCAAAGCACTGAAATGAATTTGTTTGATTTAAATCTCTGTGTCTCCCTGGCCTTCACCACTGACTGGGAAAAATGGGAATAATTAGCATGACGATGGCAGTAACTGTGCTGAGCTACAGTATGTACTGCTGATTAGTACTTCACCACCTCTGTAGCCTCAGGGTGAGATGTTTAGTTTTATTTTAGATCCTGGTTCACTGTCTTCATTTGAGTCAGGATTTAAAAGGAGTAATAAGAACATTAGAGCAACAAAAAGCAAAGTTAGCAGTGGCTCTGTCAGCAGAATCCTGATGATCAGATCATCTCCTGGGCTGTTCATTGTGTTCCTTTTAGTGGGCTGAAGGTTAAAGGAGACCCACAGTGCTCTCTCATCACCTTTCACAGGACCCATAACTCCACAGCAGCTTGCTTCAGCCTACGTGTGCTCACCCACGTTCGGCCACTGTGAAGCTGCTTTGCATTAAGAGAGAAATGAGTTTTTAAGTGAGCAGGGAAAACTTGGCGTGGACCAGGGGCTGCAGGCAGGTCGGGTGTCCCACGCGTGTCGCCAAGTCACCATCAACAGTTCTGTCTCATCCACTCTCTCCTCTGCTGGTCGATACCAGAGCGGCTATCGAGCAGAGGCTCGGGTCTAAATGAGAGTTTGATTTCTCTGTAACCATGGCGCTCAGTCGCCATTGGAGACCTCTTCACTGAGTGCTCATTGATGAAATGTGTGTGTGCCTGGAGCGGACTCTTTAAACACCTTTTGATTTAGTTGTGCTCAAGAACAATACTTTTCATTAGACGCTGATAGCGTTCATTAGGCGCGAGCGGAACCACTAATAAGCTCATGTGCTCTTGTGCTCTCACTTCATTCTCCTTCAAAAAGAAAGACATCACATAAACACACGTTTCACACTTGCTCCAGTCTGCATCAAAACAAGAGAAGTGGACCTGCTGGCTCTGCTTTCTGTGCTATTGAGCCTTTCTGCCAAAGCAGCAAACACGCTTTGTGCCATCTGATCCTAGTCCTAACATTTACTGAGCTACTGATGTTGAAACCAGCAGAAAAGACAGTGGCTTCGATACAACACGTGGTCAAAGCCACGGTGCCGCTGTCACTGGTGCTTCGCTCAGAGCGTTGTGATTTGGACTTGTTCTCAGTGCAGCTTGCAAATTCCTTCACCCCTGTTGGTCCTCTGCTCCCACTGCCACCCAGCAACGCACTCATCAGCCCGATTCTTTGGCATGTGAGTATGCGATCTCCTTTTTCTACACACTTTTTATATTATTCATATCTCTGGGCCTTTGAGGCGGGAAGCAAGCGAGGCAGTGATGGAAAGAGAGAAATGGGAGAAGGAGGAGGGACCTTTGGCATTGACAAACAGCTAAACATGGTGCGATACATAAACATGAGGTCAGAGAGTATCGCAGTGGGAGACAGGCAGAGAGAGCAGGAAAGACTGATAAACTGCTTCAGAAAGGTTGTCTGTCACTGACAAGCGCTTTGGCTCAGCAGTGTGTGTGTGATGGAGAAGGTGTGCTAGTGGTCTGCGTGCTGCAGGATGGGGTGTTTGAAATGCAGAGCACGTCACGAGTCCGGGGGAGCTCCTTTCACAGCAAAGCCTCATTAAAGAGACACTTGCCTTAAAGCAAGGATATAGTGCCAGACCACACTCAGGCTCAGTCAGGCCGACAGAGGCCGACGCTCACGACGAACCGGCTCTGGACAAATCGAATGAAACTCGCAGTGAAAGAAAGCAGCGTTGGAGCAATAAACGAGGCTCCAGGTTTTTTTCATTTCCTCTCCTTGTTCTCTGTATGAATAAAGTTTCATTTCTCCTCCGGCCCCCCCCCCCACACTAATATTATATTCATGTATATTTGATTGTGTCAACTGTGTGGAGATTGCCTATGCTGTATCTTGTGTGCCTTTTAAAAATGCTTCTATGAATAAATAATGTCTGTATCTGCTGATTGAAACAAGCCATATTGCCAGAAAGCCATGATGAAATGATAATGTAATATCTGTCCCTGAGTTGAATAAAGCAAAGCACCCTCCTTCATTCTCCTATTAAATGAACTTACTCTGCCTGATGACATTCTCCTGTACGGTTTGCTCTGCAGCGCTGGGAAGGTTTTAATAAAGACAGAGGCTCTTTCTATACATCCTGAGTTCTGTGTGCTTGTTTGGAGATATTAATAAAGAGAAGCGAGCCGTTTTCCCCGAGTGGCTCCGCTGCTAATTGACAGTGATAGCAGAGACTCGTCTCCGGGGCTGATGTCGGGAGCCTAATAAAGATGCATTACAGTGAAGGCGGCGAGAATGATGCGCATCGTGCTGCAGTGTGCCCCCTCTCTCACCCAGTTTCCTCCTCCATTTCTTCTCCCCCACACAGGCTGATTAAACAGATAAACTGTACCAGGAAGAGAGAGACAAGGGGGTGTGAATAATGGAACAGAAGCAAGTAAAAAGGAGACGAGTTAGTGGGGGAGGTGAGAGGAGTCACAGCGTTGCCATTAGGAGCAGCTCCACGCCTAATGGATGAAACACTAAGTTTAATATCGCCTGCATCATTTCACAAATTCCTACTTGGCCTAACATTTGAAGGTAAACTCTCTGTGACACTGTAAATAATGAAACACAGGTGCGTACACATGACAGACAGTCGCTGCTGTGCGTGGCTTTGGAATATGCTCATTAGCATAGCAACAGCAAGCTGACCGTCCGCGAGGGATACAGTAACCCTGGCAACCAGAGGCGGCCAGTCCAGCCCTGGGAACCTGGGGCATAAGCGGAACCATCCTCCCAGGCTTCCTGCTACACTGAGGTATCAGGCAGGCTGCGAACGTTCATGTGTGCAATCGCAACCTCGAGCAGTGTCTGACGTTTGGTCTCAGTCACGGCTAATTTGTCCTAAACCATGGAAGGTTGCATTGACTGATGACCTGCATCTCAAGAGTTCGGCTGATGGGACAGAAAGCAGCGTGAACAGCCTGTTTGTGAGGTCTGTGTACTGTACCTGCAGTGGATTAGAGCTGATGAGATCACCTGCTCCAGTAGCAAGCAGGGGGTCAGCGGTGGTTGTACGCTGCTCTCATTTCTCTTGGTTCTGGAAAGGAGCACTTGTTGGCTTTAGGCCAGCGAGTCACTGTTTGCTGCTAGTTGATACTGTGGCTGGTTATGCGCTGGACTGTCTCATGTCTGAAATCTCTCAGCCTCTGTTGATAAAGCGCGGCTACATTTTTCTTCCGCTGCAGAAACCGTTCAAAGATGAAAACATGCAGCTTGTTCAGGGTAAGTGTGCTCACGTTCAACTTTTTCATCTCGTCACATTTCTAGTCTTTCACCTTGAATAACTTTAGCATATTGCAGGATACAGACACCATTTCAACTAAACAAATCCTCAGACATGAAACTATCCTCCATCCATTTCTTTATCTTTTACAGTTTTTGGGTAGTTTTTTTCTACAGGTGCGTGTGAGCTGCTGGTTCAGAATGTTCCCGCCACAGTCTGAGGACGCCGCACGCTGACGGAGACGCTCGTTGTAGGAGCAGGTCTCTTAGCTGCTGAGCCTCCTCCTCCATATCAACCGAGGGAAGCTGAACCAAACACTCACAGGAAAATAATACGTAGATGAATCCCAACACCACCGCTGCTCTGGCTCAGAAGACAATATAAAAGCAACTAGGGTAGAAATGGGATCAGTGTGTGTGATGTGCTCCTTTAACACGATTCCATGCACTTTAGTGCATGTTGCGTATTTTTTTTGGGGCATGTTTTAATGTTTAGGGTGCAAGAAATAGCGAAGATGCCGCTAAGGCTGAACACCTGCGGGAGAGCTTGATTGAGTGGGGCTCTGAGTTGTGTTACCGCTGAAAAGGGCCCCTGGCAGGAAGAAGGGAAGGAAGAAGAGAGAACGGCTGGAAAGCTGGTCGGGGGGGCAGCCGACAACGAGCAGAGAGCGACCGTGCTGGCAGACGAGGCCACAGAGGAGCCCAAAGAACGGACCCGGGGAACACACCCTCAACTGATGAGGACAACCGTGGAAAGAAATCAAGACAAAATAAACTATATAAGCAAAGTAGTAGCTCCTACCAGGACCAGAGTGCAGCCCCCCAGTGGCCTGGCCAAAGGTGCAGCAGGGCCAATAGGTCTCCATCAGAGTGAAGAGAATCATGCTCGGCCCACACACTAGCTTCCAGCATAGAACGTGATTGCATAAGCAGTTTGTTTATCTTTTTACTGATTAGTGAACTTGGTGATTTACTGTATCCAGCTGCAGAATGAGTCTGTGGGGACGTGTGACGTAGCTTTGCAGTTTGTCAGGTTTAGAAAATCTCCACGCTTTGACTTTTGTTCAGTGTCTCTGTCACCGTAGTGAAACAGACGTTTGTATACTTCCATCCATTTCTATCCATCACTGACAACTTTCGTTCTTGCAGCATTTCTGCCAACATGGCGACAGAAACAAAGCAGTCTGACCAATAAGCCACTGGCTGGTCCTCATCTCCTTGATCATGTCTTCTGCTTCAATGCGTGTCTCTTTCTGTGGATCGTCTCTGGCTCCTGTCATGCTGCGCGTTTTGTGGCTTTTTCAGCCATTAGTTTTGACAAATTATGTTTACAGGTTTGTGGCTCCGGTGCTATTTTTATCATCTTCTCAAGAAATATTTCTGCCAGCAGCCCTTCGCCTTAAATGCAACATTATAATAATCCCTCCAGGCCTGTTTTTACCCAACACCTTAAATATAGACACTGGCAGATGGAACAGTGTCAGTCTCTCTGCCATCACTTCGCATGGAAACCTTTTTGAAATGCATATGGTAGGTTCTGCACAGATGGAAACCTCACACTGGCAGTTTCATTGCACCTGTCAGTGTCTGTTCCACCTGAATGACACACAGTGTAGCACATGGTAGCGCAGTGGAGGCGGCCATTCTCCACTTAATTAGAATTTAACTCATCAAACACACCTTTCTGCGTTGACTGTGTGGGCAGGCTGTTTGTGTTAACTCAATACAGATGCAGAGGCTACTGTATCTATGGGCGTTTCTATTAATAGACAAGGACAGATTGGAGAATCCTCTGCTCAAGCAGTTACCAGGGCTGGAAGCGACGAGGCAGCAGGTACAGTAAGAGGCGAGAGGAGGGAAAGTTGGGCAGCGGCCCTTCTCTCCAGCTGCTGCTGAGGTGTGGACGGCGCTGCGGCGATAACGCCGGGCCTTTCAGTCCACTCCACTTTGTCTCGGTGCTCTTTGTGTGCACACCCTCTGCAGCCCTTCCAAAGACACAAGTCTTTAATGAGCATATCGATCAGCGTTTCTCACACCTTCCTTTCCCCCACAGAGAGAGCGAGGAAGAAAAGGATAGGTGGGGAAAAAGCGATGAAGAGACGAGAGCTTTAGAAAAGCTTCAGACTCACAAAGTGGGGATTTTTTTCCTAAACACCGCAGGGGAGTCGGCTTTGTGCCTGTAAAATTCAATTTACCTTTTCACAGATGGGCTTTACTGTTGCTTGTATTGAGGTCCACAACTCATAAGCTGCTCTGAATGTGTGTGTGCGCACACTGCAGTGCACCTGCGTCAGTGTGTGTGTATGAGCAGGTGCTTCTATGCTCATTTCAGCGCGTGTGAACAAAGAGTGAGAAATCGGTGTAAGCCACCCTGGTGCGAACCTGGGTTTTCTCTCGAAGCGGCGTCTCGCTCCAGTCGCTTCCCTGCATCACATTACTTTTCCACCTCCACCCACTGGGCACCACAGACAGCGAGGCAGGGAGAGAAAAACATCAAAGACAGCCAATGAGACAGCGGCACCTTAGATGGGGCCCGACTCTGTGCCGGCTTGGGGAGCACAGTTGATACGGTGCTTTTAGAAGGTAGGTTCTCAACAATCACGCCTCTGTCTACTTTGCACTGTGCTGCACTTTAGCAAACAACGCTGTTGAGTAATGATATCACAGCCCAGACTCTGTGCAACAGCATTTCCTCTTCAAACAGGCTCTTATTTTGAAGAGCACCACACTGGTTTGATTCCACATCCTGCTCATCACTGAATTGCACTCACCTGTTTGACTCTGTCCAGTGTTGCCAGATATTATATAATAGTTTTGTGGGCTGCAGTCAAATATACAGTAGTTGTCCATGCACCCGAACAGAAACCAACTGTGGCGTGATCACCCAAACATCAGCAGCCTGCTCATAACTGACCAGCTCTCATGTGGTTGGCTCCTCCTCACTGTCAATCACATCAGCAGCGTTCAGCTGCCAGAAGAAGCGACTGGTAAAGGAAGAGTCTGGAAGAACAGACATCAGTGAGACGACTGCTGCTGCAACCTACTGGGTGCAGCAGCTTTATGGCTCTGACTGGGACTTGACTCGACGTTGGCTTCAATCAGCTTCATCTTGTTGGGAATGAAGTTAAAGCTGCTGCGGTGTTTGATTGGTGTTGCACATTACAGCTCTAAAAATCAACCAAAGTAAAAAATAACAAACCCAAAACGTACCAGGCAGATGTATTCTTTTTGTATAACAAACCCAAAACTTTATTAGTTAAAACTCCCCTTTATTAGGTAAAACAACTCCATGAATCCCCTCATTAACAGACAATAATAAAATCACGGTTCAAATCCCCAAACCCCAAACTAAAACATGTCTCAAAGGCCTAAGGCTCTTATCACGGAAGCTCAGAGAGGCGCTACCGGTTCACAGTTCTCAGGCGTCCTCGTATGGCCTCGTCTAGTCGCCTCTCTGCTCCCTCCGTGCCTCTGCCGCGTTTCAACAGTGTTTGTAATTATAATTATCTTCCGTTCACTGCAAAGTTTAAGTCGCCGTGTCTAAGAGAGACCAACCTCCATTTTCCTCGGTGTCTTGAAAGGCAGATAAAGGCGTCGATATGCAAACACACTGTGATATAATATCTCCACATATTTCTGTGACCGTGGGTTGTGATTGAATTTTTTTTAATATGCTTATAACTATTCTGTTGTCACCAATTCTGCAGGTAAGTGAACTTTGTCTTATTGTTTTTATCTTGTGGAGAATTAACAATACTTCACATAGAAACAAAAACCATGAAACATATTTCTGTGTGAAGCCTTCTCTGTAGTAAATAATACAGTGAGTGAAAACAGGCAGATGTATTCTTTTTGTAGCGACCCGCATAAATATGTGGGGGTTTGAGGCTTATGACAACAGACTTGTTATATATAATTACATAATTTCCCTTCATTTTTTGAAAGGTCTACATTTCAACATTTCAGGTGACGCGACTGAAAGTGCGGCACAGCAGCGTGATTGAGTCGTGCGTGAAGTGGCTGCTGGTGGCTGCAGCAGCTCATTCAGGTCACTCACAGAAAGCGCAGAAGACGATGTAAACACACAGTTATGTTGAGGATTATGTCTTTCAAACGCGCCTTCATACGTTTGTTGTGAATCCAATATAATTACAGAAATTAAAACAGCCGTTTTAATACGTTATATGGTTTAATTCCTGGCTCCCAAAACAGCCCCTGGTGTGTCAGCATAAGCCATCGGTGCGTGTGAGTGCTAGCGTGTGCGACTGGGCGAATGATAAGCAGGGTCAAAGTGCTTTGAGTACCAGTAAGGCCCATTGTGACAACCGGCAGACTTCCAGGTTCGGCGTTTTATTTTGAAAGGTTTGTTTCCGTTTCCGGTTTGGGGTAGCTTGAGTACTATCTACCGATTGTTTCACCTGGTTTGTGTGTTTAAACCCTCTCTAGGCTCAGGCACACGGTCGCTCCTACTTTCCTTGTCTGTTCCTCTCGTTGGCTTCTAGGAGGTCGAGCTGCCAGTGTTGAGTTCTGAGTATCTGAATCCTGAACCATGTCTAGTCATGGACTCGTCATAGCCAAGTAAATCAAGTCACGTTGAGAATGTTTTCTGAGAGAGGAGAGAACCACTGAACGACCAAAGCCGAGAAAGCCCTTTATTTAAAGTTTTACCGTGTTTGAGGAGAGGACGACGTTTCTGTGCTTCTGTGTTGGGTTTAATCATTGGAACCGTGTTTATTGACTTTTTCTTGTAAAGAATTCCCTAAATTAAACTTGATCCAACCAGCGGCCATCTTTGGGTTTCCAGCAGCCTTTCGAGGGGTCAAAAGGAAAATAGGAGACGCTCTAAACTCAAAAACCACACAAGGGTTGGATAAAACAGCCGCAGACAGACGATGAATCACAACACGCTTCATCTAGATGAACGGTTGGATGAACTGGTTCATCATAGACCCACACGTGTTCATTGCTTGGATCTAACACCCACCAAGGCTGTTTGATCCAACCCTGGTGTGGTTTAGAGCTTTGGCGCCACCTGGTTATCAGTGGAGTCGTTTTGACGCCTCAAAGGCTGCAGAGGGTTAAGGATGTTTGTTCTGTTGTATTGTGACAGACTGATTCACAGATGGCGAGGAAGCTCCCCTCCACGTATCAGGCTGCAGAAAAACGCTGGAACTGCGTCGACCCTGCTGGCACCCGCTGCTCAAAGCTCCGCCCACACTCACCTGGTCAACCTACGGTCTCTTCTGGCTCCCCCTCACTGGGCTCGTCGTCTTCCTCCCTGCACGTACTGACGGTCTGGGCCTGGGAATCGGCGTAATTACCTCTGAATGATGGTCACGTGCTGCTACGCCTCCTTCACATCTTTGAATATTTAGTATTTCACCCTGGTGCCGTCTGTCCCTTTTTCTAGATCCTTTTAAGGCCCAGCCGTTTTTGACTATCGTCTACTATTTACCATGTCTCCGCAGGGTGGTGACATTCCATGTCTCTACAGGATCCCAACAGATGGAGGCCCCGCTATCAACTGGTTCCTGATCTGCATTTCACCGCCCCCTATGGCTCCTGGGCTGATGTCCCCACATTGTCCGTTTGGTCTGAGCCTGGAGCCGTTGTGAACTGCTCCCCACACAGACCGGCCCATGTTCTACTCTGATACCTCAGAGTGCACATCACCTGCGGTTTGTATCACACAGGTCTTCTACATAGACACAGTGTTATATGTTCATTGCTAATACGTGCTCTCTTAGCTTGTCTGAACCTTCGTTCCCAGTTATGTGGGTGCATTCACGAGTACGTACGAGCCCGTCTCTGGGTTTGTGCACCTGTCTTACCAGCTTTTCAATGAGGAGTAAACCTCTCTGCTCAGCATCAACCTCCAGTATGAAAAGCGCAGTGAACAGAGGCAGGAGTCTTCTACAGTTACAGCAAGGCTTCCCGTGGTAGTAAAAGCATAATGCAGCCACAGCGGAGAGAAAGTAGCTCACGCATGTCAACAGAGCCAACGTGGAGCTGAAAGAGGCAACGAGCAGCAGGACGGCTCCTCCCTGTCTCTGTGGGTCACACGCCGTCGCTAGACAGTTGTGTCGCTCCACAGGCCGTTTGTTCCTGAAACAGATGAAACCTTGCTGACAATTGGTTTGTAAAAGATATTTCAATAACATAAAAACACTATTCTGTTGTAAATGAATAGTGAGGAGAGCTGTAATCATTCCATCCGCATATGAGGTGAAGGGAACAACCTGTGTTCTGTGACATAATGTAATGATCTGTGTATGTAAATAACCTGAATCTCCCACCTGTAGAAACCTGGTATGTCACAGTAAACACCACTGATTGGACATCAGAGACAAGAGACTAGGTCATTGCCCCATCGCAGGACCACAGACAGACAGAGAGACAACCACTGCCATCACAGGACCACAGACAGACGGACAGACAGACAGACAGAGAGACAACCACTGCCATCACAGGACCACAGACAGACGGACAGACAGACGGACAGACAGAGAGACAGACAGACAGAGAGACAACCACTGCCATCACAGGACCACAGACAGACAGACGGACAGACAGACGGACAGACAGACAGACAGACAGAGAGACAACCACTGCCATCACAGGACCACAGACAGACAGAGAGACAACCACTGCAATCACAGGACCACAGACAGACGGACAGACAGACAGACAGACAGACAGAGAGACAACCACTGCAATCACAGGACCACAGACAGACGGACAGACAGACAGACAGACAGACAGAGAGACAACCACTGCCATCGCAGGACCACAGACAGACAGACAGAGAGACAACCACTGCCATCACAGGACCACAGACAGACGGACAGACAGACGGACAGACAGAGAGACAGACAGACAGAGAGACAACCACTGCCATCACAGGACCACAGACAGACAGACGGACAGACAGACGGACAGACAGACAGACAGACAGAGAGACAACCACTGCCATCACAGGACCACAGACAGACAGAGAGACAACCACTGCAATCACAGGACCACAGACAGACGGACAGACAGACAGACAGACAGACAGAGAGACAACCACTGCAATCACAGGACCACAGACAGACGGACAGACAGACAGACAGACAGACAGAGAGACAACCACTGCCATCGCAGGACCACAGACAGACGGATGGACAGACAGACAGACGGACAACCACTGCCATCGCAGGACCACAGACAGACAGACAGACAGACAACCACTGCCATCGCAGGACCACAGACAGACAGGCAGACAGGCGGACAGACAGACAGACAGACAACCACTGCCATCACAGGACCACAGACAGACAGGCAGACAGACAGACAGACAGACAGGCAGACGGACAGACGGACAGACAGACAACCACTGCCATCACAGGACCACAGACAGACAGACAGACGGACAGACAGACAGACAGACAGACAGACAACCACTGCCATTGACCACCTGGCTGAGCGCGGGCCTCCCTCCCTGGTCCTTCTAGCTGCTACACACACTGTGGCTGTTCACTTGGTTTCTCTCTGCTTTCATTCAGTTCTTGTTTGCTACGTGATGTAAAGGTTCGTAGGCAACAGGACAATTATGATTTCACACTACTTTGATTGAAGCTTTGTTGTTTCACACCATAAGATAAGAGCAACATTAACATGTGAGTGATGGCTGCAGGCTAACGATGCCGATACATTTCCACTGACAAGAGCAGTAAAGATGCAGAAAGCTGGTAATTCTGAACAGACAGATTTATCATTGAGCAAACCGCTGCCGGTGACAGCATTTAACCACGATTCCACGTTTGACTCCTGCCGTGCTCTGGTTCACAGCTTCTGTGTGACACTGGTTAACCAACGGCTAGAAGTGGATGTACAGGGTCTCCCCGTTCATGAACCTGCTGCAGGACAGCTTGTTATCGTGGTGCATGCAAAGGGCCCATTACAGCAGTTTGTAAATGAGAACCATGCTGAGGGTAATGGTGCATATTGGCACGTGGGGCCCACAGTGCCGTCATTACTTTCATGGTGTTGCCACGAGGTGTTTGGACTGTTCTTATCGTCTTAAACGGGCCTGTAGAAGGCTCTAAATGGCCTCTGGGTGTGAGTGTTGTCAGAGTGTTCCCCTCCTTTCACCCGGTGTCAGCCCCACAACCCTAAGGAGGAAGACGTGGTTCTGGGTTTGCTGGAACTGCAGACATGAAGGGTGTGACCACTGTTACAGCGTTGAGACATTTCACACGTTCATTCCCACGTTGAACTGCTGAATGAATTTTGACAGCCAGTCACCTCCTGCAGCCTTGTCAACAGTAAAGCAAATCTCACGCCAAGTAAGGCTACTACTACTAGAAATCAAGGCCACACACCTTTTTGCCATTTTGGTTGAAGCAGCTCGTTGCCCTGGTGCTGCTCATGATGGTGGAAGTACGTCTGAGGACAGGTTGTCCCTGTCCAGTCCTGTCTGCGGGTCCTCGGGTTCAGCACAGGCCTCCATGTTACTGGTGGAGCAGGGACACCTGATGGCAGCCTGCAGTACTGCAGTCGGCTCCAGCAGCAGATCTCACTTTGACATTGACGAGTCGAGCTGATTAAAATCCTCTGAGCCTGTGTGGATAAATACAACTACACACTGAACCGTCCTGTGTCGTGATGTAATCAACCTGCTGTTATCACGGTTCTGATCAACTGTGTGATTGTCAGCCTCAGCCTCTTTCAGTGTTATCAGAAGTCTGACTCCAGCCGGTCTCTGTTCTCTACAGGCTGTGTCGGCCTCTTGGGAGCTCTTTCGAGAGACGGCGGTATCATGACATCAGGACAGAGGGTGTTTCCCTCAGGAGATAAGGGAGCTGGATGGGTGTTGCATCGCTGCATGGTAGGGGCCAGTTTCCAGGCGTCTAGCTTCAAATCTTTTCTCGTCTGTAAAGCTGAAGGTCAAAAAGTGGAGTTGTCTGGACTCACAGGGGGAATTAACAGAACTGTGACCGACATGCGCATATTTAACTCATCTACATATTATTAAGCTCCGCCTTGTGTTTGGTTCACACACGTTGAATATGAAAAGCTATTAGAGGACCATGTTATTGATGGCTTCGAGTTTTAGCCGCGTTAGTAGTGTGACCCTTGGGTTGTTAGCGTCCTTCATTCAGCTGCTCTAATGGTCCCACAGACAGCTGTTCATTTAATGGTCCTTGTAGATGTGTTTGAAACGTGCTGGCATCTGCCACAGGATTTATTTACCACTGTCAAAATGGGATGTTGGACATGCAAGGGGCACATTACCACCACCAGTAAATCAGCCTACGGCGCGTGAGGTGTGTACGACAAGCAGAAGCATTAGTTATGGACCCATAGTGCAGGAGTCCCCAGTGAGTATTTTCATGATCTCTGCTTGGAATAGAACTGCATGAACACAAGCCTTGATCAGTGGGTATGTTAAATAAAACAGCAGAGAGGCTGATTCCATCTGTGAGTGTGGTAGACAAGTCATAAAACACAGTCCAGGTGCATGGCCTCGTCTGAAGGATCCTCATAGATGCTCTGTCACTTTCTAAAGACGTGATTCTATGAGAAAATCAACCTGCTAGTGTAGAACCTTAACAATCCTATGGCTCCTGTCTTTGTGGTCGATTAGAGGCTAAACAGCAGCAAGATACTGATTTTCAGAAGAATCCAAATATGTGAGCGTTGTTGCTAATATTCTTTTATTTAGGTGTGTTGGCATTTGTTGTCTATTACCTACATATTGGTTCTAATAACTACATCTGACAGGTGCCTGTTAACTTATTATTACTCACGTTTATTACATAAAATAGAGAGAAATAAGCTCAGCTAACTGGGTTTGTGCTCTGTTCGCCCGTTATCCACCACGACGACATGCCTGCAGCTGTTTGTGGTTTTCATTCAGTTCTCCACAAAATGTGCTACATGGAATCTGAACGGAGCCACTAATCAGGTTAATGTAATCACAGCTGCACTGCAGCTGGATTGAAATGTTTCGATTCCTTCCTGCTGTTCATTAAATGATTTGGTGTTTGTCCTAGTAAGGTCTGTCATCGTCGTTTTGCATTTGAGGGAATGTGCTTCTTTTTGCAGAGCGTTAGACACATGCAGGAATCCAAAGGTGGCTGCTTGGTGCTGGAAGTACTGTGATTACTGGACCACGGTGGATCCACTTGGTCTGGTGATGCACCCTCAGCCTCAGCGAGCAGACAGGGAGGCGATTTCACTGTCTTTGGAGAGCCTGTCTCCGTTCGTTTAGACTGTCCAAGCAAATGTACATCTGATATCGGGGGAAACAGGAGTTATTCCTTTCTGGGGCTGATAGTCCTGTGTTTTGTGGAGTAGCTCACCTTTAATGCATGGAAATGGTAATGCTCCCTGTGGAAGTAGATGTGCTGCGATAGAAAACAAGCCCTTGTGATTATCTCACGCCGGGCGTTTGATTTTTCTCCTGTTTTGTGCTCTTTCATCCTCCTCGCTGTGCTACATGGTGCGTCCCCTATTCTTCCCCCTCATTTCTGTTTGTTCTGATAACAAGCATAGAGGCGCATGGGCAGCCCGAAGACAGAGCAGCAAAGACCGCAGAGAGCTAAGAGAGAGTCGAGGAGTAGAGAGGCACTCTGTTTTCACGGGAGACTCCTTCTGTTCCATTTTGCCGTAATGGCCTATTTGTGAGCGGCAATCTTGCTTCAACACCTTGCCTCTGATGCCTGCTCTGTTTGAAACAATGCGGCGTATGCGTCCCCAGACACAATTAAACGTGCATGTAAATGCGTTTGTTTTCATGCGTGTGCGCACGCCTGCATATGCGCACGTGTGTGTTTTTCCAAGTACGTGGGAGGCCGACTCCCGCACCTCTCATCTGTCAGCGCAGCAGGGTTGCTATGGGAACAACAGGGGGCCAACAAAAGTAATGAAGATGCTCTGAATTGTTGCAAGCTAACCTTGAAAAAGCCTGATCTGGAGGCAGGGTGCATGAGACGCAGCGCTGGATGCTCTTTGGCGCCTTCAGAAGGGTGGCTCTGGCCACTGTGCTGAGACGTGTTCCATCTTACTTATCCTCTCTGCCCCTTCTCTTAAACTCGAAGTTCCTTAAAATGCTCCAGAGATACTCAATCACCAGATATCTCCCTCAAATGCTCAAAATCTCCCTTGTGCACACAGGAGCACTGCAGATCAGCCAGAGTGCCTGTATTAATGCTCGGCTTTTAATCAGAGGCTGATGGAGTGGCAAGGAAGCCAGGTGGAGGCTCTTTCTGGGAAATTAGAGCCATTAACTGATCAAGCAAAGCAGCCCAAATGCACGACAACAGCAGCTGCACTCCCTAATGGAGAGAGGCTGCTAATAAGTCGGGTCTTTGTGTCTCCGTGTGCGTGTAGGTGTGAGCACGCATGCAGCATGTGTGCGTATATTCTGGTCTGCGTGTGTTGGCACAGGAAGGCACTGAGGTCAGATGGAGAGCAGACCTAGTTTGACAAACTCCTGTTTGTTAATGTCATGCAACAAACATTTAGCACCGATCCCACCTCCTCGTTGCCGTGTTCGGGTTGACCTCTACGACCCTGTCTGCGCATGCCGCCGCTACCCCCACACCAATCAACCAGCATCGTTATTGATTGCACCGCACGCTGCTCACCTTTCCACTTGTTTGCTTGTTTTTGTGATTATCCCGGCCCCCAACACGCTGAGGCTCATCATCTACTCTCCAGAGGAAATGGAGTGTGGGGGGGAGAGGGAGAGGGGCGGCTCCGGGTAGGAAGGTCAGGAGAGACTTGATGAAAAGAGAGGTGGCGAGGGGGTGAGGGAACAAGGAGGTGAGGAAATGAGTGTGGGAGGCATGAAATCCCATGATAGCTTCTGCTCAGCATCCTTTTACAGCAACATCAGTGCAGCAGAAGGATGAGCAGCAGTGTTTTTCACGGTGAAACATCCAGCACGGGAGCAAACCAGATGCTGGCTTTTATAGGATGGTCTGGATATGTTTGCAACTGTCTAATCACAACGCTAACAAATGTTGACACACTACTAAATAATGAAATCCCAACAGTCTTCGAACTAGTCGGCAAATGTAGAGACGCTTCTACAAATAGACAAGCAGGCGTCTCACCCAGTGCAGATAACTACTCAGCAATCACTGTGGATCAACAGCAGAGCACTGGACAAAGGGCTCGGGTGGGTTCTTCTAACTGTCCGCTGAGCTGGAGCCGCTGTGCTGCCGAGGTTGGGGGTTCCAGTCCGTGTTCTTTTTGGTTTTCTTCCTGCTTTCCACTGCCCTGATTCTCTCACGCTCCCACGTTCATCTTCTCTTCACCACACTTTGCCGTAGTGTCTCCATGTGGTCTTCTCTGGTGACCTGTTCACTCCTCTCCATGTAACGTCTTCCTCTTGCTGACTCTGACCTACTTTCTTACCCTCCCTACTGCCTTCTATTTCCTCCATTACATGGCCATCTAATGTGTCTGTACCTAGTCCCAAACTGTCTGAGACATTTGCTGCCATTAAATTCGTGTGACCTTGCCTTTTGGCTTTAAATGATAGAAATATGATTTCCAGTTTTGCACTTGCTCAGTTGAGTCCAGTCCCTTCAGCTGCTACTTGTGACTCATCTTGTCAGCAGATGAAGCCCGAGACATGACAGGACAGGCAGACAGATTTATGTTCTGATCTTCATCGAAGTCACAACAAAAAAACACAGTCTGCTTAAACTAATACTGCACAAACATTATGTGTTTTCATGTTTTTATTGAACATAACATGTAAAGGTTCTCAGAGCAGGTGGATAAAGTATGTGAACCCTCAGCTAATGACGTCTCCAAGAGCTAATTGGAGCCAGGAGTCAACCAACCTGGAGTCCAATCAATGTGTAGAGACTGGGTTCAATTCAATTCAACTTTATTTATATAGCAACAATTCACAGCATTGGTTATCTCAAGGCACTTTACAGTAAAGTTTAAGACCTGACACAACTAAACCCAACATATCCCACATAGAGCAGCTTTGAATTGTAGCCAATTGATAAATTGTGGAGAGGAGATGGATGTGTTGGTTAAAGCTGTCCTGCCTATAAAAACACACCAGTTTGAGTTTACTGTTCTCCAGAAGCATTGATGTGAACCAAGCCTCACACAAAGACTCTGAGAAGACCTACGATCAAGAAGCATGAAGCTGGAAAGGTTCACATCAGTATCTGTAAAAGCCTTGATGTTCATGTGTCCACAGTAAAACAGAGAAATGGAGGAAGCTCAGCTCTGTAGCTACTCTCCCTGGACCTGGTCGTCCTGGAAAGATGACTGAGACACAATGAGGGAAGAAGAATCCTAGAGCATCAGCTAAGACTCACAGGAATCTCTGACACATGCTGACATTTATGTAGACAAATCTACAATAAGTAAAACATTAAACCAGAATAGAGAATATGGGAGGAACCACGGAGGAAGACGCTGCTGCCCAAAAGAAATACTGCAGCACGTTTGAAGTTCGCTAAAGAGATGATCCACAGAACTGGCAACATACTCTGTGGACAGATGAACCAAAACTGAGTTGATGGAAAGAACACACAACACTATGTGTGAGAAAAAAGGCCCAGATCACCAACATCAACACCTCATCCCCACTGGACACATGGAGGAGGGGCATCATGGTTTGGGGCTTTGCTGCCTCAGGGCCTGGACGGAGGATGGTGATGCAACAGGACATCAACAACAGAAAGGCTTCAACAGACGAAAAGTCAGAGTCCGAACCTCGACCCAACTGAGATGCTGTGGCAGGACCTCAAGAGAGAGAGTCACAGCAGACATCCAAGAACATTGATGCCCTGAAACAGGTTTGTAAAGAGGAAAGGCCCAAAAAGGAGGGTCGACCAGTTATTAAGGCCAAAGGTTCACATACTTTATCCACCTGCTCTGAGAATGTTCACATGTTATGGAGACTGGATGATATGTTCATGCTGAAACCCTGGCCTGACTGAACATGTGGCCTTCAAGCCCTTTGACAGGACGGAATGTCTCTTATTATGTAAATATAATAAGGGGCCTTCATGTTGTCCTGGTAACGCCAACTCAGTCTAACAGAGCGGTGGCAATGGTCGGTCATCACATGTTGAAGTACAACCACGTATTTTTGATCCCAGTTCAGATTATGCTTTGTGTGACGGTGGAGATTTTGTCGTGGGGGGTGTTCAGACCATCCACTCTACATCAACAAGGGGACGAATTCTGGATGGAACTTTCTGGGAAAGGATCGGACCAATTAGCAAAATGTGAAGGAAGGAGGAAGGAGGAAGTGGGTGTGTGTGAACATGAGGCCTAGCTTCCAGTTGGACGTCTCTCAGCCCTCAGGGACAAGCAAGCAGCCGAATTACTTTCTCAAGTCAGGTCGGAACGGTTTGACTCACACTTCAAGGTCATAATTGATGAATTTATTCATTGTTTCATCTCTGAGTGGGACAGGACAATTACTCCTGTATATTCTAATCTCACTATGCATCCTTGTACACTTGTGGAAAACTTCAGAGGATTCCTTTGAAAAACAACCTTCTCTTGCCCCCACCTCCATGACTAATTACCATACAAAAGCCTCCCAGCACACGGTGCTACTCCGCGATGGAGCTTCTCTGCGTGATTGAAGTCGAGCTGTCCTGAATATCCTCAGTTCACCTTCGTGATCAAAGTGGGTGAAGGCAGGCGGTTAGCATGACGGGTCCAGACGTGAAGCTCTGCCTGAGGCTGGCTTGACTCCTCACAATGTGCCTTCCTCTCTCCAGCTTCATGTCCAGCTGCTGCTGGGCTCCGTATAACTGGACTTTCATTACACTGTTCGTGCTGCACACACAGACAGTATATAGTAGTGTAGTGTGTCTACTGTACGCTTGAGCAATCATTAGGGGAGTCTTTAAAAGGAATAAAGCAGCAGGAGGATGTCAAGACTGGTCCCTTCTGACTCTGCCCTACAATAGTTGACATCGTAACTGCTCTGTTTGCAAAGCTGTCCTTCCAGTATGTGAAGTTACGTAGGAAGTGCATTATGGGTGCTGCCCCCATCTGAAATGACTGTGAAGTGGTGAAACTGTGGCATTAATCATCCAGGTCTACAAGCAGTTCCCTCATTTCAGGCCTGGACACAGAGTCTTACATCTGGAAGTCGTCGTCAACCTTTCAGCTGGAAACATGCGGGAAATAAAGAGCGCAACACTTCCATTAAGCACATTTAGGGCCTGTTGACTGAGCAGTGGTTTCCTCGTCAAAGACAGACATTGAACATGGCAGCTCGCTTGATCTGGGGAGACAGATCATATTTGTGTGGCTTATAATCTAGTGTTGAAAGCTAATTTGGTTTCCTCTGTCTACAGTTCAGTAATTACTCTGGAAGCAGCTCCACCGTTACAGGCCTTTCGACCTTTCATGAAGCAAAGGCCGCAGTGGCAAACTTCATACGTGTAATAGAAGATGTAGGTGTTGCCAGTAAAACTGCGCTGGCTGAACAGTTTGAGTCACTGTTGAATTATAGATGTGCTAGTACACACAAGCAGGATTCCTTTCCCCCAGAACGCTTCTCTGCTCCAATGGAAACATCAGCAATAGAGAACGACAGGCCAATTATGCGAGTGGCCAGCTGTCATCTGCAACAGTATTCCCACAGTCGTCTCTGTCTAAGAATGGGAGGCTTCAGAAAGACAGGAGACCACACCAATTCAGGGCTCCTCCAAAATAACAATGCAGTTAAAGCAGCATTTTCAATGAGCTGCAAAGTGCAGCTGTGCTGTGTTGAGGACTAAAGGAGAGAGAATGGAGGGGCTGTAATCAGGCCAGGTCCCAGAGGGCAGGCCGCGGTGCTGACAGCAACTTGGTGCCCATCTTCACAGCCAGATTTCTGGGCCAGTCCCTGTGTCTGGCTTTTAAAAAATAGCAGGCAGAAGCAGAGGCGGCCGAAAACAATGACCCAGGCAACACAGAAATAAGGGCTGCTTGATTTTCTACAGGCGCTGCCAGTAACACAAAGGCAGTTTGTCTTCAGAACAAAGCTCACAGCCTAATTGGCTCAGTGGAAAGTCTCTGCCACAGTAACGATGGGAGGAAGGTCTGACGCTGGATAACTTTGTTTTTAGTTTGTAATGTAGCACAAGGACGAATGAAACTAGAAGCCTTTAGTAGCGGCCACGCTGCTACGCTAGGCTAGTTTTCCTGTAGAGACAGTTCAACGCTGGTTTAGTTTGTCCCTGTTTGGCTGCTGTTTCTACGGCCGTGCTGTTCTCTATGTGCATTTATGAAGCATGTGTAACACTCATCTCTGAGAAACTGAGAATTTTTTTTTTCTGAGTAAATTCAATAAAGTTGGTAATTGTCTGGATTAAATCCCATAAATAATAAAGGCATGGGACCGTATTCAAAACCCAGCACGTCCTTGGCTGAAGCCTCACACGCTGATTTCATCAACCACCAAAAAGTGGATTAGGAATATCAGGTTATTATAATTGGTGCTGAAACCACAGAGACTCATTATTGAAACAGACTGTTTCTCTGGATGACATAACGTTAGCTTCAGGTTCTACTGTAGGAACCTTGGTGTCATCTTTGACCCAGTTCTCTCCTTTACACTATATATTAAAGAATTCCTGAGGAATGTTGCTAAAATGAGGAGCATCCTCTCACAGAGTGATGCTGAAACATGAATCCCTGCATTTTCATAATAAAGCTCCATCTGGTCTTAGACCTCATGGCTCCTTCTGCTCCAACAGAACCTTGCTTCTCAGAGCTGGTCTACTGGTGGTTCCTAGAGTTTCTACCTGTAGAACGGGAGGCAGAGCCTTTAGCTCCAAGCTCCTCTATGTGGAACCAGCTTCCAGTTCAGGTTCTAGCAGCAGACGCCCTCTCTGCTTTAAAACTAGGCTGAAACCTTCCTTTCTGACAAAGCTGATGGTTCCAGATGGTTCTGGTTCCTCTGATCCATCTCTTAGTTCAGCTGCTACAGGCTTAGATGCTGGAACCTCCTTCATTCACTGAGCTCCTCTGGTTTTCTATCTATTCCATCCACTAACATGCCTCCATGTCCACATGTGACTAACTTTGTCTCTGTTCTCTCCTAGTTGTGTTTCTCTCTTTCTGTCTCTCTCTATTCTCATCTCCAGGTATCGTCAGACTCAGAGTCGTGTGTCTCCAGTGTTCAGCTGCTGGTCCAACCATCCTGCCTGAGTCTGTTGCTGCTTGTTTTGTTGTTGTTGTTGTTGTTGTTGTTGTTGTTGTTGTTGTTGTTGTTGTTGTTGTTGTTGTTGTTCTTTTCTCTCTTCTCTTTCCCTTCACTCCAACCGGTCAAGGCAGATGTTCTCCCACTGATCCTGGGTCTGCTGGAGGTTTTTTCCTAGAGGGAGTTTTTCCACTGTGGTTAATAAAATGTACAATTTATTGACTGGCTCCAATTAAATCTGCTCTATGTGGAATTTGTTGGTTTCGTTGTGTCAGGTCTTAAACCTCACTTGTAAAGTGCCTTTATATAATACACTGCTGTGAATTGGTGCTATAGAAATAAAACTGAATTGAATTGAATATTAATAATGTGTCATGTAAACACCAGCTGATATCCTCACAGCTCAGATATCCTATGAGCTTGATGAGTAAATATTGTAGATCTATACACAAATACATGAATAGAACACAAACGTCCTTTCACTTTCGACCAATTAAACTGAATTTTAAAACGGAATTGAAATTAGCATTTTTTGCGTTCATCTTGCATTTTCTTGAAATCGAATGCAAGATGTGACTTTTTCACTTGTGTTGGCGTTTAATCACGTTGAGATGCTGGTGGCTGCCTCCTTCTCACCTCATAGTGTCTGGTATAACGGGTTCATATGACACATTCTCTGAATAAGAGTCAAACTACTCTTGCATCTATACAATAAGGAAATAAACGCAGTGACAAATATCCTATGAAACAGAAATATAAATGTCCAAGGCCACTATCAGCGTGTCCCTGTTCACCTGCTCAGGCCCGACAGCAGCCGCGTCCAGGACACGTCAGGCTCCGGTCTAGCGACCGTGCTGGCACAGTTTAAGGCTGAACTGGATGAGCCACGAGCCGCGTTCCACAACCAGGGCCATGCCAGCAGACGCGTTGGTCGTGCGCCGTGGCAGCCGCAGGCGCGCGTGTCCTCCGCTCAGAGTGGGCTCTCCGCCGCGCCGCCGCGGACTCTGCCTCTCTCTCTCTCCGGATCGTGCAGCCGCAGGGATGAATGTGAACTTGTGCGATGAGAGCCGAGGATGAATACTTCATCCGTGACCCACTTATTGGCGATATATGAGGCTCGCTGAGCTGCGGTGCTGCTGCAGCCTCGGAGCCGGGATCCGACTCACCGCGTCGCTCCATCGCGCTTCCAGCGGGAGGAGAGCAGCGAAGACGGCGGCGCGGAGCGCGTGGAAGCGGGGGACGGAGTGTCTCGAGCGGCTTGATGGACGCGTAGCCCTCGCTCAGCGGGACGGTAAGAGGACGCTGGAAGACGCGCAAGTTAGTCCCCGTGTCTGCCGCCAACTTCAGCCAGAGGATCCCGCTCAGTGTTAGTCCCAGCGCTGTAGGTGAGGACCAGCGTCACACGCGTCGACTACAGCGAACCACACTAGTAGATGCCACACAGGTGTGAAACTCACCTTCTAGCCTGACGGGACCAGGTCGCACAGTTTAGGCCTTTAGGCTTAAAAGAGAGCAGCTCAGCTGTGAATCCTGCTGTCACCGATGATTGATGACCTCTTGTTGTTTTCCTCTGGCAATGATGACAGGCAACACAAAGACCGTCGGAGCTTAGCTGACAGGTCACTCGCTCAGTATTCAGCCCAGGTTCTACCCAACACAGATGCAAACGCCGGCTTTTCTTCGGCTTTTCTTCGGCTCCCAGGCTCTTCCTGGCTCTTCCTGGCTCTTCCGGGTTCTTTCGGGTTCTTCTGAGCTCTTCCGGGTTCTTCTGAGCTCTTCCGGGTTCTTCCAGGCTCTTCCTGGCTCTTCCTGGCTCTTCCAGGTTCTTCCAAGCTCTTCCTGGCTCTTCCGGGTTCTTCTGAGCTCTTCCGGGTTCTTCTGAGCTCTTCCTGGCTCTTCCTGGCTCTTCCGGGTTCTTCCGGGTTCTTCCGGGTTCTTCCGGGCTCTTCCGGGTTCTTCCGGGCTCTTCTGCAGCCTCTTGGACCTCAGCTTGACTTACAGCCACAGTCTGCTCTGTTTCCACTTTCATACTACTGATGAGTTTGAGGGTGTGGTGAGGAGCTGGGCACTGAGCAGCACTAGAGCAGCTTTATCTGTCATCGTTCTGTAATGACGAGGAGGCCGCGGGTGGTGGAACGGAGGCAAAGGTACATACCAGGAAGTGAACATGGTGCCCAGCGTCTGCTATTGTTTTATGCATAATTTATGCATCTAAGAGCAGCTCTGGGTTTGAAATGTGCATTAAAGCAGGCAGACACAGAGGTTGGAGTTGTGAGTACAAACAAACAAATAAGAAAATGTGCGGTTTCTTCTTCTTTGGTCTCCTAAAATAAATATTAGCAGTTTAGCAGTTTGACTTGCGCCACGTAGCTACTGGCTGACGTTGTTGTTTAGCGCTGTGCAGGTAGTGTTTGTTTGTTTGTTTGTTTGTTTGGGGGGTTGTGTGCAGTCTGCCAGTGTCACGCCTGGAGACCAGCGGTGCCTTCTCTTTGCTCGTCTCCACTTTGTGCCCTCAGCCTTTGTCACACTCATAAGCACGGCTTCAGTCTGCTGCCGCCCCCGCGTGACGCTGGCCTGCTCCAACAGACAGGGCGGCTGGAGGAAGTTGACGCTCTGTCAGCGCTGCCTGGGTGATGGGCCGCTGCTTCCTGACAGTGTGACTGACATCTTGAGACATTAAATTGGCAGCAATCCTGGAAGGTGAGAGACTGATTGATGGCATGTGGCACAAGATGTATTTTTGCCTACATTACCTCCATAACTAACTGGAAAGTCCATTTAGTTCTATGAATGTGAAGCAGCGTCAGGTAGTAGCGCTGACCTGCAGCTGTGACAAAACCTAAGTAACACATAACGACTAAAGGAAGAGTCAACTATTTTGAGAATGCGCTTGTTGTTGAATGTGCAGCGAGCAGCCACAACGTTGAAGACAAGTGATTGCACTGATGTTGTCTGTGGCAGAAGTTTAGGCAGCAGGTGACAAACCTCTGGAAGATGATGTGTTGACGAAGGCCACATTGCGAAGGCTCGGTGACTGGATCGGTTGATCTTGTGTAACCGAAGCCCAGCAGCAGGATGAGTCTGCGGGACAGGTAGCCCTCATCCACTGCCCAGACCCCTGCCGTGTTCTGATCCACACACAGTTTGACTTCCTCCTCTACACTCGGCTAAACTAACTCTCTGGTGAACAAGTGCAAATGCAGTTCAACTTAAAAGTGTAGGAGTCTGGAAAAGCAGAGAGGGAACCGTTAGGAAGTTGGTTCCAGTTCTGCTGACAGCAGATAGGTCTCACGCTTTTCTCTCTCTATCGCATAGTAATTACCTATAAGGCCACAGGGATCATGACGTCCCAGCGTCCCTCTGTAATAGAGCTGTTCCTCCATATACCCCTTTAGCTTTACTCTCTATCACCCCTCATTAAGCTGTCCCTCCCTCTTATTATCCCTCCATGTAATATCTTCCTTGCATTAATTCGGCTCACCTCTCCCACCCCTTCCTTCCGTCTTTCCTGCTTCCTCCCCTGCTCTTTTCATCACTCCAGCCTTCACAGCCCTGCCACAGAGGATCGGCTCGCTCTAATTTGACTCCTACACAGCAGTGGGTGAGCGGGAGCAGAGCCACTACGCCCTGAATGTACAAGTGTTGAAGCAGAGAGGGTGTTCCTCAGAGAGAGCCAGTGCGGCGCAAGTAGAACATACGCTCTGTACGTTATGTAACGTCGGTGCATCCGCGAAGCCTCGTTTCTCGCTGCTCTGATCATGTTCCTCGTTTCTTAAGTGCCAGATTCTATTTCCGTCTCGTCTCCATGGCTGCTGGCACAGCGACATGTAAAATGCAGCCATGGCGTCTTATTAGCTTCAACTCTGCTTCAGCTGTGTCCAACGCGGCAAACTCATTAAGATGTTTGTGCATCTGAGCATCAAAGAGGAAAGCGTGTGTGTGTGTGTGTGTGTGTGTGTGTGTGTGTGTGTGTGAGGTGCAGAGTTCATTTTGAGAAGGAATATTTAACTATAAGACCAATTCCAGATACACATACACATATATATGCATATAAATACGTACAGTTCTTAACAGTAATACTTTGCTAATCAACCCATACTGATGGGTTATATGGTTATATATTTAACTCCAGTCACAACAAACACAATCTGAGGAAGTTTAAACAGTCTTTTCTTCTTCTTACTCGAGCTGTGTTGCCATGGAGATGGTTCCGCTTCCATCTTGTGAGCTATGTGTGAAGACGTGGTCATGTGATATCAGCTGATGGTACGTGGAGACAGTTCCCTGGTTTGTGTCCAGTGACCTTTCCTCCAGAGCTGATGTTTGCTGCTGTTCTTCGTGTCACTCAACAGGACATTTATTTAATAGGTTAACAGTTTAGACGTGTGAACTAGATCAGGAGGAAGCAACCGGTTCTCTGTGCTCTACTGTTACAATCTGCAGACTCGGAGACACAGAAAACCTCTGGGCAGCCGACTGGGCTTTGTGTGGAGTGATATAGTGAGTTGTTTGCCTTTTAAAGCCAGATAAGAGAAACGCCAACTGCTCCGCAGCTTCAGCCAACAATCAGCCACAACTGATTTAATCTCAGCTCTGTCATTACGGGCCCGGACCCTGCGCTGCCAGATTCAGGGCCGCTAATTCACTTCATTAGAAGCAATACAGACACAGCAACAGCTGGGCTGGAGCATTTTGTCATTTCAATCCTGAGTAAATATGTAAATGACAACATTCACAGTGAGGTGTCCAGCAGCAGCAGAGCCAAACCCAGTGCTAGCGACAGCTGCAGGTAACGCTGCTGCTCCAGGGTTATTATGCTCTCTCTGTCTACTGAGGGGAATGACTGGACGTAGCACACAGTAAAGATAAGATTAGAAGAATGATCCTTGGCTCTCTGGAGACCCCGGGGCGCTTCTCTCCTCTGGCCTCCTGATCCAGTCAGCTCAGCCTCAGTCGAGGCTCTTGGTTGAACAAGGACCATTAGAGCCAGGACAGGAGTCAGGACAGAAGGCGGAGCAGGACGCCTGCCTGTGGCTCCGTCAACACTGTGACGCTGCAGCTGGCTGTTGGCACACGTCACGGCTAAGAGGCTGCAAAGTCATGGACACGCTAGTCGGTTTGAGGCAAAGCTGAGAGAACAAGTCCTGCAAATCCTGTCCGAGCGCAGTCCTCGACTGCTGAGAGGCTGCCTGTCAATAAACCGTGTGGGCAGCACTTCAGGAAACCAGGCCCAACACTCTGACACCTGCACACGAGCTGGTTGGAGTCACTGTGAGAACAGTGTCCGGTAAAGGTTTGCTGTGAGACAGGTTCACAGACAGCGTTGGTTTAGTTGTGTAGGATCTCAAACCTCACGCGTAAAGTGCCTTGAGGTAACGGATGTTGTGAATTGGTGCTATAGAAATAAAAATGAATTGAATTGAGGTACTGTACTGTGGAAAGTAACTATACCAAGGAGCGTTAGTGGTTCCTGCCTCTTCACAAGCTGCTGCAGTGAGCAACTGGAAAAATGCATTTGCTGTTAAATACATTAAAAATGGGCATTTTTAGCTCCAGGGAAACATCATCAGTTTATGAGGAACAGAGTTGTGCAGCTTGCTTTGTGCTTCACCGTGCACACAAATGAAATAACAACATGTGAAGCCGGGCCTCATTTATTTTAATCTGCTGATGTTTTCTGAAAGAAGAGTTTCACTGAATTGCTGTTCACTCAGCCGTGCAGCTGGCTGGATTCAAACCTGAAGGCTGGGGAGGACACCGTTGAGGATCAGCGTCGTGTGGCACCTTCAGCAGTCCAGGAGTCTTTGGTTGCTGTGTTGGGCTACACGCTGTGTGTTTGACCAGCTCTTCTCAGTTAACCAGCGTTAAGTCCATCTCCTGCTCCAACACACGTGTGTCCGATCACAGCAGGTACGGCACACGTAGAGTCGCCTGCAATCCAGGAAGCTGGACGTCTAAATGTCATGTACTACAACACTACATTGATTAAAGTACAGTAAAAACACTTCTTTTCTAGAATGAATACTAAAAACTATTGGAGGATTGACTATTTGGCTTTTAGCTAAATAATTAGTGATGTTGCTGCTGTGAAGCTGTTCATACCGGTAACACAGGGATGATCAGGTCAGTTGGTAGTGTAGTACTGTTACATTCTGCATATTGACACTCTCTGCATCTGAATACAGTATATTCTCATGAACGGCTCCCTGGTGATTTGCTGGAAAGCCTGGAGTGATGAAGAGCTGCTGCATCTTAACTTTCTTGTGTATTAGTTTTCCTCGTTAAATGGATCTGTATCCATCGCAAGCTGTTGCCACGAAGCAGTTGGCCTGTGCTGAACTTTCTAGCAGATAACGCTTGTTTGAACCAAAGCAGTGCAGACGGTATCGGACTCGGGAAGGTGGGACTGCTGTTGGAGCTCTGGGGAGACAAATTCAGCATTGTTAAAAGTGTGCTGTTAGTCTGATAAAACCCAGGCACCTCCTTTGGCATTTTTATTGCCTTCAGCACGTATACATCCAGATAAGCGCGCAAGCACGCGCACACTAACGGATTTTGGCAAGTTTGGCGGCGTACTGAGGTCAGCTACAGACTGCAGCACAGATGCGCTATTTAAATACTGCAGACTAATTAAATGCGAGTCAATAAATGATCCCTTGCTGAGGCGCCTGCACCCACAGAGTCTGTTGCAGTCTGGAGTACAGCACACGCAAATAGTGACAAATAGGTTACTGCACTAAAAACAGCCCGTGTGCAAGGCGATTCATTTCTTTTGCCTGTAAGATAAATGTGGCAGGAGGATTAAAGGAGAGATGCCAGGAATGAGGACATGTCTAAAGAAACTCAAACCACAAGCTGTGATCAGATCACTGGTCCAATGTTCCTACTTTCATGCCTCTGACCACTGAGGTACATGCTCACCTCAGTCCGGCTTCTACTGGATCTACTGGATACAAAGCAGTTGGTTCTTTCATTCATCTTTGCTGGCGGGTGAATACCAACATGGGCTTTTCCTCCATTGCGCGTATAGATTATGCCTTAACCGATTGTTAGCTGTGATTGTGACACGTTTAGTTGTGCGGCCATTGTGGAGCCATCAGTACCGGTTGCTAGGTAACGACCTAGATGTTTGTGTGTTGTTGTGTTGTTGTTGTTGGGTTGTGTCTGTATGCTTACTGATAGAATGAAGACAACAGGCAGCTGTCTATATGGAAATGTGTGTCCCGTGTGCCGCAGAGCAGAGTAACACGCTAATGATGGGGATGTCGCTGCACTCTGGATGTAAACGTTGCTGTTGTGAGGATGCGTAAATGACAATCACAGGGCGCGTTTTCATGCTCGACGTGAGGCTTCTAGCAGCCTTACTGTCACCAACTCGTAATCTGATTGGCTGTCGCAACTATCTGTCAACGATATGAGCCTGTTTACTAGTTTACATACTGAAGGCTGTATAACTGTAAATACATATTTTGGAAAAATAAATGAATCATTCCGATCACGACCTGGTTATGTTAGGCCAGCAGAGAAGGCGTTGCAGGCCACTGAGTCTGATTCCTTAACCGGAGCCTGTACCTGATTAATAAAGCCTTAACTCGCATGGTGGTGCAGTTGGATCTAGTTGAGTCGTGTCAAAAGTCCCAGTTAGTTGAATGAAATGTTATTATTGGCTGGATTTATGCCTTGGCCTCATGTCAGCGTTTACAGTCTCTGGCTTCAGATGCTCCTGCTTATGTTTGATCAAAAATGATGTTGTCGTTCACACCCAGATCGACTGACAAGCCACTAGAGAACAACAGACATGAAATGATATTTGGAGCTGCTTTATTCGACTCCATTTAATGAGCAAAGCGTTGCTCTGCACAATCTGGGAGTATGGCTTTACGTTTAGAGACGGTTCAAGCACAGAGGGAGAGTAACGATGCAACCTAATTAAAAGTTTCAAGTTGGAGGCCTGCTGATAGCAAATGACTTCAGATGATGCTGGTGGGCTTACTGTTGATCTCAAGCTGTTCATGCAGTTAATTAAAAAAAACGATGTGGCAAACCAAATCGTTTGCAGATTGCAGTTAATGTACTCTGTGAGCCGGGCCGGGAAGAGAGCGGCGCTGTCTCGTTAGCGAGCGCACGCCTGCCGGGGTCAGCCTATAAGAGCAGCCGCGTTTATTTGTTATTCATCCTTTTTCATAAACCATTATTAACTGCAAACGAGCAATAAGCAATCGTGCGAAAGAACAGATAAAACGAAAGGTTCACCTCTTGGGAAAAGCCTAATTGTTGCTATGGCAACCGCCTGGCACTGGTTTTATTTTGAAGGATAGTCCTTTTTTATCTTCCCCCTCTGCCCTTTATTCGTTCGCATGTGAGATGATCAAAGGTGTGACATTCAGATAAGGCGCCGCAGCAGAGGGAGACGGGAGGTGAAACCATTTGGGTCACGTGTCAAAAAGATGTGAAGCTGTGTTAAATCTCAACTGGGTAAGTTAAGTGTCCTGACCTGAAAGCACAGCTGACCAGCAGTCATGCCTTGTGTTATGTATTCAGCTTTAGCGTTGCAGTGCATTGTGGGGCTGCACCGGATGCTTCCTCCCACATCAATCACAGACTGTCTTCCTTGTTTCCCGCTGGAAACCTCATGTAGGCAGAAGAAGGTTACAGGAAGCAGGAACGCTCCCGAGGGATGACACAGAAACAAAACCAACGGCGGCAAGGGAGGAAAGCAAACATGAAAGACTTGCATCAGTGCATCCACTGCACTCCAGCTGCTACTCATCCAGGGAGGATGTAACTGTTACACAAGCAAACAGTGATGCTGCTAACGGTGCTCTTAGATTATATTTGACTGTACCAACCTGCACAGCTCCGAGGCTCAGTGTTAATGAGAGGAACACGTGATGTGATACCTGCTCACAGGTTGGGCTTCCTGTGATGATGGAGAGCTCTGCTCCCTGTCCGTGTGAGAAGCCAGCTCTGTGCTGCTACGGTTTTTCTCCCATGCTTCCATTTGCTATTTGCTGTGACTTCAGCTTTGAGTGAATTGACAGTCTCAGCAGTAGGTACTCATGTTTTATTCATTTGAGATGTGCTGTATCCTTGTTTTATTGATCCTGCTGTTTCATTGTCTTGTTGAACGCCCATCTATGGGACTGTGAACTTGTTCTGTAAATGCTGTGCTATGTAGTAACTAATGTATAAAATCTGCTCATTGTAGGTTTTGTATGCACTGACCCAGTTACAGCAGAACAGCTAGTGGCTGTCAGTCAGGGCTGCTCTGCTGAGTGAGTGAGTGAGGAGCAAGGCATCAGATCCAGTGTATCTCCATTTATCAGACAGACAAAGGTTTGAGAATAACAATGTTCACACTGTGGACAGAGAAGCTCTGTGTGTGCAGACAAACAGCCCCTCAGACACAGCCTGACTTCATGTATCATGCTGCTCCGTGGATCAAGACCACTTCACCATCTACATGAGGGACACACTTAACCACCTGTAATGGTGGGGGCGGAGTCACACCTACTCATTATCCACCGGCCTTTGTTCACATAACGAGCCTGTTCTCTGCAGATGTGGAGCGAAACCTAACTGGAGGCTAAACGTGAGACAAATGTCCTCAGACTGAAGAAGCTTCCTGCAAATGAGAGTCCAGAGGATACATCCAACTGGCCGATGACGTAGTGAACTGGTCAAAATAGTTCAGTTCTATTTGTTACAGTCATGAAAGGATGCAGTCATTGTGTACGTATGGTTGCAGCTACAGGGTCATACGACTGAAGGACAATCCATCACTGTGACATATAAAACCAGCTCTAGAGCGTCTGGGCCTCTGTTGCCTTCCCTTTCAAAATAAAAGAACACATTTTTATTAAAAATGTTCAATGTGCTGAGTCTGTGACCATTAGAGAAGCGTGTCAGGGATTTCTAATGACAAGCTACTTCACGTGATATCGCTGTGCACCACCGGGCTGATCTCAGATGAGAGCAGGCGCATGGCACCACGTGGAAATGCAGATTTTCCTCCACTGTGCTCGTCGTGTAAAGCAGCTGCAGGAGCGTAGAGCACAGATGTATATTGGAACTTTATTCGGTTAGTTATTAGTTATTATTATTAGTTAGCAAAGCATTAGTTACGGAATCTCAGCCAAGTTAAATAGGAGCCAGGGTTTTACTTAGCGACCAGTCAAAGCAGCTGCTGCTCCAGTTGGAACCTGCTACTTCTAAAGGTTCTTACTTCGCCCTTTTGCTGACTGCTGTAAATATTCACTCTACACAGATTCAGCCATTCACTGCACTTCTCCGGATGTTCTCCTCGTGTAGGTTCTCCAGGGCCCAGCGTGAGACTAGGACCATCCTCAGTCCAGCCTCCTCCACTGCTTCCCTACGCTTCACCTTTCCAGTCAGTAATCACCCTGAGTAACTGCTGCCAGTCAGACACCAGTCCCACAGCTGTCTCACACCTCAAACTGCTTAGCCTGGTCTGAGGCCATGGCAGTGCCCTCAGCGAATGAGTTTCACTGGCAGAGCCTGGCGCGACTTCCCACCGGCCGCGTCTACCACAGCCTGTCTGAGGTCGGGGGGCAGATGTTCATGCTGGGGGGCTGTGATGCGGCGGGGAGGCCTTGCCCTGGCCTGGAGCTCTACTCACCAGAGGTAGAACTGTTTATTGTTCAGGTTTTTGTGAATTCTATTCCAGTTCCGAAAAAGGCTCAATCAAATGAAAGAATCCTTTGCCGATTGAAGCTGCTTGTCTTTGTGTCCAGGGGGACCGATGGATAAGTTTGCCCCCAATGCCCACCCCTCGTGCTGGGGCAGCTGTAGCAGTGCTTGGTAAGCAGATCCTGGTGGTGGGGGGAGTGGGGGAGGACCAGAGTCCGCTGAAGGTGGTGGAGATGTACAACACGGAGGAAGGGAGGTGGAGGAAGAGGAGCTCGCTACGGGAGGCCCTGATGGGTGTTTCTATCACGGTGAAAGGTACAGACACACAACCAGGTCTGGGGCATGTCTGCAGCTGCCCCGCACACGCGTGTTCCAAGTGACATCAGTTTGGCTGAGCGGAGGGGAGCCTGGAGATGCACGTCTTCTGCCAGATGTTCTAAACAACTGTGTGATGTGTGAACGACATAATCCTCGATATAATTGTTCAGTGTTACCTGAAGTGAGCTTTTCAAAATGTGATTATAACCAAACAGAAATCAGAAATTCTGTTTATACCTGTAAGTAAACTCCAGCGGAGACAGAACCTGACCAACACACACGTGCATTTTAAGACGTGTCAGAGTAGTGACCCGCACACTATGACTCGACTGCAGGATATGAGGATCTTAACGCTGAAAGGTAGAGCTACTGAAAAATTTAAGGTGATTAGAAAGGAATTGAATTCATCCAGTGGAGCTATCTGAGGAAGTAACCAATGATCTGAACGCATGACGCGCAAAGAAATGAGCCTCATTATCTGAACAGATGTACGTTGTAATAATAGGTGGGAAGCCTCGTATATATATAAAGATGGATGGATGGATAGAGAAATGGATGGATGGATGGATGGATACTTACAGTAACAGAACACATCTGTAAATTCACATTTTACATATTTAAACCATGAATTTAACACATGTCAAACATCCAAAAACAGAAAATATATATGAATAATTTGAAACCCCATTAACAATATATTTATTTATCTAACACTTTATCGTATTTATGCCGGTTATGTATTTATACATTCTTTTACCCTTTTTTCTATTTGTTTAGTTTGTTACCTGGGCTACAACAGCATCAAAGCAAACATTAAACAGCTGCTTTATACTCTGCTTACTTCTAACAGTACAGTGGGTTCTGGGTTTCTTCCTGCATATTTATTGCACAACAAACAAACGATACTGTGGCTCCACTTTCAACTTGTGTTGTACTGTATGTGTAAGTCAGCTCGGTCCACATGTGAATGTCTTTCATGGTGCATTCAGGTACACCAGCACGAGAAGGCTCACTAGTTAGATGAGACTGGACTAGTGGCACCTCACTACATTCACATAAGTATCAGAGCACGTTTCTAGTAAAGACTATTTGAAACAAGGTACGTGGCGTCTCTGATGACATCATCAGGGAGCCCAGCTTTAAGGACTCACATTCCCCAGTTTGGTTTTAGTCCAGCGCTTTGTGACAGTCAGACTCCGTCCATACTTCATCTATATATGAGCTATGGTTTCACAGGCTTCAGTGCAGTGCATCTGTCATAGATGCCACACACACAAAGAACTATTGGCTTCGTCGCTGTGCTCTCTCCATCTCGCTGACCAGTCTTCGATCCTCGGCCCTTTGCTCGTAGCTCCGTCCACAAATTCCTCCCCAACAACAAGAAAAGAGACAAATCATCTGACAAAATGATCAATAGGGCCAAATTAAAACAAATCTGGTATTTTTAGGTGGGCAGCCATTCACTGAATTGGCTAAATGATGCCCTTTTTATTGACATTTGTAGGATCATTATTGTCCTGATATTAGATAATGAGCTTCAGGTAATGAGCCTTTCTCTTCTCTAGCATGAATGTAAAGTGCATGAGAACTTTTTCTCCATTTGTATTTGTGTAACCCCAGAAACATCAGTGTTAGAATGGAAAGCTAATGACACCTTGTGAACACAGGTGAAAACAGACTGATTCTCCGTTTCTCTTCAGTGGGATGATGAACGTGGCAGTTTTAACACACTCACCCACTTCTATTCTTGTGTTAGAGGTGTCATGGCGCCAGACGCTGCTGTACTCCCTGCTCTCCCCGTGTCCAGCCCTCCATCCTCTTCATCATGTACAGTGCCAGTCAGGTGTCAGTGGCACCATCAGCTGGGATGAGTCTGTCAGGAGCGGATTATTGTTCACCAAGTTGTTGTTTTGTTGTTACTGAAAAGGTGTTGATAGAAAGTGGTTGAATCAAAAGTGCAAAAAATACGTGAACACACTAAAACCAAAGAGATGTGTGTGCGTGTGTGTGTATGCGTGTGTGTATGCGTGTGCATGTGTGTGTCTGCTCGCTCACAGACGGCCGGGCTCTGGCTGTGGGGGGAATGGGTGCCGACCTGCTGCCTCGTAGCACCCTGCAGCAGTACGACCTTCGAAAAGACATGTGGGCGCTGCTGCCTCCCATGCCAACCCCTCGCTACGACGCCAACACACACCTGCTGGGCAATAAACTCTATGTGGCAGGTCAGTACAATCGCTTAACCTCCAGTTACTCAATAGTGTCTACACTTACGTGGTGTCCTTTGAAAACCTTCCAGGTGGTCGACAGTGTAAGCGACCACTGAAGGCCTTTGAAGTGTACGACACAGAGACGCGCTCCTGGACTACGCTGCCCACAATGCCGTGCAAACGCTCATATGGAGGGGTGATATGGGACACAGCTGGGCGACTGTGTTTGCTCGGAGGACTCCGACAGGGAGGAGGACACCAGAGCTCCAAGTTCACCAAGAACGTCAACATATTTGACACTAATCAAGGTAGAACCTGCGTCAGCTACACACACAATAACTTACTCTAAGCTTAACCCTCTTTGCCTCCGCTTCTCCAAAAGCAAAACTAATTGGTCACTGCTTCGTACTGTACATGGTTAATGACCCAAAACGTCAAGCGGCAGAAAGTCTCCAGTGGCCAAAATGTTTGCGGAAGCCCAGGGAGACAAAACATCACAGCAGCCTCGTCTGAGCTTTACTAATAAAGCTGAAGCTTTGAATCCATGATTTACGGACTGTAGCTCCAAGGTTAGTTTACACAGACTGCAATGACACCGTTCGTCTCCTTCTGATATTACACCTGTAAAACCTCACTTCCACCTGAAACACTCATGGGCCGGTGGTCCAACACTGTGATACGTCGCTAATGTGGGCGTGTCGGTCGAGTTCAGTAACTAATAAGCATATGGACTGTTACATGGAAGCCTTTGCATTAGCGTGTTAGCCTGTTAGCATGACGGCTCGGCCATGGTTATTATTCATTACTGAAGGCTCAGAGAACAACAGACCAGTAAAGTGTGACTGTAAAGGCGGTAACAGCTGTTCTAGCTGTGCCGCCTCCTTTCAATTAGAGTTGTGTCAACAAATCGCATCGTTGCCCGAGGCGGAGGTGAGGACTGTCGGCCCGATTTCTGTTTGCGTTGGAAGGATAACAAGCGTATTTATGCCAAGACTCTCTGTGATAAGCCGGGAACACGCCAGCATGTACTGTTCTGCTGGGGGGGATGAGGAGATGGAGACGGAGGAGTCCATGTGCCGGGCAGCTCTCTGTAATTATCCTCCTGATTAAAACCAGAGGAAGATGGTGACGCGTGTCAGTCTGCAGCCATTTCTCTCGCTGTCGCTTATTAATCTCAGACACAGCTCACCACAGAGATCGTCTTTTTCATCACGTCTGACCTTTTTCATTTCAATCTTTACACACAAGCCTTGACCGAAACAAGGCCACGTTTGCTTTGTTTTCATTTCCGCTTCACGTTCTGTCAGTTTTTCACGCAGGACATGAATCGGACACAACGCAGGAATACAGTTGTTCGTCTCTGGCCTCCTGGGTTCCACCCGCTCCAGCATGAGAGCTCGGTTCAAAGAGTTACTATGGTGCAGAAACAGCAGCAGGTTCTTCATTAGCATAACTGGGAAAAGCAGCTGAATATGAAACAAGTGTTGACTCCAGGTCCAACCAAGATTGTTTTCACGTGAGTGACGTGATTATGCTGCGATGCAGCTTCTAGTAGATTTCAACCAATCAGGGTGTTTATGTTCTTGATTTGTTGTTTGTCGGGATCATTGCGCAAATTCTGCTCTTATGATTCACACAATGAAGGTTCTTCCTTTGTCTAGCTCCTGGAGTGCGGTGAGGATGATCTATGATCTACATGTACGACACTTATCTGACCCTTTACTCGTATCATGCAATCAGCCTTTGGGATCAGCTTTCTGGAGGTTTCTGGAGTATAATTCCTATGACTTTTCATGATAATATTCATCAGACACCAAACCAGTGCACTTGAACTGAGTGTCTTAACAGATGAGCTCAGTCATTTGCTCTTGCTCTCCTTCGACTCTACCCAGGAAGTCCAGCTCTTTCTGACTTTGCTTCCACTGGGCTCCACTGCTCACTGGCTGCAGTTGCACCGACTGTGACGCCGGGGGTGTGGAACAGAACCAGAATCTCCCGGGAGGCAGCAGGCCTCTTGTCTGCGTGGACAGATATTAGTGTAGATGGATAATGAAGCAATCTGCCGCTAGATCTTTTCAGTGCTCCCCATCCTCAGCGCTCCCTCTGCTGCAGCTCATCACTACCAGAATGAACCTTTCCCATGTATGCGTGTGTGCAGATACGTTGTGGGTTGGAAATCTTCTCCTCCTTATTATCATACATTAGCGTTATGACTCCCATGTTCTGCTTTATTTGGCTTCATCTGATGAGTCCTGATGTGATCCAGCTGTCTAAAATGACTTGTTGATGCTTCCTGTCCCATTTGTTCACCTGCTCCTCTGGCGGCTTCTGCCAGAAATGGGGATCAGTCATTTCACTGAGTTGTGCACAGAATTAAGGGGGTGTGTTTACCAAGACATTTCCCTCCTCAGAAGGTTTATGTTGATCGCTGCCCCGCAGGACTAAAAGTAATACTGACACCCGCTGGCACATGGTGCAGCACTTTACTTACCAGTTAATTCCTAATAATGGGAAGAGTAGTCGTCTGGGTCTGGAGAGGCAATCTGCGACATGGGAATGACGAGTGAGGCGGGAACAGACCCCACCTGGCGATGCAGCTACTCTACGGTTTACAAAGAGAGGTGTGTCTGTGAGAATGGCTGCTAATAGTTAATGTCACCGTTTAGTCAGACACCAGATCTCATTAAGATTCCCTTTTCTAATCATCGTGGATGCTACTGTGGCCTCATCCTGGGCAGCGTAACCAGACAGGAGGGCTGCACCTCATCACGGGAGGCTCCCGTCAGGCTGCTTATCTTTCGTTCATTGTCTCCGCCTCTGTTTATCGAAACGAAACACAGTCGGGTCAAACTAGGAGCACATGCAAAACACTGTCAGAGAGATGTCTGGCTTTGAACAAAGGCACAGCCAAGCTGGTAACGCCAGAAAATATTACTTTTTGATTGGTGATAAGAGAAGATCAGCAGCAATGAAGCAGGAACTAACAGATTGTAATAACAAGAAACAAAAGCTGAATATCTAGAAAATCAATCACTGCCAGGAAGGAGAATATGAATAAGAATCTCAAAACCACTGCACAGCACGAGCTAACAATCACTAACAAACTATGTAGCAAGGCTCACTTAGGCGAGGACAACAAAGCCAGAGGCTGGGGAATGCAGGACAAGGAGCAAGGGGACAGTGTAGGGTAGACATGCACTAGGATAACAAGAGGTAATGACACGAAGAAAAGCCTGCAACAACCCAGGAGCGCCCCCTGGTGGACGGAGGGACCAATTCCTGCACTGGTTGTTTCTCTTGACCTTCATGTCTTTGGAGAAAATATAACAAAGACAAATAAGGAAGAGGGAGAGAAAGCAAATGGACAAGAGTGTTTACTGCTGGATACAGTAAAGTACTTGGAGTCTGACCTTGGGTTAGGTGCAGATACAGCATCTAATATAGAGAGTAAAAATAAACCCATGATGTACAATACACATGGATGAAGTATGAAGAATAATAACTATCTCCCCTCTTCCTTTCTCCTAATGGAGTTATCTTCCGTCCTCCACCACCTCTCTCTGTGCCGTCAGATAAACCAGACTTGGCAGCAGTAGCTAAAAGAAAAGTTCTGCGAGGACATGGAGCATTGCTTTGGTAGCTTTGATTCCATTTCCTCCGTCTGAGCTACACGTCCTGATCTTCTCAAGTTCCTTGTTGATCAGGCATCAGGTAAGATTCAAGTAAATTTGTTTTCCACACTTGTGGCTGGTCAGATATCATTTAATGTTGTTGCCAGATATTTTTAAACTGGATTAATGGTGCCAGCAGCCAGTTCCGTGGTGGATAAGCAAACGTTCTCTCTCACTACTGCACCTGCAGTCGATTCCAGCAGCGATTCTTTTTGTGTATGGATCTGGGTTCTACAGTATGTGGGCGTAGGATCTGAGCGGCTGGCAGCCTGGTTTACTAAACGTTCTGGTCAGTAGAGGCAGAATAACCAGCACCAATCTCTGAGGTTGTATCTCGTGACCTTTGTCAAGGCAAAATAATAATGCTGTAGTCAAATGAATTTGGCTGCAGGTAGCGGTGAATTACCACCAAAACACATTGATCAGTGTGGGAAAGGCTTAAAAGCTCTGGGACAGACAAGTAGCCAGACAAACTAAATGAGTCCTTAGAACACGGCTCATCCAGACAGTCTGGACGATCCAAGCAGGTCAGGTCAGGTACACATCTGCTGTAAATGAAGTCTCTGTCATCACCCAGACATCGCCAAGTCCTACAATATTAAAAACAGAGTGACAGAGAACATCAGTCTGAGCCGACGGGATCACAGACAATGATCCCAAATGTGAGAGTGACTCCAAAGGAATGATTGGAGTTCGGAGCATCAGTGGCGAATTACAGTTAGTATTTCAAACATTTAGTTTCCAGGTTCAAACAGCTTTGCACACTGTAAATATGAGCACACAGCATGTTCAGTCATTTGCACATCTAACCTTCAAACCAGTAATCCCATGCTGAATTCAGTGGAACATCATAAACAGTGATCAACCAGCTCACACTCACGAGACAGATGTTTGAGCTGATCGTTGCTAACGCTCCGTCTGAACGTCTTTCCCTAGTGTGACCCTAATTCCAAGCTGCCGTTCCCTCGGTGTGCTTGTCGGGCAGGTGCGGACGCTCTGGCTGTTGGATGACCTGTTTGTGCAGGTCACAGTCTGCTCACACGCGCATTCTCTCACTCCATATTGCATTTCTTCTTCTCAGGTATCTGGCTGAAGTCGGAGGAGACCGTGGCCATGAAAACTAAGAGGGCTGACTTTGCTGCAGCTTTCCTGCGGGGCCGGATGGTAGTAGCAGGGGGTCTCGGTAAGGGAGCACGTTTATGCTGCGTCCGTGTGCAGGAGGATCAGCGTCAGGAAGCTTTTGTCTGCTTTATGTTACAGTATTACTAACAAATTGTTCTACTTTAAATTGTATTTAAATTGTATAGTAGCATCAACTTACTCAAAATGAAGCTAAAATACATTGTCCTGTGCTCCTCAGGTCACGAACCCTCAGCACTGGACACGGTGGAGGCCCTGCATCCTCAGAGGAGGAAGTGGGAACGATTGTCTCCCATGACCTTCCCTCGATGCTCCGCCTCCTCTATCGTCATCAGAGACCGCCTCCTGGTGGTGGGAGGAGTCAATCAGGTACAAAGAACAGGCTCTGACCCCCCATGTCCCCATCAGACTCACCTACACAGCTGTGTGCATTTCTTACAGTATTATAAATAGAACCAATAATAAACTTTACACCACACCCAAAACAACACAAGGGGTCACACAAGCAGTCAGCCTTCAAATGTGAGGGAACCCAGTACTGAAAACGAAAGTCGAATATGCACTTAAATTCAATTCAGGCAAAGTCTCAGCACAGAATAAAGTCTCAATACAGAGCAAAGACATACTGTAAGATCATAAACCAAAAGCTTATGAAACCCAGTCAGAGCCAGGGGCAGCACCTTCAGACCTGGAGTTCTAGTAGAACCTGCACCACAGCTGCAGGTTACAAATGGATCCAGAACGTAATCACACCTTCAGAATGATCACGGTCTTCTCAGACTGGGTTCAGCTGCCAAAAACTGCAGATGTCTGTGGTGAAACGAATGAATGTGCTGACCTCGACTGAACGTCGCTGTTGAAAGCAGAGCAGGCGATGTCAGGTGTACGACCCAGCTCAGGACGTGCTGTTCTCTCTGGCCCAGCTTACTTTCCGCTATAAAGAAGTAAATAAACAAGGCGTTGAACAATGTGGAAATGACTTTTCTCAGTTCTACCTTAATTTGTTACTTTGACCTAGAAGTTCAAACCAAGCGGGAGGTGATGCATCACCAGCACATGGATGCATGAACCAGAAACCTCAATAGTCACAAACACGTTCCACTCATCCAGCCCATTAGCACACGATAACCCATTCAATACACAGGATAACCTCAAATTACATCACAGCTACTGGGGGCTGCAGGTCCTCATGGAGGACCCTCAGCTTCCTGATGCGCCTTCAGATCAAATATCCAACATGACTGAACACGTTATCGCCTCTAGGAGCACATCAGTCATGACTGAATGAATTAATGCCCGTCGAGCTGACAACCAGCGTCTGCTCTGTCTCTCTCAGGTTCCCAGCTCGGCCCATGAGATTCTGTATGTAAAAGAAGAAGAGTATCTGTAGCCACACGGGAGCAGCGCAGCAGATCAGCCGTTCTGCTTCGTCTCCTCACACTGGAGAACTGAATCCTGGAAGGATGCAGCTGCTGACGTTCCTATGCGATGTAACAGCTAACATTGCCCCCTGCTGGGCTGTACTGACACTGAGAGGAGCCGGCTCTTTTCACAGCCAGTTCTCGATTCTTGTAGCGTGTGACACCTCTGGATTGTACGTTGTAGTGCACACGAGCAGAGAATATTTTGTAGCTGTTAAATGTAGTAACGTAGACAGAAGAAGCCTTTCAGGTTTAACCGGGTGTCTGGTTTCCATGGTAACTTATCATCGATCTACTGTCGTAGGTTGTTAAGACACAGCTTAGTTTGGCTGACATGACAGCAATAATTGTATATCATTTCTCATCAGCTAGTGAACGGGACTGTAACAGGGGCTGAGTGGGAGCTTGTGCCACTTGTTGTGCTTACACTGCCGTGTTGTCTGTGCTGTAACGGTGCACATGCGTGGTTATGGTCAACGGTCATTATTCAGTGATAAGAAGTGGTTCCCACACAGCTGCTGATCCTGTCCTAGCTGTTTTTCGTGCAGCACTAGAGTTACTGCTTGATGTGAAATGCAGTGTAGTCATCACTCAGGTTCTAGTTGATGTAATGAAACGACGTGTGTTTACTGTCACTCAGTCAGTGCAGTGTTTTTTTTTACATTCTGTCACAGCTTTTTCTGTCTCCTAGTATAGAGGAAATGAATAATGAATGTTCAGTGGAATAAATGTGGTCTGTATTTGAAGTACACTTGTTTGGCACCAGGTGGCAGTGATTACACACCTGAACTCAAACATGATCATCACACAGCTGTTAATAATAGTCATAGTGCTATTTCACACTCATTTATATTAGAGAGCCTCAGAGTCAGAGAACTTGACCCTCTAGATGCAGCAGGGCCCTGGAGAAAGGACGGGTCTTAAGCCACAGATGTGTAGCAGCATGAGGAGAGCAGGTGCAGAGAAGCTGCTGAACTCACGTCTAGTAATGTGCTGATTGCTGTGTGAGGGTCTAGTTCTGCTGAATGAGCCTCATCAGGTCTTTGACCACATCAGGTCCCTCACACTCATTTTCTCAGCTCAGTGGTGTAACCACTCTGAGATAATGTAAGGTCTTCAGAGAAATGCATGTCCTGGGGGAGACCTAGTCCTGTCGTACTTGTACTACAGCGGTAGTTCCGCCTTTTTGTAGTTTTCCTATTTGCCACCTGTGACATTAAAGTTTCGGACTTTGAGCTTGGATACATCTTTCCTTGAGTCCAGGGTCCTACAGTAAGTGCTACTATGAACTTTGAGGTACCGTAGGTGCTCCACCGTTACTTCAGGAGCAGAGAGGCAACCTACATGTTAATGAATCATTAGCGCATCCAATATTATCACAGTTATTGATGTGAAATGAGCTGTTCAGTATAGGATCAAATATGATCAGAAAGTAGATTCCACATGTTCAAAGCCCACGAAACCTCCACTGTGACCTGATGAGACACAGACAAAGAGCCATTAAGCAGATTGGACCCAACAGTGGGACATCATAACAAATTGTTGCCAGATATACAATAGTTACAGTATTTATACGTTAGTGTCGTGGTCTATACAATACTGTATAGTACACAATAGTTGGTTATTTTCATGCATCCGCAAAGAAAACGTTGTTTTGATTGACGTGATCCCACCCAAACATCACAGGCCTGCTCATAACTGACTCGCTTTGTCCTGGTTGGCTCCTCCTCACTGTCAATCACAGCTCAAATCCTGTTTGTTTCCACAGCTGCACTGGCTAATTTAGACGCTTACAATATTTTACTGTATTATTCTGAGACTGTGTTTTCCCCAATTGGTCCCTGACAACAGGAAAGTGCCCCTTAAATAATGAAATTCAACCATCCAACGATGATGGATCTTGATAATTATTATGATAATTGTATATTATTCAGCTTATGACCAAATATGTGAAATTTTAAATTATGAATATAATTAGTACCTCCTCTCAGGTGGTGTAATCATAAATAATAATCATTTGTGCTGCTAATGTTCAGACGCAGCATTTTCCACCATCATGTTAACGCGTCTGCTTTCATTTCACAGACTTGATTGTTTTGGCTTTGGGACTCGATCCAGGGTTCGTGTTCGATCTGAATTTTCAAACCTATTACATAACTTATAGGTACACGTTTATTTGTACAGTCACTGGCTCCTTTAGTAGGAAATTCCCTGCATGTGCATGTGTGTGCTGGGCGCATGGCCGAGGGCATCGGGACAGAAGAGTAGAGGGGTCAAAGTACATCTGAGCAGCACTGAACTCTTATTCTACTCACAAATGTTTTTATAAAGAATGAGACCAAATGCAGATGTTAAGACGTCTGTTCTGATTGTGTACTGCAGCATCTGTCAGGAAACGCCTGGTTCAATAAAGTATGGAACCAAGGCTTGTTCTGCAGTCGTCATGTAAAGTGATACAGGTGTGAACATACAGTAAATGGCAGGAGCAGTAGCGAGTTCGGTTCTGCACACACGAAGAAACAGAATCACACTCGGTGATCAGACCAAGAGTCTGTGAATACACATACACAAAGGAGTGGACGGGGAGAGGGAGGCGAAGCCTGGGAGAGCAAAGTGGCACGAAGGAGGCCGGAGCACAGGGCAAGTGTGGAGGTGAAGCCCGACTGAGGGTTTAATTAGTGAGGGACAACTGAACACAGGCGCGGACGATCCAGTTAACAGAATTAAGACAGAGACAAAACAGACACAATGCAAATAAAATACCACACTGGAAGAAAAGCTGGCCAACGTCACAATATCACCACTATATGGGACCCATGAGAACACAACCAAGCACTGGCTACAGTCCACCCTGCTTCTGTCTGTTCTGCTACACTCATTACAGTAGTAGAGTCCCAATAAGAAAGAGCCAAAGCATCGTTCTGAAGTGCCAGTTTTGGGCTTCTTCCCGGTGGGACATTTCTAGTTCAAGGAACCTAATGTTGCTTTCTACTAAACAACTAAGTCATGATGCAGTGGTGCCCGTTTTTTTACAGGACTTAGCTTTTACTGAGTTTATTGATCAGTGAACGCACCCCTGCCACACTGTACGGGCCTTCAGGATGAGGCTGCTCTGCTCCACACAGACTATTTTTGTCTCCATCTCTCCATGATGTGATGAGAAGCTCTGCTTTGTTTAATGGGTGAACCATGTGCTGCCAGCAGGAGGTTACTCTTCACCCACCCAAACACACGCACAGCTTCTCTATAGCTCAGTGTTGCACAGCGTGTGTTTAAATAAGTAACTTCCATCACACTAGTTAGTTCCTGTGCTCTGAAACAAATGTTTCCACATTTCCAACACCAACGTTATGCCACATGTCAGAATATGCGTCTGTGTAGATTAAATACTTTGTGTTGCAGACACAGTAAAACCAAATGTTAAGTCAAAACATTGCTAACAAAGTGGTGTGTACCAAGCCTGTATAGCCCAGTAAGTGCAGTAGGGCAAAGTTGAGCCTCGGTGGACCCCCACAACCTGCAGGGCAAGGCCCACGGGGTGGCGTGGCTGCTCGGGCCTTCTCGTGTGTGCTCCACATAAAGGACAATGGTGTGTGTTGAAATGGACACGTTTAGTAAGTAGGCGTAATATTTATCCACTTGTTACAGTGACTGGGTCCCTCACGGTCCGGAGCGTCACAGCAGGACGAGGCTTGTGGGCTCATCCGACTTTCATGTGCGTTCAGCTTCCACATGTGCTACAATGTTGAGTCCAAGTCATGGTTAATAACTGCTAAAATATAATATGTAAACCAGGACCTGGAAGTAAACTGATTAGGACATTATTCATAAATCTGTGTATTGGGAAAACAGAATTATTAATAACACTCATTCAAGTATTTAGATGAAATGACCAGGAACAGGGAAGCAACTTCTGTCAAATGTGGTTCTAAAAATGAGATTGTTTCATTTTCATTTCATAGTTTCATGGTGGCTCCTCCTTTCCTGCCCACTGCTAATCACCTGGAAAACAACCTGGAGCCTGCGTTGGACTCCACTGCTGTAGGCGCCAAAGCTGATCAGATGTGGTCAATACGTCCATTATGCAACTTATTGCTAATTTCTCCAACTTGCAACACATTCCTTAAGAAAATGTTTCTAGATGGACTTACATGGGCGATGGAATGACTCACAGAGCCCTAAGGACGAGAAGTGAGATCTGAAGTTCCTCTGTGTGTGGAGGAGGAAGCTGGAGAAGGTGGCTGAGAGTAGGGGGAGTGTGCTTGGTGGACAGCCATTCATCCTGAGCTGAGGGACCATTTCCAAAACACCCCCCAACATTCTTCTGGGCTCAAAGAAGCCCTAGGACAGAAGTGGCCCAAAACTGGCACAGACCGCTTCAGCGTTGCCAGGGACAGCCACTCTGAAGCGTTGCAGGGGCCCAGCGCTATTCTGCCTTCAGTTCTCACCTCACTTCCTGGTCGGGGAAAGTGGGTTATAAAATCAACCAGCCGAAAAATACCGTCCTATCCTGAAGGCTGCTGTCGGTGGCTCCGACCAACCAGCGATGTTTCAAATCCTCAAGCAAGTCGTTGCACAGACCAGCTGCCAAATGAGCGGAGTGAAGAGCCGCTGAGCCCAGGTCATCTAGGTGGTGTCCTAGAGCACTGCCAGCTGGAGAGGCACCAGCAACACCGTCACACGCCAACGCTGGGCTACATCTACTGCCTCTCCAGGCTCACACCTGTTACGGTTAGGAAATAATGGGAATCCTGTGCACACACGCTGGGAATGCATCTCATTAAAGCGTATGAACGTACAGTCGGCTTGAATCTAACACCAGAGGTTCTATTTTCTACAGTGTAATTTCACACCAGAAGTGACGCCGCTCAGTCCCACTAGCATAGCTTCTAGCATAGCTTCTAGCATAGCTCCTCCCTGCTCGGCTCACCCAGCGTTGCTGTGCATTTACATACCAGTGAATACGCTGCACGTGGCTAATAAACCGACTGGCTGTGCTGTAGATGTAGACGCCGCTTCTGGCCTGTTGCACAGCCCATCTACAGTTCAAGCAGCAGCCAGAGCCAGGGCCTGACCCACTGCCCTGCCACTGAATGGGACTTGTAACATTTTAGTACTTTTTCCAACCGGACGTCCTGTCCAATCAATGACTGGCAGACATGGCTGGTATGGCCCTGACACACATTAACAGCATAAGGCAAAAGGTGGATTTAATGAGTTGAACATCAACTTTGCTTTGCTGGTCGTCAGGTGTTAATGAAGAACTGCTGGGTCATCCTCTCCTCTCCACAACGACATGTTACGCTAAATGGTCCAGGCTACTTGGAGAGATACCAGCGTTACAAGCAGCTAATAGCAACTAGCTTGTCTTGCAGAGGAAATCTGCTTAACTCCGGTCATTGTATTGTTGTCAGAACCTCAGTGTTTCTCTGAAACAATAGCACGCGTGACGTTATCTGTGTACCTGGGGCGTATTTACCACAGGGTGTCAATTCTCAGTGTTCCACAAAGCAAAGCATAAGTAGTAATTTCTGGTCCATTGAGTTGAGTTGTCTGGAGATAAACAGCTGGAGTGTTCCGATGTAAAGGTCATGGTTAGGTTATTATGTGAAATTCACTTGTAATTGTAGTTTTTCTACATTTCTGTAGAATAGAACGTCAGAACAGCTGGTTCAGGACTTCTCCCCTTCGTCATAAAGGGAGCAGTGACATTCCCTTACCTGGCTCTGGCCAACCACTGTAGCGCCCACATCAGCACCACCACCTCCACGCTGACCAGGGCCGTTCCTTTCCTTCTCCCACTGCTCTAGGTCTAGTAGTGCTTTACAGTTTGTGGTTATTACTCTTTTGTCATGTGCCACGGTTGTTTCCTGTCTGCCAGCCTCCTTCATCCTTTGAAAACTGATCAGATGGTTGTCTGTGGAGATTCTCATTCATCCAGGTGAAGTTATCTGAAGATGGTTGTTATGGTTTCTTCAGGGTGGTCGGCCGTTTGCCTCGACTACCTGGGTAGAGTGGACACGCCTTCATTCACTCTTCCTGCAGGTCTCCGTGCATCTAACAACAGCGCTCCTCCTCTGCACAAGGCAACGAAGCCGACTGCAGAGTGAGCGTCGTCCACCCACAGACCTCTGGGTGTAGTGATGTGCCTGACTCCTTGCCATGTCATCCGTGGATGTTTATGCAGTGTAGAAACTGTGGGTGAAAACAGGGGGAAGTGAATGTGAATGGACCGTAGCCTCTTGGGGTGATGCTGTATAGCAACAGCACAACAAAGCTGCAGGTCCTCTGGGGACATTGTTGGAGCTTCTGCTCTTCTGGGAGGTGGCCCACAATTTGTCTGTCAGATAACACAACTCAGAGGCTCACTGACACGAGCCTTAGGATCCTACTGCACATTCTATTATATTCTGTAAATGCTAGAAGGTGTTAAACGGATATTTAAACAAAGAGAAATAATAGCATGAACAACAATAAAGATGTCAACAACAGGCAGAAAAGCCTTTTTAGAAGAATGCCTCGTTCTTTGCACCAAAGATAAACTTGTCACTTTTGTCTGCATTTAGCTGAAATGCTCAGTCAATGATTTGCTTAGTGCATATGCAGAGATAATCTATAGGATCTATTGGACTGTAGGTGCTCGTCCATAGAGCGTGTAAACATGGGTGTTGTCTGTCCAGTTCAGATTATGTTTGATGCATAATGTGCCTCAACTGAACCATGACCATATATGATGGGTTAGGATCTGGGGAACCTCACAGGCTGGTCTATGGACCCAGCCCACGCTGAAACTGAGTGTCGCGCAGGTCTGAGTACTGTTCATGCCCTGGTCAGGGGTCTGACTGAGCGGCTTGGTGCTATGGTGGCTTGTACTGTTTGCTCAAAAGGTTTCTATTGAGTTGTGCTCACATGCTGATTGTGCTGCACTGCCCTCTGGGTCAAACTCCAGGCCTTTTATGTCCCAGTCAGGTGAGGTCCCACCATAGGTCTCTTATCGGGTCACGTTTATTTGTTTGATATTTTAGAGAATTAGCATGATGCATATAGCATTACATGAAAAACTGTCTGGCTCCGTTTCCAAACAATAACTCAACTGGACTCCGTCAGGTCAGACGTGCTGCGTAATAGTCAACGTATTCATTGAGAAATTCTAGCCCAGTGAACAGTCAGTAAACTACAACTTCTCTGACACCGCTGGCAGTAAAGTAGTAGACATGTGGAGGAGACAGACGCAACTTTCCACACACCGGGGTGGAAGGAGGAGATGTGCTTGTGCGCAATGGAGGCGAGGGCAGGAGGCTGCTGCTGGGGACAGGCCGAGGGGAGGAGGGTGCGGATCGTCAGCGCAGAGTGTGGAAGGAGGGCCCGCCTTGTGGCTTCCTGGCCCCCTGCGCCGGACGGGTGTATTATAGATGCGCATCCAAGCAGCCGGGCGGCGGGGGCCACTGCACGGGTGAAATGTGACGGGGTCGGGATAGACTGGGACCCAGCCTTTAACCGCGCGGGAGGGAGGGTTTAACCATTAACGAGCATTAACCAGTGCACAGAGCCGGCGCCGTACTTAAAGCGTGCGCACCGGCGTTCACGCCTCAGCTTCGCCGCTTCCTGAAGACGCAGCGGACGCGAGCAGCGGCCACACGGAGTCCTCGCGCTGTGACTGAGGCTCGGCCGCCTGACACCAAGGTAACCGCGCTTCTGCGGCCCGACAACCTGTTGGACGCGTCCGCTGTTATTTGGGCTAAAGGCCACTGCAGACACAGTTTCACTCTGGCTGCATCGGTTTATGAGCGAGGTGCGTTCGTACTCGTGGTGATGCATGTAGTGGCCGGGACATGAGCCCCTGGTGCCGAGCTGCAGGGCAGAAGGAGGCTCGTCTATTCAGCCGGAGCAGGGAGCACTAATTTACGCCTTTGCCATGTTGGGTTCGGGTGGTGTTGGTCCTGACTACTAAACAGAGGATTGTTTCAGCGGCTGTGTGCGAATGTCGCAACATGCAGGCGGGTGAGATCGCGTTAAGCGAGCGACAAATAGGCTGGAAGCAAGTACAGCGGACTTCAAAATAAAAGTCTCGCTCGTCCCGGAATAGTGACCACAGCCCCGGGGCTGAGCTGTGACATGAGCGGGTGGTGGCAGGTTGTGTCCGGTTCTCCTGACACAACAGTCAGTAAGACAACTAGAACGTCCAACATGTGTTCTGTCCCTCGTCATTTGCATTTGAAACGTCAGACAGGTCGTGTCTTACTAAGTAGAAGAAGAATGGTTTATTTTGAAAGCCATGGCAGGAAATGTGTTTGCATGCCTGGGACGTGATAACGTGACAGTGACCTGCAGCGATGTGGGGCTTCAGGACTTGTCATCACATTTGTTGACAAGTTGAGGGTTTTTTGATGTGCACTTTAATTGCGTCTCATGAGGAACATGAACATGGTTCATAGTTAGTGCGTGTTGTTTGATCAGGTCAGTTTTGTGTATGAAGTGTCCTGCTCATACCTGGAAGAACCTGGAGCATACCATACATCACCATGTTTACATTTCTGCATGAATCATGCATGGATGTGTTTCTTCCCAGGTGACTGTCCACTGGTTGGCCCGGTGCCGTTCTGCAGCCGGTAATTCAATCCTTATACGGCACATCTATAAATATCTGTGTGGAAAACCTCCCAACAGCCACGTGGTGTAAGGTGAGACATTCCCAGCCCAGGGCAGCAACCAGTCTGACATAATCGGTGGACTGACAGCCGGACCAGTCTGTACTGGAATCTGCCCACTTCAGACCTGTGAACTGATTTTTCCTGCAGCGTGTACTGAGTTTGGAAGGACTGTTACTGGATGGGGGGGTTTCTGTGGTGAGTCCCTTAAATCACTGATTTCACGTCTGTTTTGAACCAGTATGTGTTCTTCTTTTTTTGACGGCCTCCCCTGAGCACCTTGCAGTGAATGGAGAACATACTGGTCCTGCTCCCAAAGCACCGACAAGAACACGGGCTGTGCAGACGCAAGCTGCATGTGCCTTGCTGCAGGGTTTGTGCTACAGAGCAGCTTTCCCCTGGTCTTTACTAGCGCCCCCTCTCTGTGTACGCCACTTTAATGGGATAAATCAACTGGGCTGATCAGGTTCAAAACCAGATCATATATTCTAACTTCCCTAAAACTGCTGGGCCAAGCCTTTCTGACCTTTTTCTGTCAAGCCAACTGTCTCCAAAGGCGTCCGCATGGTACTTTGGTCAAAAGAACAAGACAAACTCCCCGACATCGACATGTCCTCCGGGGCCATTGAGACGAAGAAGGAGGGAGGCCCACTGACCCCGGCCTTCCTCAACTCCAACTGCTCCATCCATCCGGTGATCCTTACCAAGGGCACTGAGGAGGTGAGCCCTGGGACTGGGGTTGAGTTTGAGCTCACAGAAGTCAAGTCTCTCACAGAGAAGCCCGATGAGCCTGGGGAGAACGAGGAGAGGTCTGAGATTGTGGGGACAATGGATTGCCGAGCCAATGCCAAAGGCCAGCGGGAGGAAGACGCTCTGCTGGAGAACGCAAGCCAGAGCAACGAGAGCGACAACACCAGCACCGACCAGAGTCCTGAACCGCCAGCGCCTCTAAAGGAGACCTCCTTCTCCATTGGCTTGCAGGTGGTGTTTCCCTTCCTGCTGGCCGGGTTTGGGACAGTGGCAGCTGGAATGGTTCTAGACATTGTCCAGGTGAGGGAACCCCACATATTCTATGCATACAGTTATAAATGGGGCTACATTCATTTAGAGCAGGGGAGGCCAACCCTGGTCCTCGCGAGCCTCTGTCCTGCTGGTTTTCCAACTCTCTCTGCTGATCACATTGATCGAGGACCAGGATCGGCCTCCCCTGTTTTAGAGATTAGCTACTGCTTTTGCCCAAGCTTAAAAACCTTGTGAGAAGTATAGACTTAAATGGGTTAAAATGGTTTTCAGGTTCCTCTTTTTTTCATCTGTCAAAAACAGTAGGCACTGTATTAATTAACCTCCCGAATCGTTGCGTTGACGCTTCACAGCTGTGTTTCCCTTCGGCAAACTGGTGTCTCGAGCCCTGACGTCTTTGCCCTGTGTCAGCTATTCATATTATTTCTATAGCACCAAGTCACAACTAAAGTCATCTCAAGGCACTTTACAAAGTAGGTTTAAGACCCACAGAAGATTTTGAATTAATAAATCAGTGAGTGGGGAGAAAAAAGTAAGTCCAGCAGAACCAGGCTCAGGGTGGGGTGAACAGTCACGGTGCATCCTGTAGGCCTGGGCTTTGCGTTGTCACACATGCAGGTATTCACGTAACGCTCGCTATACTTTAATGCAATAGGACTGAGAACAGAAGGTTTTTGCTGTTGTTCTGTGTTTAGCCAGAGCTGCTGCATCCAGTCGGCCTCAAAGTAAAAAATAAACCCCCTATAATTACTCTCCTTCCTCCATTTCCTGCTGACTCACTGTTGTTGCTTTTTTGATTTGATTATATCTAAGTGTGCAGTGTGGTAATGCAGGCCTCATGCTGACAGGTCATATATTCCTTTAAAGTCAGCTTGTGATGCAGCCAAAGCAGGAGGGGTCAGGCTGCCAGTAGAGCAGTTCAGGCACATTGTGTACACGCAAAGCGATGCCAACATGGTGGACCCCAGGAACTCGGCACACACAGGAAGGGGCAGGCAGGGGAGTAATTGTACTGTTCTTTGAGCACCTGAACTGGCAGCTCTCTACAGCTGAGCTGGAGTCGACATGAAAACAAAGACAGTACAGTATCAAAGCCTCTGTTACCGTGTGGTTAGGTATCCTCACTAAACCAGGAATGCAGAGGTTTGAGGTCAAACATTTTTCAAGCTGCCTCAACTTAGGCACCATGCTGCTGCACTCTCTCCAGTTTCCAAAACACTCAGTGCACCATTGCTTTAGAGGTGAGGCAGAGAAGCAGGACGTACAGATGCTGCAGCTCTGGCCTCTTACTGAGGGGTAAGTCTGAAACAACTGGTCGAGTGGAGTTTGGCTGGGCACCTTGCAGGTTGTCTCACTGCCTAATTCCTCCTCCATGACACCGTGAAACGCTAACTCAGCTAATCCCTCCCTGTCCTTGCAAGAAGGTAATTGTCTAACTCGCTCTCAGTCGCCCCCCCGCCTCCCTCTTGGGTCAGACTGCATCAGTGCCTTTCCTAAAAGTAAGCAACCTTCCAGAGCCTGTATTTAATGTGTCTGCTGTGCTTTGGGCTCTTCGTGAGCCTTTCTCGTCATCGCTTCCTTATTATCGGCGTCTGGCCTCATTCCCCCTCCAGGTTAGAAAGTCATCTGCGTAGGTTTGACCTAAACCTGTCCGCAACGTGGTCCAGCTCACTTTGACTAAAGGTTACTCAGTTTGAAAATGTCATGTACAGTAGTGCTTGGTGTCTGGAAATGCCAGCGTCAAAGGCCAAACAGTCGATTTTTTGCAATCAGTCTCACGACAAACTAGCATCCAAGTTACGACAGTACATTGTCATAATCGTGTTTGTGTAAGTCTGCCGTAGTGTCTAGTCGTCCGTCCCCCGCTGTGGTGTCCGTAGACTGCAAAACCAAAATAAAGCAAAGAAGTGTGACACAGCCTCAGCCTCAAAAACGCCATCTAAAAATAAAGGCAACAGTAAACAGGAAGTCATTGTCCACACAAAGGTTTAACACCAGCCAAGCCTTCGCTGCCCACAAACCGCCGTCTTCGGTCCAACCACATCCATTTGCCTGGTTTTCATACAACGGCTGGTGTGAAACCAGAGCGTGGGCTTCATGCCTCAAACCTCTCTGCTGCTTCTGGACTGTGTCCCTGGCTCGGCCGGACCAAGTCAAACAAGCTTGGTCCTGAATGTGTCCTGTTTCTACCTGGGGACATATCTGAATAATGCCTCTCACAAGCAGCTCACGGCTATTAAGGCCTGACAGCTGCTTAGTAAGGATGTGGGATTGAAAGGATTAGCATGTTAAAATGTTTTTATGACGCACCAGCACTCGCTGAGGTTCACTTTGTTCTAGATCCACAGGCCCTTTGAGGGTCCAGGCCGCTCTAACGAGAGAGTTACTTTGCTGTGCGTCGCAGGATATTAATAGTCATCTTGTGCTTAGTGGAAGAGTTGATCACGTTGTCATCTCTCCCAGTTTGACCTCAGTGAATGCTCTTCCTTATTGTTCGTCAGTTTTTTGTTCTTCAGTCTTGTTGCATTGCTGATGTTGATGTCTTTCAGAGTAAATTCCATTCTGGACACAACTAAGTTAATTTGAGCCTCCACTGCACGTGTCTGAGCATGAGGCCTGACCCTACTCTATTAACTATGTTGTAGCGCTGGGAAAATGAAAGAGACGCCACCTGGTGTAGTCTCTGTGACGCTGCTGGAGTTTCGTTGACATTGCATGCCATTAGGTTCAGCTTCCCACTCAGTACAGCAAGTACAGTGATCACAAATAAAATGAGGGGCCACGTTACTCAACTGGGCAACCTGACCCTTGTGGGGCTTGCATACCAGAGCTCCTATAGGTCTGTACACAGAGGTGCTGGGGTTGAGCAGTAGAGTTCTAAGAACCGAGGAGGTGGCCATGAGGAGAGAGTTTGTTTGGCGCAGAGCCAGTGTTCCATGGAGACAACAACATATATCACCACAGGGGAGGCAGGAGGGAGATGGGGGAGTGGGACAGAAGTAAAGAGAGGAAGAAAGATTGAAAACATGCGGCTGTGAAAGAAGAAGAGTGCTCACAGAGGTGCTCACAAGGCTGCTGGGCTGGCAGAAGGCAGAGAGCCAAGCGGAGGGGCTGGCAGTTGGAAGGGAGCTGTGCTTGGCCTGATGACAGCAGTGGCTTAGACGGAAGGACTTTAACCCACACTGGAGTTTCAGGGCCACACCTACTGATACAGCACACGCCGAACTGTATCGTCCCCTTATCAGCCCTGCCTGTACATCTGGACACACAGCAGGGTCCACACTATGAAATGCAAAAAATGCAAGCTAGTGTGAGAAGCAGGCCAGTGTCTGTGTGTAGCTTCAGCATCACCTACTCCAGCTTGTTTGCTTGTCGGTTTCCTTCTCTCCGTCTCGTTTTTCCTGTGTCAGCCAAGCGGAGTTGACCCGCTCCAAAGATAAGCACTTTTACTGGAGGTAGATCGATGCGATAGCTGGGTATCTGGCCACAGTGGGCCACAAAGCTGCTGTGGCTGCATGAAGAGACTGGCTCTTCTTCACGGTAGCATCACCAGGGGTTGTGGAGAACCCACCGCTCATGCAGGCAGGAGGTTATTGAGGACCTGCATCTACTGTGATGGTTAAAGGGCAGTAGAGGCAGAGCAGGATCCAGAAGCGGGCTCGCGTGGATAGCGAGCCAGGACAGCGTGGTTGTCTCCATGCTCCAGTCATGGTTTAATTCTTTTATGTGGGTAGAGTCTATCGTACTATTCCTTCTTCCAGCCTCAACATTCGCATCTGGCAGAGAGCAGATGTGGACGTAGACCAGAGCTCACACATTATTATTCACTGCACGCTATTTAAGTGTTAACATAATTATCATAACACGTGTCCTACACATTCCACTGTGATTACAGCGAGATATGAGGAAACTGCTTTTGTGTGTACACAAGGAGATAAAAGTCAGTAAAGGTGACCGAGGGAAATCAGGGGGAATCTCCTGTACATACAGTCCCGGTGACCTTGGTGCTGGTAGCAGGAGGGTGGACATGATAACAGAGATGGACCCTTTGATCCATCATCAGCCCTGAATCACTCTTAAACAACTCTACATCCTAGCTGTGTGTGTTGCTGTTATGTATTACTGTGTTTCTGATATGTGTGTGGGACGTGGTCGTTGCAGCACTGGACGGTGTTCACTGAGGTGTCGGAGGTGTTCATCCTAGTTCCTGCGTTGCTGGGGCTCAAAGGTAACCTGGAGATGACACTGGCCTCAAGGCTTTCAACAGCGGTAAGAAACATGTGTGTGAGAGATCTACCAAATCAGTTTACCCTGTCTAATTAGAATAAGTATATACTGCATTAATCCACAACATGCCTGCACGAGAGTCTGTTTTTACTCCAAAGCTTTTCAAGTCTTACGGAACAATACCACCACGTAGAGATGTGTACAGTCCAGCAGAAAACCTTTCTGATATTAATATTGCTGCTTTTCGTTCGTCTGCCACATGTAGCGCTACTAAGGTCTCTGAGCTACCAGAACCATCGTCTTTATATTCTAACGGTATAGTTAGGCTCCGTACATTGTGAAAGCATACAGAATGATCCCATTATCGCAATCCAATCCCCAAATTCTTTCCACTGGCCTGTGGAAAACAGGTGACAAGGCTGATTAGCATCGCAGAGATCTCAACTCATTCACCCGGTGAAATTTATGATTGAATTTGAAATCACATAGTTAATGTTTATTAAATTAGTCTGGCAAGGTTTTCAAATGTTGAAAGTGTGATCAGGCGATTAAGATTAATGTGCAGCTTGTCTCGAAGAGTCTGTACGTTGACCCATCAGGCTCCAGACAGGCCCACAGTTACAGAGTAGTACACCAGTATAGTGGTGGGTGAGCTGGTGAAGGAAAAGAGCTTCACCATTGTTCCAACACTGATCTATCGCAGTATTGAGTAGTAGTGTTTATTTGTCAGAAGCTCCTAAAGCATTTGACCACTTGCACACAGTAGTTTTCAGCGGAGCAGATTTTCATATCCATTATGAAAAGTAGGCCAGAGTCGGGTCGTGAGACGTTGCCGGCTGGCCCCAGCAGGACCACGTTTCTTTCCACGCTGCCGCTAATTATGAGAAGATTAGAGCGCTGTAAATTTCCTAATGCGCTTATTACTGAAAAAAATAATGTAATCCCTAGTACTGGCGACTGTAGGACTCTCTGGTTCACATGACCAACGTTATTTTTGTTTTTTTCCATTTGTCTGGATTCCCATTGATTCCATGTCTTTGAATTAGGATATTTAGAGGAATACTGGAAGCTCTGGAAGCAGAGGCTACCACAGCTGGAGAACCTTCCTTTACTCTTAGCAGCAGAATAAAGTATATTTATATATTAGAACCATATTTAGAATGTGACATTAAACGTAGTTATTATTCACCTGGAAATGTAATGTCTCACCTCACATTCAGTCTCTGTGGCCATGTAAACATCACAAATTCACGTTCCCAAAACTAAGGACGTGTCCTCGTCATGTGACACAACAGCAGGCGATGAGTCTGCGTTTCCCAGCACATTTGTATAAGAGCTCGTTAAAGCAACGTGGCTCCAGTCTGAGTAGATAAGAATGGCCGTACACGTCGCTGAGGTTAGTCCTGGTGGTCCGTCACGTCCGGGGCAGCTTTCTAAACTACAGCGCTGTACTGATGTAACAACCACAGACAAACTGACAGTAGGTGACCAGAAAATGTGCTGTGTTAGAAACGCAAAGGTCTTTGCAGATGTAATTACAGGATGTATAGCAGAGACTGACGTGTGTAAGGTTAGTGCATGTGAACAGGGTCTGCCATGCTTTTCTGTGTGTGTGGTGGCTCCAGTGCTCAGCGCAGATGTTTGGCTCTCTCTTATCTCTTCGCCTTCAACCTTCTGTACTATCAGTATTTGTAGCGGTTGGGCTAAACCGCTTCACGTTTGCCGTGTATCTGGCAGACACACACGTTACAGTGACGGTGCATTGTCGTGTCTGAGTCTGAGTTTTCTATGTTGTGTTGTGTTTGTTGAATCCATGGAGGAGTTAGGACTAAAACAGCAACACAACCACGTGTCGAAGTAAAACGATCTGAGCGTTGTGGTGATGCACAGACCACAGGAAGTCATCCATGTATGGTAATGGTTTCCGTGGGCCTGAATGATGGGCCTGGAGCCGTGGCTTACGTGCCAACGCTTACGGTTCAAAGTGGTTCACTGCCGGCTTGTCTACTGCCTGTGTGACCTTCTGCCGACTTGTTGGAGTTCCAGTGTCACCCAGATGTCAGTAATGCCTCCAAACCCGACTCACACACCTCCTTACTGTGCTTCACCAAAGCATCATGTCTACGTGTCAGTGTGTCCTTATGCATATGTAAATGCTGTGCGGCAGAAAGGAAGAGTCGCTGCTCTGTTTGTGTCCTCTCACTGTGGATGAGCACTAGGATCATTGGTGTGGATACACAGTAGCCCACTGTAGCCACAGCCACTCGACGCTTGAGACCATCAGTGTGTGTGTGTGTGTGTGAGAGAGAAGCGAGGAGATGAGATAAGTGGAGTCTGCCGCAGGATGGGGGAGCAGATCAGAGAGTCTTTGTCCACAGAACTGACGTCTTATTGTTCTGACTGAACAAGATGCAACTGAATTTACACACACACACGACAAGCTGTTGACCCTATGTGTTCCCGTGTCCCTTTCAGGCCAATATTGGTCAGATGGACACAGCAAAGGACATGTGGAAGATGATAATGGGCAATCTGGCACTGATCCAGGTAAGTGACACATTACAGTGTCAGTTTCCATGTGGTTAGTCAGTAGACACCATACGTTTCCCTTTGGTTGCTTCAGCTTCAGTCCCACAAACGCCTTTTCTCATCTCCACCGCATTTCAGCGGTCCAGGAACTGGCTTAGTAACAGTCCACTTGTACAACAAACATGCAGGGATCACGTGTAGACGGTGAAAGCCAAGTGAAATCTGATGCTGAATAAGTCAGTAACACTGTCTGTAGGCGTGACAGGTGCTGGGACAGGTGCTGACGTGAACGTGTGTGCAGGTCCAGGCTACCGTGGTGGGCTTCCTGGCCTCCATTGCTGCCGTGCTCTTCGGCTGGATCCCAGAGGGACACTTCAGGCTGGGCCACGCTGTGCTTCTGTGTGCGTCGAGCGTGGCCACCGCCTTCATCGCCTCGCTGCTGCTAGGTACAGACAGATACTTATCAGCCTGGCTCTGCCTGTCAGAGCTAAACTTAGAGCACCTGACTTACAACTCGCCTCGCTGCTGTTTCAGCCAAATGCCATCTAGCTAATATATCTGACTACATTCCCAGTGTGTGGAAGATTGATGTCAGTTTTTAAATTGCACAGAACATTAGCAAACATGTCATATTTAATATTTACAACTCTGAACATGGTGAACACTGGTCAACCATTTTTCTCTACATCTGAATCGTCAGCAGCTAAAGCCCAAAGTTCACATCAGATACCTGGAAGGGCTCCTGCTCCCCACAAGTAAAACGTCCCATCATGCATCTCACGTTACCTAGCAACAGTGGCAGACAGCAGACAGACTCAGAACATTAATGTTAACTGATCTGCTGTCGGTAGATGCTTCTACAGTTTTCCCTTTTAGATGCTTTTCCATACATACAGATATCTGGCTCTGCTGTTATTACGCTTGGCTGTTAGCTGACACTAGAGCAGAGTAGAGCTGAGACTGTGACGCCAACAAGGACGCGGCTGCCTCAGTGTGAGCCAGGACTTTAAGTTCCAACTTGACGTGTGAGGAGTTCGGCCTTCGCGTTCGTGAGACAGAAAATAGTTGAACATTTTGACTGTGGCTAATTTGGACGCCACGCTCATTGTTCTATAGGTGTTTGTCAGAAGACAGGACGAGATTTGATTCTGATGATGGTACTAAATGAAAATCAGCATAGTCGTTTAACGAATGACACATAAATACCTCCGGTAGTTAGTTGCTAGATTCACTACTCCACTGAAAACCACAAATCCACCACGTGATAGAAGCACCAGGGAGCATTAGGTACATTCATCCTCTGGGCACCGTGATTGTCTGTGGCACGTATACAACAAAACGGCCCCTTACAAACTTAAACAACTAAATGTCTTTCTCTGAAATCCCACAGGCATCATCATGATAGGTGTGATCGTGGCTTCTAGAAAAGTTGGCATCAACCCTGACAACGTGGCCACGCCCATCGCGGCGAGCCTGGGGGACCTGATCACGCTGTCCCTGCTGGCAGGCATCTCTACAGGACTGTACAAGGAGCTAGGTAACACATCCTGCTGACGTGAGCAGGACAAGACTAATGTTTTCAGTCAAGAAGAAACGTCTTTATCCACAGGGGCTTATCTGATGAGTCGCTCGTTAGAGACATCCGTTACGTGATGGTATCATCTCACTTGCTGCTTCGATGCGTCTTCAAAAACCTAATGTTATCATGAAGCAAACCACTTGAGCAAACAACAGCCAACCTCTCCTGACGTCGCTGAGAAACACCCCAGCTCTTAAAGCGCCACTGAGCCACCGAGTGCCACGTAGTTGTCGCTTCTCGCCATAGACACACACAGTGACACACTTTCGATCTTTCCTCATGTGAAATGCCTCAGTCAGGTACTATATTGGGATTATTTGGGTTATTTTGGTTTAAGTACACAAAACACAGCTGGTGTCTGGGTCCTGACTATGCGAGGCCTTGTTTCTAGATGTTGTGCAACTGATGCTCTGTGGTCGGCCACAGTGTTGGTTTAGTGGTTAGACTGCCCCCTAGTGGCCAGATCGGGAGTTGACCGTCAGTCCAACGCTCTCTGTTCTCTCTTGAGCTTAAGTCAACGTGTGGTGGGTGATTTTTTTTCCTCCTAATTTCAAGACTGTACCACGGAAAGACTGAAGTGACGCCACAACATGGTCGTCCAGTGCGTGAATACGACTTTTGTTCTTTCATAGACTACAATGACTACGCCAACCCACTGGTGTGTGCAGTGTTTGTGGCCATGTGCCCCCTGTGGGTGCTGATAGCCAGGAAGATCCCATCCACCAGAGAAGTCCTGTACTCAGGCTGGGAGCCGGTCATCATTGCCATGGCCATCAGCAGGTGCACACTCACAATGTTCCCGTAAAGTCTGTCATGTGCTGAAGGCGGCTCGTGCAGTGAAAATGACTTGTTCCTTCTGTCTGGTTGCATCAGTGTCGGTGGGCTGATCCTTGACAAGACTGTGACCAACCCCAACTTCGCTGGCATGGCTGTGTTCACGCCGGTCATCAACGGTGAGCGAGCAGCAGCCTTACGCTGTCCATAAATGCGTCTTCGTATGCATCCGTCCGTTCCAGGCTAACTGTGTTCATTGATGTTGTGATGTCCCATCTGTTGTATTTCACACAGACCCTGCATGATGCCTCGAGCTTAAACATTCAGTTTTTCTGTCTCAGCGTACACAAAGACATTGGATATGTGTGTGTGTGTGTGTGTGTGTGTGTGTGTGTGTGTGTGTGTGTGTGTGTCAGGTGTGGGAGGGAACCTGGTTGCAGTGCAGGCCAGTCGAATCTCCACCTATCTGCACATGAATGGTCTGCCCATGGGGGACCCCAACCACACCCCCAGGAAGTGCCCCACACCCTGCACCTCCTTCTTCGACTCCAGTGAGTTGATGGCTGCTTGTGGAACGTTCCACTGTTTTTCTTTCCGTTGTTCCACAGTGGACATGACGTTGATACGAACCGCTAACGTAGCTCCTCTCTGTCTTCCAGCTGTGAATTCACGCTCGGCCCGTGTGCTGTTTCTCCTGGTGGCCCCGGGTCACCTTGTCTTCCTCTACACCATCAACTCCCTCAGAGGGGGACACACAACTCTCACACCCATTTTCATCACCTTCTACCTGACTGCTGCACTGCTGCAGGTACTCCAGAACAGAACCGCTGGTGCTGGCGCAGCGCACGTCTCTGTCTAATTCCCAGTTTTGGTGCTGGTTGCTTCTGTGGGCTCTTGTCTGGTCTGTGCTGTGTCACGTGGTGCGTGTTCACTGTTAACATTGTGTAACGTTAGATGAGCAGAGGAACTGGCGAGCGCTCTGCTTTGCCGTGTTAAACCGGACTGGACCGTAAAACCACCTTTGTTCATTTGCAGCCGCGCTGATGATGCATCTCTTCCTGTTTGTAAGAACTTTCCACCTCCCATTTCTGAATGTGCTGAATATTAACCAGTAAGTTTATCAAGATTGAACATGAGTTCCTCTGTCCACAGTCCTCTAGTAGGTGTGTCCACGTCCTTCCATAATGGTGCACATGTCCTGACTTATGAAGGTCAACACAACATTTAACCTGAAAGGGAATTTATACAGTAGCTGTATTATTAATAAATGAGTTTCCATTTTCCTTCTCATCTTCCCACTAATTATAAGGAGGCGCTTGTATGGTTAGAATACCGTAAGAATGCATCGTGTGAAGTTAAGGCCTGTTGACAGTGACAACACGAGGCGACCTTGACCAGTCCTGTGGACGGGTGCGTGTTCAGTTCTTGAGCCTGAGCTAGAAACGGGTTTTACGTGAGCCAGTGGCTTTAGCGACCGGCACCCTGGCATCACAGAGAAGGAGCTGGTTGACTCTTTGTGTGCCGGGTATTGTTTGTGGGGTTGGGTTGATTTCTGTAGCAATGCTAAGAGATGAGCTTTGCTTCTCGTGCAGGTGATGATCCTCCTCTACCTGGCAGACTGGATGGTTCACTGGATGTGGGGCCGGGGGATGGACCCAGACAACTTCTCCATCCCTTACCTGACTGCTCTGGGGGACCTGCTGGGGACCGGCTTCCTTGCTCTCTGCTTCCACATGCGCTGGTTCATTGGGGACAGAGACACTAATGTGGGCAACTGAATGCACAGAACAAGACCCAGCACTTCGCCCACAGTACTGTCCACGTCCACATCCACGAGAAGAGCGTCACGCCTGTGCCTGAATGTCACCTACTGAGGGCTCCGGCTGAGGGCACAGTCCACCAGTGGATCATCTTCAGGTTGTCAGGACTCCATCCACACAGTGCCTGGCTCCACTTCAACCAGCCCACAGCCTCCTTAATCTTACCTAATACCTGACTCTCACTACTTTAACTATGGCAATGATTTTAGTTGATATGAATCACCACCTGCCACGCTATGCGGCCGGCCACTCCTCATTATTTTCAATGGGGATTTAGCACTTTCATTTCAGCTCTTAACACTTGAAGAGTTCCCCCAAACAAGACGCATCATCACCGAGTGCTACTATGTGACAAAGTCAGAAACAGTCAGAAATCGAATGTGTCGTTCCAGTTTGGCTGAGCACGTGAAAGGGCCAGACAGCTGTTGGTTAGAGAGAAAAGCACCTCACTGTACTGTACTGTACTGAAAGCTGCCACCAGCCATTTGTGCCAACTCTCCCCTGGAGCCAGCGCGTTGCTGTTGTGTTTGTTGGCTTACAGTACGTGGCGAGAGGCAGTGGAACAGACCTGCAGAAGGTTTGCAGCGGGGCTTAGCAGGATGAGCTCCCTCAGGTTCAGCTGGCACAGTGTGACGCGACATCTTTACTTATTTAATGCCGTTCTGCTCTCTTTCTTCCCCGTGTTCGAAAGATGTGGTAAACCCTTGAAACCTTTGGCTTAACCTCTCAGTCAGCAGAGAAATGCACTGTACATCTCTAACCAACAAACAAATGAGCAGCCAACAGCTCGGTAACATTACTTGTGTTTGCAAGTTAGCGCAGAGGTTCACCCCAACCTGAGAACCAAACACAGAAAGAAGCTTGCTCACAGAGCCTTTAGGGAGCATGAAGGCACTTCTCATTACAGCTCACAGCCAGGTGTTCCTTTATTTTGCCTAATAATATAGGAACAGTCAGTCCAGCCTTAGCCTCCGTAGGCTCCCCACTCTACGCATAATAAAACAGAAGCCGTTCTATCCGTGAAGCCCAGTGTCTTGGCTCATCTTGTCCGACTGTTCTAGGGGCCAGCAGAATGCATGTGCAGCGCACAATGTGGAAAACGTGATTATTTTATCTGTCAAACGTGTTTTTCTTTTGGTCTGACTCTTATTTTTTTTAATTTTCCAATGATGTTAAAATAGTTTTTCCCTAATCATTTTTAACTCGTCGTGATTGTTGCTTTGTGTGATCAGTTTCCTACAGCTACCACTGTAAAGGTAAAGCAAATTCTGTCACGCTGGTCAAATGCACAAGTACTGTAACCTGCAAAGCGAACAGCGAGGCCCCACAGGGATCCTGTCCAGCGACTGGATTCAGCCTGGCTGCGGACCAGGTGCCAGCGCTCTGCCTCTACATCAATGGAAAGTTGTGAATACTTCTATAGGGGGCAAGTAATGCTTTGTCTATTTATTTTTAGAAACACACAAAGCAAATTGTACATACTATATTTATTCTATATATAAGGTTGTTTATTTTGTCATTTCATTTTGGCTTTTGTCATTTTCTGCTTTTCTTCTGTGTTTTTTTTTTCTTCCCAAAAGGCCAGTAGAGCTTTTTGGTGCTCGCCTTGGTAGAATGACGGTGAGGCTAATGAATAGTGCCTAATACTAGTTGTTTCACACCTCACGCATACGCGCACACACACCCTGTCTCATGCAGGGATGGCATACAGTACTTATGAATCATGGAAAGGCCTTAACCTATCGGAGCCAAGCTCGACACAGCGTAACCAATCAGGAGCTAAGTTCGCCCCAGCGTAGTGTCTCTTTAATTAGCTTTGATTAATAAAAGATGATTATGATGTGTAATGTAATTATGACTTCTGTGCCGGGGGAGAGGGGGGGCTGGGAGCGGCACCTTTCTGCAAAAACCTCCGCAGGTTGGATTTTTGGAATCAAGGAAACCGAAAGGTCTGAAATCCAATGAATTGCCAGAGCAAGAGCGAATAAACAAGTGCTCAAAGTGCTGGTGATTCCAGATGTTCCCCCTTTAAAAGCCTCGGCTGCCTTGTTAACCTCAGTGCTTCCGAGCGTCGAGCGTGAACTCACACTGATCCTCAGGCTGCCAGTGGCACAGAGACCGAGCCTTTGACTCAGGCCCCAGATTCCTGTGCTGACATCAAACGTGGAGACTGGTCTTTGTTTCCTCTGTGTGCTCTTCGGGTCAAAGCTCTCCCTCTGCACCATTTTGTAAATTGCTGGAAATAAAGAACTATTATTTCATACCACTGTTTGTCTTTGTGTCTGATTTTATATAATGAACTATAAGAGTGAATTCATTATCTAACCAAGTGTTTTGCCAGTTATTTGTGCCTCCACGATGAAAAGATTTATTGTTATTGTTTGAGCGACACTGGTCAAACACTGTGACGCATCACTGTAATATTCATACTTTACATTATATTTACAACTAAATGCAATAATAATGTAGCTAAATTACACCTTCTGAAAATTAAAACTGTAAACGGTTTAGTAAATAAGTTGAACACAAAGCGAAACAGTTGTACTACTTTCACAGGAGGCCCCATAAAGTCTCACTATATACTTTTTTTGTCGAGCGATTTTCATTGTCACATCTAAAATGTTCCCTTGCTGCGTAGGGGGAACTCACCTTGCGCCGTGGACACCGTCCCTGCACTGATCACTCGTGATGTCCTCACATGCAGCTTTCAGGAGATTCAACAGACTTCACAGGTGTATCCTGTTCATTAAGTTGACAGGTTTACAGTCTGACGTTTCTTCTTTTACCTCCATCATATGGAGACAAGCTCAGTGTGTTGTTAATGTTGTCTCTGCTGTGATCAAACTTCAACACAGGTCACTAAGTACAGTATGTCTGACTTCAGCTTTGTCAGTCTCATGTTTCTGTTAACCTGAGGTGAAATTCACTGGCAGGTAGAAACGGCATCAAAACCTTTGAGTTTTGTATAGTGACTATTAGTTCTTGTGTTGTGCGGCGCTTTTTGCTCCTAGCTTTTCTAAATAGTTTTTCTTTGATTGTCAGTTACTGTAAGTTGCATTTAGACAATTGTTAGTTGCTTGGTGTTTCTCAACGACTTCCAGAACCAAATCGTTGCCTTTCTCTGAAGTGAACGAGTCACAATGAGATCGTTGACTAGCTGATCGTTCACCCTTCCTCAATCTGCCAGTGAGCAGCACCACACAGCAGCCTGACGCCGGCATTAACAGGTCGACGCGACTGCTGGATGTGAGAATGAGCGGCTGCTGATTTGTTTCCATGTGGTTGAATGGTTGTTATGAGCTGTGGTCACAGGCTCATGTTGGTCGTTCTAACCTTGACGATGAAGACAAGCCTGTTGGGAAGGGAACCACTTCACCATAGAGCTGAGAACGACCATCAGGTCCAGACGTCCACAACAAATGCATCGGATCAACCTCACACCTTACAAATACTAGAGCCCTCTGGAAAACACCAGTTCTATCCTTCTGTTGTCCTGATACCGATTTCCAATTCCGCAGTACCTTCCCAATAAAAACCGCATAAATATGTATTTCCTACATTACAGGAAGCAGTGTAGTAATATTCGCTAAACCTTTGCCCTATTACTGATCTAAGGATAGATATATAAGGGCCTCTCCAAATCTGATGTCTGTACATCTGTCATCACTACTGGAATCATACCTATGACCTCATTAGCAGTAACAATGTGACCTATGCCCATTTATGACTAGGAGGTTTATGCTGTAACAAAGTTTGAAGAAGTACTTTGCTGTACTTACCTCACGTGAAAGTAAAGAACTTGTACTGCCATTAGACTGAATTATTCATGCTTGACACTATCCCATCTGTAGCACTATTTGAAAAGTGTGAAGAAGATCAAACTCCCAAAAAGACAGAGGCTTTATCAGTAAAGACCTGTGAACAAAGTATTGCATCCAAGCTGCATGCTTCATTCTGCTGACGAAGGAGGATGGATGGATGGAAGGAAGGAGGATGGAGGATGGATGAAAGGATGGATGGAGGATGGATGAAAGGATGGATGGGTGGATGAAAGAAGGAAGGAGGATGGATGGATGGATGAAAGGATGGATGGATGGATGAAAGAAGGAAGGAGGATGGATGAAAGGATGGATGGGTGGATGAAAGAAGGAAGGAGGATGGATGGATGGATGGATGGATGGATGGATGGATGGATGGATGGATAGAAGGAAGGCTGGACGGATGAATGGCAGAAGTAAAGTTCATGGCGTTGGTTTTAACAGAAAACATTTCCAGAGGAACAGTGGAGTTTGACTGAGGGGAAGGTGTTTGACCCGACGTTTCACCTCCTGCAACGTGAATGGAAGCACTTAATCATCTAAGTAAAAGAACATTCATTCACGCAACAGGTAACGTCGAAACAGAAACTTTTTAATGGTTTCAGCTTGTTTAACAGGAGATGAGCAGAGGGTTGATGCTGCTGGGTTGATGGCCAGAAGGCGCAAGCAGGACTTTGTCTCTATCCTCATCCTTCCCACCTCCTCCAAGGAGATCGCTGGAGGACAAGCTGCGGCACAGGGCATCAGCTACCTGCAGGACCTGAGATGGACCTGCACAGAAACATTGAAAGAGCTGAACACAGCATGTGGTACTGTGATCTGAGGAAGAGGCCGAGGAAGACGGTGACGTACCATCTCCACTCCCGCTGCACACATCCAGAGTGTCCATCACAATCTTCCCCAGCGCCCTGCGGGACACATTCTGCACAAGAGGAAATGCACAAAGCACAGTGGCTTCACTTTAAAAACATAAAAGCGAAGTGTTCAGAGAGCTTCTCAGCAGAACCACAGCCCCTGCACTACGCAAATACAGTATGAGAGGAAACAGATGCAAGCGCAACACTAGGTGACAGTGAAGCACAGCTCTCTGTGTGTGTGTGTGTGTACCTTGTTGCGTAGCTGTAGCAGCAGCATCAGAGCATCTGTGAGTTTCTCTTCTAGCAAAGACAGACGCATCTTTTCTTTCTCCTCCTCTTCCTCACAACTCTGACAGACAACATGTTGCTATAGTAACAGAGACATATGATACTGTTAAAAACCCACAGCTTCAGGTTCTACTGTAGGAACCTTGGTGTCATCTTTGACCCAGTTCTCTCCTTTACATCCTACATTATAGAATCTCTAAACCTCCTACTTCCACCTGAGGAATGTTGCTAAAATGAGGAGCATCCTCTCACAGAGTGATGCTGAAACATGAATCCCTGCATTAGTTCCTCCAGGCTGGACGACTGTGTCTCCCTGCTCATAGTTTGAACCAATGACTCTTTAAAAGCCTCCAGTTAATTCAAATGCTGCAGCCAGAGTCTGACTGGACTCAGGAAGAGACGTCACATTTCTCCTACATTAGCTTCTCTGTCCTGTCAAATCTAGGATAGAATTCAAAATCCTTCTCCTCACCTACAAAGCTCTTCATAATAAAGCTCCATCTTGTCTTAGACCTCATGGCTCCTTCTGCTCCAACAGAACCTTGCTTCTCAGAGCTGGTCTACTGGTGGTTCCTAGAGTTTCTACTGGTTGCTGTGGTCCATTGTTGTTGTTGTTCTTCTTTTCTCTCTTCTCTATCCCCTCATCATAACCGGTTTAAATATATCACAATTTATTGATTGGCTTTTCAATTAAAAGCTTTCTTAATGTAGGATTTGTTGGGTTTAGTTGTGTAAGGTCTTAAAGCTTGTAAAGTGCCTTGAGATATGTTTTGTTGTGACTTGGCGCTACATAAATGCCTGAACTCATTGAACTCATTTTTTTTTTCTGCGAGTCTTTCTCTCCTGCTCCTGCCACCTCTGCCCACCTTTGCCTTGTCACATCCTCTGCTTCTTTCTTGCTCTCGGTTCGGGCTCCTGCAGCTACAGCAGCGCCCCCTGCCGTCCTTCGAGGTGCTGATGCAGTTATTATCTGTGGGACGATGCACCACATGGGCCTGACATCTGAGGGAACAGAGAGTGAAAGATGTTTGGGCGTGTTGGACATTTGTGTACAGTGAAGACAAGGCCTCAGTACTTCAGAGCCTGGTTTGAAGTGGTGTAGGCTGAACGCTGGGATTATGATCAGAACAATGGAGTCAGGGATAAGGGAAAAAAGAAAGCATGTGGTTGTGGGTGTGGTGAGTAGATGTGATCCATCTGCGCCTAGTGGACTAGATGTTAGCAGTTGGGTTGAGACAGCAAAGGAGAAAAGAGGTGAGATAGACAAAGCTTATCAGCCAACCCTCTGCCACAGCCATGCAGTCGCTCCATGTGCAGGCAGCACTGTCCTCCGTCCTCCTCCTCTTCATCTGAGGCGGCTCTTCCCTCCACCGCTCTCTGCAGACATTCTGCCTCTGCTGTGGATGACCAGGAGAAACCGGTCATTTGCTGTTGGTGCTACTTAATGACTGACTTAGAGTTGGACTCGCCTGTCTTGCCACAGGTGTCTTCAGCTCCAACTGGATGGGTGGAACCAGAGACGCAGGCGGAGCAGGACCTGCAGGTGGTGGATGTAAAGAGCATCAATGAACTGCTGCTCAGAGCAACAAGGCAATTAGTCAAAGATGCTTCTAACAGGAGCTTTGAATGTGTCATCACTGGTGTGACCACCTCAGCTATAACCTGTCACATCACAATGCACCTGACACAGTGATTCCAACCTGTGTGAGCTGAGAAACCATGAGATGTGCTAGTTTCTGCATAGTTCACAACTGACACAACAGACAGACCAACACACTGGGTAACAGACAGACCAACACACTGAGTAACAGACAGACAGACCAACACACTGGGTAACAGACAGACAGACCAACACACTGAGTAACAGACAGACAGACCAACACACTGAGTAACAGACAGACAGACCAACACACTGGGTAACAGACAGACCAACACACTGAGTAACAGACAGACAGACCAACACACTGAGTAACAGACAGACAGACCAACACACTGAGTAACAGACAGACAGACCAACACACTGGGTAACAGACAGACAGACCAACACACTGAGTAACAGACAGACAGGCCAACACACTGGGTAACACTGACAGACAGACCAACACACTGAGTAACAGACAGACAGACCAACACACTGGGTAACAGACAGACAGACCAACACACTGAGTAACAGACAGACAGGCCAACACACTGGGTAACAGACAGACAGACCAACACACTGGGTAACAGACAGACAGACCAACACACTGGGTAACAGACAGACAGACCAACACACTGAGTAACAGACAGACAGACCAACACACTGGGTAACAGACAGACCAACACACTGAGTAACAGACAGACAGACCAACACACTGAGTAACAGACAGACAGACCAACACACTGGGTAACAGACAGACCAACACACTGAGTAACAGACAGACAGACCAACACACTGGGTAACAGACAGACAGACCAACACACTGGGTAACAGACAGACAGACCAACACACTGGGTAACAGACAGACAGACCAACACACTGGGTAACAGACAGACAGACCAACACACTGAGTAACAGACAGACAGACCAACACACTGGGTAACAGACAGACAGACCAACACACTGAGTAACAGACAGACAGACCAACACACTGGGTAACAGACAGACAGACCAACACACTGAGTAACAGACAGACAGACCAACACACTGGGTAACAGACAGACAGACCAACACACTGGGTAACAGACAGACAGACCAACACACTGAGTAACAGACAGACCAACACACTGAGTAACAGACAGACAGACCAACACACTGGGTAACAGACAGACAGACCAACACACTGAGTAACAGACAGACAGACCAACACACTGGGTAACAGACAGACAGACCAACACACTGAGTAACACTGACAGACAGACCAACACACTGGGTAACAGACAGACAGGCCAACACACTGGGTAACAGACAGACAGGCCAACATACTGGGTAACAGACAGACAGACCAACACACTGGGTAACAGACAGACAGACCAACACACTGGGTAACAGACAGACAGACCAACACACTGAGTAACAGACAGACAGACCAACACACTGGGTAACAGACAGACCAACACACTGAGTAACAGACAGACAGACCAACACACTGAGTAACAGACAGACAGACCAACACACTGGGTAACAGACAGACCAACACACTGAGTAACAGACAGACAGACCAACACACTGGGTAACAGACAGACAGACCAACACACTGGGTAACAGACAGACAGACCAACACACTGGGTAACAGACAGACAGACCAACACACTGAGTAACAGACAGACAGACCAACACACTGGGTAACAGACAGACAGACCAACACACTGAGTAACAGACAGACAGACCAACACACTGGGTAACAGACAGACAGACCAACACACTGAGTAACAGACAGACAGACCAACACACTGGGTAACAGACAGACAGACCAACACACTGAGTAACAGACAGACAGACCAACACACTGGGTAACAGACAGACAGACCAACACACTGGGTAACAGACAGACAGACCAACACACTGGGTAACAGACAGACAGACCAACACACTGAGTAACAGACAGACCAACACACTGAGTAACAGACAGACAGACCAACACACTGAGTAACACTGACAGACAGACCAACACACTGGGTAACAGACAGACAGACCAACACACTGAGTAACAGACAGACAGACCAACACACTGGGTAACAGACAGACAGGCCAACACACTGGGTAACACTGACAGACCAGGTAACAGGTAGTGACGAACCAACAAATGACAGGACACACAGGGCAACTTAAACACACGGCAGTAAATGAGTAAATGTAACACAGTTATGGTGACGTATTTTACGCATTATAAGGCGCAGTCGCATTTAAGGGGTCTATTTCCGTACTTAACCTAGGATGCATGCTAAAAATACGGTCTACGAAAAAAGGTAACAGAAGCAAAACAGTGAGTTTAGTAGAACTTTACTTTTCAATCAATCTTCTCCCACAAATCCATCAAAGTCCTCATCGGCCTCCCAGTCTTAGTAAAGGTGTGTTTGCCGTGTCAACCATCGCTCCCTCGCCGCTCGCAACTTCACTTTGAACTGTTCACACCAATGTCTTTTGTTCATCCTCCCGGAACGACTGAAAGCTCCGAATTCATTTGCTTCACCTGTTTTTTCACGGGAGCGGTGAGATGGGCGCACATGAAGTCGCAGATCAACAGGGACGGTGATGCGTGGAAAACAACCATCCTGTGTCTTTACATACACCTTTATTTATCGCGTATCGTGGCCAGCGTACGTAGTCTACGTATTACATCCCCGTGTCAGCGGGAAATGGTCCGACAGTCAATCAAGCGGAGCATTTACCAAAGTCGCATAGCAACTTTTTTACAGATTTTGGAACTCAATGCACACATAAGGCGCAAATACTATTGAATGATCTAATCATACATGTTTTACACACATGTAATCATCAGTCCAACTAACTCAGAGGTGGAGCTCAGTGCTCCATGTGTTCTCCTTCAACCACTAACAGCTACGTGTCATCAGCGTATACATGCAGAGGCGTGAATTAAGCTCAAGCTGTAACGGTCCATCAGCTGACACTGACTAGGCTGAGCTGTGTTTCTGTGTTTCAGCTGCTTTGTATGCTGAGCCTCCAGCTAACAGCCTGAATGCTGTGGTGGAAGGGGTTTGTAAATGGATGCACACAGTACGGTACCTGTACTGCTGCATCTGGGTCTCCAGCTGGTTGATCCTGGACTGGAGTTGTGGCACAGACCGAGCCTGCTCCTGGATCAGGCGAACCCTCTGCAGGCCCATGCTCAGAGCCTCCCTGGCCTCCTCCGCCCGCCTCCTGACGGACATCATCCGGAATCATCACACGCTCCATGTCACGCTTTCACTGTGTTTTTATTCCTTTAGAACAGCAATTACTAAAAACAGACTCCCACCTGATTTCAGCGTTCTCCTTCCTCAGCACAGCCTCCACCTCCTGCAGCCTGCGCACCTCCTGGTACGCCCATCGCAGTTCTTCCTCCAGATGCTCATTGAACTTCACGGCCTCCTGCAGCTGCCCGTCACGCGAGGAGCGGATCAGCTTCAGCTCCCTTAAAAGAGGGTCCCTGACGTCCCGTCTCCTTGCTGCCCTCCTTGGCCCATCTCCACTGCTCTGTCCTTTGATCCTTTGTGTTGGCACCAGCTTCCCCTCTCTGAAGGTAATGGAAGTCGTAGGAGATGCTTCAGAGGAAGTGAGGCTGGAGGTAGAGGGGAGGGTGCGGCTCCTCTCCCGACAGAGCGCCACCTCCAAAGCCAGGCAGCGGGCATCACTCCCCTGCAGGACTGAGCGGAGGTCCTCCACCAGCTCCCTTAGAGCCCACACCTCATCTGTAGACATGTTGGCAACAAAGCAAAACCCAATCACTGCAACGTGTGTGGTGCCCTCTGCTGTCAGCAGGTGATTTGCCAGACGATCACTTCCACGTTTTATTACTGCTTTAAAATTCAGCTAAACACAAATGCATTGAATTACAGTAGCTGCTGATTTTACACTTTTACTAATAAATGTTCGCTTTTCAAATGAAAGCAAAAATACTGAAATCAGAATTGATTGTGTGTCTCTCGGCGTCTCCCACACAGTGAAGCATCGTGGTTTCAGACAGATTCTGTGGCTCCAGTGGTATCTACCTGCCTGCGGGTCGTCTTTGGTTCCAGCAGTAGTTGGTCGGGTTACAGCTAAACTCTGGTCCTTCGCCAGATCGAAGCTCACACACTTTCTCCTCCTGACCCGCGGCCATCGGAGCCGGATCTGCTTCTCAACCAGCTCCGTGTCCTGAGAAACGGGCAGGCGCCAGACGCTCTCTCCGGCGCCTCTGCGCGCACTGCGCACACGGAAATAACCACAAAGCCGAGAGTGGAAGTCTTTGAAAGACAACTGGCGGGGCAGCCCTGAACACACGTCTCTAAACTCGTCGTCCGCTTCGTCTTTCCCTCCGCGTCGGGAACCCTCCGTCGTTTTCACGGGCTTCCTCACTCCGCTCAGCCCCAGCACGGCGCACAGCGAGGTGAAGTCCTCCGCAGACACCGTATCGTTCCGGTTGGTGTGAGCCAGGTGGTGGAAGACCTCCTGCAGGTACTGGTCTATTCCAGTAGCCAGGACTACGATTTCATTCTCCACGCCGACCTCCGGGCAGTGGTGGTGGGCCAGGGCGCTCCGAAGCCACTCGCTCTTACGCGCAGCCCGAGGTGTCGGCTGGATGCGCGATGCGCCCAATGATGTGCGTTTCATGACAGAGCATAAATTAATAAAGCCTGTCTTCCACAGGCTACTACATCAAAATCGGATTAGGGGGAGAGTTTTCAGATGTGAAATCCTTTGGCGCTGTTGCGTAATTGCCTGGAAAGCTCACGATGAATCGACTCAAGATCTGATCCCTGGGGTAGGAAAGAAATCCCAGCGCGGCGACTCCACCCTCTTGTGTGTCTGTGTGTTTCTGTGGAAAGATGCTCTTCGCCCTTACAGTAAAGTTTGTTGATGTGGTTGCTGGTTTTCATTCCAGCCTGGATCAGGTATCAGTCTAAAACCTCAAAGCAGTTCACTGCCTGAAGGGAGGCTGAGCAAGTCTTTTATCTGTCACAGGCCGATCATATGAAGCAGCAGAGTCATTTCCCAACTCTGTGCTTTATCCTTATTCAGCTGTATTCACACAAAACCAGTTTCAAGTTTAGAGCTGAACTGTAGGGTCTTAGGGCAAAATGTGGCACCTGCTGATCCACCGACTGACCCGGATGAGTCATGGACCTTTATCTGAATGCATCTTCAGTAGATCTGTGTAACAGCATAAAGTAAAATGGCTCCGTGACAGACACGCCGCTCCACTGCAAATACCTTCCCCACCCTGACCTCAGCCTAATCAGCCCTGACAGTCAAAACAAAGGGAGTGTCTGGATTAGACTCATCTAGGCATGACCAGACCAAACCACGCTCATCACCTGGTCTACGGCGCTGCTGTGAAAATAACTGATGTCAGGTCAGTTCATTTAAGGGCAGAGCTGAACATTCCCGCTGGAAAACTCCTGTAATGTTTCATTCAGCCACGAAGATGGTTGAACTGTTCAACACCCTTGTTGTTAGCGCTGCTGTGGTTTCATAAGTTGACCTGTTGGGTTCTGGTTAAACACCCTCACGCTGCCTTGAACAGGCCATACTGTGTGTGGTGTGTGTAGGTTTCAGTGTAATAATATTTCCCAACGATAATAAGTCAAAACCGAGCCGGTCCCTGTGTTTTCTCTCAGAGACTTCCCCCCGTGGCTTGGTGGGCGTCAGAGGGGCCTGGGAACCCGAGGACCGCACAAGGGTCAAATGGGTCAATGAAGGAATGGGACAGGAAGTAGATCCTGAGCGTAGCATGGTCACACAACACCACCACAGTAGTCACATCTCTACAGACAAAACATTCGTCCTGACCTGATGACAACCGGTGACGTGTCTTGTTCTGGTCCACAGCAACTTACACTATGTGCTGCTTCCACTTCTGTCACTTCTGTTGATCCAATTCAGATTATCACAAAAAATTCCCACTGTAGTTATCACTGATGGCACAGTCACCTCCTTTGTGTTGCTGAATGATAAACGACATGTAAAAGGGGGCGATGGCGTGACTACTGCCTACGGCCATGGCTGCAATCCATCCATCAGCAAAACCAGCAATGAGGCCAAGCTGAACGTAGGCCTTCTGTCCTGCTACACTTACTGTGACTCACTTCTGTGTGCGTCTGGACTGTTTCAGGTTACAAAGCCTACAGAGTAAACACAGATACGTACGTGGAAATGGTCCTGGCTTTCAATAAGCTACAGTATATTCACCTGTATTTCTCAGACGTGAGGAAACAGGCAGAGCTCAGGTTCTGGAAACAGTTTCCTTTAAGGCTGTAGAGAAATTTTGATGACAGTCAGATTGGGAGATACTGTTCCAAGGGAAGTGTGTGAGCCTCTGGGATCACATGCTTTTCTGCATAACTTGGTTATAAATTTTAAATTTTTATAAAGTCACAACAATAGAAAAGCACAGTCTGCTGAAACTAAAACTGCACAAACATGATATGTTTTCATGTTTTCATTGAACATAACATGTGAACATTCTCTGAGCAGGTGGATAAAGGATGTGAACCTTTAGACTTAACAACTGTTTAACCTACTGTTTACATGTTTCTTGCAACTGTATATTCTACAAACAAACACAAAATGCACCAGTTCTCTGGTTCGTCAACAGATGCAGTCTCTCGCTCTCAGCTGCCTGTCACTAAGCCGACACCTTCACGATGATCATTGGAATGAAGAAATCAGCCTGCGTTCCTTGAAGCTGTTACCACAGATCACAGACAGCAGAAGCAGCCACACAACACAGAACAGAGAGAAGTTGTGTGTCTGTGTGAAGGACTGTAGGCCTGCTCACATCATCTTCTCTTCCTATTTAGATGTGAGGTAATTGGGTAATTACTAGTTAATGTGCAGCTCAGAACCGTCCTGCTGTTGTTCTTGCCTCCCTCTGAGACTCAGTCCTGCAGCTGCTGCCTCATCTGGGTGAAAGGACCTTCTCTGAAAATGAAAGGAAGAAAGGAAGGGCTGTCAATAAACAGGGGTTGGAGGTCTGGGCCCGTGTGTGTGTGTGTGTGTGTGTGTGTGTGTGTGTGTGTGTCTGGGTCACTTCGTCTTTCTGTTGGCGTCCATATGCTCCTCTGAGGCCCTTGACAGCTTGCTGGGGGCTGTCCTGGTTCAGCCCAGCAGCCATTTATTACTACTTTGATCTGATCTGGCCTTTGCAGCCCTCTCCCTCCAGCCACACCCCCTGCCTCTGTCCACTCCTACTTCCTGGTTTTGCCCCTTCATCCATTACCTGACTTGTTTGACCAGCCTCTCTCACCTGTGTCTTCAGTCTCTTGTACATACACCAAGTTATGTTTACCAAGTGATTAAAGACATCAAGCCAAGAACTGTTGTCAGAGAAACCAGAACCATCTGGAACCATCAGCTTTGTCAGAAAGGAAGGTTTCAGCCTATTTTAAAGCAGAGAGGGCGTCTGCTGCTAGAACCTGAACTGGAAGCTGGTTCCACATAGAGGAGCTTGGAGCTAAAGGCTCTGCCTCCCGTTCTACAGGTAGAAACTCTAGGAACCACCAGTAGATCAGCTCTGAGAAGCAAGGTTCTGTTGGAGCAGAAGGAGCCATGAGGTCTAAGACAAGATGGAGCTTTATTATGAAGAGCTTTGGACGTCAGGAGAAGAATTTAATTCTATCCTAGATTTGACAGGACAGAGAAGCTAATGTAGGAGAAATGTGACGTCTCTTCCTGAGTCCAGTCAGACTCTGGCTGCAGCATTTGAATTAACTGGAGGCTTTTTAAAGAGTCATTGGTTCAAACTATGAGCAGGGAGACACAGTCGTCCAGCCTGGAGGAACTAATGCAGGGATTCATGTTTCAGCATCACTCTGTGAGAGGATGCTCCTCATTTTAGCAACATTCCTCAGGTGGAAGTAGGAGGTTTAGAGATTCTATAATGTAGGATGTAACGGAGAGAACTGGGTCAAAGATGACACCAAGGTTCCTACAGTAGAACCTGAAGCTAACGTTATGTCATCCAGAGGAACAACCTGATTCAATAATGAGTCTCTGTGTTGTATGAATTTAGGAATTAAGGAAGTTATGGGACATCCAGGATTTGATGCCTGTTTAACAAGTTTGAAGTTTGACTAACTGAAGAAGCGTCTCAGGCTCATTAGTCTTTTCCTGCAGGGTGGATCATGTGTATTTGCTGATGTATTTATCCTGCTTCAAGTCGTTATCACCACGTTTATTTATTAGAGTTCTTGTAGCTGCTTTACCCTGCTGATGACCACATCATGACCCCAGCGCCACAATCCATTAACTCTGTTAAACGCATTCATGTCTTTTTTTAAATCCCTTTTTATTGCATCTCGAGAATGAGGTGAATAAAGTGAGAATGTTTCACAGGGATTTAAAAAAAGACATGAATTAACAGGTTGTGATGTGACTCTCAACAATCAGATGCATAAACCAGACGTAGTCTCAACGAACAGCAGCAAAGAGAACAAGGAATCCAGACAAATGTAAAACATAACCATAGCCAAACAAAAAGCTTAGACAGAACCTCCCAGCAAGCTGGTGCAACACTGACCATAAAGCACCACACAACCTGTGAAGAAGGAAAATAGGAACCTCCTTCATTCACTGAGCTCCTCTGGTTTTCTATCTATTCCATCCACTAACATGCCTCCATGTCCACATGTGACTAACTTTGTCTCTGTTCTCTCCTAGTTGTGTTTCTCTCTTTCTGTCTCTCTCTATTCTCATCTCCAGGTATCGTCAGACTCAGAGTCGTGTGTCTCAGTGTTCAGCTGCTGGTCCAACCATCCTGCCTGAGTCTGTTGCTGCTTGTTGTTGAGAATTTGTCACCGGTTGTTCTTTTCTCTCTTCTGTGTTCTGTGAGGTCTTTGTACCTATCAACTGCTTTGATAAGACTTTGTGTTTTGAACCGAATTAAATAGAAGCAGTCATTTGCCTGCATAATGTGGAAATCTTTGGAGGGTGTTTAAGCGTAGACGACTGACATGTGACTCCTTGTCTCCTCTTCTGCTCTGTTTGGCGTTGATGCCGCTGAACATCAGCTGACTGACCAAACACGAGTACCTGGGTTTGTAGCTTCCAGCTATCGCACACAGAACAGTGCTTTAGTGGTGAGTTCACTCCCATACACGAACAAGACAAGTCTGCAGAGAGTTTAACCTCACAAACAGACGTATGCAAATATTGAATGAGTCCAACTAATTCCTTCTACACCAACATTATTTTATCCAGCTTTTATCCTGTATATGACTTTAGTTGCCTATGTAATAAAACCCGTGGGCTGGTTCCACAGACATGTTTGTATGATGGAGGGCTGCTTGTAGCAGGAAGCTCCTCAGGCAGACGACTCGGTGACCTTTAGTCACTTACTGTGTGGTAGATCGTAAAGTGCACACATCTGTCGTGTGTGAGTGTGAGTGTGTGTGTGTCTGTGTGAGTGTGTGTGTGTGTGTGTGTGTGTGGGTGTGTGTGTGTGTGTGTGTGTGTGTGTGTGTCTGTGAGTGTGTGTGTGTGTGTGTGTCTGTGTGAGTGTGAGTGTGAGTGTGTGTGTGTCTGTGAGTGTGTGTATGTGTGTGAGTGTGTGTATGTGTGCGTGCGTAGGCTCTTTGACATTGTGTATTAAAGGGAACGATCTTTCTGCCCAAACACTCCGATCGTTCTACACTGTGAAAGATGAAGTCTTCACTTTGAGCTTAGACACAAAACACAGCGTGGGAATTCACTGGAGCAGCCAGGGTGTGATTTTTAAAGTGTGTGTCTGTAAACACAGCTCCACCACATTTCCTCATTCTGGGGATATGGAAGGAGCACTGCTCTACCTTTGAGCTGTCCCACCTGGGTACAGTCGCGCACACACCCACACATGGACATTCCTGAGAGCCACTGAGATCCTGAGCGGAGTTTAGCGAGAGCGGACGAGGCATGTGGCTACAGGTAGAGCTGCAGCTCTGGGCGTTACTGCAAATGCCAACGTCTCACTGTGTCCGGGATGAGTAGCAGCACCCATCAGTCCCTGAGTACGTTTGTTCCACAGCACATCGTCTCATACGTACAGGCCGACACCAAGGCCACACATCAAACCGCTCCCTTTAGATGAAACGTGTCAGAGAGCAGACTCTGGCCACCTGAGGTCAGAAAACCTCAGTGACGGGATTCACACCTACACAACGTACGCAGTGAACATGTTGCATTCTTATAAACATAATGATTATATGTTGACGTGTAATGCAAATGACAAGCTGGACAACATAGATACTTTCATAGCAACTGGTGTTATCTGTGTGGTTAATGGGGCCAAGTGCTCCAATGACAATAAACTCTTTCTGTTTCTGATTCTGTGTTACGAGGCATTCAGGGAGAGTCCTGAGCGTAGGATATTTATGAAATGAGGCATTCAGGGAGAGTCCTGAGTGCAGGATATTTATGAAATGAGGCATTCAGGGATAATACTTAGCAAAAGTTAACTGTGTTATGAGGCATTCAGGGATAGTAATGAGTGTAGGTTATCTGAGAAAGTTAACTGTGTTATGAGGCATTCAGGGATAGTACTGAGCGTAGGGTAACTGTGTTACGAGGCATTCAGGGATAGTACTTAGCATAGGTTATTTCTAAAATGAGGCATTCAGGGATAGTACTGAGCGAAGGATATTTATGGCATGAGGCATTCAGGGATAATACTTAGCAAAAGTTAACTGTGTTATGAGGCATTCAGGGATAGTACTGAGCGTAGGTAAACTGAGAAAGTTAACTGTAGTATGAGGCATTCAGGGACAGTACAGAGAATAGGATATCTGTGGTACGAGGCATTCAGGGATAATACTGAGCGTAGGGTAACTGTGTTACGAGGCATTCAGGGATAGTACTTAGCAAAAGTTAACTGTGTTATGAGGCATTCAGGGATAGTACTGAGCGTAGGTAAACTGAGAAAGTTAACTGTAGTATGAGGCATTCAGGGACAGTACAGAGAATAGGATATCTGTGGTACGAGGCATTCAGGGATAATACTGAGCGTAGGGTAACTGTGTTATGAGGCATTCAGGGATAGTACTGAGCGTAGGGTAACTGTGTTACGAGGCATTCAGGAATAATACTTAGCAAAAGTTAACTGTGTTATGAGGCATTCAGGGATAGTACTGAGCGTAGGTAAACTGAGAAAGTTAACTGTAGTATGAGGCATTCAGGGACAGTACAGAGAATAGGATATCTGTGGTAGGAGGCATTCAGGGATAATACTGAGCGTAGGGTAACTGTGTTATGAGGCATTCAGGGATAATACTGAGCGTAGGGTAACTGTGTTATGAGGCATTCAGGGATAATACTGAGCGTAGGGTAACTGTGTTACGAGGCATTCAGGGAGAGTCCTGAGCGTAGGATATTTATGAAATGAGGCGTTCAGGGAGAGTCCTGAGTGCAGGATATTTATGAAATGAGGCATTCAGGGATAATACTTAGCAAAAGTTAACTGTGTTATGAGGCATTCAGGGATAGTAATGAGTGTAGGTTATCTGAGAAAGTTAACTGTGTTATGAGGCATTCAGGGATAGTACTGAGCGTAGGGTAACTGTGTTACGAGGCATTAAGGGATAGTACTTAGCATAGGTTATTTCTAAAATGAGGCATTCAGGGATAGTACTGAGCGAAGGATATTTATGGCATGAGGCATTCAGGGATAATACTTAGCAAAAGTTAACTGTGTTATGAGGCATTCAGGGATAGTACTGAGCGTAGGTAAACTGAGAAAGTTAACTGTAGTATGAGGCATTCAGGGACAGTACAGAGAATAGGATATCTGTGGTACGAGGCATTCAGGGATAATACTGAGCGTAGGGTAACTGTGTTACGAGGCATTCAGGGATAGTACTTAGCAAAAGTTAACTGTGTTATGAGGCATTCAGGGATAGTACTGAGCGTAGGTAAACTGAGAAAGTTAACTGTAGTATGAGGCATTCAGGGACAGTACAGAGAATAGGATATCTGTGGTACGAGGCATTCAGGGATAATACTGAGCGTAGGGTAACTGTGTTATGAGGCATTCAGGGATAGTACTGAGCGTAGGGTAACTGTGTTACGAGGCATTCAGGGATAATACTTAGCAAAAGTTAACTGTGTTATGAGGCATTCAGGGATAATACTGAGCGTAGGGTAACTGTGTTACGAGGCATTCAGGGATAGTACTTAGCGTAGGTTATTTCTAAAATGAGGCATTCAGGGATAGTACTGAGCGAAGGATATTTATGGCATGAGGCATTCAGGGATAATACTTAGCAAAAGTTAACTGTGTTATGAGGCATTCAGGGATAGTAATGAGTGTACTTGTTTAAATTATATCAAATCCTGGATGTCCCATAACTTTCTACAACTGAATTCAGATCAAACTGAGGTTATTATAATTGGTGCTAAAACCACAGAGACTCATTATTGAATCAGGTTGTTTCTCTGGATGACATAACGTTAGCTTCAAGTTCTACTGTCGGAACCTTGGTGTCATTGTTGACCCAGTTCTCTCCTTTACACCATATATTAAAGAAATCTCTAGAACCTCCTACTTCCACCTGAGGAATGTTGCTAAAATGAGGAGCATCCTCTCACAGAGTGATGCTGAAACATGAATCCCTGCATTAGTTCCTCCAGGCTGGACGACTGTGTCTCCCTGCTCATAGTTTGAACCAGTGACTCTTTAAAAAGCCTCCAGTTAATTCAAATGCTGCAGCCAGAGTCTGACTGGACTCAGGAAGAGACGTCACATTTCTCCTACATTAGCTTCTCTGTCCTGTCAAATCTAGGATAGAATTAAATTCTTCTCCTCACCTACAAAGCTCTTCATAATAAAGCTCCATCTTGTCTTAGACCTCATGGCTCCTTCTGCTCCAACAGAACCTTGCTTCTCAGAGCTGGTCTACTGGTGGTTCCTAGAGTTTCTACCTGTAGAACGGGAGGCAGAGCCTTTAGCTCCAAGCTCCTCTATGTGGAACCAGCTTCCAGTTCAGGTTCTAGCAGCAGACGCCCTCTCTGCTTTAAAACTAGGCTGAAACCTTCCTTTGTGACAAAGCTGATGGTTCCAGATGGTTCTGGTTCCTCTGATCCATCTCTTAGTTCAGCTGCTACAGGCTTAGATGCTGGAACCTCCTTCATTCACTGAGCTCCTCTGGTTTTCTATCTATTCCATCCACTAACATGCCTCCATGTCCACATGTGACTAACTTTGTCTCTGTTCTCTCCTAGTTGTGTTTCTCTCTTTCTGTCTCTATTCTCATCTCCAGGTATCGTCAGACTCAGAGTCGTGTGTACTTGGTACTTGTAAAGTACCTTGAGATAACTGCTGTTGTGAATTGGCGCTATAGAAATAAGGTTGAATTGAATTGAATTGTAGGTTAACTGAGAAAGTTATCTGTAGTATGAGGCATTCAGGGACAGTACAGAGAATAGGATATCTGTGATATGGGGCATTCAGGGATAGTACTGAGTGTAGGTTAACTGTGTTACGAGGCATTCATGGGTAGTACTGAGTGTAGGTTATACGTAGTATGAGGCATTCAGGGAAAGTACTGAGTGTAGGATATCTGTGATATGAGGCATTCATAGATAGTACTGAGCGTAGGATATTTATGACATGAGGCATTCAGGGATAGTACAGAGCGTAGGATATCTGTGATATGAGGCATTCATAGATAGTACTGAGCGTAGGATATTTATGACATGAGGCATTCAGGGATAGTACAGAGCGTAGGATATTTATGACATGAGGCATTCAGGGATAATAGTGTAGGTTATGTGTCTTATGAGGCATTTAGAACATTCATTCAATCTACTGCTTCTTCCCCGCAGGGGTCGCTGTGCTGGAGCCTGTCCCAGCTGTCTATGGGCAAGAGGCAGGGTTCACCCTGGACAGATCACCAGTCTGAGAATCAACCCCTACTGGACGTTCTGACAAGCAGAACCAGGTCAAGTCATCGGGGACTTCAGGAGGGAGAACAGAGGTGCACATGACCCCATCCACACCACACGGCTGATGAATGTGTGTCCAGCTTCAAGTTCCTGGGGACCTACATGTCAGGTGGCCTGTACTGGACCACCAACACCTCCAGCTTAGTCAAGACGACTCACCAGCACCTCTTTATCCTCAGGACACTGACGAGGAACCACCTGTCTTCAGTCATCCTGGCGAACTTCGACCACTGTGCGCTAGAGAGCATCCTCACCAGTAGTAGAGCAGTCTGCTACAGGAACTGAACTGTTGCTGAGTGCAAGGCTTTGCAGCAGGTGGTGAGAACTGCCCAACACACCACAAAGACTCCACTTCCAGCCACTGAGACCCTTGGGAAATGCTGCATGTGTCAAGCTTGCAGCCTTCTCAAGGACTCCACTCACCCTTTAGGCTGTTTATGCAGGCGCTTTAGGAGCCTCCAGACTGAGCCAGCGTCTCTCCCACAGCCTATGTGACGCTGTTGACCGACCAGCATGCCCCAAGTTGAATCTATCTGCTGTAAGCATGTAAGCTGTAACATGCTCCTCCTGACTGATGACCTGTGTTTATTGATGTGCCTGGTTGGTCAATAATAATATGTAGCAGTAAATTATTTACATAATAAAGCAGATGAATGAGCTTCAGTAGGAAGCAACACCTGCTGATGCAGAGGAGCTGGCAGGCGCTGGGTTCCTTAGTGCCACATCTTTGTTCGATACCACCATCGAGTCTGTCCTGGTCCACGTCCTCTAGTTTTTGCAAACAGTAAGTCATAGTTAGTTTTCATAGTGATTGTTAGTTCCTGAAAGTGCAGCGGTTTGAGTTGCACAGTGTTTTCCCAAATTGGTATCTGTTTCTCCAGCCTAGGTTATAGTCAAGCTTTTGATCCTTTTGTTTATAAATCTTTGTAGTTCCTGCCGTAAGCAGCGTTTTTTGTTCATAGTGCTTTTGGTTTTTCAAAATTTAGTTTTTTGTGAGTTTTCTGTTGTTAAATTATATTGTTAATAAAGACCTCATCAAATTACATCAACATTTATGTATTCACAACAACAGTCATCTTTACACAACTGTCTAGAAAACCCAACTAATCCCACATAGAGCAAAAACTCTAAACTCTCAACAACAACAAAACAAGCAGCAACAGACTCAGGCAGGATGGTTGGACCAGCAGCTGAACACTGAAGGTACTTTACAAGTACCAAGTACACACGACTCTTAGTCTGACGATACCTGGAGATGAGAATAGAGAGAGACAGAAAGAGAGAAACACAACTAGGAGAGAACAGAGACAAAGTTAGTCACATGTGGACATGGAGGCATGTTAGTGGATGGAATAGATAGAAAACCAGAGGAGCTCAGTGAATGAAGGAGGTTCCTATTTTCCTTCTTCACAGGTTGTGTGGTGCTTTATGGTCAGTGTTGCACCAGCTTGCTGGGAGGTTCTGTCTAAGCTTTTTGTTTGGCTATGGTTATGTTTTACATATGCTGGTCGGTCAACAGGGTCACATAGGCTGTGGGAGAGACGCTGGCTCAGTCTGGAGGCTCCTAAAGCGCCTGCATAAACAGCCTAAAGGGTGAGTGGAGTCCTTGAGAAGGCTGCAAGCTTGACACATGCAGCATTTCCCAAGGGTCTCAGTGGCTGGAAGTGGAGTCTTTGTGGTGTGTTGGGCAGTTCTCACCACCTGCTGCAAAGCCTTGCACTCAGCAACAGTTCAGTTCCTGTAGCAGACTGCTCTACTACTGGTGAGGATGCTCTCTAGCGCACAGTGGTCGAAGTTCGCCAGGATGACTGAAGACAGGTGGTTCCTCGTCAGTGTCCTGAGGATAAAGAGGTGCTGGTGAGTCGTCTTGACTAAGCTGGAGGTGTTGGTGGTCCAGTACAGGCCACCTGACATGTAGGTCCCCAGGAACTTGAAGCTGGACACACATTCATCAGCCGTGTGGTGTGGATGGGGTCATGTGCACCTCTGTTCTCCCTCCTGAAGTCCCCGATGACTTGACCTGGTTCTGCTTGTCAGAACGTCCAGTAGGGGTTGATTCTCAGACTGGTGATCTGTCCAGGGTGAACCCTGCCTCTTGCCCATAGACAGCTGGGACAGGCTCCAGCACAGCGACCCCTGCGGGGAAGAAGCAGTAGAATGAATGAATGTTCTAAATGCCTCATAAGACACATAACCTACACTATTATCCCTGAATGCCTCATGTCATAAATATCCTACGCTCTGTACTATCCCTTAATGCCTCATGTCATAAATATCCTACGCTCAGTACTATCTATGAATGCCTCATATCACAGATATCCTACACTCAGTACTATCCCTGAATGCCTCGTGACACAGTTAACCTACGCTCATTACTATTCCTGAATGCCTCATATAACAGATATCCTACACTCAGTACTATCCCTGAATGCCTCATACTACAGATAACTTTCTCAGTTAACCTACACTCAGTACTTTCCCTGAATGCCTCATACTACGTATAACCTACACTCAGTACTACCCATGAATGCCTCGTAACACAGTTAACCTACACTCAGTACTATCCCTGAATGCCCCATATCACAGATATCCTATTCTCTGTACTGTCCCTGAATGCCTCATACTACAGATAACTTTCTCAGTTAACCTACAATTCAATTCAATTCAACCTTATTTCTATAGCGCCAATTCACAACAGCAGTTATCTCAAGGTACTTTACAAGTACCAAGTACACACGACTCTGAGTCTGACGATACCTGGAGATGAGAATAGAGAGAGACAGAAAGAGAGAAACACAACTAGGAGAGAACAGAGACAAAGTTAGTCACATGTGGACATGGAGGCATGTTAGTGGATGGAATAGATAGAAAACCAGAGGAGCTCAGTGAATGAAGGAGGTTCCAGCATCTAAGCCTGTAGCAGCTTGACTAACGATATATTCACAATACAATTCCATACCCCCACAAAAGATCACTGACGTGTACTTTTACAGGTACAGTCACACTCTAATTGCTCTACCTTTACCTCAGTAAAAGCCAGCTGCAGTTTTAGAAACAGCAGGAGAAGCTCTAGAAATAAAGAACTGGGAGCAGAACTATCAACTGGTCCCACTGCTGCTCACACAAGACTCACGAAGACAGACCCTCATTTCAGTGTAGTAAAAGAAGTGTTGACCTAAGCTTGAAGTTCTAAGCACAGTTCGTTTCAAAACACATTAAGCAAAGCTGATCAGTGAGCATTTATATCTAATAAACGGCCTTTGTTTATGGCAGCCGTTGGTTATTTGGAATAATAGTAACATCAAACCTGATCCCAGGCATCTAAGGCTTTTTGGGATTCGGCCACAGTCGGGCCCGTTCGGAGACAATCGGAAAAGATGGGCGTGCTTGGCCGCGGTGCGTCTCAGTCGCTGGTACAATCGGATGATCCCAGGTGGGCGGAGCCAAGGAGGAGGAAATGGTACAGTTGGCTGGCGACGAGCATCTTGAACCGGCAGTTTCATCCCACGTCTCATCAGTGGAGCTGCAGCTACCGAGGGAAGTATCAGCGTCAGTCATTCATCAGACTCACCGACGTGTAGCCGCACTTTCCAGAAGTATCCGCTAAGGCGCTGGGAGACTAACGTGTCGGGATGGAGACGCAGATACATGTGCCCGTGGGCTCGCCGCTCATCAGAAAAATCCCCATCTTCGTGGACGAACACAACGTGACGGAGGGGGCGTTGAAGCTCATTAAAGAGCTGAGACCGGCGTGGGACAGCGGACGCGTCAAGACCAAGGTGACGGCAGCCGGGGTTAGCAGTGGGTATGCTAGGCTAGGCTGGGCGTTACAGCATCACCAGGCTCCTCGGCTAACCTAGCTTAACCCGCGGCGACGGAACGTGCGGCGCTAGCTTAATAATGAATGAAGCCGGCTACAATTTGACACTGGGCTCCAGCAAAATGATATGGAAAGGGAACCCAAGCTGTCAGCGGCGAACCAGGGCCAAACTGGTGCCAGTGAGTTAGCGGGTTAGCTAGCTGAAGCGCTTGGTCTGCGTTCACCAGCGGGTGACGTGACGCACCTCATCGTTACCTGTCTCGGTGTAGCAGTGGCGGTGAGAGCTGAGGTGGAGTCCAGCGCTGACTGGCTCTGCTGCTCTAAACCCGGAGGGGAACCGGTCGGTACGTCGATATCAAAACGAAACTATTTTCATGTATAGTCCACTATAAAAGCAACACAGTCACTGCAAATGCATTGTTTTGGTGGATTGACGTTTCACCAGCGACGTGATATGTACAGTATGTAGCGCATTTCAAGTCAAGAGCACACGTGATGTAAGCGATGATGACTGGAAGCCTGACTCACAGTGAAGGTCAAAGGGCATCCTCAGCTCTGGGTGGTGTGACGGAAACACCGCTGTGTAGGTGTGTGGCTCATTCTTCTGCTGTGGCTTTAATGTGCGTTTAATGGTGCGGAGCGGTTTCACTGGCCTCGTGTTCCTGCCGGACGCCTCCGGTCCCGTGTTGCATCGTTGATCTGGTCGCGGCTGTGACATACACTGTGAACTGTTGTTTCCCCTCTGCTTGACAAACACATCGAAAACAGAATCTAGCAAGTACATTTAACGAGGAAACCCAGTTGTTGAACACGTCAGTCTATGTGTACACATTTACTCCTTTTTGTCGTTACCTTACTTGACTCCACTCTTGTCTGTGTGTTTACATGCACACTGGTGATAATACATGTGATGTCTGCCTGGTAAACACTGACCAGTCAGTGACAGTGGGCATGAGAGAAACTGGAACCAAATGGCCGCACACCTGTATGTGTGAAACACGTCTGTCTGACTTTTTTTGATTCTGCATTAGATGATGACAATGAATAATGTACTGTAGAAACTACAACCCCTTTAATTAATGGCTGCTTGGCTGTTTCATTGCAGGGTTGTGGGGTCAGGGCTCAGTTAAATAACCATTTTGTTAATAGAGGACACATGCTGGCAGCTGAAGAACACCCCCAGCATGTCAGGGTATCTGTACCAGTCTGAGCCACCTGATTGGACGATGCTTCACTGTGCAGATAAACCACGGCCTGACCTACGACTCTGTATTAGAAGAGGTTTGATAATCTGTTTCGGATACAGCCAAAGTGATGAGATCAGGTGTGGCCAGTTTGCCCAGAGGTGGACTGTCTCAGAATACTTTTGTTTCGCAGATATTTCAGGTGTTTTTCCAAAACCAGTGGTATAGTAAGTGTACATTGAAGTGCAGCTGGTTTATTTACAACCAAGTAAAATGTCCAACAAAGTGAAGTGGTCTCAGTACTTTCTAAAGCTTATTGGAGCTCTGTAAAGCAGGAATTCTCTCTACTCTAGACAACGTCAGAAATCTCACTACTGTCCTCTTTAAACCAATACTGTATATTGTGAAAAAATGCTTCAACTTATCTCAGGAAGCCAATTCAGAAATAATGTTTGCTTTATAATTTTGCTCATTAACAGTCACATTACATAGAGGAAATGTGATTCTGTGATTAAATAGAGGAGTCAATTTACAAGGAAATTAAATAAATGTGTGTTCAGAGAAATGCAAAATTGGGAACAAAAGTAAAAGAATTTAACAAACGAAGGGAAAGTGTTTAGTTAATGCTGGCCATGAGGAAATGTGTCCATACATACACACAGTGTTATGTTTTGATGTGGGAAATGCGTATATTACATGTACAGGCTGTAATTGCTTTCTCATAAAAGGTCATTTCCAGTCTCACACTGCGTGGGCTGAATTCAGCTGTGGCAAATGTGTTTACATCCTGCTGGGTAAATCTCTCTGGAGGTGACACCCCACCCACTCACACACCTGCAGCCAAGAACATGACAGTGTTTACCTCACCTCCTAAAGGCCAGACCGGCAGCGGCCATCACCCAACGCAGGCTTTGTTCCAACGGGGGGCTTTTGTCCTCGAACTGCGAGTGGCACGCTACAGCTGCACGACCAGCACAGGGGTCACTGAGCAGGTCACAGCTGGTGCAGGTCTGGGGAAACGGTGAGGGTAAATAAAAAGTACTGTTGTTGGACCTGGGAAGGATGTCCCAGAGCAGCATGGCCGTTGTTTAGATGAGAGTGGGAAGAACAGGAGGGTTGACAGAAACACCTCATTAGCAGCAGCACCTGAACAGGAAGACGTGAATACACAAACCATTTCCAGTCGCCACACACACAGAGTCCTTGGAACCGGCAGAGCGTGCCAGCAGCTACACAGCAGCCGTGTAGTTTTCTGCTCCAGGCCACGCAGCCCGGCCATTGTAGACCCATTGATGTTAAAATAGTGGCCTTGTTATTGTCCCGTCAGGCTGCATGTGGCTGAATGTTTACCTCTGTTCGAGTGCGTGCTTGTCATTGCCAGTCTATGAATTGACCAGCGGTCTTAACGGTGCATTGTGTGGCGTGTAGAAGGGATCAGTCATGTGGTAGCAAAGGCGTGTGTACGGCCATAACAGGGATGCCTGCGTGCCCATCTGTGTGGCCAGCCACGTGTGGAATGCCAGCTATGTGTGAGTGAGCGTCTAGGCTGGGGGATATATGCATGTTGTCATGGTGTTCAGTGCAGAGGGTGGATGGATGGAGTGTTTGCACTGAAGCGATGAGCTGCCACTTTTTGCTTATTGTTCATGTTCGGAGCGCTGGTGGACTTCACCTGTTGCACCACTGACACCGACACCACACTGCAGAGCTCTGTACGAGGTTGTTTTGAGGTGACCTGCCGGGAGTTTTAGAGCACTTTGCTGAGACATGAACACATTTTCAACAGCTAGATTGATTAAAATACAGTCGTGCTTCCTAACAAAGCAGATACGTGTCACATGCGTTTGGTTTAGACGAGGTGGAGGCTAATCTGTTTTGCTTTCTTTATTGAATGATAACGCGACATGTAGGGTTGGCTGCCGACTTTGTTCTGAACTGGAACCACTCAAAGATGCGCCTGTCATTTAATTCAAATGAGTCTAGTTACATGATGCGTTTCTGTTGAATAGAGCTTTAAGTCCCACATGCACTGAACTGATTATAAGCAACATATGAAGAATTCGCGGCTTGAGTCCAGGCTCTGTGTCTGTGTGTGAGCTTACAGGACTGCGTCTCCTCATTTTTGCAGCTCTTCACTGATGGAACCACCAACAAGCTGGTTGGCTGCTACATGGAGGACAGCCCAGAGGATGTGGTCCTAGTGCGAGTGTATGGCAACAGGACTGAGCTGATTGTGGACAGAGACAACGAACTCAAAAGCTTTCAGGTAGTGTGATTGTGCACGCTGTCCTCTGCAGTGCCTCTGCATGGGTTCACCTATCTATCATGTGTTACTTCCAGGTGCTGCATGCTAACGGCTGTGCCCCTCGTCTCTACTGCACCTTTCTCAATGGCATCTGCTATGAGTTCATGCAAGGGGATGCCCTTGGGACACAGGACGTCCGGGATCCTTCTCTGATCAGGTAAAGAACTGCCACACGAACACTTAGGTAGCAACTATAGTTGTAACATTATTCATTTTTGTGTGTCTCTCACAGACTCATAGCCAGGGAGATGGCTCGTATCCATGCCATCCATGCACACAATGGCTGCATCCCCAAACCAAACCTCTGGATCAAGATGCGACAGTACTTCTCCCTCGTGGCCACAGAGTTCACTGAGCAAGCCTCCAACATCAGGTGAAACTTGGATGGTGCTTGTGCTTGCTAGGCTTGGATGCTGGTATTGGAACCATCAAGAATCGTAGAAAGAAACGTATTTCAGTTTTGCCTATCTGTTCCAAAATGCAAAAGTAGTCCTGTGCATTTGTGTAGATACAGTGTAGCGTGCAAGGCTGGCGCTGCGATGGTGTGGGAAACACTGAGCGCCGTGAACAGTCATGTTTGGCTTCATTTTAAGAGGGAAGCATTTGATGTCTTCCGTCCTGCTGTGTGTCACACCTCTGTGAGGCAGGAACTAACGATGAGGAACTGACCTATAGCTAAAGATGACCCCAGAAAGCTGAGCGCTGTTACAGCGTCGGTGGTGACAGGACTGCATCGTATCTCAGCTGTGACGATGCAAATCTCTCACAGTGCAGCCAAAACAGCCTTTGCCTTAAACAGCAGAGATCGGAGAGCATGACGAGCTCATTTCGCTTCTGTGCCAAGGGACTAAACGAGTACTTTCAGCCGTTGCCTTGTACCTGACCATGACAGTATGCTTTGATTTTCTAGGCACCACAGGTTTATTTATAGAATGGATGTCCTGCTAGTTGAGAGGATATTCGATATTAGCAGAGACCCCTGCATCTCAGACTCTTTACAGCTTCTTCTTGATGTTTTGTACAGGAATGAGTCTGAAAAACTCTCCTTTTATTGGCATTAGCAGGTCAGGCTGGCATCAGAACATCCATGAAATGAATGCAAATATGTCCTTCCTACATTTCTTGTGTAATCCCAATCCTGATTTATGTCATAAATGGCAGATGAAGACAATCTATTTACAAATACGCACGTGACTTAGGTCATTACACAACAAATGGAGCTGACGATTGGTACAGAATACACAACAGTACCACATGTAGTAAATATCAGCGTAATCAATACATCTATGGACTTTGAACGCATCACAAAATGTCAGCATGCAAACAGGACCTGGTTACACCTGTTTGCAGCAATAACTTCTAGCTCACTTTTCTGGTGACCTGGAGGGTTTTAGTTCATCCCTCCTCACCTGAGGGATGTTGACTGGCTTCCTTGCGTTAACTGCCCAGATCAGGTCTCTTCATAAATGAGGATGCTTTAAGTATTGAACATATATAGTTCCCACAGTTTTCACAGTAGTTAAGTTTCATTCTGTCATAATTCTTAAGCTTGTGGAAATGGAATGAGAGTCCTTGATGTCATGTAATTTATAGAGGAGTCATTGTCTGTTTTGGATTTCTTTGTCGTGCCCTTTACTGAAAGGTGAGCTGTAAGTAGGTGACAGTGGATGGACGCAGATATCTCCCACTGCAAAAGAGGCGCAAACTGTGGTTTCTAGACTCTAGTCTCTTCACTGCCGTACTGTAAGACCACCACTAACTCGCCAGAGCGTCAAAGAAGTATTTAAATTCCTGCACATGCACTTTTTCTCCAGTTCGCTGCAGCAGCAGTGGCTCATTTCTGTCTGTAATCTACAATTACACAACTGCTGTGTAACAGGATAGAGATAAAATCTTAATCAATCTTAATGTTATAACGTAGATCTATTCAAATAAAAAGGCTCATTAAAACAAGAATTTATGTAGGACAACTTCATCTCCTTTGGGCTTTGTGCGTTCAGATGGTTGCAGGCAGTGATGTGACTTTCTCCCATAGCCCTGTGGTTTATGCCCTTGACTGTTATGCCAGCAAAGTGAGTTTGTTTCCTGCTGTCTGCCTTGTGTCTAATAATTATTTTCAGTTCACTACAAAGTTAAATTTGCGATTTCTCTACTTGTCTAATCTAAGAGACACCAGCCACTGCAAAATATGATTAAATAGATGTGGAAAACCTAAAATTCCACATTTAGTAACATTAACATGCGCAGTCCTACCACATGACCTTCTTGTGTCCGAAGACTGTAAGCGGCGCGGCACCTACAGATCATTATGATGTAACGCGTGTCAGCAAGGACCATGAGCAGTGTGTGGGAATGGCCCAAAGTTCTGGTAGCCTCACACTAAGAAGTGGCAGCTCTGTATTCAGAGTCTTCTGTTCTTTCTTTGTTTTGTTTGGATCAGCTGCTGTTCTTCTGAGCGGTTGTTGTCATGATAAGTTTACATTGAATTCTCCCAGTGGACCTCATGAGCAAAAGGGTGTATGAGCTGCTGATGAAGAAAATAGTTTTGACCGAAACATTCAGGAATCTGTATGTAGTCTGTAAAGCCCAGATCCTGGTCAAAACTTAATCTATTTGTCTTTTCCTTCTGTGAAAGGCAGGAGTTCCAGTTGAAGATGTTTGGGTTAGAACCTGGACCAGTGGAGTATTTCACAACCTGCCTATGCCTACTCATAGTTGGTACCTTTGTTCTAGGGGCTGTTAGGTTGAGCCCAGCGTGAGCCTTATGTAACAGTAACAATAATAGCTGAGTGGATTAGGGAGTCCGAGGCATGCCACGGGCCAGCAGATGTTTGCTTAGCTTGGTGCGTCAGCTCCCTTTACTCGCTTCCTTGGAAACGCGTGCGGCTGGAGTGTCTGGTCCTGGGCAACGCTAGGACACTTGTTGCCGTGCAGCCTGTCTAGAAGCCCCACATGTCGGTGCGTTGTCGTGTAATACAGAAAGCACTGGCCGCCTCCACAGGTGAAGCTCTGTGTCTTTGCTGTGCACCAGGCAGGAACTGAACGCTTGAGACTCAGGGAGGGGACAGGTGAAGGAGAGTCTCTATGGAGATGGTGTGTCCCACACAGTGTCTCATTTCCTGCTAGCAGGCTGACTACAGCTAATCCCCATAAGCCCATTACAGCTGCATGTAGCTCAGGGGTCTTAGCTCACCGCTCTGACTGGCTGAGACACAAACTCGCTGAGTTTTCCTCTAGCTAAGGACACCACGTATGGCCGAAAGCAGGAGGTTGCTCCAAGCGCTGAAGCACATGCACAACTGCCACGTATCATAAATAGAGTCAATATTTGTAATGAGCTCTCATAGCGTATTTCAAAAGGTGACATAACTATGTTTCCATAGTGACGTGTCTGCTGGGGCACGTTTTTTCCTGGTGTAGGCTAGCGTGTGTACTCTGCACGCTGCTCTCAGATAATAATAATGAGCATATGTACAATAAATCAGTCTGTCAATCTTTCATACAATAATATGTAGCACAAAGTGCTTCACAGTGTTTTTCTACAGGGCTCATGGAGTAAAAGCTGCTCTGATCAGTAACTAGGACTAAGACCATTAAGAATCTTGAAATCAAATCTAAAACACACAGACGTTAGGACAGGAGTGATGTCTGCTCTCTTTCTGCCAGAAGAGCATTGCAGTCATCTACTGGTGATGGGTGCATGGGTCTCTGTGTTGGTTCCAGAGAGAAATGGCTGAACTCTAGCAATGTTTTAAAGATGCTAAAATGCATTTTTGTCTATATGCTCTCTCAGCTCTGATATGCGGTTCAGAGCTGAGATGAGAGGTTTTACACATGTTCTAGGATTTAGTGAATGTGTTTGAAATTTCTTTCTCTGTGTTTTAGGACCAATAATTAAGACCCATGCTGTGTCTAAAATACAGTTTAAACTCGTGTTCAGGAGACGAACCAATGTAGAGCAGAGAATCATCAGCATAACTATGGAAGCTTATGCCGTGTCTCCTGATGACGTCTCCAAGTGGGAGCATATAAAGATTAAATTGTTGTGGACCAGAGATGGAGCCACTCTACAATCTAAATAGTGTTTTTCTGATGAGCATTCATTCATTCTTACATAATATTTATTGTCTAACAGATAAGATTGAAACCGTTTAAGAACAGTGCCAGAGGCCAACCCGCTTGTGAAGTCGGTCTGAAAGAATTTGGTGAACTACTGTGTCCAAGGCAGCAGTAAGATCCAGTAAGAGTAGGACTGTGTTCACAGTATGTTATAGTTGTCAGTGGGCCCAGTGTCACAACAATATCTAACTATATACATCACTCTGTAATTTCTTTCTTTTGATGGCATGGGAGGCTGCTCATTCAGCAGCGTTGATGTTGAGCAGAGAGATTCGCAGCATGAGTTACAACAGATACCTTTTACTGTGCGTCCAACTTTAGTGATCCTAACCATGTCCAGTCACAGTCTTCTCATGTTGCTTTTTCACTTTGTACAGCAAAGACAAAGCTGAACTCTGTGCCTCTGTTTCCCTCTATCCAGAATCCAGCAAGAGGTTCCCAGCAAGGCCGTGCTGGAGCAGGAGATGGTGTGGATGAAGGAACATCTCTCCACACTCGGATCCCCTGTGGTTCTCTGCCACAATGACTTGCTCTGCAAGAACATCATCCACAACAGCAAAGAAGGTCAGTGCTCCCTCCTTTAACCTGGATCTGTTCCACCCCTTGGCTTCAGAGCAGTTTATTCACATTCGTGTGAATGCACCTACATTTCCAGTCCCACTGAGCTAATTCATGTGCCAATGTGCATTTTTACACAAGCACCTACTAACGTTAATAGGCCTATGACATTCTAACCTGTCTGCAGTAGCACAGCACGTGTCACAGCAGCAGTAAAATATAGATGGATAGATTTATTGTCATTGTCACATGTGCAACGAAATTGTAAAAAAGTGCTCTCCAGTCATTATAAAAGTAAAATATTGAGAAAAACCAAAACAATAATAAATAAGAATAAAAAACATTATGCACATATGCATTCCAACCAAGGGAAACCAAGGGAAACCAAGGGAAACCAAGGGAAACCAAGGGAAACCAAGGGACGTGCTGTCCATGCGGAGCCAGTGTGATGTGCAGGATGTACAATAGCTCCTCTCAGTGCAGGTTTCTGGGAACCTTCAGTGGCCGTTGTTTGATCAGCACAGCCTTCCCATTTTGTAGTAGCAGCTATGTTTGTGACAGGCTGACACAGTGGCCAGCTTATCTTGTCCTAACTTCACATTCTCACACAGCTGCAGAAGTGAAGTCATGTTTTATTAAATGTTATTTGGGTCTCATAATAGCAACGTCACTTTTCTCCCAGTGCACGAGGGAACATTTAGAGAAGTACTCCTGGTAATCGGTGTCACTGTAAATACACTTGACATTTCATGCGTCTTTCAGGTCACGTCCGCTTCATAGACTATGAGTACTCCAGCTACAACTATCAGGCATTCGACATCGGAAACCACTTCAATGAATTTGCAGGTTTGTAGAAACACGCTTACATAATGGTAACTAATTACGTAAAGGTTAAAAGCTACGCGCTACGGATTATTGTGCTGTGTTTGTGTGTGTTCTATCAGGCATGAGTGAGCTGGACTACGGGCTGTATCCCAGTCGAGAGATGCAGATGGACTGGCTCGCAATCTACCTGCAGGCATATAAACTCTTCACCAAGAATACAGAGGAGGTCAGCCCACGAGAGCTGGAGACGCTCTACGTGCAGGTCAACAAGTTTGCTCTGGTGAGAACAAGCGTCTGCCAACGGGAGCACATCCGTCTCTCACACACTGCCGCACTTCACCTCATCTAACATCTACCTGAACCTTTCTCTCTCCAGGCCTCTCACTTCTTCTGGGGTTTTTGGGCGCTCATCCAGGCCAAATACTCCTCTATTGACTTTGACTTCCTCGGGTACGTTTCTGGATGTGTATGTTAGAAAGAGTTAGAGCAGTAGAACAGTACACAGTAAAGTCACTCTGTTGCACTGAATCGTTCCCAACGTTGGAGAAAGGCTGTAAACATCTGGCCTGGGTTAAAATGCTGAGACTCATTTCCACACGTGAGATCAATAATGTCTATATTTTTAACTGTAGCTTATTTCCGTCTCTGCACCTTGTTGCTTTTGTTTTCCACAGGTACGCTGTGCTACGTTTCAACCAATACTTCAAGAGCAAACCTGCAGTGATGGCCCTGCAGATCCCAGAGTGAGGCGTGAGGACAGGAGGGAGGAAGGGACCTCCTCTTCTCTACGAGCCAGCTTCTGCTGGACCACGGTCTACATGGCATCCCCTTTCATTCCTCCAATCTCTGCTCAAGAGACACTTCCAAGAGTTCTGTATGTGCGAGTGTTTGTGTGTTGTATGTTTGTGTTGTTAATTTCTGTCAATGAATGTCGCATCTTGCTTTGCCTCTCTGGCAGCTGAAGCAGGCGAGGTGAGCACAGCAGTAGTGTCGAGTTCCCTGTCCTGGAATCTGCTGCCACCAAATGTTCCACAACGCTGGCAATTAAAGTGTAAAGACGGTTCAGAAGGATTTAATGCATTTTGACCCTGACACGGTCTTTGTCCTGTGTCTACATATCAGTTAGAACCTGACTTCGGATTAATTTCACTTGGGATCCCTCCATTTTTACATCTCACGTGTGTGATGACTGCAGATATTTTGACACTTTTCTAATCACAGCTTCCTCTTGTCTGCTCTCTTTCTGGTGCTAAGTTCCTGTAGCTGTGATTTCTTTCTGCACTGCACTTCCCAGAGATCACCTTCAGTTCAGCGTCTTGTTATTCCAAGCAAACTGCTGGTGCTGCAGCTGCTGCTAGAAGTATGAAAGCTAGTCTTCTGTTAGTGGTCCTCTGGAAGGACCTGGTCGGTCATGATTGTGTTGTAGCAATCTGTGATAGAGAGGAGCCAAGTGTGTGTGTTTATGTATGTACTGTATGTAGGGTCACTGGATCAGTTAACATCTCAGGTTAACAACTCCCCTGTTTGCGTTTGCTTTGGGGAATGATGAATAAGGATGTTGGTTGGAGACTTGACTTGTACAAACTCTGTGCACTCTTCTTCTTTTATGGTTACAGCGAATCGCTCTGTCAAACTTTCCATTCAGTCTTTCCAGAGCTCCTGGAAAATCGCGACCTCTGCCACCGTAGTCATCACCAGAGCTTTGATCTCCCCTAATCCTCTTTTTATTTCAGTGAAGACAGTAGTTGTGGTTTCACAGGCCATCTTAAGATTCCCAGCGGAGCCACACTGATCTACTGCCACTCGCATCCTGAATTCAGAGCCACGTTTTGCCACGTAATCCAACGTTGCATACGTTATATCTGGGGTCAGATCAGCTTTCAGAAAGTGGCAGGAGGTTTTCATGGGATCAGCTTGTGGAAAAACACAGCACCTGACTTAAAGGACAGTTTCACCTATTTAACCATGCGTCATAGGCAGTGCTGATGCAGAAAGCGAACATTTAAGGGAGCGGAGTTAGGACTGATGAGTGACCAGTTACACGGATGTCCCCTCAGCCACCACAAGCAGCTGAGGTGCGAGTCCTCAGCTGTGCTGAGGTGACGGTTGGTTCCCGGTGTGGCGCAAACTCTGTCCTGCAACCCAGTCGCCTCCTTCATCAGATGCTATGTCTTATAGGGTGATGGTCTCTGGGACATAATGCAACTGTTTTTACAAGCCAGGCAGCACAGATCCAGATGTAAAGCTGGCTGTGTCTTTTAACAGCTGTTCTGCATGGCTGCGGCTCCTTTTTAGTCAAACGCTGGCAGCTTATTTTCTTCTGTGCAGCTGTACTTCAACAGCCCACTGTCTGGCTTTGTGAGGCCAGTTTGACTGTAGAGCCTTTCTTCATCTAGAGACTGATGTGATGAGACGTGACTGACTGTCTGAAGCTGTTCATTCTTGCACACACTCCTCAGGATGTTTAACTCTTCGTAGGCCCAGCAGAGGGAAGCACTGAGCCTGACCTTCCTGTGTGTCTCATGTAAATGACAGGTTTAATAATTCACTGCAGAGACTGAGGCTGATGACAGTTAACCTGAGAGGGAGACTCTTATCACACGAGCTAATAGGAGTGTAAGCGCAGTTGTATGATTGCACATATTGGGGAGCTAAAAGCTACCAGGAAATACAAGGCAGCCATAACTCTGGCTAATCTAAAGGTGGAGTCATTGCTTAGATTTGCAGACAGAGGCCAAATTAGTGAGCGTGCTGCTCGACAGCTCCCCTACCGACTAAAACCCTGCTAGGAGCTCAGCCTGCACACGAAGGCTGTTACGCTGCACCAGCACTGATCAACGTCTCCATTCGTCGAGGGCGCAGAGTTAAATGTAGCACTAACTGACACACCGTGAACTAAACTAACTAAACTCTTCATGTGGAAATGTGAGGCCCATCGCTGACCTTGACCCTCCGTGTTTTATCGTTTGCTACTGAATCCTCCTTCACTGTGCTTCTCAATACACGCTCCACAACGCTAATAACGTAAAGAGCGCTTTCAGTCACAGCTGTTGTCTTTGTTGACATCGCTAAGTGGAGAAGGTTCTTCTCTACTGACACATCTTTGGTTATGTACATGCAGCTTCTGTACGCTTGAAGTGAATGGCTGTGCCTTGAAACATCCAAATGCACTGTTCACTGCTCCAACAATGAGCTGATGTCAGCCATTTGAATAATTTTCCTTTTATTTGAACATTCTCATTCTGTGGCACACTGGGTAAGGTGACAAAGAGCCAAGCACACAGTTGGTGTTTAAATACTTTTTGGATGTAAATGCTGCATATTTCATGAAGATAGAGTTGTAGTGATGACAGACCTGGTTACCATGGGTCCCTTGAGAAAGCCGGTGGGATTTGAAGTTACAAACGGTAAAAGGCTTTTGTTAGGAGATGGATAAACGACCGTGCTGCATGGCTCCGGCTTGCGATGACATTTAGCATGTTTCGGTTTCTGTTCGAGCCTTTTAGCATGACGTGAAGTTCAGGGCTGTGCCACTTGACACGTTTTGATATTGTAGAATGAAGTGACCTGGACGTACTAGACGTTTCCCCGGGTTTGAGGACTCCCCACTGCAGCGCCCTCTATCGGAGCCGTGCGTTCATGTGGCAGCCAGATGACTTGAACTCTGCAAACATTTCCTGCTCTTTGTGTTCAACCTTTTAGGACTTTTTAAACAGGGTTTATTTATTGCAGCTACAGTAACACTGCGTTCTTTGTTCATCAAAAAGTTACTGTAGCTTCAGAGTTTGCATTGCAGTTAATTGGACACGAACTATTTCTGGTGTTATCTGCTAACTTAATTGTAGGAAACACTGTACAGATGATAGTATTTTTTCCTTTGAATGCTGTTCAGGATATTTTGTAAAAGCTTTGTGTGTTAAACAACAGCGCGACGTAAAGGGAGACGGCGTTCAGCAGATGTGCAAATGTACTGCTCCACTGCATCAGTGAGTGCTGTCAGTGGAGACGCACGATGTAAATACTGTGAAAAGTTTCCTGTACAGTGATCCTTCACAGCTCTGTAGGAGTGGCATGAAGAGGTATTTAACACTTGTAATAAATATTTCCATTAAAATGTATTATGTGCACTGTGTTCATTTCTTGGAAGAACCCGTACTGCTGCTCCTTTCCCCGTGTGTTCGTTTCTTCCGTGATGTGAGGAAGGAAGGAGAAAAGTCAGGCATCCTGCCAAAACACTAGGTTTCTTAACTTCTTTGACCTCCCTTAGTATTTCCTAGTCCTGATTAGATCATCAGGTCCAAGTTAACAGTAAATGTCTATGGCATTAGCCACACTTAATAATTGGAAAGAGAAATTTTGGAGGAAGAATTAAAATTTGACTAAGCTCCTCTATTGTCATTGATTTCATTTCTCAGATTTAAAACATTCTCCTGTTATCTGATGACTTGTAGAAGAAAGCATTGCAAATGTTTGGAGAAGCTGAGATGCTGCGTTGCCCTGGTAACATCCTCTGGGAAACCTGATTTATTAACGATTAATTACAGTTCCAGGGCCTGTGGGGACACAGTCACACAGCTGTGACTCATTTAAATAAACTCGTATCACACACAATTAACACAACCAATTTATTGTCTTTCAAGAAAACAACACAAAACTGTGAAAACATAGAAATGTACACCTTTAAATTACACAGGTTCTTATAAACAAAATAAAGTCTCTTTCTGTATTTACATCAGCAGGGGTAGCAACAGGTGGCTCCTCAGCTCGTCTCCATTCACATGACGAGATCAACATTTTCCTGGTTTCCTCTGTAACAAAGCCAGCATCTGACCATGTTCACACACAAGCTGCCACAGCCCTGAGCTGAAATTCACTTCCCAGCCATTGTGATTTGTCAACACTGCAGCGAGCTGAAGGTGGACTGAACGGTTGTATTCCATGCACGCGTGTTGCGCTTTTCACATGCCACCGACCTTCCATCTCCACCTTCACTTGAATTTGGAAACGAGCTGGTTATTAAAGGACAACTTCACCTGCAGTGTGTTCAACCTGTTCCCTACGACTGGAGGAGCAGGCCAATCACAACTACAAGCTCCAGGGGACGTTTCTCAGCATCTCGCTGTGATAGCATTGTAGAATATAAATATTCATGTACACAAACTCCCCAAACTAAAACACACAAAGTGGAAATTGATAAGGTCACAGCTTAACAATTATTGAAAATCGTTGGTGTCGAGATTATCTATGCAGTGGCGATGAAACGTCAACGTGGCGGACGCATGTGTAAAAACCACAGGTTGTCATACAGAGGTGTCACGGCACCAGATGTCAGCCAGCTGCTAACTCGTCTGGTGACGTAACTACGGTACATGAGTCACGTCTCTGAGACTGAAGAGACAGAATCTTAAAAGTGGTGAACTCCCTCTGTTTTTTGACAACACTGTTCCCATAAACCAATTTTGTAGCTAATTAATGTGTAGCATAAAAATATTACTTAGACAAGATGAGACTTAAACACTGGAGAAGTGCCTTGGATGTGCCTTTTTGCTGTAGCTGTACGGGAGCAGACATGGGTACAAAGAATAAGGAGGAGACCATCTTTAAAGAATCCAAAAAGCCAGCGAGATAAAAAACAAAAGAAAAGAAGCCATACACACACACTTAACACATCATACAGGACAGCTCGCTGGGGGTGGTTGTCATCGAGCACTGAGAGCCCTCAACTAGAGCATCAACCCGCCATCAGGTCGTCTGCTCAGAGTGCGACCACTGAGCTCAGTCTTTAGGGTAAATGGGATTGTTCACCATCAGCGCATCGCGTCTGCTTCGGCTCCGTACTTCAGTGCTGCACTATCTCTGCTCCTCTCACCAATCTTAATCTGCTAATTGTATAAAAGTGTTTAATCCTCTACTCCTTCAATATTCATTTCCAGTTTCTGTCAGATCTGGTTCATCTTATTTCATGGGAGTGATGCAGTTGTTTGGTAACAGCGGCGCTGTACCAGCAGGGGGCAGCGCAGGGACACTGGCAGCCTTGTCACACACCTGTTGCTCCAGCTACAGTTACTCTGGCGTCGCTCGGCTGTCCGGCACAAACGAGCAGGGACTGTGGCACAATGACAGTTTTCAACACTTTCCTCCACTGAGCCTCATCTCTGCTGTGTGTGCTACAAGTCAACACTGGAGGGTTAATCCAGAAACCTTCTATATTATCACATCTGCAGTTCTACACAGAGCCGCAGGTGAGACGATGTCTATGAAGAGAAATGAGCAGGAGCTGTGTGTGTGTGTGTGTGTGTGTGTTCACAGCAGACAGAGCTATTTTACATGACGTGACGCTTCCTTACAGAGGACTGATGTTCTCATTTAGTCCGTCCTGTCTCCACGGCTCATCCTCTGTTAGCGTCTGCCAACACCTCTCCCTCCCCTTCAGTCTGTCAGGAGCACCAGTTCGCCCTCGCTCCTCTCCCCGCCGTCACTTTCTTCTCCTTCGCTGTACGGCGGCCGCTCCCTCTCTCTGTCCCTGGGCAGAGAGGTGGGCGTGGCGTGGCCCTCGCCTCGACGTGGGCCGGTGGGCACCTGCGGCAGGTAGTGCTCCAGTAGCGCAGGGTGAAAGGGCATGGTTGCCACGGAGACCGATCCAGCGGTGCCCGGGTACTGGGCATCGCTGTGGGAGTAGTGGATCTGCTGAGATTCCGTTTGACTGCAATGACATGAAACGACACTGGTTGTTCTGTTCTATCGGACAAACAGCTGTTCATTAGCACGTTCGAGACAGGTTTAGTCTGATATCATCTTCAGTAGCTACGCTACCATGTGTGGTCAAAGTCTTTCACATCTGCACCACCTCTCCATAGCAACCATGGCTCAAAGCTCATGGACATTATAGCAAGTCAAGCCATTTGCAAATTCACAAGAGCAAGCGAATCTTTCGAACTGTCGATCACTACGCGGTCGATGTTTCTACATGTAGGGTCCTGTGTGACCCGTAGCTCCCTCCCTCTGTGGGGTCATGGACGCTAGTAATCATCATCTCTCACCTAGAACCTTGTCTCCATTATACTGCCAGTAACTAAGCAAACGGGAACAGCTACAGTCCCAACCTCTCCCAGGAGGGAGTGAAGGCGAGGGCTCAGTGTGTAGGTGGAGCGGCCAGGCTGCGGGTTCTACCTGTGTGAATATGTGGCCCTCTGTTCCTGTCTGCGGTTCTTCATCATGGCCTTGTACTCGCCCACCCTCAGCCTCCTCCCCTCCACTATGCAGGTCCGTTTGGGCCGGGGTTTGTATTTATAGTCTGGGTAGCGCTCCAGGTGCTGCCGGCTCAGCCTCGCCTGCTCCTCGTAGTAAGGCTGCTTCTCCTGGTTGGACATGGCCTTCCACCTGGACCCTGAGAACGAAGACGCCCGTGGTTACACTGCTGCTTTAGACTTCAACCATTTCAGACACGCGTGGATTTCTGTCAAATCGTGGTTGAATGTATGTCTGTAATGTACGACGTCCATTCGTTAGTTGTAACCAAAGCGAGAAACCACTTCTATATTTAGTGGCTATTGACTGGAGACGTCTTTCAGATTATGTAAGTTCACACTTGTGTTCTTCAAGCTGAGCTCACAGCAATAAGGAACAAGCATGTTCAGCTTGCACCTGCTGCACTAACTGCACTTTTTAATACATACATTTAATTACAACTGTGTGTGTGTTGGCATTTACACTGATCTCGTTCCAAAGATCTTTGGTAAGATGCCCACAGCTGATACGAGCCTCCTCACGCAGCATCTTAAACCCACGGAGTCTGCAAACACATACCGGCAGCGAAGGCCGCGGCTAACGTTAGCCAACATCAACCTCTACGTCGGATGAACGCAGACACTGATGTAATGGATCGTTAGACTAGCACCGACAGTGCTCCGGCAGCCTTCAGACATCAATCACCTCATCAAGCACCATGACGTGATGATGTCACCTGCTGGGTGTGGCTAAAGGCGTGGCCAGCACCTCTGCCCTTTGACAGGGGAGCAGGTAATTACTAGTTAGATGTTTGAGCACAATTGTTCATAATAGTCTTTGTTTCTAGAACTGGGCCTCAGGTCAACGTGTGTGTGCGTGTGTGTAGCAGGTGGTAGTCCAAGCCCTGCCAGACAGTGTCTCAGAATAGAGACACGAGTGAAACCCGCCCCTACCCAGCGCCAGGCTCACCCAGGATCTTGCTGATGGAGGAGTTGTGCATGTCAGGGAAGGCCTGCAGGATCCTCCTGCGCTCGTCCTTGGCCCACACCATGAAGGCATTCATGGGCCTCTTGATGTGACCCGAGGAAGGAGGGGGCCGGGCCTCCGCGTAGCTGCCTGGGACCGGGACGGGCAGGGCACCTACAGGGAAAAGGGCCACACCAGAAGCGTCATTCCTCCCACGTAGGGAGAGATACGAAGCCTTTCTGTTACACGGATGAAAGCTTTACTCACTGGCACAAAGGTGTCTCTACTACCCATGGTGTCAAACGTTTGGACTAAAATCTTACGTTTCAACATCATTGTGTCTATTGAAGCCTTCTAGCATGACAACATGCCACTGTACTAGGACTCCTACGTTAGCTCCATGGGAGACACCCACCCTCAGAGTCACTGCTGAGGTGGTCCTCGGTGGACGGCACGCCATGCCTGTCGTCACCCCGCTCCGACTGAGAGAGTCTCTCTCTACGAGGAGAATCTTTATAGTCCTGATAACAGCAAAGACACACGACAGCTGAAGTCAGACATGCAATAAAGGCAAGTATTCACACCGAGCACAAAGACACCATTTGAATTTGGACTGTAGTAAATAGATGACCCAGTGTTCGAGCCACAGAGCTATTTAAGGTAAAGACGAGGCACGCGTTTATCTGAAGGTAAGGATCAGCTGCTGCGGAGATGCAAAGAAAGGAAATGACAACACTGCACATCATTGTTTGATGGAGGCAAAAAAGGCAGAGATGTGAATAGAAGAACTCCATTTGCAAAACGATCTGACTGGCGAATTATCCGTCCGTCCTCCATCCCTGTGCTGTAAAACGTCGTTTAATACCAAAATAGGTCAGCAAACACCACAGCACGGCGAGATGGGGCCTGCAGGACGAGCACGCAGCACAGCGTTACTGCGGACAAAGAGCCAGGGCAGGTGGCTCAGGCAATGCCACACTGAGGCCTTTGTGGTATTGTGAGGCTGCAACAGCTGTTGCTCCAGGACGAGGCTGAGACCAAGGCACCACCTCAACGAACAAAAACCCAGGACGACAGCTTTCACAGGAAGGAACATTCTGAGGCGAAATACATCTGCAAAAACCATGAGAGTCTAATAAGGTGACTTTAGCCTCTGAAGTGGGGTTTGACTTACTGTGCTACAGGACCCCACGCTTTTACTAATAAAGGGAACTGTGAGCTGCCTGCAGGAGGCAACAGCTAGAATACTAACGCGTGTGGTTGGTATCCTGGAGTCAGTTAAATCCCTGTAACCCGAACCTGACTCTGCAGCCGAGTGGAGAGATTAGGTGTCGTCAAAACGCAGCTTCATTGACTTTACGGTTATGTCATACGTCATATCCATGTAACTTGCAGATGAGGATTCCATTTGAATCAACTGTTATTAATATGTTTAAACCTACAGAGACTGTGTCTTCACTAGGGAGCTATTTAAGGTCAGTTCCTCAAACTGTGGAGGAGACAAAACCACAGCAGAAGAGGGGAAATGGCCTGACAGTCACAAGAACCTGGTGTCGCACACAACGATGCGCTGGGTTTCAAGCTGAAGGTTTCAAGACGATAAAAGGACAAACCAGACCTCTGCCCTCTTCATTCACACTCTTACACTGTGTATAAAAAGGGAACAAAACTAAGACTAGGACACATCTAGGAGGAGAAAGCAGCGAAGCCAGAACCGAGTGCCTGGACCTGGAGGCAGAGCAGGGATGATGTCGAGGCAGGAGCAGCTCACCGTTTTCCCACTGCCGTCCCTGTCTCTCTCCCGCCCTCCGCTGCCGTGGCTTCTCAGCAGCTGCTGGGCATCATGGATGGCCTGAGTGACTACATCACCGTCTCCCAGGAAACCTGGAGATAAAACCCAGGATGAGATAATCATCGTGATGAAGGAAAGCTCTTTACTTAGGAAAACCTGTGACATAGACGGGCGTGGAAATCATAAGCATATGCAGCGTCTTGTAATTATAGTCTCTTTCATTTTCCATATCCACAAAGGTCCAAGCAGTGATAAGCCGCGGCGCCGGCTTTGTGCTCGACCGCACGTTGGTTGCCGAGCGATCATTAGAACGGTGTGTTCGTGTGGCGTGAAGCTCATGTGTCAATTAAACGCGATATCTTGTTTCTTGAGGTTGGGCTGTTGTCTATCAGTTCGTGTTGGCTATTGTTCCCCAGAGTTCCTTCCCTTGAAGCCTAATAAAACACGATGACTGCGTTTTCAGCCTCATTCATTATTTGCAAACTTTTGAAACCTGCACTGTTTACGCCCATATTTGCTCCATCGCTCCCAATCCCACGACACGACACAGAGACGGTGGCGGCTAAAAGCACTGCAGCACAACTCGCTGCTTTCGAAAGATGTGATGTGATGGAGGTTTGGCTTTTCCACACGGGGCCTGAAACCGTGTGTTTGCGTGAGAGCAGGGCAACTCACTGAGGGCGGACCGTGGTGGACTGTGGGACACCTCCCTCTGCAGGTCCCGGGCTCTGTAGCCTCCTTGCAGCGCCAGCGCCCCCATCTCCAGGCTCTGTGGACTGGGAGTTTTCCCCAGCTCCAGCCCCTTTTGCTTGGAGGTCAGGTTCAAGGGCTGACTGGCTTCCTAGACACAGTGAGAGCAGATGAGCACAGGTGGAGCCTCCTGCTCACATTCAGGCCAGGGTGTGTGTCTGTGTGTGTGTATTCCGGTTATGCACTGAAGATTTAGCATGTTGGAGCGCATCAGTCACACCTTTGTAGTGTTTCTGCTCTTTTGTCTTCACGTTCACCTCTTCCTCTGTTTCCTTTTGTTTACTTAAGCTATGTTAGTCTATCCCTGCTTAAAAAGCAAATACTGTTTATGCTGCACACACACATTAAACATTTGAACACAGGGTGGTGTCTTCCAAAAAGCTTTACAGCCTACACATACTGAAAAGCATATTATTTGAACTCTCTGTACCACACACACACACTGCTGCCATTCTGTGTCGTCATTAACTAACGTAGAACAACTGTAGTGATACTGTACCTGCCGGTAGGAAGCACCGCTCCGCTTCACGGCTGCGGGGTGAGAGCTCGTCAGCAGCTGCATGGGATAGTCCACAGCTGTGGATAACAATTCAGAAATGTGTGAAAGGCCAGGTCACAGGCTGAGGCGCTGACTAGTGGCTGACTAGAACGTGGAACGGTGGGCTTGGCTGGTTGAGAGGCAGGTGACTACGCTCCGTGTTTCTGGGCTCACTACGCTGCACAGATGAGTCCACTCACAACATCTAATCCTCACTGAGCGAACTAAAGACAAATCTGAATCAAATCAATCTTTGGTCACTGCGTCAGTACTGGAAGTGATGCTTGGCCCCACAGAGCCCTGGTCTCAGCATCATGTGTGTCTGGGATGATGTAGAAACCCTGCATCCACAGAAGATCTGTGGTTGGTTCTCTAGATGTTGGAACGACCTACAGCCCAGTTCCTTCAAACACTGTGAACCTGGAGGAACTGCTGCTGTTTGAAGGCAAAGGGTGGACACAGCAAACACTGATGGGGTTTAGATTTATCTGCTGTTCATTCACTGCATTTTGTTCATTTATGAAAATAAATGTTTAACACGTCCATTTCTGGTTTCAAAGACGATTTCAGCTTCCACACAACAATGTTTTAACTTCGGAAGCACTCACACGCTTCCTCAAACCAAGCAAACAGCCCAATAAAAGGGTTTGGTTAGATTCTGCCTGCGCTGTTTTAAAGCCTGGCCTTGTGTCTTTTTGGTTCTGAAAAGATGGAGAAGACAAGGTCACACAGCTTTTAAGACTTGAAAGCAGGACTGCACAAAGTTGTGTTTCAATCGGTGCCCCCTATAGCCTGCTAACTGCACAAATGCATGTGTGTGAAAAGTGCCATTAAGCACATTGTTGAGCTGAACTCACATTTGTATCCCTCCAGTGCTGCTGCATTAAAAAACCAGGCCTTGAGCTGAAGAGCATAAAAACGCTCTAAGTTTCTCTCCACTAAACACTGGAGTGAAAAGCTGCTCTAGTGAATAGACGTGAACCCTGCTTCAGTGTAGTTTAGTTTCATTCTGTCCTCACAATAGGAGAGAAAAGAACTGACAAAGCCCAGTGTCCTCAGCACTAAAGGTCTGGAGGAGAGAGCCCCTGAAGACTAGGTAGACAGACAAACCGTGTCCAAGCAGAAGTGTCTGCGGGGCTGGTGACCGACCTGGCTTGCAAGGGATGGGCTGCAGTGGCAGTGTCATCTGGGAGTCAGAGGTGACTGGCAGGGGCTGGGTGTTTGGGTGGAAAGCTGGTATCATCACATACGGCATGTTCACCTGCTGGGACAAGAGACAGACGCAGTTCACGTGCTGGGATGAGCAGAGCTGTGAGCAGCAACACCAGCTACGTTAGAGCGAAGCCAAGTTGTCTTATAATGATACTGTGATCTACGCGAGGAACCGAAGGTGTTTATGTGTCATCTGAGCCAGTTGTGCTGCTTCCTGCAGCTAAAATGGCTGCTCGGTGTTCCCCACGGCCAGCGGCTGCTGTGGGAACTAGTGAACGGCTGGAGCCGGCCGGCGTGAAGGCTGAGAGGGGAGCAAACCTGGATCTGCTGCTGAAGCAGGTTGATCTTATGCTGCTGCTGGATCAGCTGCTGCTGCTGCTTCGCGATCTGAAACACAAGACATGTTCATTGTGACGCATGCACAGACCACACAGTGAAACAGTTCAACACCTGGTAACTGAATCATTCAGGTGAACCGGGCCACACCAGCCTGAGTCACCGGTTGCAAATCAAGTCAAATCACGCTGTAATGTAGGCGGACGTCCTTTTGTACAATAAAACCAAAACGTGACGATTCAGATTCAAGCGTGTGCAGCTGCTCTTCTACCGCATCAGACCAGACCTGATAATATCAATATTAATAATATTTATTTTGGTGTCCAGTCTAGGATTTACACTGAGTAACAAACACAGAGGCTTTGTGTGTGTGAAGCCTGAACAAAGATGCTTTTAAATTTGATCTGTCTCATTTGCTTAGTCTATGCTTCTTCATATACATTCAAATCACACACAGACGCACAAAAGCACTTTTAGTTCCCTCAATTGTTGTCGTGAGACAAGGGCCGAGCAGCGGTACCTGCTCCTGCTGCTGTCGAGCCAGCTCCATCTGTTGCTGCTGCTTCTCCAGCAGCAGGGCGGCCATGTTCCTCTGTTCAGAGTGGGCTCCCAGCAGCTGCTCCCTCAGGCCGCTCAGCTGGTTGATCATCATCAGCAGCTGGAACTCCTTCTCGGCCAGGGACTCTGGGGTACCTGCAGGGGCCCGGCAGAGTCAGCTGCCACTGCTCGTTGCACAAAAGTAGCACAGACATGGTTGCAGTGTGTGGAGTCTGACCTTTGAGTTGTCCTGTCCCCACCGTGCTTTTATCCAGAAGTTTGTCCCTCCAGTCAGCATTCAGCAGCTTCTCAATGGTGGGCATTACTGTTAACAGGACACAACAGCTACTCAGCACAAGATGGCAGGAGAAATATATTCTGCCAAATAAAATCTGTCTGACACCAAACTACTTTCTCAGCCTCGTCCGTCTTCCTAATGGCATTGATTGAAGAAGGCGTTTGAGGTGCCGAAGGGCAGAGGTTGTTTGTGCGTCTGGGAGAAGTTTTGAGTGTTTGAGTGGATCAATATTTGGACAGAGAACAATCCAAGGTCAGCTGGTAAAGAGAATTTGAGAAAAATGTGAGGCGAGGACTTCAGGCTGGTGAAAGACTTGAGGGCAGAGAGAGTCTCGGAGCAGCAGCCTTTTAATTCACATGTGAGGGATAGAATAAAAGCAGCTAAATCCCCCTGAACCCATTCAGGAGCCACACAACAAGCCTGCTTCGCTACACAAACCGCCACTTCAACGCATCGATTTCCAGCAGCCTGCATTGTTTATTGCTGAATAGCAGAGAATGTAGTGCACTTCAACACTCAAAACATAGAGCCGCCAAGTCTGCTCACTGAGAAAATTGTATGGCAGCGCACATCTATGCCAGTCAGAACGAACGGCATGAAACCCAAGTGCAGCGACGTGAACACTGGGAACTTTCAGACACCCTCAAACGCATCACAGCTAAATGCTAACACTTCCCACAGTAACAGCGTTGAGTGGATGTTCAGCTGTGTCATCACAGGAGATACGTTGCATGATGACATCTAAGAGCTGCTTTCTGCACAGAAAAGCTGGATGAGTGAAAAGACAGAAGAATTCGCTGTCTGGGCACCATGAGAGGTGAACAGTGTCATGGGAGTTTATTAGCTATTGGTCCAACTGTAAACTCCTACATTAGCCATCTTGTCTTAGACCTCAAGGCTCCTTCTGCTCCAACAGAACCTTGCTTCTCAGAGCTGGTCTGCTGGTGGTTCCTAGAGTTTCTACCTGTAGAACAGGAGGCAGAGCCTTTAGCTCCAAGCTCCTCTATGTGGAACCAGCTTCCAGTTCAGGTTCTAGCAGCAGACGCCCTCTCTGCTTTAAAACTAGGCTGAAACCTTCCTTTCTGACAAAGCTGATGGTTCCAGATGGTTCTGGTTTCTCTGATCCATCTCTTGCTCCATGTGGCATCTGTTGGGTTTAGTTGTGTAAGGTCTCAAACGTTACTTGTGCCTTGTGGTAACGGTTGAATTGGAACCACAGAAATAAAACTGAACTGAATTGATTAAAAGCGTTAAGTGATGAACAGCCAATAATAGCACTACTACCAGTTAACCTAGGATAAGATGGGAAACGCGTAAAGGAGCCACTGGGTAAGAGTTTCAACAGACCTTCCTTGAAGCTGGAGGGAGCTTCTGGGCGATCCTGCGTCCTGGCCTCCATGGGGCTTTGCCTGTGAGGAAGCTCCTTACCAGGAGAACCCTCCTGGCAGGACACAGAGGAATGAGCACATCTCACAGTGGAGCACAGGAAGAGCACACCTCCTACCTTCACATACCAATCTCAGACACCTGTGCACAGGGTTGGGTGCCTGCTGTGGCGTCCTTACCGAAGGGGAGCGGGAGAGTGGCGGGGTGAGCTGGCGGGCCTCCAGCGGCTGATTTCCAGACCAGTTGCGTGGGAGAGATGCTTTAGGGGGCTCAGTAGTAATAGCAGGTCGGCCTCCTCCGCTGGACTCCTCCTGTTCTACCTTGACTCCAGCATCTGCCATGCTGACATCCCCGCTGGAGAGACGCTGCAGTGCTGGAGGGCTGGGCTCAACCATTCTGTTAAAGGCAGGAACAACACACCAATTATGACTGCTGTCATGTGGGTGTGGTGCCAGTTTTGGCTTGGAAGGTATTACCACAGCTAAGGACAGAGAACAGAACACGTTTCCTATGGAGGAGCCGTCTGATCTGCAGCATCTCAAGTGTCTACAGGCTCTGCTGGGTTCTCCTGAGCAACGCTAACATGCAGATGCTTTCAACACAAAGAAACTCAGGTGCTAAGATGAGACCTGATCAGCGCTGGGTGCGAACTTTATGAACAACCAAACGATCAAGTTCTGAAACATTTACAGCAAGCGTTTTCAAAAGGCAGGGTCGCGTCTGGGCCAGTCAGAAATAAAGTCACTTTCACAAGTTGGTGGGTCGTTGGCAGAGACGCGTATTGTCTCCGTGTGTGCGTACAAGTGACAGCAGGCAGAGACAGGCTGAACCACAGTGAACCTGAACAAATCAACTCAAGCTCGTGTGTGTGAGAGTTTTATTTCCCAGCTCTGCAGCAGGAGGAAAGAAAAACACAGCAGACAGCAGAACAAAACAAACAGAACACACAGGGGCAGAAAGTGCACATATATATAAAGAGGCAGAAAAAAGCCATTGTTGGAGCCAGGGAACAAAGGAAGCCAGGACAATGGGGGAGAGGCTGACAAAAGCCGCCGGCCGCAGGAAACAGGCCGGATAACAATGCCAGCGGAATGTGCCGACCAACTCGGGAACACGGAAAAAAAAATAAAAACAGTGGAGCGCCATCGTTCTGGGGAAAGCACGATGTTTACAGCCCCCAGCCCTCCACCCTCCTCCCCCTGAACAAAGCCACCTGTCTGCCAGGGTCCAAGGCGCCCAACCTCAGCGATGTGTGTGCGGGCCCGGCCAACACAACACAGCCGAGAGCCGGATCGCACCGTGAAGCAGCGAAAGGAAGGAGCCGCAGCTTCGACGCCGCACCTGTGGGATTCACGCCGCCATGCACCGGCTTTCTGTTAGTCCAGTAGCTCAGCGACCACCGCTAGCATCTGCTAAGATGATCCCCAACGCCAGCATCGTGTCCTCAGCTCCTCCAAGTCCTGTACGCATCACCAGGCCGCCTGAAGCTGGAGCACCGCCTCAGTCCAACACGCTACAGGGCCAGGCTTGCTCTTCTGCACTGGACGCATGGTACAGTCAGCGTCTGAGTCTGGACCAGGCCTGAGCCTCCACGGTGAAACACGGTTTCCTTAGCAGCTGGACTTGTGCTACTCACAGAGAATCCACAGTTCACAAACATGAAATGACAGTAATCATCGTCTTCTTTTCAATAACTTGCTTGACCTGACAACTAAAACAAATCCAATCCGTGTTAACCCAGGTGTCCTGATAAGGACAGTTCTTCATTTAATGAGCTCTCCACACAACACGATGCACCTCAACACAAGGCCACCTGTCCTCCACGCCCGTAAACCTGCACGAATCTGTGTGTTAATATCTGTGTGCGTGTGTTTATTCAAATCATGAATCATAAAAAGAAACATTTTACACAAGTAAAGGGACAATAAATGCAGCTGGGCGTGGGGAATAACAGCTCTGTCATTTAGTGCCACCTGCTTGACTGCTGTTGACTCTGACAGTGATAGCACACTGTGTGTTTGAACATGCCACGATCTAAACCTCGTTTCCAACACACTCATCCCGCCGGAATAAAACATGAGCAGTACTGAACCCACAGGGATCTGCATCAGGCTAATCTGGTCTGATTGCTGCGTTAGGTGCGGCGCTTAAGGAAGCTAAACGGAGGCATAAGAAGGGCAGGAGGGGAACCGGCCAACAGCAGCATCTGTGGGCGGTTGATTGTGTGAAGGCAGGGGGTCAAGTTCTGTCCCACGCTGGAAGTTATTCCTGGGTCTCCCCCAACATGTCCAGCTGCCACAGGTGGCTTTCACACGCCTGCACAGGCTGTATGGGAGTCACCCCAAGCAGAGGTTTGCTCAGAGCTGGTGACAGCGAGGAATGCATCAAGGTGTGTTTCACAAGCACAAAGGCTTTTTTTAACAATGCCTTCAGTCTCGGCTAGAACAATGCAGAGCAGTCCAGGTTTCCACTTCCCGACGAGTTAAACGGACGACTGCACCCATGTGGAACCTGACCTTTGAATGCATGTAATGTCTTTGTGTTGCATGATCAGAATAGCACAGCGAGGGGATCTTAGACAGCCCTGTTGTCAGACCACCTACAGCGTGTCTTAGCACAATCAGCAGACCCCAGAGCAGCTGTCGAGCTAAACTGAGCGCCACAAAGTGACCCAAACGTCTGCAACCACTGCCCCACATTGAAGCAGGTGGAGCGTCGCTGGGCTAAAGCCAGGCTTGCTTTTGAAGGGAGAGATGAGCAGTCTTCATATTAACAGGTGGCCGAGGCTCCGTTACAGTAGCTTCCTGGTTTCATCCTTTGCAGCTAAAATGTGGCCTGAAATAAAAGTAGCAGCAGTGAAATATAAACATAAGCTGCAAAGCTGGTTGAAAAGGAAATGTCCTAATAGCTTTTCAACAATAGGTTGACTCAAATCTGTAAGCAACCAAAACACAAGTGACTTTAAAAGTCTCCAAATTTCACTTCACTAAGGCTCAACCTGAAGAAATGACTCACTTTCAACAGGCCTCCAGATGTATGCGTTTATTTAATTTCCAGGAAACTGGTGACACAATGAGAAATAAGTAACCAACAACTACAACTACGGGGAATCGTAGATTCTGTTCAGTGTGGCCGACGGGGGAACTAAACAAGAACTAAACTGATTTCAGGCCCCGACTAAATCTGCAGCAACTGTTCACGTTGACTGTCTCGCTCAGCTGTAGATTCATTCCTTTGCTACCAGTTTAATTAAGTATTGTTGAAGTTGGAATCCATCCTGACTAATAATAGTCGGGACTACACCTCTGTCCTGCTGGAGGAGGCGGCGGTGGAGGTACGTGCCTCTGGCCGCAGATAAAATCAGCACCGACAACACTGAAACCTCAGACTTCCCATGACACAAGAGTCACTTCACACAAAACCTTCAGTTACCCAACAAGTTGTAACACGTAAAAGCCGACATTCCCCCCAGGAGACTGCCTCCGCAAATCCTTTCTGTTGTTCTCGCTTTCTTTTACTTTCTTCCTTTGTTTCCTTGTTGCCCTCCCTCCTCCTACTAGAGCAGGCTTCTGGGTTTCTACCGTCCTTGCCGTCGTTCCAACTAGTGCCTGAGGCAGGACTGCACACAACAGACTGAGACCGTGCGCCAGGAGCCAGTCACAGCAGTTGAGAGAAGCAGGATCAAGTGTTCGACATCTAAACAGGTTTACTTGGTAGTAAACAAAACGGCATTTCCACCGTCAGCCTCTGACAGCGACGCACAACAGAGCGCGTACGACACCTCACGCCTTTCTTTACATACTTCCACAGCCGGTTCTATCACGCTGTTGTCAGCAGCCTTTCAGGACTGTGCTTCCAGTGCGTTTCCAACCTGCTGTGCAGTCGTGTTGAGACAAGTGTGAAGCGATGTATAAACAAATGTTTGGGGAAATGTTTCACCGTGAGCACTATTTGCTTAGGGATGATAAAACAATCCAGCTCCCGTCTGCCTACAGGCCGATCACAGCCAGACAAGTCGCTCTGCTTCACTTCTGCTCATCACACAGACAAGTCCCACGTCCCATTGGGAGCTTAAAAGTCAAGTGGACTCACCTGGTCGCGCTGCGTGGACGCGTGGAGATCCAACAGCGCTGCCTGACGGGAACAGAGCTGCTGACACAAGTCATGACCGTCTATGCTCGGCTCAGCGGTGAAGGCCTGTCTTTTCAACTCCCGTGTCACCTCCGAACCCACCCCTCTCCCCCTCTCCCCCTCTCCTCCACCAGTACAAAGAGCCTCTTCACATCCCACCGTACGGGCTGTATTTGCATAATTAGCATGCTGTAGCAGGTCACCCAGCAGCGATACCCATCAAGCATCAACCCACCAACAGGTGTGATTGCGGTCAGATAAGAGCCTTCATCAGCCTCAGACACTTTCTAACAAGGTCGGCTTTATGCTCACGTACGGTTTCCTGGACACGCCACCGACGAGGTCAGAATAACGCTGCAGCTCAGAGACGCAGAGGCCAGCGACCTGACGAACCGCATTACTCGTCATCAGACGTTTCAAAACGCGTCATTTACTACTTAATTTACGACAGACCTGCATCATCACTTAATTGATGCCTTTGGGGCTTCGCTTTTCACAGGTTTTATTATTTTAAAAACATCATTTGCATTAACTGACTCATAAGAACACGCCTCCGTTTCACACGCAGCATTTAAAACTGCTGGACACACTAAACTGCAGAACTCATGCTATTACCTTTTACAACTGAGGACGTAGGGTCTCCATCAGGAACATCGCTGCCTTTCTGCCTGCACAAGCGAGTGTTTAAATTTAAACGCGTGGCCTTAACATTCTAACCACAACCTTTAAAGCTCAAATCATCCCCGTGTAGAGGAACCGTGCTCGCGGTGTGTGGCCTTCAGCTGGCGTCTCCTCCGACGCTCACTCTGATCTGAAGTCAACGGACATGGAGACACGTTCGAACGCCCGGCGTCTCCCCCGCACACTGAACACATCGTACGCAGACAACATGGGAAAAGAAGCGTCTTCCTCCCTGTTCTGCCGCCTTTTACACATACAAGCAGAAATAAAAACTTCACCAACCTGAGGTGGAATCTGCACAAAAAGCCGGTGACCTCCAACACAAAAACCCCACACACTTCAATCTCCTGAATTTCAACCGAGCACATTTTTACTTGCTTTACAAAGCTTTTCATACTGCACTTGTTTGCTTTTCAAACCATTTACCTCGCTTTTATTTACCACTACCCGACTCACGCCAAGAAAAGTTCAGACGCAGCTTTTCAGTGAGACTTCAAGGCCATCCAGCAGAACACTTTACGAACACGCTAAAGATCACACCGACAGCTGATAAAGGCTCAAAGCCGTGGGTTTGGGTTTGCATTATTGGAAAGGCTGGTGAAGACACACTAACAGCACTGGGCCTCATTACAGAATGAGCTCTCAGGGCTGGGACACAAAGGCCTGGCTCTCTTCTCCGTTCCTTCCCCTCTCTTGCGCTGTTCTCCTGCCTTTTGATGTCAAGAGTACTGAACCACAGTCTGAAGAATAAGCTCATCTGCAGCTTTTTCTAAATCCTGCTTTGAGCGTGTGTGTGCGTCTGTGAGAGCCACATACGCCCTGATCAGGTGCTGTTTGTGGTTGCTGGTCGGTCATCAAAGAGCCGTTGATGCAGACGTCACTGAGACTACATTTTACTGTGCCTCTTTCCTCGTGGACCAGGGACAGTCCCACAGGACGCACGTCCCTAATTCACAATTCAAATTTCCTTGATACCAGATGTGGCAGAGAATGATTTATTCAGACAATGTTGGACACAGACTGGTTTTAATTTACAATTACATCGCTTCTCTTTCTGATGACACAAGTTTATGAAAATGTCATATTTTTACATACATGTCAAGGGTGAATAGTGATCTAGATGTTCAGCAGTGAGCATGGACACACAGCCATTACTGCACTGACACGGTGAAAAGCCAACTAATACAAGCAAGATGAAGGCCTAGAGGTAGAAATTCAACCACGGCCTCGGAGAGCTGAGACGTGGCACAAACACTTTCCTGCACGTTTGCTAGTTGGCTGTAATCCTGCATTATCGTTTGTACTGGTGAACCACAACCAGCAGTTCTCCCTGCACCATGATCTACTGTATTGGCAAGTGGATGTGATGAGGTTTTAACAAGGTCTTATAACAACACCAATAAACAGCAGAACGGCTTCGGCCTGTGGTCAGGAAACCAGGGAGGACGAGTCAAACTTTCCTGACGCTCTCCACACCACTAGACCACTGCTCTCTGGGTGTTCCTGGGTCTCCAGTCAGGGCTGTCAGGTGACGTAGCTTTCGCCTGTGTTTGCTCCTGTGCTCTGGTCCGGCACAGCTGACCGAGGAGGAACGACTCTACGGCTGCAGTAAACGTTATTTAAAAGGCCTCAGCTCTTCATCACCTGTCAGGACTGTGACCTCCTCCCGTGGAAAGTGTAATAATGTGAGTCCACGTCTGAATCCTGGGTCCTACAGGTTGTGTCCTACAGCCTGAGGTTAACGTGATCAGAGGGGGGTCGCTGATGAAACGTATGTAATATTTCATTACAGTAATATGCTTTTACCGAAGTCGCATGTGAGCACGTGTTACTGTACAAGGCTGCTGTCAGAGCATGAACCTCCCTCTCGCCGTCGAACAAAGCTTCCTAAATAAGACGTATAAATGGGCTGATGACACGACTGCACAAAGACGCGAGGAGGCAGAGAGGAGAACAGGACTCTGGCTTTAGTCACGGCCCTTTTATTTGTCTGCTTTTCACAAGCACAGGTTAAAAAGCAGCCATTTTTCTTTTCAAGCCTCTCTCTCTGTCCGTCATCCCTTTTGCTCTCACTCTTGCGCTCTCTGAAACAGGTCGTCTATTGTGGCGGATAGCAAAAGGCTACTGTGGCATTTATCAGAGGGGGGGCGGGGCCTGGAGGGGGAGGAAGACAAAACAGCGTCCCAATGAAGAGATAGAACAAGAGAAAGGGAAGAAAGGATGTGTATGAAGGCCACTTTTTCTCTTCCCTCACAAAGCCCCAGCACCTCCACCCCTTCCACCCCCTGCTCCTTCAGGCTAGCTCAGACAAAGGAGGCCCGGCTCTCACAATGTGCTCTCTCCTCTAGCCCGGCACACTTTATATCCTCACTCCATTCAACCGCTGCTTCTTGAGAGCACCCAAGTGTGCACGGCCTGTGTGTGTATGCATGCGTGTGTGTTTTATGGACTTTGTAATGGTGGTGGGGGTCTATGTTTGCTGAGGGTCTTATAGACCAGGGGGCCCGGGCTCTCAGGGGTTACTATGGAAACGCCTTTGAGAAGTAAGCAGCACAACAGGTGATTTTGCCGAGGTCCTGTTCATCTCGGCGCTGAGGCGCTGCAGGGGGTCTCTGCTGTGTGTGCATGTGTGCTGCTGATGCCACAAACAAGTTGGAGCCATAGGTCTTAACCAGCTCCAATAAGCTGGAGATCATGTCTGAAGATGCCGGATGGACACCGTAATGACACGACGCCGGGCCTCGCACACACAGACGACACCGGTCAGCGTGTGACGGCAGGAAAACACCAAGTTAAGCCGAGTCCAGCTACGTTCCACTAAGCCACCAGCCTGAAGGCCGTGACGTTACAGTGCGCATGGTAAAAATATTTACCAACTGAGCTGCTCCAGTAAAACACCACCACCACCGTCGAGTCCCGCAGCAAGGAAGACGGCGTCATGGAGCAGCTCAAATGCGGAGGAGAACGTCACGGTTTCCAAAACCCAAATGAGCTTCCGTCAACTCGAAGCTTCCTCCCTCACGGACTCCCTTCCTCCTTCGCTCCCGTCATAGGCAGCTGCTGGAGGCTCTGTCACTTGCTTCTTTTCAGCTTTCTTTTATTTGAAATATAATCAGTCAGTCAATCAAACTTGGTCACAGGTAACAGCAATAAAATGAGGTAACAAAACAGTAGCTAAGAGAATGAAAGTAGACAAAAACAAGACAAACTATTATACAATGTGTACAAGCCCCATTCAAGTCCCGTTGCCAGATTCGTAAACTGGAATAAAAAGCTGATTTCCAAAGGTAGCGCATTCCATAACTATATTAAATATTAAAACAGGATAATCATGACAGCAAAAAGAAGAGACTCAGAGCATTCATCAAAGCCAGGCTGTTACTTTCTTGCCATTATTTTCAGTCACAAATACACCAGTATTGTGTGATAAGTCTTTTTCCCCCGTGACACAAACTGCTACAAACACAAGTTAAGCACATAACCGTACACTGGTTGCTGCATTAACACACATTTATTTTGTCGCAGTCCTTTTCCCAGAATTAGTCACTGCAGCAGGAATTCTGGATTATTCCACAACCGCTAATCCACCATTATGGCTTTTTTAGTAAGGTTTGTTAATAGCTAGGAAATAAGGAACCGGCTGATCTGGAAGCCAATGCCATCTTGCTGTACAATCCACAGAACGGCGGTGGCTTTAATCAGCCTACGGAGAGCGAACTGATCGAGGCCAGCGCGCCGTCGTTCGCTGTCTGACGACGTTCAGGCTTCACACTCTGCAGGAGTTTTGTTTTCGTACACGACACACTGATAACGAAGTTACATTTATCTGGGTGGTTTCTCCTCCAATTGTGTGACACTTCAGTGAATGATAAAACCAAGAGGCATGAAAAAGAAATGCTCATCTGCCAACAGAGGAACAGCAGCGAGCAGAGGACGGCGATGGACGCTTCCCTACTGCTGACGTTCAGAGTAAGGTGTTCGTCCACCGTGGTCAAAGTCATAGTCAACTACAGCATTAACAAAAAGCTGCTTATACAAAGCAGGCACATAATGGCTTACTGTCATTTTAGATTTCACTGATTTCAAAAGGAAATGCAAATCCTGCCACTGGACTGCTGTGGTGCAAACAAACAGTCTTTGGTCGTTTGCAAATGACCACACACACACACACACAGTCCTGTTTAAAAAAACTTAAGGTTTCATATGGACAACAGAGCGTTGTTGGGTCCGGGGAAAGTCATGTAAATGAACCAGGAAACTGGGAGGTTTATTTGTGTGGATGGGACTCGTGCATCAATAGAGTGTTTGTGAATTCTTCCCGATTGGTGCAGAAATAAACAAATCTGCTGGAAAGAAGGACGGCAACAAACTGATTATGCCTTTACCTTCGCTCACGGCAAACACAAAAAAGCTGTTGTGAGCACTTCTCTGATGCAAATGAGCCGGTGCGTCAAAGCAGAGGAAACGTCCAAAAGCTAACAGAGGCTTTCTGTCATTGTGTCAAGTTGCCTAAGTCACTTTGTCTCCGTTTGGGCTCATCTCTGCTCGTCTGCAGGCTTTCGACACCAACAGCAGGTTCTCAAGCACTTAAGCACAGAAACCTGCTCGTTCATGTCCCGCTTGTCAAACAATGCAGGGCCGTTATGTGATGCGCATTATGGGAACAGCAGACAAAAGCAAACCTGTGGTTCACAAAGATCACGACTTAAAACACACACCACATACTTCCCAACAAAAGCTTCCCTCCCATTTCTGCATTTACCAAAACACACCTTGGTCTTGTAGGAGCTTGCACTGCGGCATCGCGTGCTGAACGAGCAGGCAGGCCAGCGAACACGCAGGGAAAGTTCCCAAAACTCAAGTGCTGTTTGCGGGTTTTGTTCTTTCTGGATTAAAAAGTTGAGAAGTGCCAGGAGAAACGCACGGCAGCTTCCGTCCTTTCTTGTTGGAAAGTGATTTACAGCTGCTGCTGAATGGCCTGCCCCAGCTTTACTCCTGCATTATTAGCATGCTATTATGAGCTTATGACAGCAGTCACGGCCGAGCGAGCGCACAGTCAAAGCACAGCTGGAAGAATGTACATTTTAAAAAACCTGCTTAATCCTCAGCATTCTAGGGCGGAACACGCAGACACACAAACAGCCGCGTGTGCCTCAACGCTGCTGCGGAGCCTTACCTTCGGACCTGCAGGGATGCTGCGCTGGCTGCGAGGCGCACACTGGCCCCTCTCGCCTGTGAGACCAGCACTTTATCACCCGCCCAGCGTCGGCCACTGTCTCCTGTGTGTGTGTGTGTGTGTGTGTGTGTGTGTGGTTCCTATAAACTTCCTACGCCGCAGCTCTCTCTCTCTTTAACGCAGCTAAATGTGGACGGTGTCTTTTAAAAGTCCACATTTTCTTCCACATTCTGTACACGCTGCACTCACAGGGAACAGGCGGAGAAGTTCGCACCTCAGGCTGTTGCTATTTCAAGCACTTACCCTAAATATACGGTTGTCGGCTCGGTGACGTTCACGTACGAGTCGAAAACGACTCCATCCTAATGGCTTACTTAGTATGTGAGCGGGCTGTTGCGTAATGCAAAGGAGGACGCGCGAGGCTCGCTCTTATCACAGTTATGGTGAAGAATTAACCTGCACAATCGCACTTCATCCACCGTTTCAAGGCCCAGGACAGAACACATTTGCCATTAGCACCTATCAAACCTGATCAGGCTCAGACGCGACACCACAATAAAGTTCCACACCACTAGTGTCTCTTGCCCAGAGACACAGCTTTAAAAAGAGATCAAGCAGTGATGAAGACGCGATGTGGACGAGACTGTCACCTGTCAGTCAAACAGCCAGGTCGAAGGTTTAGCCCTCGCGGGTCAAAGGACACCAGCAGCCAGAGGGTCGTATTTAAAGGGCTGCTGAACCCTGTGCCGCAGTGTTTGATTGTCTCGGCCTCACGCCGCGCTGAAGGAGAGGCTGACACGCACACACACAAACGCACACACACAGCTTTATTGTGCATTGTGGTGCGGCTCTCTGCACTCCTGGTTCACTAGGATTCAGAGAACAATGTCTGGAGGATGCAGGAGGTCATGAGGGGAGACAGAAAAAGCCTTAATGTGCTCTGCTGCATGGACACATCTGACCATTCATAATCCAGGACCACTCATTTAAAAGAGTTGGAAGAACAAGGCCTGGAAGCATGTTGTGCACAAGAAGGCATCCGTGTGTCAATCCAGTAGTTTTCCACATGGAAACCCTGCGGAGACTAGATGTCGCTGTGTCCAGATGCATTTCTTTCTATAGCCTGAGCCTCTTATGCTGCTCATAAAGATAAGCGTCCTGTTATTTTGTGAGCCAAACCTGTGAGAAGAGGCCATTATGTTACACACAACAACAACATCTCGAAGTCTCTTGCACAAACCTGTTTGTCAAGTTGCAGCTGTACCTCAGATCCATATATGCAGAAACATTCTGTCTCGCAACAACTCAACAAAGACATTCTGTAGCAGCTACTCAATAGTGGAACTAGCATCTATTTATTGTGATAAACAAGGACATACTTAAGTTTTCTGACACTTATCTCGCTTGTCTTAGAATAGACACACGACTGGTGCTGTAGTGCTCACAGCAAGAAGGTCCTGGGTCCAATTCCCCAGGAGTCTGCGTGTTCTCCAGTTTCCTCCCACATGTAATGAGGTAGACTGTGGAGTCTGGTCTGTAGGTGTGAGAGCCTGTGTTTGTCTGTGTCCATATGTGGCTGTGATGGACTGGAGACCTGTCCAGGCTGAACCCGCCTCTCGCTGATTGTAGGTTAATGGTGAGGAGTCTGAAAACACTCAGCTGTTCCAGCCTGTGTCATGTGCATCAGTCCTAGAGCCTGACGCGACGTAAACCCTCCGTCCAGTCGGCTGCAGCGAAGGTGGAGAAGTTCATCGCTCGCCAGCTGGACACAGACTTGTTCTGTCCTTTCTACCGTGGAGGCCATTAGCAGCAACCATGTGGCGCGTGCTAAGCTAGCTACAGTGAATTAGCTTAGCTGCTATGGTCACCAGCTTCCGAACAGACGCGTCATCAGCTGCTGCATCACCTGCTGCTCTAAGCTACGTTACACAGCTAATCACTGACTGAAGTCACTGATGTGGTTCAGTCCCTCACGAATCCCTCATTTCCCTTCAATCACTCACACGTCACCACCTGATGACCTGCGGAGATTTCAGTCAGCAAAGACAGAAGCTTAACACCAGTCAGACTGGAAGCATAGGGAGCATCGTCCTGACACCTGCCATGATGTCAGACACGACAGGACTCCACTGAGCAGGAAAGACTGAAAGCACAGGTCAACGTTTGTCCTGCGTGAACCCATTCACCTGGGAAGACAAAGCTCCGAGAGACAGGGAGAGAGGAAGGGGGAGGACGGGGGAGGACGGGGTGATGGGTGAAATGCCAAACCACTCCTTGAGATCACAATGTGTGTCAGTCAGACACCACGAGAGACACATGGTGCACAATATACACAGGTGTTGACAGACGCACTGCTCCGTCCTGCTCTCAACAGTCAACACCAAAGAGCATGATGGGAGTTTGTGCCAGATGAAGAGATGCTGCACTACAGTTCAAAGAAGAAAAGAAAAGAGACGAGACGAGACGAGAAAAGAAAAGAAAAGAAAAGAAAAGAAAAGAAAAGAAAAGAAAAGAAGAGGTGGAGGCAGCAGCAGGGGTGTGAAGAAGGCTCTGAAGAGCGAAGAGGAAAGAAAGGAGATTGACAGAAATAAAGGTCAGGGACTCCCCGCTGACGGACAGCTTTGTACGCGGCCACTGAAAAGACGAGCACGCACACACTCCAACTTCACGGCTCGGTCCGACCCCTGCTGCGGCTCAGCTGAGACGTCGCCCCCGAGCTGGTCCAGGACCCGCTGCTGTCTGTTCACAGCCCTCAGCTGTTTCACAGCCCAGCGGTGATCTGACACTAGAACCTCCACCTACTCTGGCTTTTCACACAGCAGCCTCCCAGCGCCCGCACACGGGCCCTTGAGTGGGACTCGGGCCAGGCCGGCAGCGCTCACAAGCATCTGTCCTGACCTGAAAAGCGTTATTTAAAGTCCACGCAGAACACGTCACGTCTGAGAGTTGAGTGCTGAAGGTAAAATGTTGGCGCCTGTTCCTATTCTTGGTGAACCTGCTGACATCTGTTCATTAGCATCTGCCAGCAGACCTGACACCATCTCCTTCCTCCTGCGCCATCATCGTTTCCCCACCTGGTTAACAGTGTAATGTGCGGCGCTGACTCTCATTTGTGTCAGAGTCACGAGTTGAAAAGAAAGAGCGAGAGTAAGAGATGCGAGATGAAGCGCGTGCGTGAGTTACGGAGGAGGAAGAAACGAGCAACTTCACATCTGACTCGCTGGAAAATCCAGGCGCGTGAGAGAGTTTTGGAAGTTTCCAGTCACACAAACAGGCGCAAACACAACGACACTGTGTACATCTCTACGTTTCTGGCGTCGTCAGCCTTCACTCACCAGACACCGGCGCGTCCGGAGCGCTCCACGAGAGGGGGTTTAAAACTTCCGTCCTCCTCTTCCTGTCCCGCTTAATTGCCCACCGCATGCAAGGCGCGGTGCTCTGTGGACAGCGGCTGCTCGGTGCGGGGCCTCTGCTCCCCGTCCCTCACAGGGGAGAAGAGCCGACGACGGGCCGGCGGAGAGACGCAGAGGCGGGACAGAGCCGCGGTGCGTAAACGGTTTGGAGACAGCGAGCGCGGCGCGGACCTGCTCCCAGTCGCTCTCGTTCCCGGCGGCTCTGCGTCTGCTGGTCTGGGCTTCCAACACTCAGTGTCCGCGGCGCCCTGCGCTCACCTCCCACTTAAAGGGAGAGGGACTGATTTCCAGGTGCTGTGCGCACGCACACCCACGCGCACGCGCTCAGCCCACGTAGTTCACTCGCTCCGGCTTCTGGCGTCCGCCTTGTCAATTAAGCCGTTTAATTCATTTGAAGCTGTACTTGGTGATTTTCTCTGTTATCAGCCAAAGAGCGCGTTTATTTTCTATGCATTGATCCTTAAGCGGATAACTTGTAAATCCCACTTTGATAGTGCGAGTGAAAGGCGCTTAAAATGAAGTTTTTAATGCAAGATGACAATCATACACTAATGAACTACATGTAAAGTCATTGACGGTGGTGGGGCAGCGGAAAACCTTAATGAGTGACCCCTGACCCCCACAACTCCAATAACACCACCGAGTGGGTTTGACGAGGCCCCTGATCTGCGCGTGACATAAAATGAAACGGTACTAATGAAACGTGACGATCATTAAAACAGGCACCAATCAGCGTCTTGTTCAGCTCAGCGCCTAATTGCTTCATCACTTAATTACCTCCTAGTTACTGCACCGCGTTAATGAAGGGGCTTTAATGTACCTGTGGCATGAAGACGCATCATGTGTTACACACGGTATTTACTAAACCTAACAGAAAGGTAGATCATTCAGAAACATCAGCTTCTTCTGACCTTGGGAACAGCAAACCAACAAATAAGACTGGAGAGACCAACTAAACTAAAGGTTTTATTAAGGCCGTTCTGTTTTTCTCAAGAGTTGGTGACCTTGAAAGTTTTTCTTTACCTTCATTATAATGTTGTTGCAACACATCTCAAATATCAAGAAGCCTGAGCAAATGAAGCCTCCAGCTTATTCAGGAGAGGTTGCCTGAAAGCTGAGTTATGGCAACTGATGTCTTCCTGAGCAGGTGGTGAAATGTTTCGGCTCTAGCTTAAAGACGTCCAGATGCCACGACTCCACTTTCAGACTATTACATTTTTTGCTTGATTGTTAGAAAAATAAAACAGTGATGTGAAAAAAGAAAACAATGCCTTAAAATTTAAAAGCTCATGTGAAAAAATGAAACCTTCCTACAAAGTTTAAAAAAATGTAAAAGTTCATGGACAAAGAAATGACTCACAAATTACAAAGAGCTGTGCTATTTTAAAAAGAAGCCAAACATCTGAATATAAGCGAGGCCTCAAATGAAAAAGGCTGGAAGCTAATGTGACTGATGCTAGAATGTGATATCAGCGCTGGAGGTTTCATTTTTTCATGTGAGCTTTTAAATGGTTTCTTTTTTTTAAAAGTTAAATATGTATCTATGAGCCACATATTTGCATATTTGCACATTCAAGCTATGTTTTATTTTTTATTTTTTTATTTACTTAAAAGCTCATATTCCTTCATTTCTTACTTTATCTTTTCTTTGAGACCAGTTTCATCTTCCGGTACCTTGGGTGAAAGAACAGTTTAAATGTTTTTTTCTAAGTAGTGCGTAAACCAGTACAGAATCAAAAACCAGTACAAATAAACATTTCATCCAAGAAACATAAATGTCAAATGTGACAATCCTTATAAGTTGAATCAAGTTGTTTGTCCTGGGCTTCTTTAGCAGGGATCCATGAAGGTCCATGAACCAGCTCATTGCGATCTTTCCGATACGGTAGTAAGAGTCTGTCTGAGGAGCGTAATGCATAAAGAATGTGATGGGTTCGCAGGCTGAATGTGGAGACGTGGCTTGAACACAGCCGAGCCTGAAGGTCAGAAACCCTGCACGGCTCCGTCTTCCCTGACCTCTGACCAAACACCAGTGGTCTGACGAGACCAAGCAGCGACTTCGTTCTAACTTTTTAACAGCTGTTGTCCTGAGGCAGCAGAGCCCACACTGCAACCTACGCGTTAATATGAGCCTTTATTGGCTTTATTAGCAGCCTAGCATCACCTGTGCAGCCACACACCAGAGCCCAAGCAAACGGTGTCCAGTATGACGTGACCACCCCGTGAGAGAGCAGCCTCTTACTGACACGTCCACATCTGAAATGCGTCTGCTTCAGTGTAGCTTTGTCTTATCTGCATCTGTGTGAACAACGCTGGCAGTGAAGGAGCCAAAGGATGAAAACCAAGCTGACAGAACGTCAGAGAAAATGGGAGTGAAGAAGTGAAGACCTGACATCAGGAAAGAAGGACAGAAGAAAGGAGCGGCGAGGTCATGGGAGTGCACATGGTGAGGAGGAGATAAAAGGAGGCGCGGCTCTATGGGGACAGGGAGCGACAGAAAGAACGAGAGGAGGAGAGAGAGACCTTGACTGTGCTTTGGGAGAGCTGATGTGCCATTTCTAATCCCTCCTGTTCGTGGCTTTGTGCCGTGGCCCAGCAGGAAGTGGGAGCTGGGCAGACAACAATTAACAAAAGAGCTGTGAAGAATACAATTAGCCATCAATGGCCAACCACAGGCCTTTGTGCCTGTCACCATGGAGACGGCACAACACCACTATACTGAGATTACAAAACCCTTTCTACACTTCTCCTTTTTCTCTCCATCTCCCCTTTCCTCTCTTACCCTTTCACTTCATGCTCGTCTTCCGCTTTCAAACGAATGTCTCTTTTTTCCTTTTGTTCATCTTCGTCTTTTTGTGTCTGACACGCTCACATGTGCAGGCTTGGTTCATGCTACATGCCATCTTTGGGCTACAGTGTTCAGGCTTGTCGAGTGACTGACAGGCTGGAGATTTGTCCTACGTAGTGAATCAAGTAATATGCCAGCACCTGTGGCTGCAAGAAGTCGCGCAACCTCAGTGTGTTCACATCTGCTCTCCATCATCACACCTGCTGGAAAAGCACAGGTCTTAAAGGAGACCCACCATGTCACACATGGAAGTGTTTTTATAATAAGAGACCAAATTTGAATATAATGCACACGAGAGCAGGCCTGAAAGAGCTGCTACAGCAGCCACCAGTCCAAATGTCAAGCTGTGTGTGAGCCAGCCTGATTCTAGGGCTGAGGATCTTCCTGCAGCGGTGAAAGGCTCAGCCAACCCTGGACACCACGACACAAGGTGGCTCCCCCCCTGCACAATGTACATGCGTGTGTGGATCCCTGCGATCCCTCCTGTGTGTTCTCAAAGCAAAGGTCAGTGTTGTGGCTTTTGTTTTCAACAATGCATCTTAACAGCGGAGACACGCTGAAATATGCCAAAGCCAGAGGCCGAGGAGCGAGGAGGACGAGGAGGACGACGAGGAGGAGGACGACGTGGCGTTGCCGCACTGGTTGTTGGCACATCTGTGTGACTGAGTTACTAGTACAGAGAGTTTCACAACACAATGTGCTGTTTTGTGTCACCCGTTTAAAAAGCCTGAGTTATTGTTGGCGACGACGCTGGGAGCACTGGCTACCTGCAGGCTGCCAGAGGGAGCCGTTCTGAAAGACATTATTTCATCCTCACACGCGTTTACTGTGCCACAGACTGAGAAGCCTTCGTCGTGTCTGCAGTTCTTCATGATAGTTAAGTGTTTGGCTTAGCTTTAGTGCTTGCGTTCGCTTTAGTCGTACTTACAGCAGGCAGCAATGTTTCTATGCTTTCACACCAGCAGAAGAAGCACAAATGTGCAGCAGTTAAAAAATGAGCTGATGGGATCTGAGTCACTCACACGCACTGAACATGGATGCGGCAGGTCCATACCTGGGCCTGTCACCCAGTCCAGGCTCTTATTTTGATGACCACTTCCTGTCTGCTCCTCTCTCTCAGGGACACTAGGACTACATTTCCCATCACCCTCAGCACCACTGCCTCTTTGACCTTTACCAGATTCACCTCTGGAAAGCGTGCTCACCTCTGGCTAATTCATAGAAGAAGCTTAAATGAAATGACTGTGGTGCTTCCAGCTCGTACGAATAACACGGAGAGCTCTGTGCCTCGTGCTGGCTGGCTGTGCTGCGTTACCAAAGCCTTCACTCTTTATATGCAGTGGCATTGGAGCTGACAGAGCGTTTGGCTGAGATCCTGGATGGAGGGAGCAGATCATGGAGCCCACAGACACAAGCTCCTGGTCACAAGTGGAAGAGAATGTGTAGGAATCTGAAAACGACTGAAAAACACTTGGATGCGTTCGCGTCTCACACTATGTGCTTTACCTGCTGACGGAAGCTTCTTCACACACTTTCCTGATTGACAGTATTTCCTGCATTTTTAGCTGTAGAAGGTAGGTACCAGTAAAATAGGACAGTTGAGGCTTGAACAAGTTGTCGCTGTCATCAAGATGAACTGATTAGGTTTTGGATTTCGAGCTGTGGCAAACCAAAGTGATGAAACGACAGTGAGGGGAAGACGGCTTCAGAAAAGCCTTTTGCTTCATGTTTCCCAGACCTGTTGCTTGATCGTCAGTATCTTATTGTTTGATTTGTATTTCCTGTGTGATATTCTGTTTGTGAGCTAATATTACTCTGTTTGTTTGGTTTTTATTAAAATGCCTAAAATAATGCAGCTGCCTTTTAAAAACAATAAAAAACAAAGGCAATAATAATGTTGTCTGCTCCACACAATAGCATATTAATATCAGCAGAACAAGCAGCATTCAGGAAAGAGCCCACTGGATTGATCTCCTCGTCATAACCCAGATAACAACACTGGCCTTAGATATCATCCGATATACATCTGCAACATGTGGATGTGTGTATTTGCACATGTTGGAGCCTGGTCTGTTATTGACTTGCATGTGTTTGGTGACAGGCGGTGAAGTTACCTGCAGATCCACTAACTAGAATTTGCGCCGTGCACAGAGTCGGCCCGTTTGCACTGTGTTGTTCCGTGTGCATGATTCAGAAAGTGAGCTTTCTCTAGATAAGCTGTTCAGCTGATGTGAATCTCTCAAGCCAGAAAAGCAGATGATTTCAGATTTAGACGACATGCGACTGGGGTGTGAAGGCCATTATCCGACACCCGGCTGTCAGCTTATGCACCTTGATGCAGTGAGATGCTTGACGCTGTCACAGACTGATGTAACGTTGTTGTTGTTGTTGTTGTTGTTGACCCCAGATGATTTAGGCTGTGGAGAGGTAGTGGTGTGGGGGTGAATGCTGTTCACAGGAAGAACGTTTTTACATTTACTTTGTGAGTTACACATCCTCAGGCTGTTGTGAATGCAGTTCACACGTCTATAAGCATCCTTACACATTTAACATTACTTCGAATGAGTAATTAAGGCCTTTGCAAATCTGCTTTTCAAATGAGATGAAGTAAAGATGTTAGTTATAGTCTACTACTATTATGTACTGCTCTGTACACCAGTGATGGGCTCAGCTCGTCGTGTATTCTCCCTGTCTGGGCTCGTGTCGCTGGCCAAACCCAAGCGGTTCCAGCTGACTCTGTTCTGCACCTTCAGCCTCTGGTAACTGTAGTTTCCAGTTCATCCTTGTCCTCGTGCTCAGGGCACCAGCCTGTTCTGAGAACGACTGGTTCCCATCACGGTGTAGAGACGTCAGGAGACAACAGGAAGTAGCAGAGAAAAGCAGAAACATGAGGGTGAGCATTAGAAACGCACAAAAACACATTACACCTGGAGTTAGTGCAGTTGTTCATCGCTAGGCAACAACTCCCTGATTTCCCTTTAGAGCGGCATGAACTGATTTCAAGGTGATCAGTTCATCCTAATGAACTGTTTACTATTACTAGATCTGAGTAATCAGAGTTAACCACTAACAACAAATGTGTGAGTGTGTGACCAGTGGTCAGCAGCTCTCTGACCTCCTGGCCCAGTGAGAAGGCTCCTCCTGATGACAGGCAGCGATGGCTATGCCTGACTCCAGGTCAATAAGCAGCAGCTGGAGGCAACATTTAAGGAGGGTCACTCACAGCCTCACACATGTAACCGTGTGTCCTGAGGAAAGACTCTAGGAAGCACTGGGAGCACTGGGATCTGTGTTGGCAGTTCAACTCAAGGTTTCATGGTGAGGGAACTTCCACAATCTGTGATCTCTGTTAATTCACTAGAAACGTTACTGTGGCAGAGCGCGAACACCAGAAATATGTTATTAGAGCAAATATGTGTTTTGTACAGTTATATGTGCAGCAACACAAACCTCTCTGGCCGCAGTGGCAGTTGCTGCAGCCTAAAGTAATCTATAGGACATGCAACATGTCATAACAACCCCGACCTCAACTGAAGTCAATTACCCACATGAACTTCCTGTGTCCCAGTTTGCCCCTCTCTTCTTGGGTTGTCAGACCCTAATGGTAGAGATTGGAATCAGGTCACAGGGTTGACACATCTCCACTCTGACATTAGATGCATGTGGGGTTTTTCTGGGGGTTGCTGACTGCACAGCCTACCTGCCGCTTCAATCACTAACACACATCCAGTAGGTTGTTCAGTTTTAAATACGGGCTGAGATGATGGATGATGAAAAGAAATCAAACTAAATGAAATGCCCAGGCTCATCAGGGAACGCATACAGGCACAGTGTTCACATAATGCTGCAGACTCGCTGTCCCCCAGGAACCGACCCTCACACGTTCACGCTGGGGTTTATACAGAGACTGTGACAAACCCCACACGCTGGTTCCAAGGCATGATGGGTGGATGGTGCGTTAGCTTGTCGCTTATTGTTTATGATGTGCAGCCCTTTCTGTCTCCCTACATGAACGCTGGCAGAGGTTAGAAGTTCCCAGTCTAAGCCATGGCCACCCTCCCGTCAGCGAGTCTGGACACGAGGCCCAGCTCGATGACGTCTGAGGGCTACGGTCCTGTGGGGCTGAAGATCGTAGGTGGTTACCTGAATGTTTTTCTATGAATGTATTCCTGGAACAATCATTTGATGATGTTCCAGGAATACATTACATCCAGCTCTTAACACTTCAGTAGATGTGATGAGACAGTATTGGACGTTAGTTTAGTTATGATTTGCTTGGCCTTTCAGTTCATTCTTTCCATGTAATCATCAACAGTTTTAGCTTTGTTCACCTAAACAGACTTCGGGTGTCATTACTTACTTACTTTACTTTACTTACTGAAACGCTGCATATCCATTTTGAAACCAAAATTTTTTTCCTGTCAGATTTCACACCTGATGTCACACTGAACTGAGACACAGTTCTGTTGAATTTCTGCCCCCAGTTATTGCACATAATTCACTCTGGAATTTTTCTTCATTTCATTTCATTGTGTTTGAATATGATGCTGAAAGTGAGTATTATTATAAATATTATTTCTTGCACAAATCAATTATTAAATTGGTTTGTGCAAGTAATTTCTACTCAAAGTTCCATAATCTCCGATAATCTGCCAAACAACGAGCCTCTGACAGGTTCAGCACTTAGTAAATGCACGGTAGTGAGCAGACACACGGGTGTGACAGCAGGGCCCCTGACTCTGAGATAAACACCAACAGTGGAAAAACCTCATAAGATTATTCTGCTTAGCTGACACAATATCACAGTGATAGGGTTAGATCTGCTTATGTGTGCATTTAGACAGAAGACACACACATGGCAAACCGCTGAATGAGACTTGTCGAAACAACTCTTTTTGTGAGCGTGTCAACATGTTACAGATGCTCCCCGTCCGATAAGCAAAGTTCGCATTATTTCTGAGAAGCGAGCCACCGCAGCAGCCTCTTTTCCGAGCCCTCATCCGCTGAATGCAGCAAAACAACGCTGCGGAAGCACATCGAAGGCGAGTGCGGATTTCTAGCAAACATTACTCTTTAGAGATACGGAGACCACAATGACCTGATGGAGCAGATTGCCATGTGCACAGTATTCTACAGAAAGTCTCCTGAGAACAGAGGCTTTCGGATCGGTGCCAACCATCGTGACCCAGCGATGAGCCTGGACACCAGGTCAGCTCCGTGGGGCCGGTGGCTCCCAGCAGCTGGTCCCCGCCACCTTTCTGCCTTCCATTTTATCCCCTGGCCCTCCAGCTCTCCGTGCAGCTCTGGCCCACGTAGATGGCCACACTTTGGCCTCCGCCGATGGAAAGCAAACATAAAAGGCGTGCTCTCCATCCACGGACACACACATGCATGCACAAACACACGTAGCTGTTCATCCAGATAACAAGCCCTCTGCGGGGGCGAGGTGCAGGCTGGGGGTGGATTCGGGGAGTTGAGGATCAAGGAGGGGTGTGGGAGTATGGCACTGCCCCACACAAAGGCAGCCCTGAAATAGCCCCCTCTCACAATGAGACCTGCCACTCTGTCTATGAGATAATGTCTAATTGAAAACACTGCAGCCATTGTGCTCCTGTCACCGGCTCTATTGTCCAGACGGCCCTCCCCCCCACCTCTCTTTTTCCATTGACGCGGAGCGATTGTTCCTCGCCATTGTGGCAACCCTACTCTCTCGCTCTCCTTCTCTGTCTCTCTATCTTCCCCTCTCTCTGTATTGTTATAATTTCATTACTTATTTGTTTTTTGTTCTGCTTCTCCTTTCACTCCCCTGCAGACCTTTTGTTCACCACATTTAGGCACTTCATTGGGATCTGCTCTGCCAACGTGTGTGTGTGAGCAGGTGTCAGTTTCACGAGGAGATAAAAACAGGAAGCAAGATAAAATAGTTCTCTGAGATGAAATGAAGCCCTTCTGGGCATCGCGCTGGGGGAGAGTGGTTTCATCCATGTCCAGCACTATTCTGGTAATATGAAACATGGCCCTCGTGTTTCTCGGCCCTCAGAGAAAAGCAGCCATGAACACAACAAGCATCGCCCTCAGTGAATTACAGCCTGCCTGTATCCACAGACTGTGGCCCATCAGCCAGGGATGGATCTCTGACAGGGACGGGGCGAGCACACGTCATGACCCTGGGCCCGACGAGGCCAGTCTGTCTGAGGTCGGGCGATGCTCCTCATCTCCTCTGTACGCGGCTCCTGTCAGCAGTAAATTCGTTCCATGACAGCAAAAAGATAAAAATACGTGTTCGGGACAAAGTAAAGTAGTTTAGCAGATTGTGTCTGTTGTTTTCAGACATGCAGCTTGAGGAGCAACGCACTGAACAACGCTTCACATTCAGGACAGGACTCTGTTGCCTCAGTGTGAAAACGTGCATTTAAGTGCAATAGAAGCTTTACTCATCCATTGTGGTAACAGTGGGACAACAAAGCACCAAAACTAAGCAACTGTGACATTAGCAAAAATAGAAACTTTGCTAAAATTGAAGTTGACAGACTCAGTGTGGGCAACCATCTGCCTCGACCGGTTGAGGTGAGGAGCGAGGAGAAGAGAGGAAACAACAACAACAATGTAGAGGAGCTCAGTGAATGAAGGAGGTTCCAGCATCTAAGCCTGTAGCAGCTGAACTAAGAGATGGATCAGAGAAACCAGAACCATCTGGAACCATCAGCTTTGTCAGAAAGGAAGGTTTCAGCCTAGTTTTAAAGCAGAGAGGACGTCTGCTGCTAGAACCTGAACTGGAAGCTGGTTCCACATAGAGGAGCTTGGAGCTAAAGGCTCTGCCTCCCGTTCTACAGGTAGAAACTCTAGGAACCACCAGTAGACCAGCTCTGAGAAGCAAGGTTCTGTTGGAGCAGAAGGAGCCATGAGGTCTAAGACAAGACGGAGCTTTATTATGAAGAGCTTTGTAGGTGAGGAGGAGAATTTAATTCTATCTATTTAATTCTATTTGACAGGACAGAGAAGCTAATGTAGAGAAATGTGACGTCTCTTCCTGAGTCCAGTCAGACTCTGGCTGCAGCATTTGAATTAACTGGAGGCTTTTAAAGAGTCATTGGTTCAAACTATGAGCAGGGAGACACAGTCGTCCAGCCTGGAGGAACTAATGCAGGGATTCATGTTTCAGCATCACTCTGTGAGAGGATGCTCCTCATTTTAGCAACATTCCTCAGGTGGAAGTAGGAGGTTTAGAGATTCTATAATGTAGGATGTAAAGGAGAGAACTGGGTCAAAGATGACACCAAGGTTCCTACAGTAGAACCTGAAGCTAACGTTATGTCATCCAGAGGAACAACCTGATTCAATAATGAGTCTCTGTGGTTTTAGCACCAATAACAATAACCTCAGTTTTATCTGAATTCAGTTGTAGAAAGTTATGGGACATCCAGGATTTGATATCATTTAAAAAAGTCTGAAGTTTGACTAATTGGTTTGTTTCCTCTGGTTTCATGGACAAATATAACTGAGTATCATCTGCATAGCAGTGGAAATTTATAGAATGTTTTCTAATAATATTACCAAGGGGACACATGTAAAGACTGAAACGTATTGGACCAAGCACAGAACCCTGTGGAACTCCAAAGTTAATTCCTGTGCGGATGGAAGCTTGATCATGAACATGAACAAACTGGAATCTGTTCAACAGATGAGACTTAAACCATCCAGTGCTTTTCCTTTAATCCAACTATGTTCCAGTCTCTGTAGTAGAATCTTGTGATCTATCGTATCAAATGCTGAACTAAGATCTAACAGGACAAGGACAGAAACTAGACCATTGTCTGAAGCTGTGAGAAGATCATTAGTGACTCTAATCAGAGCTGGTTCTGTGCTGTGTAAATTACTCCATCTGAAGCGGTTCTCCGCTAAACAGCTCGTTCATTCTTTGCTCAGTGGACGTGTGTTTGTAGTCTGTCTGTGTGGTAGAGAACGTTAGTGTCCAACACTGAAGAACAAACACAAACGCAGAACAAGGTGCCCACATTTACACACACTTAAATCACACTTTGCCTCGGATTTTAAAAAGTTAAGATCAGTGTTTTTTTCCTTTAAACAGCTTCAATGTGTCGCTGCTTTCCACAAATAAGAAGGCAGACAACAGTAGCATGACAGTAACATGTACAAACTGACGCGGGCATTAGCGCCATTCAGCCCTGAGCAGAGGCATCCCAGCATGCCCGCTGACCCACAGCTTTTATGAAACGCCTTCTGAAGACGCCAATTACTGCTACTTTTGCTGCTTTCCCTTCTCTTTCTCCCAACACAGGGATCCCGTGTGCAGACTCCACACCGTGGAAGCAGAATGCACATATTTAGCCACTGTTGTGGCCAGAAATGTCACGCTGATTGAAATTATGGCCTGGAACAATGATAATTGTCCCCTCTGCTGAACTTCTTCACTGTCAGCGAATCAAGCAGCGCAGGCTTCAAAGGCTCAGTGTGTGTGGGAGCGTTGACCTGTGGAGGGACTCACACGTGGATGAATTATGGCCCAGGGCTGACAGGCCGTAACGCACCACTTCTCTCCAATATTCAACAGAATATTCCCATTTATTATTATTATTATTATTTTTCCTTTGTACATTTTACAGTTTCTTAGCATTTTGAATGACATTTATTAGTTGAATGTCTTTATCATGTTGCATGATGGATGGGAGGTGACGGAAGAGGCCTTGGCTTGGACATGTACAGGCACAAACCACTGGCCCATGTCGTCCAGTTCAGACCTACACCTGCATGAAACAACAACTCTTAATTTAGAAACAATACAGTTTGGCTGTAATCCTGAACTTTGAGTGTTGTTGTACTATATAGACGAGAAAAGGCAAGTACGACTTTTTGATTGTGTGCCTGGCTTTGAGACCTGACTGCAGGTGTGAGCATGAACCAGTTTTGACCTTGCTTACGACATTATTGACACCTCACATCTTCAACAGTCAGACAGAACAGGCATCTGGTTCTTCATCATCTATAAATGCATCTGGACTTCCTCAACTGTTCTTAAGGAGAGAAATCTCCACAAGCTCATGAAGAAAGCAGAAGCCCTTGTAGAGGTCAAGACTCCAGACATGGAATTCGGTGAAAAGCAAATGACTGTGTTAAACAGGTTCTGCAGCAGGCAGAGAGTCCATGAAGCAACAGATCCAACAGGACGAGGCACAAACAGAAGCCGGTTAAAAGCTGGGACAAAATCAGATACAACACTAGGTCTGGCAACGGCGAGGATGGGTTGAGTACGAGCATTAGAGGCAGGATTAGATTAGATTAGACAGGTTGTAGGCAGGAGGGATCCAGTGACAAAGACAGGAAGCGATGCGGACCACTGCTTGTTCAGGAGAAGGCAAAGGCAGAAGGCTACTGCGTTCAGCCGGACTCTCACCAAAGCAGCGCTGCATCCTGCACTGATGACACGCCGAGCCTGGCTCATCAGGGCTCTGAGGGAAGTGGTCCGTGTGTGGATGAACCCTGCTCCCTCTCTCTACCCTTCTTAAAACATAAGCATGTCCCACTTACAAGGTTCTGGAACGTGACCTCGGGTGTTGCCACACCCTCATGTGGTTGTGGCCTTTACTTTTACTGCCACTTTCCGTTCAAGACTTATGGACCCAGTTTGGCTCCATGTGATGGCAGGTAGGAGCGTGGACAGTTCCGCAGCAAGGTAATGCTTTGATACAAAGGAGTATGGATTCATCCATGCATACATATGCAACTACATGCAACAATGAAGAAAAAGCTGTTTGAATAAATCCATGTACACTATGCTACGGGTGGCACGGTGGTGTGGTGGTGAGCACTGCTGCTTACAGCAAAAAGGACCTGGGTTTGAGGTCTCTGGCTTCCTCCCACAGTCACAGGTTATGCAGTCAGGTCAGCTAGAGACTCAAAAAGCTGTGAGTGGTTTTGTCTATATATATGTGGACGAAGACCTGCCCAGGGTTCACCCACCAACAGCTGGAATAGGCTCCGGTGTCCAGCATCATGCTACAAGAAGCGAGCCCGTGGTAAAAGACACGACTGGCAGCTTACGGGGCACGAGGCTGGGAGTCTGACTGTGGAAAGGCTGGAGTACGTATAGTAGGACTGTACAGGGGAAAGCCTATAAAATCACAGTGACGATACTGCAGAATGGTAGAACGTAAGTAAAGCTGCCAGCTGTGACACCATGGCTCACAACAGAGCCATTCAAACTTTCCAGCAGACGTCTAAATGTTAGTGCTCGTCTGGGTTGGTCTGCAGACTGGTAGGAACCCGAATCCAAACCATGAACCCGAACATCCTTTTAGAAGGTTCTGTAGAGCGAGGTAAGGTCTGTCTGCAGGTTATTCAGACTGGTCTCGATCGGCTCTGCAGCTGGAGCACCTGCTTCTCATAGGTTTGGCAGGTCTTATCGCTAACAGTCTAGTAAACCGCTGCTTCTAGGGTAACTTGTGTCACCAATGGTTCCTACAAAACAGAACACAGAGACCAGAACGGTCACGTTAAGTCTGCATTACCTGGTAGAACAGAACCGACAAAAACATAACAGCACACACCAGGAGCCCAGCTGGAGCTGGCTGACACCCAGCAGGTGCCAGTAAAAGCCGTTTCCTACTTATTACTACAGAGTAGGAACACGGACTGCGCTTGTCTGGTAGTGGCGGCACTGAATGACCTCACACATAGTGTTGTATGGACGGCATGCGGCACTGACCCCTGACCCCTGACCCCTGCCACTCGTGAGCAGCTCTTGCCATCATGTTCATCAGACCCCCAGTGTTACGGCCAAACAACCTCACAATGAAAATGCCTCCACATTTCCTTGGTTTCACAAACACGGACTGAAACAAAAAGCCCTTATCGGACCTGCGTATTATTCACCGTGTTAATTGAAGGGAAAATAAATGTATTGTGCATCTCGACTGTGCTGTTAAAACAAGATAAGACCCACGTGAGCCAGTATGAGGCAGCGGCCATTGAATGAATTGTTTAATAGAGAAAGTGTGAACAAGTTGGAAACAGTTCTTTCCCTCTTTGGGCTGAGTCATGTGACCCATGTGGCAGTCCCCCTGAACATTTCACTGATTGTCACTGATGCTGGTGTTACCGGCACCAGACCTCTGGGAATCTGGACCTGCAGCAAGCGATACACAGGCTGGGAAACAGTAGATCCAGGAAGAGCAGACGTTCTCAGTGTCTCGCCCAAGCGAGTGCTCATTTATTAATGCACAACTCAGGTTCAAATTATATTAATGAAAACAAAAACGTTGCGCCATATTTAATAAGACATATTTATGTGTCTATACATACGTACACAATACAAGTGTAGTATGAAAATATGAATTTAAACTTATGGTCTTTGGGTTAATCCGTGTCCTCTGCTCCCTGACGCCACACTTCAACCGTCTGTAGCAGCGCTAGCTAAATGCTACAGCAGTAGCTGCCAGCTAGCTTCAACAACATATTGAACTCACATTCAGCTCTAATTCCAGTTGTGTGCTCAGTTCCATCATCAGCCATTTGTGTTGGTTAACCTGCAACCTGTCTGTGTTTAGTGTTTAGCATCTACCTCTGTCCTGTCCTATCCAGTGGAGAAACACCCTCCTCCCTAGTCAGTTCCTGTTTGCTCAATCATCTCTAGGTCAAGTCCGAGTGCCAGAGAGGAGTCCGTGATCCGTGCACCACAGTTCGTTCCAATCCTGTTCCATCCTGGGGAAGCTGGAGAGACCCCCAGTGATTCTGTTGGTTCCTCGTATGTTGCAGCGTGCAATCAACAGCTTCATCTGTCACCTGGTTCTCCTGTGGTTCTGTTGCTGATATGTCAACAGATCCTGGCGGCTCTGCTTGTAGTGGGACTGTAACTGGTGTTGGTGTACTCTTCTGCTATACGTCATCTGTCTCAGTGGCTGAAACTGTGGAGCTACAGCTCTAAGCTCACTGTGTGGTGTTGTCTGAGGAATACAAGGTTCAACCGTTGTCCTTTCATACACTGGTATGCTTCTGAAGCAGCAAGTGTGTCCTAGGCACACGCTGGTTGTGCTCTACTGGTTCCAAAGGCAAGTCATGTGAAGACAGCAGTAGGTTCTGGTGCAGGACACGTAAGGTTTTATCCCCAGTTTTATCCCCCTGCGCGCTATGCAAAGGACCACCGCCAACCCTTTCCACAACATGGTGCACACTCTTTTTTACCTGGGCCACCCCGCTCAGACATGTTTCTCACCAGTACACGGTCCCCTGGCTGCTCTATGGCACTTTTCACATGCCTGTCATAGTATTGCTTACCCTTAGCTGAACTCTTTCTGTTGTTTTCAGAAGCTATTTTATATGCTTCCCGCATCCAAGAGGCCCATGTCAAAAAGCAGATCTGACAGGTAGGCGTGGGAATCCTCCATAGAGGAGAAAGAATGGTGAATAACCTGTTGCCTCGTGTCTGGGACTGTTGTACGCATGCACAGTGTGGGGCAGATGGTTCTTCCACTGGGACTTTTTCTCCTCCTGCAGTGTGCGAAGCATCTGTAAGAGAGTCCTGTTCAGACGCTCCACTGGATTCCCCTGCGGGTGATACGGAGTGGTTCAAGAATGAGCTATTCCTGCAAACCGCTGGAGTGTCAGAAAGAGGCTGTTCTGGAACTTCTACTATCACTTTGCTGATGGGAATATCTTCCCTGTGGGCAGCGTAGATGTTTTCAGGAGTGATGATGGGTTGGCTTCAAGAAGGTAAGCTGTCTGTAGTGAGGTGGGATGGCAGCATGTCATCCTCTTTCATCCAACTTTCCTCTCTGACATGGCCTTCTAGTTGCAAAGGATAATGTGGCAGCCTTTCACTTGCCTGGTATTTTATGGTGAAGTGGAAGTCGGCTAGCTCACCAACCCATCGATATCCGAGGTGTCCCTGTGGTGGGTCTATGGCTAGTTACTACTACTACACTAGGAGCCTCTATGAGTTTAAGTGGCGTAACCTAATACCATGCTCTCTGAGACGGCACAGTACCCAAGTCTTCTCAAGTCTTCAACATGGTCTTGGGAGGAGCCATTACCATCTGAAAAATGTCGGGTCTCATTTCAGTAACTTCCTCCAGAATGCCTCAAACTGTCCTATTGTTGAGGTGAATGTCATGTTTAGTAATCTTCTGGATTGGAATTTTAACTATCTTTGTTGGCCCTCTGGGGACATTTATTAATCTCACTGCCAATCTGAAATCCTGCCCATCCCTCAAAGGGAACGTCAGTGCCATTAGCTGCAGCCACTTGTAAAGACTTGTCAGGAAGGACTCAGGTGGCTGAATTTGAACATGAAAGTATTCTCCATTCAGGTTCTTCCCACCATGGGAGTCCAGCAGCACTGTGAGTGGACTCCCTTCATAGCGCATGAGACCATACATCGCTTCCCAGTGAACCGTGCTATGGGTTTCCTCAGTGGTGGCTGACATGTTCCGTTTCGTTGTTCAGCACTGGATCTTTTTGCGGGTGTAACCTGTGCGGGGGGATTCTCATGGTGGTGAATGGCTCCGTCTCCAGTGACCTCCCCCCGGCGTCTTCCTTTGCAGACAGCCGATAGCTCGATGTCCAGCCTGGCCACAAATGAAGCAGCGAGGACAAGTCATTTTGTTTCACTGCACACAGTCACTGGTCTGGTCTGACCATCTGTGCCAAGTGTTGCTGGTCTACTGGCTTTGCGGCATCACTGTCTTGGTCAAGCTGAGCTGAGTTTTACTTGGACCAAAGCGTCTGATTCTGTCTGCTTCCTCACTAGTGGATTTTGTGATTTATCATCACTAACCTAAGGATCAGTTAGAAGAGACTTGAGATCATGCCTAACATAGCTGTTCTTATCATTCAACCCCTGGTTGACCTTCAATGTCTGACGAAATGTACCCTGTACTAGCTTCCTGTCATAGTGGAACTCTGCACCCGGCTGCTGTGACTCAAAAAGTACACGCTGCTCTAACCCAATGATACGATGGTACTTAGCTCTTGAAAGAGCTCCGTCCTGTTTTTATCTCTGATATGAGAGAGTAGAAACCTTTTTCTTCTACAGTCAAGTCATCTTTGCTACTCAACATCTCTCTGAATACTATAAGAATTAATTCAGGCTCAAAAAACCTTCTCGCACACCTTCATCTCTTTGTTTACGTAGACTATTGTATGAGTCAGAAATGTGTCCACTATGTAGCTTCTGTGCTTTCTGCGTGAGAGCAGTGCTGCAGCATCACTAGACCGTATTACCTGGTCTCCTGTCCTGGAATACGGACTATTTTTACCACAAGGGACACCAGCCGCACGTTGGGTGTGTCTTGGCTGACTCTGCGGTGGCAGGGCTCCTGACTCTGGCCGCTCTTCCTACATGTGATAAATGTCTCTGGCCTCCGCGGGAGCGTCATCGCAACTGTTGCTATGCGGTGCTGGTGGATGCATAGGAATACCTCTGTCCACTTTGGTTGGTGTTGTTGGCTGGGTTGTTCAGGACATGGTGGGTGTGGCATCTTCTCCTGGATTGGTGACTCTGGCATCAGCGCAGGTGTAGCCTACACCTTTGATTCCACCAGCACCTGTGGGTGGATCAGATCACTCAGTGTGTCATTGAGGAGGAGCTGAGTCACACCTTCATCTTCCAGGGCTCTCAGTTTCTCGCTCCTACTGTGGTCAATAGTCAGGTCATACAGTTCTGGTTCGCTCAAATCCTCAGTAAGGCCGGTCACGCTGCCGTCATCGACTGTAGTTGTGAACGTCTGCAGATCTTGCTGAGATTTGACAACCTCTTCTGAATTCTGAAGATTAGCGTCGCCGCGGCATGACAGTAGCCGTCATGTGACACGCAGCCTTCTCTCTTTGGACACGGGTTCACATCAGTTTCTACTGTACTTTGCTGGGCGGTTGCACTGGCCAAATCCCGGACGAGCCCGGACGTTACTGGTACCAGACCTCTGGGAGTCTGCACCCCCTGCTGCCCGTGTGCGACACAGCACCCGTTGTGTGCTCAGTTCCATCGTCAGCACATAACTCTAATTCTAATGGCTCAAAACAAACTATGGGGTTTTTTCTTTATGCCCACACTAAATTATTTGCTACTACACTGACATTACTAATTCAAGCGATAAAGGTCAGAGGTCAAACATGTGCAAGTCAAGCATACACAACGTGAGTGTAAACGTGTGTGTGTAATTGTAGTGAGCTGCATTAACAAAGAATTATATTTTATATCAAGATATTAAAATGATGGAACCACCAAGAAACCCACAGACCTGTGACTTCAGGGTTATTAGTTCAGAGAATATGTGGAACTATGGTTTGTTGAGTTTGTGCAGTGAGATCATTGCACCATGACTCACATTAGTAAACTCCATATCAGGTCAGGTGTCGGCACAGAAAGTCTAAACATGATTACACATGTTTCTCTAATTGGTTTGTGTCCTACATCCTAGTTCGGTAACAACTCCACCCTGACCACAAACGACTGGAACAAACCTGTCAGTAGCCACATTATTACACCAGCTGACCAGAGAGCACAGCAGCTCACACTGATGAACAGGTGTCACTCACCAAACCGCAGATCAACGCACACCAACATGTGACGTTCAATTCACTTTATTTATGTACAATTTACAACAAATGTCATCTCAAGAATATAGAAACCCATCACATCCCACACTGAGTAATATTTTAACTGAAACCAAATCGAATGAACCTCTTCTATTTTTGATTTACTTGGTTGACTGTGGAGTCTGTCTGGTCTGTGTGTGTGAGTTGTCGTCTGTGTCTATACTATCAGCAGAACCAGGCTCATGTGCGTACAATAAACAGAAATACACACACACACACACACACACACACACACACACACACACACATACGTATGTATGTATGTATGTATGTATGTATGTGTATATATATATATATATATATATATATATATATATATATATATATATATATATATATATATATATATATATATATATATATATATATATATATATATATATATATATGGGTGTGTGTGTGTGTGTGTCTCAGTGTTCAGCTGCTGGTCCAACCATCCTGCCTGTGTCTGTTGCTGCTTGTGTTGTTGTTGTTGTTGTTGTTGTTGTTGTTGTTGTTGTTGTTGTTGTTGTTGTTGTTGTTTCACCCCAACCGGTCAAGGCAGATGTTCTCCCACTGATCCTGGGTCTGCTGGAGGTTTCTTCCTCTATAGATTTTTTCCACTGTTGCTACTAAAATGTACAATTTATTGATTGGCTCCAATTCAAAGCTGCTTTATGTGGATTTGTGGGTTTAATTGTGTCAGGTCTTAAACCTTCCTTGTAAAGAGCCTTGAGATAACTGATGTTGTGAATTGGTGCTATATAAATAAAGTTGAATTGAATTGAATACAACGACTATAAGTACAAGTGCAGCAATACCAACACCATGATGACATCATTTGTGAAGACATAAATAAATGAATACATACATAAGAGGAAGGTATATCATAACATAACACATATGCACATTGTTGCTCATATAGTTTGTTCTATTACCCCAAAACAGTGAAACAACATCATTCACCGCTTGTGGTGATACAAGCATTGGTGCCCAGTGCCACTAGCAGAAACCAGGGTGATGGGGGAAGGTGGTGAGTGTGTCCCTACCGTCCCAATGAAAGGACCCAGTAACCAGTGCGCCACACACCCCTCAGGCAGCCGAGTTCCTTCAAACACTGTGAGCTAGTGAACCTGGAAGAACTGCTGCTGTTTGAAGGCAGAGGTGGTCACAGCAAATACTGATGGGATTTAGATTCTCTGCTGTTCATTCACTGCATTTATGAAAATAAATGTTCAACACTTCCATTTCTGAAAGCTTTCTTTGGTTACAGCATTCATTCACACCTGTCTGCACAGGACTGTATATGTAAATGGTGAAGCTTGAAATTACATTCCCTTTGTTGGAAGCAGTATCAAGATATATATATGGCTTATAGCTGAGATTGATATCAGAAATCAGACCTGTATCAGATCTACGACCTTATGCAACATTTGAAAAAAATCTAATTTGTCGTCAGACTTCTTTGACTCACACAAGAGCAAAGACAGAGAGAAACCCAGCAAACACCTGCCGTCTTACTCGTAGACCTGTTGTCATCGGCGCGTCAGGGTGAGCGACACTTCAACGCTTAAACGGTCTCAAGGTCAAACACTTGTTTCATTGGGACAGGCAGTATCATTTCAGTCTGGCCGTCTGTTCGCAGGCTCACTGTGAATATCCTGTCAGTCAGCGAGGACAGGAAACAGGCAGCCAGTGCGTTGTCTGCCTGGCTCTGCTGGGACGCAGGGCTCAGGCCTGTCAGGTGGGGGTCAGCCAGGTGAGGCAGACAGGGGAACAAAGAATCAGCAACAATCACTCGCCTCCTCCTCCTCCATCCCGTCTGCCTTCCCTTCCCCTCAGAACAATCACCAGCAGGAACAGGAACAGGAAGTGATGTAGAGAGGAGGGTGATCTAACCAGGGCAATTCCTCTGGTCAGACGGGGAAAGGAGAAGGTAGAGACAAGCATGGAAATGAGAAAAGATAGAAGAGGATGGCAGGGCATCCTGTGCGGGCTTCCTATTTATAGACCATCCCAGACTTCAACATGTTGCCTGTGGTTGTAGTGAACAACATCTACTGTGGCAGTGGTAACGTACATATGAGTGTGAACAGTAATTCATATATAGACTGATATATAGACTCAGGTATATTAGTTGGTTAATGTTTTGTAGGTTTACGGGTTATTTTTCTGCTCTGTGGTGGATGATGATGTTATTCTAGGAATTATACATGACCACTAATATTCACATCCAGAGTCACTCTCTATAATTCTTCCAAGTGTTTTGATTCTAAATGCAGCTCGTCCTGCTGACAGATGTCAAAGTTGCGCCGTGACCGCCCTGTGCACGGTGATCCCAGCTTCCGTGTTGTTATTTTGACTAAAGCAGGGCTGACCGTGTCTTCCCTCTGTCTTCCTTGGGAATGCAAGCAGGCATGTGGCATTGGGAGTCAGCAGGCCATTCCAGCTCTCATAGCACAAAGACAAGCATGTGGCACTTGACAACGATGCCCAATGAACGACGCGTGTTCCCACAAGCCTCAGCGGCCGTGCCTTTTAAGACGCGGCTGAGAGGTCCCTGCCCTGAAAGGCGACACTTCCTTGCGTCTTTTCTTTCTCCACACTTGCGGACTCTTGTCTGTCCTCGGCTGCTAATTTCCATCACACTTTCTCTTCTGAGCAGTGGGACGAGCCTGAGCTGTGTGTTATTAATACTATTGTTAACTGCACACTCAAGGCTGGCCTCCTCAATTCAGCTCATCGTGTTACGGGTATATTGTGCACAACAGAGAAATTGCCAGTCCTGCTTTATATAATATCATCTATAAATATCAGAGGCAATGCCTTGGCCAATTATGGTGTGATTGTCACAGTGTGTCTGGCCACGGTCTGCCAGACGTTCTTCTTGATCTAAGAGCTTGAAGTGTCATTTGTGACCCTGAAGATGAAGCAGTAGATTATTTTAATGGTGCATTCTAGAAATGAGTAATCACTGTGTGTCAGACTAGGAACAGTCTCACATGCAAGTTTCCACACACCAGATAAACTGCTACAGCTTAATTTGCCCACATCTGTCAAACTGCAGGAAGATTTGATGTGACGCAGCGACCTCTAGCGGACGAGGCGACCTCACCGAGGAACCAGATGAAGCCGCTGTGTGTCAGCGTGACGCTCTCACCAAGACGTGGTCGTTTCCAGCTTTTCTCGAGCTCAAGCTGTTCTACATGTCTTGTTATTGTAATTAAAATATAGCTGGTCAGATGCTTACGTTTTGAAGCGCACACAAACAGGCCTCTTTACCAAAGACAGGAACGCAGGAACTGGGAGGTTGTCTGGGATCCAGGTGTCTGGGAGGCCAAGCAGTTGGTGACACAGACCATGACAATAGTCCACCAGACAATGTTCACGGTCACCATTACAGTTTGCTTTGTCTGGCGCGTCTCTGCTGTACTGAGGACTCAGGCGTCGGGGACCAGTAGGGGGCGATGAGGCTCTGCCCGGCCGCGTGTCATCATTTAGACGAAGAAGAAAACAAAGCGGAAGAAAACGCGCCATTACAACAGGAAGCTCGCAACGTGAGCGTTTCGTTGGCGTGCACTCTATTCGAGAGGTGCAGTTTTCTCCCCATTGCTGGTTTTTGGTATTTTCTTCAAAGGATGGCCTACAGAGGACAGGGACAGAAGGTCCAGAAGGTTATGGTGCAGCCCATTGTATCCTTTTTTTTTTACCGCAGGGATGACAGGCTTTCTTAAACTGGATGCTACAACTATTAGCAGCTGAGCTAAGCTGGGTAGCTGCTAGCTGTTATATTTCATTAAAGTGAGCGAGGGGAGAATGATACTAGAGCGGAAGAAATATAATCCAATTAACATGCGGCTTCCTTTATATTTACTGAACAGTTTAATTGCAGGAAATACTTTTCAGTGGCTTAATGTGACGTCAGGTGGCCGCGACAAACAAGTAGCATTAGCTAAAAATGTTCCGGCATTAGCATACAGACGCGGAACGTTAGCTTTAGCTGCTTGAATATAAAGATGTGCGGCTTCCTGTTTATTAAATATCTTCCCTTTGAACTGCTCTCACATAGGACGAGCAACACAACAAACACGCTACTGTGCAATGTAACCAACTTTTACCTTTTGCTGTAGTAAATGGATATTTGTATTGTGCACATGTGTGACTGGACCAAGCCCTTTGAACTTCCTTAACTTTATATACCAGAACCTAATCTTTCGGTATCTACAAAATGTAAGTATTGGGTTTAGGCTCATTTTCTAGCTTTTTGCGTCTGCAGAGCTACAAACTAATACACTGCTCCTCACATTTGCAGCGCTCGCGGATCCAGGTTTGGCTGTATGAGCAGGTCAACATGCGGATAGAGGGATGCATTATTGTGAGTATTTTCTTTATATGATGGTACATATATGTGTATAGTGTGTGTGTGTGTGTTTTTTTTAACTTTGTTTCACAGAGTGGGATAAGCTGAGCAATGTGTCAACAGAGCTACTAGTTTGCTGTAACCCATGAAGTAACGAAACACTAAATTCCCAGTCAGGACAATATTGGGGCTTTTGAACAAGGTTGTTTAAAAATTTTCCACAGATTAGAAATGGTTCGTGTGACACAAACCACCTAAATGTGGTTGTGGAACTCACATCTCTGACATCTCCACCTCAAACTACTGCAAACCTGTTGTGTGCATTTCACATATTTTGTCACATAAGTTTCTGCATAATAATCCGTGACGTCGAAGCTTTCTAGCCTGTACTTTCACAAAAGGTTCCACTCATGAGCATCGTTGCAAGAGCTCCTTTGTGACTACTGACCTCTAGTGTCCAGGCTTCGCGTAGCAAACACTGACTTAATGTTCCACTCTTACAAGGTGTAGTGGCTGTTTGATTTACAGGTACAGTTTTGTGATCAATGCTTGTGTAGTTGATGAGATTCTACTGTAATAAAAACTCATGCTCTATACTCTAATATACCTTAAATACATTATAAACTTATTCAACCATATCCTTGTATTAGGCCCCAACCTTAAACACAAGTCTCTTCAAAGCTGATCTATGGGCTAAACTGTAGCTCAAAAATCAAACCCTGCAGTGAATTTGTTACAGCCCATCAGTTGTCTGTGATGCCTGTCTGAATGAGATGCTTAACCTGAATAGTATGCATAGGCTCGCTGAGTATGTCTACTTAAGCTGAGTAAATTTAAGAATGCTTCTTTGATGTCCAACGACCTTGAGGTTACCATTTCAGATAATTTTGTATAAAATGTTTTGACAATGTGGCTAAACCTCTTATGTAGGACAAGTGTCAAGAGAGACATGAGACTGGCCAGCCAAATGTTTTAGGTCATCTCCCCATCGTCACCGCTGGAGCTTTTAGCTACCTTACTGTTCTGTTTTTCCAGGTCTTTTTCGTGTTACAGCTACAGATGCGTTTTTATATATATGTGTGTGTTCACAAGCTGATTCTTGACAACAGGACGTGAAGGTTTTATTTGGCAGCTTTGTAGCTATGTCAATGATATATTGTGAACAACCTAAAACACGACGCACAGTTGGTGAATTCAAAGTTTTAACTAAGACAAAGGGCATGAGTCCAGTTAAATCAAGCATTTGCTTCACTGTTTTAGGGTTTTGACGAGTACATGAACCTGGTTCTAGATGATGCTGAGGAAGTCCACATGAAGACTAAGAACAGAAAGCCTCTAGGTAAGTGTACATCGGAGACGTTCACACCTGCTGTTTATGGATTTGTCTCAATGTTTAGCTTAAGGCAGCACACGAGACAGTTGAACACAACCACTAACCTTTTTTATGATCCTATTACAACCTTATGGTAGTAACAGTACGTCTACAGCCTGGGTACAAACCAGACCAGTATGAGCAGTCTTCCTTAAAACTTGATTTCTATCTGCACTTGTAGTGTAAGTCTCCCTATAGTCCTAATGAAATGTAAGAGACTGCTTGAGCTGGCAGGCAGAATTTCTCGGCTGAACATTTTCTGCTCATTATCACTGCTTTTGTACCTTAAAGCTGCACTCCTCCTGCTGAGGCCATTGCTGGGAAACGTGTATCTGGTTTAGTGATGCTGTACTGGGTTGCTTAATGGAAATAAACAATAATGGCATCATCTGTCTGTCTTTGTGCCATGTGGCCTTACAATGTCCCACCTAGAAGCTCAGTCACACTTTGTTCAGATGTTGTTCACCTTGATGTGAATTTATTAGTGTCTCAGAAAATGATCCCTAACTAATAAGCTGTCTTTCACACCAGTATGTTATTTAAGGACATATGTTGGACAACTGAGAGCATTCTGTGTAGTGTAGCCAAGAGATCTGCAGAAATGCGTGTGGAATGAAGGACTGACTAAGGACCATTTTTTTAACACCAATTTAGAAAGTTTTAATTCAGATGACTTCAATAATACTATGTCTTCCAGTTTTTCACATTCAACCGACAAAGTACAAAAGTGTGGGTGTGACCTGACTTGTGATTCTCTCCCTCTGTCATGTCTCTCAGGCAGGATCATGTTGAAAGGAGACAACATTACCCTGCTGCAGAGTGTGTCCAACTAGGACGGCAGACGCCTGAAATCTCAACCTTACTACAAAGAAATGCTTTCCCTTTTTGTTTTTCCAAGCGATATTCAGTATGTTTGTACGGCATAATTGTGTAGTTTTTCCTTCCTGGAATAAAACGTGCTGTTTCTTACTGCTGCTCCTACTCTTTGAGTTCCGCTCAGTGCAAGCCCGAGGGGTTTCGTGGATGTTTGGCTCAGTGAACTAAAGCGCCGCGTAGTGGCGGACCTCGGTGTCGCAGTCACCGATGTAGGTCAGAGAACGGTTCGTTTGCTCAAATGGAAGTTAAACGTGAAGGTTTATGTGTTCATACAGAGAAGCGGCTGTGCTGCGTATGCTGAGGCCGGCAACGTGTCTTCAATGACCACGTGCACAATTCAAACGGTGTCCACGCAGAATGTGCGTAATTACTAGATAAACATGCACGTGCAGGCTGCTGGAACGTCAGCTGCACATTTGAACGGCTCGTGTGCCCGAGCACGTCATGAAATGGAAGCTTGGCCTCGGTGGCCGCGTGTTGTCTGGACGTAGCTGTTCGTGCTGAGAGTCTCATCTCGGTCCCGGTAACAAACAGTTGGATTGCGGTAAAACTGCTGAACGTGGTTGCGTAGTAGGTTTCTACGCAACGTGTCCCTGTTCAGTTGACTGGGAAGCCCCTAGCGCGGAGCTGCCAACGCCCGGCGTACAAACACAAATAAAGGATACGGTATGGAAATAATGGCACTTCTTCATATTACTAACGTGTAATTGCGGTTTGCTTTTAGGTCTAATATTGCCAACCTAAGCAATGTTCTATATCTGTGTTGTATGGCTGGAATTCTTTCCGTTTAGATTTGCCGTCCAGCATCCGCTGAGGTTAGCTTGCTAGCCAATTTCGGACCACAGCAGTTAGCACAGCAAGCAAACACCGGCCCGACTGACAAATGCACCTTTTGGTTTGGTGTAGCGCCCACATTTACGCCGACAGCTGTAGTGTAAGGATAGATACTCTCTCTGTTCGCCATGAAGAAAAGTCAGTAACTTAATGTAGAAAAGGATGCGACAAGTCGCCTCTTAGCTGGTTAACGAGCCGAATGTACAACAAACGTTAGTCTCATTTTTGGTCTAAGATGTTATTGCAAAAGATGAGACCGACGGCAACAAACACGTATTTATATCTAACTAAAGGGGGCTGTAGTAGTTGTTACGTTAAACAGCCAGCAGGAAGGGGGGGCGGGATGTGGCCGAAAATCAGAGGGCAGTAGAACTAGCGCATCCAAGCTAAGGCTAATTTTAATAGCTGCCATCTGTGAGGTACGTTAACATGTTGTGTAGTTACAGTGACATTTACACGTGCGTGCCTGTTGTACTATTTCGTCGCTCGTGGTGATAGTTTGTTACCTGCCAACGTTGGGCAGCTGGTCGTGTGTATGTCGAGTCGAGAAAAATGCTTGTGGGTAACATCTATTTGGATCTTGTGTCAGATGAACTTGTGACGTCGAAGACGTGACGCTTGATTTGTTGATGGTATAGTTTTGTAAAAGCCCTGCTTCGATGGATGCTCTCTGCCAATTTGGATATGGATGCATCACACTAATCCTGCGCTGCTTTCACTACTAAAGGTCAGCATAGTCTCCCCGCTGGCCTACAAACACAAATGCCTGGATTAAGTCTGGCAGCATTATTGTGGCTGCAGCCACCCTCTGTTGTCTTTAACTTGGAGTTTGTCTAATACTTCTCTAAGAGCTTATGAGGTTTCCTACAGTGACCGTTCCACGGAAACGTGTTCTTTATGTCCCACCAAATGAATTAAGGCATGTGCCATTGAGTTATTAATGCCTTAACCTTTATATGCTAATCCACGTGTTCTTCAGACGTTGTCTGTGCTTCACTGTTCTTAACAATGAGATTAATTTATAGATTTCTTTGGTGTTGTGATTTATTTTTCTGAAAACTGGATCATTTGACCAAATGGAACTACACAATGTAAAAGCTGTAAGAAGATATATTGCTGAGAAACAAATTTTCCTTTCAAATTTCTAGTCACGTTGCAAATGTTTTGGGGCTAAACACTGTGTGTGGTTTGCTGCCGATTGGGTCTGTAACTGTCTGTTTTGCTGCAGTTTAGACTGTAGCCACAGTTTCTTAAGTTTGAAAGTATCAGATGTCCATGGTTTGAAAACTGCTTGTCTCAGTGCCAGGCTCCACTGTGTTCATAAATGTCAATTAGCTGGTTATTGCAAGACGGAAACCTGTTCTTAAATCACATTGGCTCACTGTTTTACTAAAAACTGAGTAATCTGTTATTATTTTATTAATAAGTACTAAGACAACAAATGAGATTTTAGAGCAGCAGTACATGTACAACAGAAATTAGAAATATGTCTGTTACAATAGCGGACTAACCAGTTACCTTTTCTTGAAATTGTTTATTTTTTGCTTGCAGATGGTAAAAGCTGCTGAAACTACGTACATTCAGTGCATTTTACATGTATGAATAATACATTTTAAATGGAAATACTGCTACTACTACAGCTCAGACATAACGTCAGTCTTGACTATCCTGTTGGACCTTCGTGGCTTTTAATACTTAGAAATGAGGAGACAGGAAGGTCTCAACATGAGTCACCACAGACCAGAGTCCTGCAAACACATACATGCAAAACTCTGTACCCCCTCTGTATCTGTGTAGTCACTCACTTTAAAATGAATTCAGGTTTTTTATCAGTGAATGATCTGATGATAACTAACTGCGCTGTGCTGTGAACTACTGTCAGAGCACACTACTCAGCTCCAGGGGGGTGTTGCACAAAGGTAGACTTCAGATAACCAGGATCAGTGAAACATCCTGGTTTGACCTTTTATTTTAAATGAATCCTGGTTTGTTCCTTTGTACGTTTACCAAGTGAAGATGAGAAGGAGCCGCAAAGTCCAGCCTGGTGTAGATGGCAGGGATCAGTGTTTAACAGACCACAGGTATCAATCACAGAATGACTTATTGAACATGGACTAAACACACGGAGCTGAAGCTTATTATGGAGACGTACGAATAGGTGAAACACATACTGTGTAAAAAGATAAATACAGCCAATAAATAAAGAAAGAGAAAAGCCTGGCAGACAATAGAGGATCAGATGAATGTCAGTAATCCACAAACAGTCAATAAGCAGTGATCCAGAGAAATTAAGTCATATTTAAAATGTTCAAAGTTGCACATTTGCAGCCTCCACAATAAAGGCTTTAGATGTGATCATCAGCTGTCTTTACAACACTTTAGAGTTCTTGTTGTTAATACTGTAGTAGTAATAATAATAATGTGCAAATGATTGTCATTACAACTAGTTATGGAACCTTTACAGTAGCTGTGGATTCTAGATTGAATAGAACCTCACATGGACCTGACTGAAACAGACTTTGCATCAATAGTTCAATCTCCACAGTAACTTAATTCAGTGTCCTTCAATCTGCATTTGTGCGAGTTGAGTCCAGGGTAAGTATTCAGCCCTGGTGGGGCCTTCTAGGGGTAAACTAAGGGGCGTCAAAGCTCAAAAACACACACAAGGGTTGGATAGAACAGCCTTTGTGGGTGTTACATCCAAGCAATGAACGCGTGTGGGTCATCCAACCGTTCATCTAGATCAGGGGAGCCCAATACGACGATCGCGATATACGCAAAGGTAGTGGGTAGATCGCATAGCATTAAAAACATAGACGTCAGCCTACAAAGGTCGCCAGTTCCATTCGTGCCAGATCTTGACATGGCGACTCCGTGCGCATGTGGAGAATTCTGATTGCGACCACTCTGAGTTGTTGCTACACGCGTGTGATGGCTTTGCCGAGGGAAATTCGAGCACTCTGTCAGGAGATTACAGAGTTTTTCCGTGTAGCTAAACATGTAGAATACAACCAACTAAATGACGATCAGTGGCTGCTAGACTTGGCATTTTTAACCGATCTGACCAACATGTTGAATGACCTTTAACGTAGAGCTGCAAGGAAAAGACAACAACGTGATCAGTATGATCAGCTCAGTTAATTGTTTCAGACGAAAAATGCAGCAGTCTTCACCCTCCTGTACGTATAGTTAACATTTAACATATTTTATATTATGTCAAGTTCAAGTCTGTTTTTTGTCTATAACACTTAATTCACAACTAAAGTCCTCTTAAAAATCCAGGCAGGATGGTTGAACACAACTTTGAGTCTGACAATACCTAGAGATGAGAATAGAGAGAGACAGAAAGAGAGAAACACAACTAGGAGAGAACAGAGACAAAGTTAGTCACATGTGGACATGGAGGCATGTTAGTGGATGGAATAGATAGAAAACCAGAGGAGCTCAGTGAATGAAGGAGGTTCCAGCATCTAAGCCTGTAGCAGCTGAACTAAGAGATGGATCAGAGAAACCAGAGCCATCTGGAACCATCAGCTTTGTCACAAAGGAAGGTTTCAGCCTAGTTTTAAAGCAGAGAGGGCGTCTGCTGCTAGAACCTGAACTGGAAGCTGGTTCCACATAGAGGAGCTTGGAGCTAAAGGCTCTGCCTCCCGTTCTACAGGTAGAAACTCTAGGAACCACCAGTAGACCAGCTCTGAGAAGCAAGGTTCTGTTGGAGCAGAAGGAGCCATGAGGTCTAAGACAAGATGGAGCTTTATTATGAAGAGCAGGACAGAGAAGCTAATGTAGGAGAAATGTGACGTCTCTTCCTGAGTCCAGTCAGACTCTGGCTGCAGCATTTGAATTAACTGGAGGCTTTTTAAAGAGTCATTGGTTCAAACTATGAGCAGGGAGACACAGTCGTCCAGCCTGGAGGAACTAATGCAGGGATTCATGTTTCAGCATCACTCTGTGACAGGATGCTCCTCATTTTAGCAACATTCCTCAGGTGGAAGTAGGAGGTTCTGGAGGTCTCTATAATGTTTCATGGTTCCACGGTTCACTCTCCGGCCTGGAGGCTTTCTGCTGAGATCCTGAAGCTTTGACTTAAGTCTAGTGTTATTGAGTTCTACCATCTTGGTTTAACAGGAAACCACACAGCTGCTGATCCACATACTGCTTTTTTTTTTTTTTGTTGTCAGCGTCTAAGGTTCTGCATTGTTTGACTGAACCAGATTTTTTTTCACAGTGGGATTAATGAAGTTTGATGAATGTTATATGTTGAGGAGCAAATACAAAGTGCTTGTGTTCACTGAGATTCTTTGTAGATGTTCTGAGTTTGTATAAAACCACTCAACCAATAGCAGGCCAGTATCATAGAAGGACATCAAGGGTGCGTGCTTCTGTAGACAGCAGTATTTACTTTGTTTTATGGTGAGTGTCCTGTTAAATGATGCCTTTTCTTTTTTGTTTTTCTGTTCCAGATCTTGGATGAGTAGTGAAGACTGTAAAACACAGCTATGCAGACCATCAAGTGTGTTGTAGTTGGGGATGGGGCTGTGGGTAAAACCTGCCTGCTCATCTCTTACACCACAAATAAGTTTCCCTCTGAATATGTACCCACGGTAAGTGTGTCAGGGCCTGTTACGACTGACAGATCCCACATCCTGCAGTTTCCAGATGATGTCATAACGTTGTAGCTACAGTTGTCAGTTGTCATGCTGGGTTAGCCTCGTGTTTTACCTTTTCTGGGACCTGTGAGCAGCGTTGGTCATCAGTTTGTGGTGGTATGTTGAGTTTGTTTTTTGTCTTGTAGGTGTTTGATAACTATGCCGTAACTGTAATGATTGGAGGGGAGCCCTACACTTTGGGCTTGTTTGATACAGCAGGTATGTACACCAGTAACTATTACCAGTAACCTTCTCGTAGCTGGAGGTGTTGGAGTAAAGTTAAATGGAACCTTTGGCAAAGTCCTGAAGAGTCTTTCTCCTACAAAGTGCGTTAAACATGTTTGCGTGTGGTTTCTCCAGGTCAGGAAGACTACGACAGGTTACGACCTCTGAGTTATCCCCAGACCGACGTCTTCCTTGTCTGTTTCTCTGTCGTGTCCCCCTCCTCATTTGAAAATGTCAAAGAAAAGGCAAGTCTGGTGGAGCTATTTTTGTATTGACGATTAATTTTGAATTTTTAAAAAAACATTTCATCTGAATTCACCAGAGGCCACTTAGTATACTTTATATGGAAATGTTTCAGAACATTGGTTTGCTGTTGTAATTGTTTCTCAAGGTCTCAATGTGTCACTACATGCATGAATAACCGTACGTTTGTGCTTCCAGTGGGTTCCAGAGATCACCCACCACTGTCCAAAGACCCCTTTCCTGCTAGTGGGAACTCAGATTGACTTGCGGGATGATCCCTCCACTATAGAAAAGCTGGCCAAGAACAAGCAAAAACCCATCACTCCGGAAACAGCCGAGAAGCTGGCAAGAGATCTCAAGGCTGTGAAATACGTGGAATGCTCAGCCCTCACACAGGTAAAAAAAAAATCCATCAGTATATTCTGTGATTCATGTGATACACTCAATAGCAAGAATTAAAAAAGTGGAGGAAAGAGGAACATGTGTGTATTCACCCTGGCCTCTGCATGCTGTGGTTGAAGTCTCGTTATTGCAGTTACCAGTCCGCATGTTTCTACAGAGAACATAAAACCAGTAACCAACCATCGGCAGGCGCTGGGCAGTCAAATGAGAGGAAACGCTGTAGCCTTTGGTGTTACAAGCACACAGCTCGTTTCCCACTCTGCCAGAGGAAAAGCGCTGCCAATAGTTTTTGGTTTACGCATCAATAACTCAATGGCACATGCCGTAATTTGTTCTGTGGGACATAAAACACACACACCCTAAAATGAACAGATGGTTAGAAAGAGGTCAAATGTTGTGATTGTTGAAATAGCTGGAATTTGAATGTTGCTTGCAGTGACACTCTTTAGTGTCAGGCCTGTCCTATCCTCCGGGTGACGCTTTTCTAAGAAGTTTAATGGCCACAAAATGATTCCAATACTGAAAGTGCTTAGATAGGACAGAATGAAGGAAGCGAGGAGAGGGAACGTGACTTGAACCCACTTCTGTCAAGAACAATAGTGTTGATGAAGTTGAGGTGTAGCCCTCCCCCTTGTTGCATAGCTGCTGATGTCATTTCCTGTTTCCGGTCAGGATCTGAGCTCTCCCTCTTTTTCAGTAGTGACCATGTCCGCACTTCCCTCTTATTGCTCGTACAACTCTGAAACCTTTTCCATATTTGGCACAGATGCTTTCCTTCCCATTCTGCCGTGTTCCTCTTCTCCTCCAGCCCATCTCTCTTTCTCTCTGTTTGCTGTGTTAATTGTGCTCTTTTCTCCCCTCTCCTGTGTTCATAGCGGGGGCTGAAGAATGTATTTGACGAAGCTATCCTAGCTGCCCTAGAGCCTCCTGAGACGCAGAGAAAGGCGAAATGCTGTATATTTTAAATTCTGTGCCACTGTTATCATGTCTTTGCTCTGATTTCCATTACTCTCAGCTTTTTCAGTCATTCCTTTCCTTTCCTTTCCATTTCTCAGTTTCGCTCTCTACGTACATGCACCGCTTGTCTTATGTAGACCAGTGCCAGTCTCAACCTGTCACACGCTGGTCAGATTGTTCATCCCAACTACAGCTAAGAAGTAGGCATTGAGTAGCCCGATTCCCTGACATGAGACCCCTTTGCTGTGTTAGCTAACCTGTAAATGCTGTCATGCGTTCTGTCCAGTGTTAACACACTGGCTTTCTCCTGGAGTGGTTTATGTCTCTTTAATTTTATATCCTACATCTTAGACTCGCCACTGTAGTCCCCTAATCGTTTTTACTTTTCCTGCTGATTGATGGTAGAGCCACGTCTTACAGAGCATGCAGGATGTATCTATTGTTTTAGTTACTGTTTTCCTTCTGTCCTATGAAGTTAACATCCGGAGGATATGAAGTAAAGCAAGGGTGGTGGCTGAAGAGGTGATAAACAGAGCTTCCACTTCTAATGCTAATGTATATTTTTACTACATTCTGTGTCTGAATAAACGAACGTGCATTCTTACTGTTGTGTGTGTGTGTGTACAGAGAGAGAGTGTGTGTGTGTGTGTGTGTGTATACAGAGAGAGAGTGTGTGTGTGTGTGTGTGTATACAGAGAGAGTGTGTGTGTGTGTGTGTGTGTGTGTGTGTATACAGAGAGAGTGTGTGTGTGTGCGTGTGTGTGTAGAGGGCTTTGAAACTCTTTCACCATATATAGGGAGCATCTGTGCAATTTACACCATATCCACTAGAGATTAGGTTTTTCCTTTTATGGCATTACTTAGTAAATTGGCCTAATATTTACCTTCCCTTATTTTGTAAATTTGTACCTTTCTGAGATATGTTTTCTGGCGTGGCCCAACCTTCTCTAATGTGCCGTAACCATGGTGCATACGCTACTGTAATGGAAGCTAAAACAATACGAAAGCTATAATTGTGTGAAATGACCTGTGATAAGAATTAATAAAGGCCAAATGAACTTCCCGTGTTCTCTCTGGTTCCCTTCTTTTCTTGGTTTAGTGGGTTATTTCACTGTTGCAGCACCGAGGGGCTTACTGGTTTACTGCAGAGCACAGTTTTGATTCATTCACATGATAGAACTCATGATTGTAAGCAGCTCTGATTCCAGACAAATACAAAGAAAAGGAGCATTGACCAGAGTCAGTGATTACTGCCTTCAAATGTGATGCTTTGTTTCTACATCAAATCTGGACTTTTTACCCCAGAGAGCAGAGCCAGTGATGTCAAGACAAAGGTGTGGAATGAAAATCCTGAATTAATTCCTGTGTTGTAGTGTCAGGGGCTTTTCCCTCCACTTTCTTTTTTCACTTGGCTTTGATTTCAACAGCATGTTGCACTCAAACATGCATGATTTGTGTTGCCAGCCCTTAATTTGTTCACACAGCTACCTGAAACTGAATGTGTTCTCTTGAGTTCCATTCCAGATCCAACTGAACTCCTAAAGATGAATATGTACATTTATTTATTATGGTCCCCAGCAGCTGTTGTTTGTCTCCTACCCACTAAATAATGTTTTAATGCTGCCTTTTGTTTTTCTCAGTTTTAGACCCTTGTGTGTTTGTCTTTTTGTGTTGCACCTATGTGCTTTTGTGAGTGCCACCCCCTTACTGAGCCTGTGTTTTTGTGTTTGTGTTCACAGAAAGGCCTAAAGAATGTGTTTGATGAGGCGATATTGGCTGCATTGGAGCCCCCAGAGCCCAAGAAGAAACGCAAATGCGTGCTGCTATGAGAGCCTCCTGTCTGTTTCAGAAGTTCACACACACAACACATCTAAAATACACACACAAGCCACCCACCTCCCTGCCCCAACACCCTTATTCTTGCTCTGCTAAGACTGGTTGACAGGCTTTTCTCCAATGGGAGGACTAGAAGGAATACAGCCGACCAAGTGTCAGATAAACCTCTGCAATAATGAGAAGCTTCACCCCCAAGTACGAGTTGAACCTAACCTGGCCAACGGGCTGCTGTGGGCTTGGGGCCGTATGGCCAGAAACCGAGCTTACAGTAGACGTACACATGACTCTGTTGAGCTTATGAGAGATTTTTAACTCCGTTCTTGCTGTGGCCTAATCAACTAGATGCCCCAACGGTGTAGTTGTCCTCAGCCAATGTGAAGGTTTCACAAGTAGAAGGCCTGCCACAGCCCCTCAGCCGCTTGGTTGAGGACTGCTGCTCTCTCTCCCTGTGCAGCGAGCACACGTTACCCTGTCCCCAGCACTAACAGAGGTAGTGTTTGCCAACGCCCCTTTCCTCCTAAGACCCATGATAAGTCCAACATATTTATTCCATGTTCCAGATAGATGTGCTTTCTACCACCACAGACACTGCGTAAGTCTGTCTGGCAATGCAGTTGTAACACCACGGCTCTCTCGTTGAAGAAGTGGAAACATTGCCATCTAGTGTCCAGTGCTCTTAGAGCGCTCATTTGCAGTGCGCTAATCATTTGAGGAGCTAAAGGCATCCAGTAGTAACAGGTCTGCAGTCGACCACAGGAATTGGCCTTTTAAATGCAGGGAACTTAAACAGTGTTAGCAGAACAAGCGTGTGTTCTTCATGCGTTGCCGAAGACCGAGGATGGGCTAAGACCTTTACACGTTAACGGGCACAGCAGATTCCATGTTTAGGAGGCTCATTAGTGAACGGGAATTTCCATCTGATGTTGCTGCCAAGTGAGACTTTGGTGCTTTCCTGTTGCGTGTTGAAGAACAGTCTGGTCTGTTGAACCCGTTCAAAGTGTGTCTCGTGACTGAGCCTTGGTCCCTGTTCTAAATGATAGGTTTAACAGATGTAATTATAATGTAAGCTGGCACACAATGTTGATGTAGGTTCCAGGTGTTTTTACCAAAATCGTTTATTTCTTCATTATTTCTTGAAGATTACTTGTGATTGGTTGACTCTAGTTTTTCTTTACTGGTGGCTTAGAGTTGGGTCGACATCCAGCCCAAGTCAGTATAATTATTATAACCTGTCGTTGTTTTGGTGCAAAACCAAATGCTCTGTCTGAAGTCTTTGTTCTTTGTATATGCATTCTTTTCAGAAATATTAAACTTATACCTTAATTGCCTTTACCAATTTCCCTTTTTTTTCACAGCCTGTTAGCTCATCTGTGATCACTGAACAGTGTTACATAGTACATTGTTCATCTTCTAACAAAATCCTGTCCGCCAGCCTTTCTTAAGAAAAGGTTGACATGAGATAGACCTGTGATTTTCACCTCTGTGCTCTGTAGCATATCTTTGCAGGTAATTTTAAAGGCTGTGTATTCATCCTGTTCTCCAGATGCATAGGGTAGCACAGCTGGGTTGTATGTTATGATGTGTCTGACCTACAGGTGGTACTGTCCACCCACTCATGGGGTACAGGCAAAAACAGTTCACAAGTTGTAAAACTAGCCAAAAAAAATCGAAATTGAAAGAGTCAGAAGAATTCAGGTCAGTTCAGTTCATAATTATTGTGCTGATTCACAAAAGAAGTTATCTGTAGGCACTTTACAAGATTTAAAGTCTTACAGAACACAACAATAAAGCTATATAGAGTTACAGAGAAAACTCTAGCTGAAGGCTCTGCCTCCCGTTCTGGGAGCCACAAGTAGACCAAGCGTTCTGTTGGAGCATTAGGAGCCATGAGGTCTTTAAGACAAGCTGGAGCTTTACTGTGAAGAGCTTTGGAGGTTAGGAGAATTTTGAGCAACAATAGCTCATGTTAGGAACCCACTTACTGTCAGCTCGTTTTTCATGACACAGCCCTCATCATAACTAGCTCTTCAAGTCAGACCAAGGAAAAGACCTGACTTCAGCTTTTTAGTTCCAAACATCTGTAGGTCAAACAATTTTGCTCCAACGTAAGTTAAACATGTTTAGCCTAGAAGTGTCTTTTTGACCCAACTCGAACATAGTTTATGAATTTGTGGCTGACGTTGGGTGTTGAGGGCCCCTGTCAGGTTGACTTTGCGTATCCACAACAATACCAGCGTGCTGTTGTAATGTAGGTGTTGAGAGATCTCTATCTTTTTCTCACCCATAACAAGGATGTCCAGGAATTCTCTGAAGGGCAATGAGGGTCATATCCCAGGTTTGGTGACCTGGATCATCTGCCACAGATGGTTGGGAGGGATCTTGTCCCACCCCTGACTCTCTCCTCCACCCTCATTCACCCCTGCAAGATGTTCACACATTCCCTGCGTGTCTGGAGTGCTGTCTGTCAGCACCTTCTTCTGCTAAAGAGATGCTGACAGCCATTAATTATCTTGCAGGCTGAGCGGAGGGCATTCCTCTCTGCTTAAATACCGGCCTATACACACACACGCATGCAGAGAGACACCACCTGGCCTCCATCAGTCTTTGTGGTGTTTGACAGACGTCGGTCGGGTCGTCCAGGCGCTGCCGAGGCTGGCTGAGCCTGGGTGAGGATGTAATGAGCCACACCAGCCAACAGGCAGAGATGTGCCTGTGTTTTATGATGATCTACACAGATAGTGACACACTGAAGACGTGAGCAGTTTATCAGCGCACAGCAGTAAGTCGGGGTGCAGACATCCCTGATCTATGCCCTAGCGAGGCATGGCTGCAATGTGTGCGCGTGCGTCACAGTGAATTACTGCAGGCTGAAGCTGGACTCAGCCACGGTCAACCTATGGGCCGGGTCTCTAACAGCCTCTGTGGCTCTGGTGTCCGAGGCTCCTGCTAGCACACGGAGCAGTGTGGTTCTCATGTAGATGTTGGCCATGGGGTAGAGGTGGAGGAAGACGCCGAGGCGCCATCTTCATCTGGCAAAGGATTCCTTCACCACATCACCGACTGGAAACGAAGTGGTTTAATTGTGTTTAAGTGCCTGGACAGCAGTCAACACATGAGCAAACATGGACCTTGATTAGTCAGGTTGAGACGAAGACGCCCTGTCTACTGCTTCATTCCTTTGTTTTTCAGGTTGTAGTTACTCAGCTTTTACCTGTACTTTAAGTCAAAGTTCTCATCGGGCCTCGTTTCTCAACACGTTTGTGTTTTACTCGTCTTTGCTACCATATCACGTGACAGAGATTGGTGGTCTTTCAAAATAAAAGGTCTTTTAGACTCCGGTAATCAATAAAATGGTTTTTGTACAGTATATACACATACACACGTCAGGTCTAGATTCTTTTCAAGAAAACATGATGCATCTGACGCATTTGTAAATGATACATTTCCATCTATATGCTTTCTAAAAATCCTTTTCAGTTGACTGAGCTTGTTATTACTGATGAGAAAAACCTCCAACAAACATGTCCCAAAAGTGAAAATGAATATTATAATCAGTATGTGTGTGTGTGTGCGTGTGCGTGAGAGAGAGACAGTGTGTTGTTGCTTGTCTCAGGTTGTCAAAATGACGCTATCGCTGGTCACTGCAAGGATTATTTTGACATGGCAAGTTGCTGTTGGTTAAAAGATACATGTAACACACACAACTCAAGACATACGTGTGAACAGTGTCCAGGTGTTAAGAGAAAGTTCTTTGCAGTTCAGCTGAAATCTTCTTGATGATAGATGCACGACTCTTAAACAGAGTGTGTGTGTGTGTGTGTGCGTGGGTGAGCTCACAGTGAAGCCTCCATACCAGCATCCAGAGATGAGGCTGTGGCAGGTAGAGCCCCCATCAGCAGCCTGATCCACATCTGGGTGTGTTGCCACCTTATCTGATTTGTCCATGCTGGGGTAAATGCAGCCTGAGAGGCCTGAGGTGTGCTTGGAATTCCCTCAGTCTCAGACAGCGTGTGACGGGTCCCAGTTCATCAGGAGGTGTGTGTCAAAAAATGTGTGAATGGATGATTTTTGGCCCAACATGAGATTTCTTGTCTTGTAAAGTCGTCCGGAGGCAGAAGCTTCTGGCTCGGGTCAGTGTGAAGTGAGACGTCCTTCACACACTGAGCTTCCTGCCGTTCACTAACGTGTCATCATTGTACCATAGGCCATGAAGTGCATTTACACGGTGCTTTTCCGTGTACTGAGTGATGGTCCAACCCAACACATGACCAGAACACGTCTCCGCCACCAACCGAGCTGCTGCTGCTCCGGCTCCACAGTCCACCCAACACTGAGCCTGGTTCTGCAGGAGGCTTGTTCCACTAACGGGAGCTGTTGTCTGGTGCTGTACACACAGGAAGCGCCAGGTTTCAGTGACTCGACATGTACGCATGCTCATATTCTGTCAGGTCTGTGAAGTTATGAGCCAGCAGCATCGTAATAACTAACTGAGAATTACCTGCATGGAGTGGAGGCCACTGGCGTAAGCTGCTGTGGGTCGCCTCCATCACGCTCATTCTTCTCTGTAACACATGAACATGAGATGTGTCATGTGACAACTATCCATGTCCTCCAGTTCATGGTGTAAAGGTTCACGTCTCTAGTGCTGAGCCTCATAATATTCCATAAATGAAGGCTTAAGAAGGCAACTGATGAACACGTGAGGGAAAGTGAGCGCCACAGTGGTTTGGCTACTGTGTGACTGGCCATGACTACTACAGGGTAGAATTTGCTCTGTAATGACCAAACACGGCAACTTGATAGAAAGTCCACAGCGTCAGTCACGTCTGGGTCTCGATGCCCAGGAAAGGAAAGCCAGGAGGGAAGCAGAGGGGGAGAGGGCTGCAGGAGAAAGAATTGCAACTGTCATCACAAACAAGAACCATCTGTCTCATTTGTGTAACTTGTTTTCTTTTAATATGAGAAGTATGCTGAGGATATCTGGGAGTTTGAGAGAGGCCTGGGAGGGCCGGGCCCTGGGCTAAAGCCAGCCTTCTCCTGGGTTCTCTGAGCGAGGGGCATTAACATCCAGCCAGCCTGCTGTTAACCCTTCACACGGACAACACACATTAAGGCACGAAGGCTGCGAGCACCCAGGCTGGACACGAGGTCTGGATGATGTAGTAGGATGTGTGAGGTGAGCAGCGTCTGAACGACTGGTACTGCGTTAAGGCTCGTCTCGATGTGTCATTCAACCAACGGCCCACACGACCTCTCCAGCCTCTTTAGGTCCACGCCCCTCCACCACACGTCTGCAGAAGCACAGTAGTGCACGTAGAGAGAGCGTCCAGAGGTTAAGCGCCACCGTCCGGAAGTCACAAGACGTTAGGAGACAAAGCCTTAGTTGGCTGATTTTAGCATGTTAAGTCGGGCACAGGCTCCGTGTTTTCACGAGCACATGGTGACGGCGGCTGAGGACACACGGGACAGGAAGCGGGTGTGGCTCACGCTGCTTCTGGCGTATAATATGTCATGTCCCACTTAGAAGCATTTGGCTAAATAGAGGCTCAGAATGTCGACGGAACAAATAGAGAAGAGCTCTCACACTGAAACAAGAGGCGGTGGTGCTCACACACGTTCCCAGCCAGCTCATCCAGACCACGGTGGCTTAATGACGGACAGGTTACAGCTACACTGACTGGAAGTCAAAGGCCCTAGGATGCTAACGCTACACGCAGCAGGAGGCATGAACCTGGTGCCATGTGGTCTGCATTTTGCTGTAATCCCTGTTCTAGCCCAGCGTTCCAGCCTCTGAGGCCTCTTCAGCACAAACCCAATCAGACGTCCTGAAACCGGAGCGGCCGCTCCGGTTGTTCCCAAACGCAGAGAGCCAGGTTCCCAGCGCTCCGGGACACGTCCGCCCGTCTTAGGCTCAGATGCCGTGTGTGGTGATACGCGACATAAATCGGCGGGAAGGACCTTGGGCTGTACACACAGCACGGCCACTTAATAACGCAGCTCAAAGACACAGGAAATGGAGTATTTATTGAAATATGTCGACATCTGTCTGCAGGTGTGTGTGTGTGTGTGCGTCTAGTCTTTACTTTCCGTCTGTCTTCATTCTTTCCTTTTAGCAACACTGACTTTGTGAAACACACACAGTTTGTTGAAATAACGCACACAGTCATTTTTTGACACAGCATATATTCCATATTACCATACATTCATAGGCAGTATAGTCTTCTTCAGTGTATTTACAGGTCTACAGTATGTCTCTATAATGAAAGCACGTTGCTGCAGGGAAGCTTGGCTTTATGGTGGTGGCTTGGCTGAGTCTGAGTGTGTGGGTCAACATGTAGCTGATGCTGGTTGCAATGCGGTGAAGGCTCTATGTGCGCTTGGAGAGAAAGTGCTTCAGTCATGCTCAGCTGGTCTGATCGACCCCACTGTGTCTGTGTGCACGTCTTTACGCTGTGTGTGGGGGGACATGCATGGAGCTCCAGATCCAAATCAATCGAAACGAGCGGATCAAACATTTCACCGACGAGCTGCAAACGGCGTCTGCAGCATCTCTGGTGAATCCAGGCCACGGGCTTACAGAAAAGACCAGAAGATGCTGCCAGTGGCTTGTACCTGTCCATCGCCATCCTCTGACAGAAAGACGGTGAGTGTGTGAGTGGAGCAGCATCGGGGCATTGCAGGGGGCAAACTGGACCTCAGAGAGGCCCGGCTGCCTCTGGCAAAGGTCCCCACAGCAGCAGCAGCAGCAGCAACAGCAGCAGGGACAGAGGGCAAACCACCCTCCTCTAGAACCTAAGCTAACCCTGGAGTCCCGTGCCCCCCCCCCCCCCCCCCCCCGCGGCTCCAGCCCGTCCTTTGTGTCAGTCCCCTCAGTCTCAACAAATAAGTTAAACATTACAAAAATAAGAAGCGTCAGTGACAAACTGAATATGAGTAACGGGGGAGGAGCCGCCAGCCGCCGCGTCTGAGGAGGTAATCCCATGCATAACTACTGATCTCTGACGCAGTGGCTTAAAATGAGTAGGATGACTCTGAGCATTCAGCCACTGTTTCTGAAGGCGGGAGGTGTCACGCAGGGTAAGAGAGGGCTGAGTCCTCCTCGCTGTCTCTGAGCAGGAGTGGGACGTTTGTTTGGTCCACCAGCAGCGCTCCCATCACCGGCAGGTGTGCATCTCCACCATTTTGCGGCACTGTTTGCATTTGACATAACAGCACCAGTGGAACTTGCAGCTGCACCTGTCCACCACCTCCACCTCCTGCGTCTGGAAGCCGCGTCCACAGCACATCAACTCGCATCCGTCGATGGCCTTCGATGTTCTGTTACACTGGCGCCCCACGGTGCCCAGCATCCCCGGCGTGCGCGGATCGTGGTCGCAGAAGTCCGGACTGGGGTCCAGGTAGACCAGGTCTTCGTCTGTATGAGGTTTGAACTGAGAGTTGCGAGGAACCAGGACTTTGGTGCTGCCAATCTTGCGCTGCTCAACCTCTGTGGCACCGTCGAACTTCTCCTTGATGACGTTGCCCACCTTGCGGAAGGGCGGCATGGCTTTCCAGCAGGTCTTTACCTCACAGGAGCCTGACACGCCGTGACATTTGCATTCTACACGCATGTGGGACAGGATGGCCTGTGGAGATGGCAAAGAACCTTTGAATATGACAGAAGTCTTGACCTGGGATTTCAGACCGTGCTTAGTTACCTTCCGTCCAGCCTCATTGTTGTGCAGGTTCATGAGAGCCCGGGTAGAGGACTGGCCTTTACTCCTCTCTCTCACATCCACAAAGGACTGAGAAAAGGCAACTCCATACGCAATGTTATCGCTGCAGCCTGACCACTGGAAGCCTTATTCACACAGACACAGTATGGTTTATCATTGCACAAAGACACTGGAACAATATTTTTAAACGGTGCATTTTCAGCCTTCAGGATTATTGCATTGAAATGTTCTGGTGTGTGTGGGAGAGAGAGACCTACCCTCTGGACTGGATCCATGCACATTGTGGTCACAACCACATTTTTCCAGCTCTCCGCTGCTGCAGGCCCTCGTGACCGCAAATGCCACACTGGCTGCTGAGATGGCGTAGACGAAGGCCGCCTCACGGGTGCCTGCAACACACACACACACACACACACGATCGAGGTTCGCTACGCTCCTCATTCAGCTCGTACGCGGCGTGTGTGACGGTCCAGAGGAAGGAGGCCACATGTCAACATGCTTGTCAAATGCCAGTGTGTGGAGACCCCCATCCAGTCACTGCTTTCCTGCTGCCCGTGCCTAAGTCTCCTGTCTTACCCTGGGTGACCACTTTGCCAAACACAGGCATGGTCTCCAGAGTGGAGCAGTTCCACCGGCGGTTGCGGAACTGGAACTGGCACTCGTCTATCGCCAGCTGGGCACCGCGACGCACCGCATCCATCACCTCCACACTGCGCTTACAGATCTGAACCTGAACCACAGACACACACATCAGCACAAACAAAAGACAAATATGTCACATTGACCGTGGCACCAGTTCAGTTCTATTTGCACTGTGTGTGTTCTACTCACACACGTTATTTTGTACGAACAGCGATGCTTCCTTCGTTTTATTTGAATCTATTGGGCGGATTTACACCCACTTCAGGCCCAACCCACACAATCTCTAACCTAACCAGGCTGTGTTTCCCAGGGTTGTCCAGTCCTGGCCCATAACCTCTTCCTTCCCTGCCATTACCTGGAGCAGGTGTGTTCATCCAACAGAGCGCAGGAAAGGTCGGGAGACACACCAGGTGTTCACACGCATTATAAAAGACTCACTGAGCTTCATTGAGATAAAAAGCTTTTCTTATTTGTGTAACGAGGTGCGTACCTGTCTCTGGATGAGGCCTCGTAGCCTCTCGCATGTCTCCTCATCCCTGATGCTTCCCACTGAAGACAGCTTGGCCAGGTACCTGACAGAGAACAAGACAGCAGCAGCGTTTCAGGGTGCAGCAAAGACGGCGCTGCCTGAACCTTTGAATTCTAAAGTCAGTCAGAGATGGTAGAAGTGAGCAGCTCTCAGACACAGTGTGGGGAGGATTGGTTCCCATGACGTTGTGGGAATGTTTGGGATAAATATCTTGGAGTGAGGACACTGAGAGGAGGGAAAGTGGCTTATCATGCACAGCACCTCCAGGCCAGACGGGTCAGGGAGATATGCTACACACACACAATCCAAGATGTGTGAGGACACAGCATCAGTCTGGATGCCCTGACCCTCACACATCCAGCTCACCTTCATATCTCATTGCCCAGCTGCACCTGACAGAAATAGGCTTTCTCATGAGATGGAAGTGGGAGCAGCCCTGAGTGTGTGTCGTCTACACCGAGACGTGGTTTAAAGAACCTGTTGTGTCTAAAAAAGTTTGCTTTGCTAAAACAAAACGGCGAGTCCTCCGTTTTACTAAGTAAATACTTTTATCCTTAGCCTTAAACCTTTTCAGGCTTTTAAAGCTTATTATATTCTTATATTTAGACACACGTGCACATTTGTAATCTAAACACGAGAAAGCGTTGCACATCTTGAAGGGACTCTTCCGTGTCTGGGCTCCCTGACGTCTGACAGACAGACTGGCAGCAGGGAGACTCAGACCCAGAGACAGAGACGTGTTGTGTTTGGCAGCCAGCGCTCGTGAAACACACTCAGCTTTTTATTCATTATTATTTTAGGGACAGGTCTTCTCCCCTTCGACTGCAGCCAGTTTAGACCAGCTAGTGCTCCTACGTCCATTTTAATCAGTATTTGCAGGTGTGCAAAAGACCCTAAAAAGAAAAGTCAAGCAAACCGAGCTGTTGGCTGGTGTTCGGTTGCTTCGGGTCTCTCAGTCGGGTTTTATGAGCTCCCCAGACCACACATACCTCGTAAAGCCCTGTTTGCCTGTCTCCATCAGGCTGTGGCCCAGGTCCAGTCTGCAGACAAACTGCTGTCAGATCACTGGCAGAGCCATAGTGCACAACATGAAGCCCGCTTGGCGTTATTAGGGGCAGCAGGGTGCATGGAGTTTGGTTGTTTGCGTAGTGGAGGTATAATTGGAGTATCACCCTTCCAGCAGCTCCTTGACTCCATCCATCCTATCGACACTCCAGATAAACTGTCTTTGGCCTTCTGTCCAGGTCCTTGATGGCGTTCCTCTTCTCTTTCTCTCCAGACAGTGTCAGTGTTCAGCAGTCATCACTGCGATAACCCCACTCGCTGCCACTCCACCGCAGCCCAGCCACATCCGCTCACGTCCACCCCCAGGGCGACCTCACGCTTTCATCAGGCTCCATCCTTCATCACAGCGGCTGCAGGGTTTTGGTGTCGTGAACTTTGGCTGTGCTGATTTAGAGCAACTGGTGATGCCGTGTGTGTTTTTCTAACAGGATGACTAGTTGTGATTAACATAATACAAGCAAAAAGAATCAGCCAAGAACAATTGTGCCAGACATACGACAAGTATGACATTCACATGATAAAAACTGTGAAGTACCATCAGCAGAAGCTGCGGCTGCAGAGAAGTGAACCTGGGAGTTAGGGAGGGAACCAGGCTACAGCCTCCCCACTGCTTTTATTGTGGTAATTGAGGATGGCAGCAGCGGCCGTTGACTGGGCGAGAGCACACGAAACAGCGTTGTTCTCAAATGTTCTGTCCAGGCTGTGATTTCTCAAGAAGTTTGGTTCATACGATAGTTTAAGAGCCACAGTACGACATTCCTTCATTTCCATCTGGCAGCACAGCTCAGAGACCTTATTGGAAATCAAACAACCGATTTACTGGAAGCGAATCTGTGTGAGGAGGCTAATACTGTATCACAGCCTCCAAACGGAATCAAGCCAAATATGTCTTACAACCTGAAAGGAAAACCTGCCTGGACTGAATGTGAACAGGCAGCGAGGTCCAGACTCCATCACGACGCTCAGACGCAACCAGTCAATTGTATGACATCCGTCCTGTCTCGAATTTGCTTCATCACAACTGCATCTTCAACCAGCGACTTCCATTGACACAGCAGCTGCACTGAACATTGTGCGTTGTCCTCCCAGCCCAACAGGTCGTGCACCTCGTGTGTAGCATACCTCCCTGACCTTCGCCTCCAGCTCGGCTCAACTTCGCCGCTTTCATCGAAGCCGTTTGATCCGTCTCAGGTGCTTAGCGCCGACATTCGGGCATCAGACAGATAGAAGCACCTGGAGGAGAAAAGACGACATCCGACGGCAGCAGCTCACGAGGACGTGAACAGCTGGACGGTGACCGATCATCAACACTGGCTAAGCTGTTATTTAGGGGAGGCTGAGGCGTGTGTGTGCATGGGAAACACTCAGGCCTTGAGAGTTTTCAGCGTTGCCTTTATCTGTTCATTCGCTTCTCAGAGACGAGGTTAACAAAACACCTCAACGAGGAGACAGAGGAGACAGAGGAGACAGCCCGTAGAAGGACACGGCCGCCCCCCATCATCCCACATCTCGTCCTCATTCCTGTCCTGTGTCTGGTGGTTGCGTGATTAAATCCCAGGGGCCTAAGCCTCATGGAGCCAGTGGTGTTGGGAAGGCTGCGATGTGTAATGCAACACAAACACAAAGCGGCCTGCGAACGCACCACAGTCCAGGTGGAATGCTCCATGCCTCCCACCCAGAGCCCCCCACGGCCTTCTGGGAGGCTGAAACCGAAAACGAGATAATTCTAAACTTATGACGCAGGCTGTTATCTGCAGACAGGAAATAAAGGCCAAAACAGATGCAGTTGCCTGTTTTTACATAGGTTTGATAGAATTTTTCATTTCCAGTGGTTAAAGCCTTCAACCTGTACCTAAAAACAGCTGCCTGTGTAGTCGGGAGCTTTCAGACTGAGCTGGATCTGTGTAGTTCTCAGTGAGAAACAATTCCTGAAATCCTTGACCTAAATGATTCTGATTCATCTTGATGATTTATTCATTCCTTTTAATTAATGTAGAGTAAAATTCGGAATGAATTTGAATATGAACGTGTGCTTTACCCTCCGCTGGGTCACGGCTCCTGTCCTGTCTGCGTCTGTGGCGTTAGCGTCAGTAGATATGAGCGAGTGAAGAGCAAACAGTACAGTAGCAAGTCACAGACGCTTTCTGCACCTCCATCACCTTGTGTGTTTATGTGAACATACCTTTAATTCACATGCAAGAATCCAGCTACGTGGCTCGTGATGCTTCTCTTTAGTTTAAAGCAAGTGAAGAGGCCAAAAAGCACAGATGAGCTCAGCTTCGCTCCTACATTGAGTCAGAGTGTGGCCTATAGAGGGCGCTCTGCTCTCAGTTTACCCTCTGGCGTTTGACTGCGCTGAACAGCTTTAGAGCCTTTATGTCCCATGAAGAGGGACCATGCTCACACCTTCTGTTTCTACAGTCTGTCAAGGTTCTAGACTTAAAAAACGAAAGACATGACCCCATCCTGCCACAAGCTGGAGTTTGGGATTCTTAGTTGTGAAAATGTGGGTGTGTCTCAAAAGCAGCAGGTGCCTCAGAGCTGCTCAGATCAGAACAGAAACCTCACTCTGACAGGTAACAAACCTTTTCTCTCCCACAGTGTATTTATCATGGCTCAGAGGACGACAGTGAGGATCCACTGTCCTTGCTGTGACGCGTCCAGTTAGTTACGGTGGGTGTGTTCCACTGTCCCTGACGAGCTGAAAATGAGTGATGACGCTACTGTGTGGTTGGATGGAGACGATGCTTTGGCAGCTGACTACAGCTCAGCATTCATTTAAATCCTTTAGGTTGACGTCTGACAAACCCATCAACGGTTTAAACACTGAACCAGCTTTTTCCTATTATTATTTTTAGTGATCCAGTCTGAACAGAGCTTAGGGTGGTGATACTGGGGAACTCTGGCTTCTCAGAGCTGGTCTACTGGAGGTTCCTAGAGTTTCTACCTGTAGAACGGGAGGCAGAGCCTTTAGATGCTGGAACCTCCTTCATTCACTGAGCTCCTCTGGTTTTCTATCTATTCCATCCACTAACATGCCTCCATGTCCACATGTGACTAACTTTGTCTCTGTTCTCTCCTAGTTGTGTTTCTCTCTTTCTGTCTCTCTCTATTCTCATCTCCAGGTATCGTCAGACTCAGAGTCGTGTGTCTCAGTGTTCAGCTGCTGGTCCAACCATCCTGCCTGAGTCTGTTGCTGCTTGTTTTGTTGTTGTTGTTGTTGTTGTGTTTTTCTTACACTGCTATTAAAATGTACAATTTATTGATTGGCTGCTATGTGGCATCTGTTGGGTTTAGTTGTTCAGGTCTTAAACCTTCAGATAACTGCTGCTGTGAACTGACGCTGAATTGAACTGAACTGGTGCTGAATGTGGTGGTTGTAACTGAAATAGCCTCATTTCTACAGACGTAGGAGGGAGTCAGCGGAAAGAACGAAAGATAAGAAGAAGAGGAGGCGAACGGCCAGAAAATGGAACAATTCATTTCAAGACAAAGGGAAGAAAAGCGCAGGAGTAAGAGGTGAAAATGTAAAGTACCTAAAGACGTCAATTAACACGTTTACTGAGCGCAGTCGTGTGTGTGTGGCTTTATTTATAAGCTGCTGGCTCCACTAGAGCTCATTTCCCCCTAAAAATAACACGCTCTGCCAACACCACAAGCCACACACACACACTTTCACACATATTTGGGAAAAGAGGCACTAAAAGCCACGGAATGAACCCTGTGCCTGCTGTTCGTGCCACGGACGCTTATCGTGTGAGCACGTGTCTCGTCCTCAGCTTGTTTTGGCCCCGTCCAGGTGATGCAACAGAGACTGGGCCACGCTGGAGGGCTGCAGCTCTTGGGGAACAATAGCTGTGAACAGCTGATTGTTTCTAAAAGTGGGAGCGGGCTGTTGCTGTGTACCTGAGACCACTGGTTGTTAGTTCACCGCTAGACAGAGGGTGAGGCCTGTGTGTGAGCACATCAGTTGTGGAGCTGTTGTCCGTTGTAGGACACGTTGAAACTGGACGTCCAGGTCTCAGGCTGGACCGACGATGATGTGGTTCAGTGTCATGATCCAGGAAAGGTCCTGCCCTAAACATGTCTACAGGTAAACTAACGTGGAATCCAGCAGGCCTCTCTATAATCCACTGCAAATGATAAATAATCACAAATAATTGAACCGAATTCAGTCCCTGAGTTGAACCAATGTTGATGAATCAGCTTCATGCAGAGCAGACGGAGCTTGTTCGATCAGACTGGTCCAGGCGTCACGCAGGCCGACGTGTGGACGCCTGGACCAGTCTGATCGCTGTCACTTGCTTCCACTGACTGATCCGTGTTCTTTTCATTTCTCCTGCTGTTCACCACAACCAAAGCAACCTGTTCCCGTTCGGTCCAGACTGATGAGATAAACTGAAACGCTTCGTGCGCAGTGGGCAGGTGTGGACTTGCTCCATTTACACAGTGAACGCACACGTGTAAACTGTGTGATGTACACAGGTTGGTGTGTAGAGGCAGTTTGACCTTTGGGCCCCATATTTGTTTCATACTTCCTTGTCCATGTCACAGAGTCCGGTGATGACTGAGTCATGCTTCCTATTGCTGCCACACGGCACCAATGCACATGTGCCAGTCCAGTCTCAGCAACGTGAGAGAATGAGATGTACATATAAAGCCAGGCCGGGTCGTTCGTCTCAGTGGGCCATCCATCCATCTCTGGCATCTCTTAATAATAATAACTGTGCTCACTCTGATGACAAGGAGACTCAGCATCACCAGCCAGCGTGTGCCACACTGCCGAGGTCTCTGCTCACCGCAGGACGTGGGGCTTCCTGGACTAACTGAGCAAAGCAACTCACGGCTTTCCAGGTTTAAAGGGGACGTGCTTTCTCCAGGACAAATACATGAAAGCTGTTCCCACCCGACCTCCATGTTTTCACACTCACATTCATTGCACACATCTTAGTTGTTTGTCTTGTTGGTGACTGGCCAGATGTGATAAGGCGACCAGAGCATCATGCAAAAGAGTATGAACGTGAGGCTGCAACCACTTCATTCTACTACGGCTGGTTCCTTCCAAATCTAGAAGTATTGTGAAAATAAGACAAAGATGCACAGCTTAACTTTATAACTGATGCAGTCGCCTGCGCTGCGCTGACGGCTCACATGCTCCAACATAAAAATAATCACCCACACGCACAGGCAGGTGCAGCACAACCAGTTAGAACAGGGCAAGAGCCAAGACGAGGAAGAGGAGACGAGGAGGCTGGTGACGGACACACTAATGAGACAGTAGCACCGAGACCCTTGTTCTTTACTGCGGGACACGAACGTGACTCAGCGGCTGCGCTGGCTCTCGGGCTAAACGTGGCAGTGACAACAGCTGCATGTGCTTCTTTTGAAATTCCATGGAAAAGCATCATATTTCATCAAAAAGTGTAAGAAAAGTCCGTCCCAGTTGTCACACACAGGTCTGCCGTCCATCACAGAGACAGACCAACACTCACCCTAACGCCAATCAGTCAAGCTCCCTGCCAGCCTTGGACTGTGGGAGGAAGCCCACACACTGAGCACGTGAACACGTCCAGGACGTATTATTAGCACAAGCGCTTTGGATAAGGTCTCTTTGCTGCTGGCAGGATGCTCTGGACTGTGCTGACGGGCGGTACCGGGAGGTTCGGTGTGTCGGTGCAGGACGTCGAGGCTGCGCCAGCCTTTTCGTGTGCGTATGTATTTGGCCACATGCTGCCGTGTGGCGTCGACAGGTTTTCCTCAGCAGTGAAATCCCGTGGAGCAGCCTGCCTGTACATGCCTGCTGTAGCTGCCGTCACCACGCCTTCAGTCCCAAACAGCACAATTACCCTGCACTCAGCGACAGGGTTCACCGTAGGCAGTGCTGCTTGGCAGGGCTTTGGCTGCTTCTGATCAGTCTGTTAGGCCGTAGTAAGACAGCGACAGTCAGCACCACAGCTGAACACGCGCATGAGAAACGGGGGAAGCGTCTCAGACTGCAGCAAATCTCAAAGCGATTCTGACTCTGTGCAGGAGAAACGTCTGTAAATGATGAGCTCTGCTTGTAAAGCAGCTTGGGAGGAATGAGTGGCAGCAGAAAATGGAGCGAAGGAATGTAGAAACCCACCAAACCACCTCCCACAGGCTGCACAGCGAGCAGGCACACACATGCGACCCAACCGACCGGCCCAGGAGGAGGTGGCACCGAGCACGGCGCTGTCGTGTTATCGTCAGCGGGGCTTTAAGCGGATGCCTGGTCCCCAGGTGAACGAATGCCTCAATAATGGAATATGACCATACAGCTGTTCAATTACTCCTCAAACGTGTCGTCATGTCATCATTCCAGCAGCTTGGATGCAGCTCAACTGTCCCAGAACCTTTTTCTTTCTCATGACCAGGTTTCCCAAAGTGCAGCGTTGTTTGGCTGTCTGTCATTTTCATTTACAACACGTTTGTACAACAGGTTTTTATATGTGAAATATTAAAACCATGCCTTCCTACATGTGACAGACTAAGCTTAATATTAGCGCGCAATCATTTCTCCTTCATGCTTTAAAGGTTACACGTATACGCAAAGGTCTGACCCAGGGCCGGTAAGTTCTCAAGACTGGGGAGATAACGAATTAACAATTAACCTATGAGGGAAACGAGGACGCAAGGAGATGATACGAAGATGAGGAGGAGGACAGAGGAGGACAGGTGAGAGGTGGAAGACATGCGGCCCAGTACCTAAAACTTGAAAAAGAGTCCAACTTACAGCCAGTTACTCGCGTTGGCGGAAAGCAGGACACAGCAGAGCATCAGGACGCAGCGCACAACATATTCCTCGGTCATCTCGAGAGGGAGCGAGGAGAGGAGGGTCAACCAGAAGTGAAATAATCCCGGGCCGGACAGGTAGTCGGTGCAGAAACGACGCAGCAGCAGGCTTCGTGGGGGATGTTAATCCATCGTCCCGCATCCAGTGGATCATCCACGAGGGCAGCGCGCAGCTTCACAGTCCGTCCGCCCGGTTCTCCCGTCCCTCCCTCTGCCACTCTGCGCTCAGAAGGGACGGGGAGAGGGGCACAAGGGGGATGCTAAGAACTGCTCTGGAGCCTCGGCCTGGCTCGGTCTCTCCTTCCTAATCAACTTGTTTGCGTCCCTTCTCAGCCGCGCAACGAGAAGCGGGAGAGCGCGTGGAGAGGTGGTCGACGGAGACGCTCTTCCTCCTCGTCCTCCTCCTCCTCTCTGAGCGATCTGTGCTGGGAGAGCAGCGAGCGTCACGGGCTTCCACTGCACCTTCACCCGGTGAGTCTGGCGGAGCAGAGCGTGTGCTGCTTTAATGGAGGGGCGGTGCGAGCGGAGGCATGGCAGCGGGATGGAGTTCGGGGATGAGGGCGGGTTTAGAGCACAGCTAAAGGTACTGTGTGTGTGTGTGTGTGTGTGTGTGTGTGTGTGTGTTTTAAAGGTCTCCTGGGAGGATGCAATAGCACAACCATTCACTAATGCCCTCCCCAGCCGCTGCCCCTGCTCTCCAGCAAACACACACACACACACACACTGCTCTAACCACACACTTCTTGGCAGCGCCTCACTCCCCCTGTCACACACTCAACCAAATATTCTGTGGTCAACAGACTATTTAAAGCTTGGCTGCAAAATGTCTGCATTTAAACCAGCAAATCCCAATAATATGACAAACGTCAGGTCCGTGCTGCTGATTGATGAAACCTGTGGAGGCGAAGGTACAGGACGCAGCGCGACTCACCTGCTGGACAGCAAAACACACTTGATGTGATTGTTCTTTGTAACGCACAGACACAAGTCTGCTGCCTAAGAAACCGTGTCCAGCCTGAAGCCAGTGACACAACCGTTGTTTACGCTCATTGACAATTATGGACAAACATGGAACAGAACGTTATTGATGGTGGAATTAATGCAACGCAAACAAGCTCAACCACAAAGGAAACGTGTCCATGTTCAGATCGCTGCCCACTGACTACGTGTTAGTGTCACTATATTCACCGAATCCAGCCCAACACCTGCCAATAATTCACGTTGAAAATGAACAAATACAATTCACACACAATAAGTGTGTCTATGATTGATGACCAGACGCCCACACACAACACAAACATGTGCATTATTTAACTATTTAATATTCATCACTGAGAGCAAAAGCTTATAGGACAAATCCAAAATAAGCTTGAAACCATCAGACGCAAGCTGCTCCAAACTAAATGTGAAAACTGGGCCGATTCTCCTTTCAGCTCTGACATTCACAGAGATGAATATTCAATGGATGTTATTTTATTAAACGGGTGTCAATGTGGTATAGCGTGAAGCAGTTTGTACACACGTGTGAGTCGTCTCATCACACACAAGTCATCCGTCTCATCCGTCTGGATACTTGAAACCAATGTGCATCGATCTCTGTGGGGACGCTGCAGCAGCAGCCAAACTAAATGAAGTCATCAGTGGAGCAAAGGCTGAACAACCTCTGACGGCAGCTCACAGCTTTGAAGCTGCTGCCGGAACCTGCCGCCACTTCGGTTTGTCAGCTTCTTAACAGACTGGTCTGTCTAATGAATGTACCTTCAACATAAATGTACTTGAATGATTACAGTCATGAGCCACTGACCTGTTTCTCACCTGTGAGTCTGGGAAGGAGCCCAGGAAACGTGGGGCTGATCCAGACTGACTGTTTCTCTCTGACTCTGTTTCTCTATGAGTCTGATTCTCTCTGACTCTGTTTCTCTATGAGTCTGATTCTCTCTGACTCTGATTGTCTCTGACTCTAATTCTCTGACTCTGATTCTCTCTGACTCTGATTCTCTCTGACTCTGATTGTCTCTGACTCTGATTCTCTCTGACTCTGATTCGCTCTGACTCTGTTTCTCTCTGACTCTGATTGTCTCTGACTCTAATTCTCTGACTCTGATTCTCTCTGACTCTGATTCGCTCTGACTCTGTTTCTCTCTGACTCTGATTGTCTCTGACTCTAATTCTCTCTGACTCTGTTTCTCTCTGACTCTGATTCTATCTGACTCTGATTCTATCTGACTCTGATTCTCTTTGACTCTGATTCTCTTTGACTCTGATTCTATCTGACTGATTCTCTTTGACTCTGTTTCTCTCTGACTCTGATTCTCTATGAGTCTGATTCTCTCTGACTCTGTTTCTCTCTGACTCTGATTGTCTCTGACTCTGATTCTCTCTGACTCTGTTTCTCTATGAGTCTGATTCTCTCTGACTCTGATTCTATCTGACTCTCATTCTATCTGACTCTGATTCTCTTTGACTCTGATTCTATCTGACTCTGATTCTCTTTGACTCTGTTTCTCTCTGACTCTGATTCTCTCTGACTCTGTTTCTCTATGAGTCTGATTCTCTCTGACTCTGATTCTCTCTGACTCTGATTCTCTCTGACTCTTATTCTCTATGAGTCTGATTCTCTCTGAGTCCGTTTCTCTCTGATTCTGTTTCTCTCTGACTCTGATTCTCTCTGAGTCTGTTTCTCTCTGAGTCTGTTTCTCTCTGAGTCTGTTTCTCTCTGACTCTGATTCTCTCCGACTCTGTTTCTCTCTGACTGATTATCTCTGACTCTGTTTCTCTCTGATGAGTAGACAGCACCTCTGTTTCTCTCTGACTCTCTCTGACTCTGATTCTATCTGACTCTGATTCTCTTTGACTCTGTTTCTCTCTGACTCTGATTCTCTCTGTCTCTGTTTTTCAGAAGCTTCCATCACCGTTTACCAGACACTCGTCAGTTCATTGATGTCGGCAGCTCTTTCTGCTGAATCATTACCAGGAATGTATCAGGCTGAATACACTTAACCTTTTTTTCTTTGAAAACTGTCCAAGATATATTAATTTCACAAAATGCATTAATAAAAATATTAATTTCCACAAATATGCAATGAATTGAAGATGATGGATGTATCATACTGACAAATGTCCACTTTTAATGAGACACAGTAATGTGAATAAATCATTTCTCCTCCTAAGAGACAACTCTAAAGAAAGACATTTTATTAAAGAAAATAAATCAAGTTTCAACAAAAGAACCAGACATGATCAATAAAGTTGTTCTAATCAAAGTTCATTTGAAGCTACTTGAGCCAAACTCGAATGAAGGATTCCAGCTGTGCCTTTACGTTTAACATCATCCTACATGTTTTTTTCTGCTGCCTTATTATGCTGAAGCAGTTTCAGCCTTATCAGCTGTAGTGAAGTTCCATGTGTAAGAAGCTATCTTCATATAAACCAGCCGCTGTTCTACAGATAAATGCTGAAGAAATAGCTGCCAGTACCAGTCCTCACCCACCTGTGCGAGCTCATGTAAACAGCTCTCCTGACATGTTGCATCAGTATCAGTCAGATCAGTGCTCTCAGTGAACCCAGACACCTCAGACAAGACAAGACAGACAGGCCACGACGTGACGCTGAGTATCAGCTGTAATAACTTCTAGGAAGCAGACTAAGATGCTCTGCCCCTCAACTATGAACAGTTAGACAGTAGAGTCTCTGAGCCGATGATACGACGTTGAAAAGCACAAACTCACAGTCTGATGAGTAGACAGCACCTCACACTGGAGCTACTCCTTCAAGCTGCAGCCTCAAATGTGAAGAACTTGGATGGATGAGTCGTCCTTGTCCGTTTTAAAGGAACCTTCTTGTCTTGTGACTGGCAGTAAGAACAGACGTGTTCATCTGTTCAACCGCCAACATTACAATTTCTATGCTTAGTGTGTTTAGTCAGCATCTGCTGAAGCAAACCAACTGTAGTCGACAGCGAGTGGAGCCAGAGGAGGAGCAGGTCGACTGACGCTCGGTGGAAGTCGTCGTCGTGATGAGGCGTTTCTCACTTTGGCCCAGTAACATGTTTGCATGTCTGGTGCTTGCAGTTTTTCTGGAGTACTAAGTTGGACTTGTGGTTGTTTTTAACGTATCGCTGGTCAGTCCTGAAACCTTCCTTTATTCCTTTGCCTTCTGTTCATGACTTGTCCGTCTTCTCTTACAACTGACGCAATGTGATGTTGTGTGACTGAATCCTCAGGTTCCAGCCTGGAGTCTAACTCCTGCTGGAGTGTCCTCCGCTGCTCGCGGTCAGGATCACATCTGACCATGCGACACACACACTCATGCACATCTTGGGCCTATGTGTCTTTCTGTCTCTCTCACACACACTTGATGCCTGTGAAAGGAGCCATTATTCCCCATGGAGCCCCAGACATCTGGGCCGGCTCTGCACACACATCTGCGCATGACGATGTATGAGGCCTGGACGGTGCAGGATCTCAATGGACACATAAAACGTAGCGAAAGGGGGTCATTAGAGCGCAGGTCTGAGTCAGGCGTGTTACCCTAACGACCCCCTCTCAACGCCATGGCAACGGAAGCTGGCACACACGCCGAACACAAAGCCATTCACTGACAACACAGGTTTTATATTGCCCCTGGTTTCACACTCCTGTGCTATCACCCCGGTGACACTAATGCTGCTCGGCCCTTTAACATTTACTCTCCGGTGACAGACACAGTCACATGTGCATCAGTGTGCGACTTCGTGAATGTTACAAGTCATCTGCTCGCTCTCTGCTTCTTCAGAGAACATCACCACCACAGAGGCAGCTTCGTTAGGTCGGCACCTGAACCGCTACGGCCCAGTTCAGTCAGACACTGGTGCATTTGTTTGTGGATGAGGAAGCACCAGTTGCTTCATTCATGCACAACAACACTTTATTTCCTAAAACTCCGTCAGATCTGTGAGGCTTGTGGGTAGAAACGCTTCCCAGTTATTCTGTGTATTCAGTCTGTCTCTGTCTTCTGTCAGATCATACAGTATAATCCACGTTCATATGCTGACTTGAGACAACTGCTGTTGTGAAAGACACAAAATGAACGAAGGAACTGAATTACAGTATCATATATGGGTCAAATATGCTGCTGGGGTCATCACCCGCGACCTCCTGTCTGAACCTGGGTGTGTTGTAAAACCCACTCAGACAAACTGCTGTTAGGCTGGAGTTGATGTTTGTGGTACAGGTTATGGTACAAAGGATGTATATCAGAGAACCAGGGGTCCAGTCACAACCAGTCAGCTGGTGTTTTAACCCCTTCACCAAACTGGTGAAGATGCCCATTAATGTGGCTGCAAGGAATCTGCTGAGTTGGTGTTTAACTGGCAAAATGATCCCAATATGACTGTAAGTGTTACTTACTAGTGTTACTTTGAAAACATGTTTGTTTCCTGCCACATAGACACATTAGATTGAACCTAGAATCAGTCTATTTGTACGCTGTATCTAGAGTGTAGTTACTGATTAGCCTGGGTTGTTGTGTCCTCTGACCCTGCATTGCCCCAGCCACAACACAGAGGTCAGAGGTCAAACGCCCTTTGGCCCTCCCTAGCTTTGTTACCCTCACTCCTTAACCTCCTTTTCGTTTCAGTCTCTTTTCTCACTGTGATTAGAAGAGAGACTTTCACAGGGTGGATGGTGTGTTTTCTAGTAAGAGATAGAGGTGTGCAGTGAAGTAGAAGAGTGTGTGTGAATGTCACGAGGGCTGTCAGGGGTTAGGCCAGTAAATGAACAGCTGAGAGCTGTGATTTAGTTTGTATAAAAGCAGCCCAACTGTCATAACAAAGACACTCTGACAGCAGGCCAACCGGAGACAAAGAGGAGTCATCAGCCCCAGGAGGCCCCAAAGACACACACACACACACACAATAGGGAGCAGTTGGCTCTCGCAGGCCTTGTGAGGGTCTTTGGTCCAGACTGAGCCCAGTTGAAAGGGCCTGAGAGGCGCCTAGTACAAAGCTTCATAGGCGTCACAGGAGCATCGCGGTTCATGGCCCCGACACCTTCGGGTACCACGAGGCTTCGTAAGCCTATCGAAAGCAGCACGTTAGACTCGATTAACCAGTAGACGCCGCTCCCATGGAAACGTCTCATCACGACAGCGATGAAAGCTCAGCAGGTGTTCTTCAGTGCGCTCCTCTAAGCTGTGCCACCTGCGTTACCTCCACGCAGAGAGAGGACGGGCCTACAGGTGGGAGGACATCACCTGCAGACATTTAGTATCTCCCCTGGTCGTCCGCTGGCTTTCTGCTGCTTGTTCTCCTAGGTATGAAAAGAAGACGGATAACAGTAGATCATCGCTGCACTTCCATCCGGTGTCTCAGACTATTACCTCTACTCCCACACGTATCTCTGTGTGGGTTGGTTCTGACAGCTCTGACCACTAAAGGATGAGTGCGGCCCCTCCAGCCCATTAGGCTGCGATTGATCTGCCTTTTCTTCAGAGTCGAGGAGCGTGATGAGCAGAGACACTGAGCCTTCGGTAACCCTGTGCCTGGCCTCCCTCCTCTCCTCCACCCAGCTAGTCATCCACCTGCTGTGGCTTTGTCTGTGGCTTTGGGAGAGCTTTGGCTTTCAGAAAAAAAGAAGCCAGCACTGACCACACACACACACACACTGTAGCTGGCATAAAGACTGGAAAAATCAGTAGCCACAGAGCCTCCTCTTGTCCTGACCTGGGTTTTGACCAAAGGACACTAAAGCAGTAAAACACTAAAAGTCTAACTCGGACTGTTGAATTGTTCTACGTTGTGATGGCAGCATGGCAGCTTTTAGATTCTCCCACACAGAGGGAGGATGTGTGCGCTCACAGACCGCTCTCATTATAATTAGACCCTCAATATGACATTGTCTGCGTGAGATTAAAAGGAATAACAAAGCTGTCACTGGCCCCGACAGACTCACAACAATACATCAGATAATAGAACGTTTAAATTGACTCAGTCTATGGATTATTGATAACCTGCTTCATATAAGAATATAGAATAACAACCACATATACTCTCCAGAGGCTTCCAGAAGATCCTCATCACAGTTAACAGGATGTGACTTTCTCCAAAATTATGATATTATGAAAATGTAAATTATTTTGAATTAACCAAGCAAAAATGACCAGTGTGTGATGGCTAGAAGCAGGTGTCTCATGTTTACAGATCTCTGACTGATTGACTTGTGTCTCTCACCTGTCGGACGTTGCTACACTTCCAGGTCCCACCTCTGTAATGTATTCACGAAGGCTCGCATCTGTCTGCATCGCTCACTCTCACCGTTCCACTGTGGCAGAAATACAGGCGTCAGTGTCGGCTGCTCTTCAACGGCTGTGAGGGACAACCCTCAATTTCTAAACACGTGTCACGCGCCAGGCAACGTCAGCGGACGGGGGTCGAGTCCTCAGGTGACGGTCACCCAGCAGACGTCTACCACATCAGATCCCACCTGCTCTCACCACAGGTTTCCCGTCTCCGTCCGCACGCGGACACACACTGGCAGCTGAGTCTGGTTGGGTTCGTTCTTCTGTTTTCTCTGCAGCGTCAGCAGTTTACCACAGACGTGCTTTAGCTGCCTTCGTCCAGCCAGTCACGCAGTGTACACACACTCAAACGAACTTATTATACACGCTGCTGATGTAACATGAACAGAAATCAACATGAGGATGAAATGGCTCACGGACTGTTCCACCAACGAGTTAAAATCGCCCAGTTACCCCAAGAAGGTGACGCAGGCCAGGACGTCTGACGGACGCCGTCGCTTCCTCCAGGGTTTTCATGTTGCGTGTTATTTGAGTACAGCAGACCGGTCCCGTGGCTGAATGCACTGCCCTCTGACTGCACCGTGTCTGCTCAGGGGTCAAACGGGGAACCGAGCTGCGATATTCAGTCACCGGTGGCTTTTCGTTGCCATTTCATACATATTTCATATGTTCTCGGCTGCATGTGTGGTGCTACCGACCCACCGCTATGGTCCTGCTAACAACGGATAGTGGCCACTGAATAGCTGTGCCCCTAAATCCACAACCTCCAGCTGGTCCCTGTGGTTTTCCTCTCTCCACCGCTCTGTGTCTGTGTTGTACTATCGGATGGCAGACAGGGATTTAGGGTCGGGGATCTTTGCCGTGTGAGGTCAAAGCTCTGGCATTTCCAGTCGGAATCAGAGTTCCACGGAAAACCACGGCGGCGACCCACGGTCCCCACTTACTAGTGCTCACAGACACACGTACACACTAAGGCAGACGCCATGCTGCCGTTGATGAATCTGAATCTGGTGAATATTATGGTGCTACATGAGAAACTTGGACTGTAGAGGTTAAGAGAACCCGTCACCAAGCAAACACGACGACGAGCTGGGCTTCCTGCACAGTCTTGTTGTCGCTACAGTCATTAGTCTGATGAGTTTGCAAGTAACAACAGAAGAACCCATACGACAAAGCATCTACCAAGCGCATCCGCAGAACAAGCTTTGGGCCACAAGGACTCACTTTGTACATGAGTTCAAATGATTCACATTTCTATACAAATTCACTGCAGTCACAATATTCATTATATATAAATACTGTATATATTCATGGGAGATAGTAACTGCAACTGGACCATTAATATAATATTTACCATTGATGCTTCCACATCCGCTGTCACCCAGCCCAGTCATTATATCCGTCGTAGCGGCCCAGCCTGTGGTAGCGGTGTCTGGCAGTGCTGATACGCGCCATAATGCTTAGCTGCTACAGTATGAAAGAGTTCACGTGGACGTTACCTGATTCTGCCTGTTGGTGGGGAGCTGACTGACACAACGGCCCCTTTCAAACTGTCTGAGGAAAAACATAGAGCTGGACTCAGCTTTGGCTACATTTTAGACGGACCCTGTATCGACAGGCAGCCACAGCCAGTTGGTAACGGTGACATGTCTGCCTGGCAGAGGTCTGCTCTGTGGAGCCTCCAGGCCCGTAAAGGGCACTGGGTGCACGCTGAGAGCACAAGGATCCGATGTTACCCGGCCTCCGTTCCTCATCCCCTCATGGTCGTATGGCCGCTGCCTAAGCAACAGATGTTGTCAAGTTGCAGAACTAAATGTGTGGAGGACCTTCTAGGGTAGCTGCCTGCTTTGGCTGCGCTAACTCTGTGGGACCGCACATAGATCTGAAAATGTCAAATATATTCATTTCCTAGTTTTGAGCAGATGACAGGCTGATGAGAAGAACTGACGTGTTCTTAGTTGCAGCCCAATAAACGACCCGTTGTTGTTAACATCGGCTGGTGACAGAGTAATGTGGGCCTTGGTCTCGCTGATCAATAAATAAAACAGCAATGCTTCTCTGCTACATAGCTTCAAACGCACGTATGGTGACACACAGTGAACATGCTCAGCCATAAAACCACTGGGCTCCAGAGACAAAAGCCTCGTCGTGCTCTGGTGGGGTCCTGCCACTAATCCACCCAGCTTTAGGTGCAGACAGCAGACACGCACACACACTGCAGACCTATGTGAAAGAGAAATTTGACACACACAGTGGCTGGATTTGCGGCTACGTCCTTACACACACACTCAGGCAGAGACGGTGACTGGCCGGGTGCTAAGGCCAAGCAGAGCTACTGGCGACAGGTTGGACAGAGGAGATGGCTCCCTAAGCCTCATCACACAGGGGAATGCTGTCTGGGGCACCTGCCCATCAGCCCTTTGTGCATATTCACGGTTACTTCCAAGCCGTTTTGCATGCGTTTCGGTGCGTGTGAACTCTGGACGAGGTTAGTCATAATTGGGGCTTATCACCCCCAGGGGCCACAGGGAGAGGTGCCAGAGCAGGACTGGTGGTGTCTGGGCCGAGCTGGATCTGAAGGGGAGGTGTGGTGGTGGTTGTAATGAGTCATCCAGATTCTAATGGGCAAAGCCAAACACAGCTGGAGAACATATTCCATACACTGAACACGGCCCGTCCCATAAAACTCAGCACCAATTACATTAATCCTCAGATCAAAGATAGCACTAAATGTTTGAAGTGTGCTGTTCATCTGGTTGGACTCTGTGGACCCTGCACTGTATACACAGGCTCTGACTGACATGTCCGCTTATTTCTAATTGCCAGCACGTTGAGATGACAGCAGCATTTATCAGGACATTGGCTAACCCAGCCACCCAGCATTCAGAAGACCGGCTTCATTATCCAAACAGGGGTCTGAGAACTCACACGTTCAGCTGGTTAACCCTCTGCAGCCTTGGAGGAGTCAAACGACCCCACTGATGACTAGGAGGTGCTCTAAGCTCAAAACACACCAGGGTTGGATCAAACAGCCTTGGTGGGTTTTACATCCAAGCAATGAACACGTGGGTCTATGATGGAAGTCCATCCAACCGTTCATCTAGATGAAGCGTGTTGTGATTTATCAACTCTCTGCGGCTGTTTTATCCAACCCTTGGTGGTTTTTGTGCATCTGCTGCTAGAACCTGGACTGGAAGCTGGTTCCACATAGAGGAGCTTGGAGCTAAGGGCTCTGCCTCCCGTTCTACAGGTAGAAACTGTAACAATTGGTCCTTCCCCCACCAGGAGGTGCTAGTGAGTGTTTTGTCATCATATTCTGCCGTTGTGTTCCTCGTTTCTGTGCCAGCTGTTTGTGTTACTGCTCGTTACCAGTGTCCACCTCTTGCGTCCTAACAGAACAGCCCAGCATGGACCCAGCCCTGCTTGTCCTGTGAAAGCTTGGCCCTACTCCTTCATTCCCTGACCTCTAGCTTGGTTTGGGTTTGAGTGTGTTAGACAATGTTTGATATGTGCAGTGTTTTCATTTATCCATTATTCTTAGATGTGTTTTTTCCTGCCTCTGCAGTGACTTTGTGTTTTGAAGTTAGGGAAGCTTTTGTTTCTTTCTAATCAATTTGTGTTTACATAGTTATTCCCAATTTAGTTTTCAGTTCTGCTATGATCTTGTGTTGTTTAATAAAACTTACTTTAAAAGTACTAGTTCAGATTGGTGACGATTCGTAACAGAAACTCTAGGAAGCACAAGTAGACCAGCGCTCTGAGAACCACTGCTCACGAGTCATGGAGGATGAACAGGTACCAACAGGGATTTTCCAGGGCAACAGCAAAACTAGGAACAGGAGCAACTTACAATATTCACAAAACAGAGTAACAAACCAAAACCGACCAAAGTAATAAATACAGAAAAACAACAAGGATGGTGTGTGGAGGGAGGTTTTAAATGCAAGATATAGAGACAGGAGAAAGTGATGACACCGATTAAGCAGCCAGGTAACAGGAAACAAAAACAGGAAGTGACATCACACGTCGACACCAGACAGAACAGAACAGAACAGTGTCTCCAGAGGCTGGAGGACCGAATTGTAAGAGAGATTCAATATGGACGTGTCTGATATTTGAACACTTTTAATGTAGTTATTGTTACTTTGTTGTGTAGGAGGAGCTGGAGGTTTATTCAATTTCTGTCAATTTCTATTTTTGTCTCTTCATGTTGTTGACATCTGAACAAATATGTCTATTATATTAAAGATTATTAAGTACAGTGGTAGCCTCTACTGTGTTTTTCTGTCACTTCTGCCGTTATTCCTCGACATTTTTGACGTGATTTTATACAGTTTCCCAAAATGTGATTATAACTACACTTCGATCAGAAATTCTGTTGTTGAGTGAACTTCGCATTATTGTTGGATTTTATCTTGTAGACAATAAATCAATCAATCAATCAATCAAGGCATTGATCACATCCTTCCCTGACTTTTCGATGGACGCGTTCATATGTTAATGTTTGCTTCTCACCTTGGCTGCAGCAGCCAAGTAGTAAAAGACTGAACCAACCTCACCAACAAGCACAGAAACGTTACAAAAGGCCCAAAACGAATCAAGTTCTCCGACATTAACTCCCATTTTAATGACCCTTATTTTTTAATAGGTTTATTATGACATCTGAGGATAATTATATAAACAGGAATACTACACATTCAGCAACATTCCCAACCCTGACCCATGTGACCTCCTTGGTGCGTCCGTTTTTCAGTGTGCATGGCGTGATATGAATCAGTGCAATATTCAGGAAACGTAATACTTCTGGTGCCAACAGGACCATGAGTGACACACTAGAGCACATGCTACAGTGCGGAGTGTAGGTGTGTGTTGAGGCATTTTGGAACAGTTCAGTGTGTAGCTGTGAAAGGGAACATTGATGGAAAACTATCATCAAGGAAGAGGAATTTAAAGCGGTTGCTCCTTTGTACAGTCCTTACTGCAGTGAGCAGCAATGCGTCGTTCACATAAAAAACACCACGTACAAAACAAATCAGATTCTTTCCTAACGCTTATCATCAGATAGCACGCAGAGCCACACAGAGACTCCACATCTGCCGAGCACATGACGGCACAGTCGCTGCAGAGCAGCCAGCGACGGCCGGGCTCTGAAGCACTGTTACGGAGAAAAATGAGTCAGAAACACAAGACACAAGGGATGAGACCGAAGCAGTGGTGTATTGAGACGAAGTGGAGTAACGGCGTCATCGGGGGGGCTATCACATATTGATTTGTGGTCAATTTCTCTGTCAAGCACATTGTTTAGGCATGAACTTGTGCTTTGGTAATATATTCCAGATGACGCTTTATACAGTGATATCTCAGCGCCTGATGGTCATGAGACCTACAAGATGCTTTCGATGACCAGCTGAGTCCCTCAATCCTCTATTACATCCACTGTGCCAACGTCTGATCGTTTGCGTGACGCACACTACTGTTGGTAAATGACTCCGTGCATTAGCATCTTTGAACATGCATGTGCTGCAACATATTGTTCTGCGTCTGCATGGAAACGACTCCCGCTCGCTGCCAGTAAAGTTCCATTAATCACCCCAGCAGCCACAAGGCAGGCCAGGCCAGGCCAGGACCGTATGTCTGTAACTGGAAACCACAATGCCTCGCCGCTACGGACATCAAGCGTCCGCCATCGATCACGCATCTGGATCCTATTGTCTTGTGCCCCAACATCAGACAGTTATCTGGAGCCTGTGGAAGAAGACAGAAGGAACAGAGAGGAAGCAGCACTCCGGTTACTGGTAAGAGTGATTAATCATAACCATGTTGGATGGAGGACGAGGCAACAGCAGAGCAGGACCACAGGTTAGAATGATAATCCTAAGATTAAACAAACTTGAAAAATTGGTTAAACCATTCAAAGTAACGAAGAGGCTAAGGTAAAATTAGAATATCTCTGTTTCATATCAGCATAAGCACGTTACTGCTGTGTGATGTTTTCAGCTGCAGTGTCTCAGGTTTCATGTCCTCTAACCTTAACCCGTGTCAGATGAGAAGATGAGCAGATTACCATCCACAAGGACAAGATTCCAGTGAGCGCTGGGCTGTGGCACAGTATGTCACACAGGGCTGCGACAGTCGGACCATGGCTTCACCGGGTAATAAAGGCTGGAAGGCTTTCACCTACCTAGGATCGGTGGTTTGAGTCTTTGGGCAAGACACCGAACCCCAGGCTGCCTAAGCTGTGTCTGTGTGTGTGTGTGTGTGTGTGTGTGTGTGTGTGTGTCAGCCTCTACCGACAGTGTGTGAATGTGTGTGAGAAGCGCATTGAGTAGCAAAAGCTCCATACAAGTGCAGAACCTTTACCATTTATGTGAGGAAACAGTGACACTTATTTCATAGCATCATCCACTCGCATCCTACAGTGCATCTGTGTTGAATCGCTTTGCATCGCCACAGCATTTCCTTCAGGTCCAGCTCCTCATCACCCCAGAGGTTCCTCTCAGCGTGACTCCATGAAAGGAGCAGGGCTGCTGAGAGGCACATCGCTGAAAAAACGCAATCAGGAAAGGTCTCGTGTGACTTGAGTGAAACTCTCCAGATGCTGGACCCCAGTCAAGTCTATCTTCAGTTGCAGCACTTCAGAATGTCCTCGTCCTCTCACTGCAGGCCGGTGGACAGAGAGTTTTAAAGCCAGCTTGATAACGTTTTTAACCCATTAAACACAAAACAACAGTTCACACATGTCTGCACTTACACACTTTTACAGCTTATCAACTGGAATCATCCTGAGCGTCAGGGATTAAAAACACAATCGCTTGAACCAACAAGCAGTTACTAAACCCCAGTGAGAAGGAGGCTGAGGCTTAGCTTCTAACCACAGACAGTCCCAAAGCCGCCAGAGGTCTGTCTAAATGAAATGGTTTCACCTTTACGACTAATGAAATCATTGGTAGAGCGAAAGACCTTAAAACCTTTCGAGAATGGAACAGGAACCAGAGGCAACCTGTCTGCTGTGCTGAGTCACTGGTTTGAATCTAGGCCTGCAGGTATCACAGGAGCCTGCACATGGCTTCAAAGGGAGGACGGACCTGTGGCGTATCCAGCCCCATCCCAGACCAGACTCTCTCTGCAGAACAGCTACGTCCTTTATGATCAGCATCCTGGCCGCGATGTGCAGAGCTGACAGGCCTGTACTTTAGTGTTGTTAGTGGGTCTGTGAGTGTTGTGTTGAGGAGGCCATTCGTGTCTGTGACTGTGTGTGGCTTGGCTCAGTGTGTGTTTTGGCTTGTGTGCGGCCTCAGGCTGGGGGGGTCAGTATGTGTTTTGGGGTCACTCCAGGGGTCTCAGATAAGATTACCACCGCACTGCTACACACACACACACACTTGGGTTTCTACTGGTTCCACTTCAGTGTGACGACCACTCCACTGCTTCTGGTATGAGTTTAATCTGTCAGCCTTTTCTGACACTGCACTTCCAGTACCAGCTCAGAGCCTTGTCTGTGTGTGTGTCTGTGTGTGTGTCTGTGTGTGTGTGTCTTGCCACCCAAGACGTAGACATTAGTCTGAAGAATCTGCCATAGGCCTTCTGGGCATGTAGTGTTTAGGGCCGTGGCCACAGCCTGTCCGGTGTTAGGCCTCTATCCAGACGCTGACTTGAAGATGTGTGTGTGCTTGGTCAGTGTTAGGATGTTTCTGCAGTGTCTGTGTCAAGATGTGTGATTTTATCTGTGCAGTTGTGTATGACTGGGGGTGAGTGTGTGTGTTTTGGGGCTGCAGGGCAGCTTTAGGATGACTGATGTGTTGTGAGCAGCGCTGTGGGACACCCGAGACTGCAGGCAGATCAGATGGACATCATTCCATCTGTAAAATGTCAGTGAGTCGCACACACAAACACCAATCAGACACAAGAACAGGAAGCAATGAGATGAGGGGAGGGGGGTGAAACTGTCAGGCTGGAATGTGTGCGTTAGGCAGGTGAAAAATGAGAAAGCTGTTGTGTAGACAGAACAAATGTAATTATCAGCACACACACAGACACTCTCACAGTTAGACAAGCTACCCAGATAATAATGGTTTCAAACAAGCACATGATCAGCTGATACAGACTCTAATGTGCCAGTGATAGTAGCATCGTACGCGTGGAGCTTTTTCTTTCTTTCCTCGATTCCGTGTTTCAAGTTCAGCTTCACACACAAGCTTGGCCTAAACCAACCAAAACCTGCCGGACCCTCTGGACCGTGGTTTTACCAGTCCTGCCCCGTTTGTGGTCTTCATCCACCACATTCTGCTTAGAGATGATGGTGTTGGATGTATGACCCCAGCTTCCTGAAGGATGGAGCAGTAGTAATGCGACCAGAGCTGTGCTGCAGCTCTGTGGCGTATCCTGTGTTCTCCTGGACCTGCTGGTGGCTCTGACTCTGCTGCATGCTGCGCTTTGTTGCTGAGCATGTGGTCTACGGCGGCTTCAACAGAAGCAAAAGGCTGCTAACAATAAACCGAAGACATTCTCTCACTGATCCAATGTTAATGCGAAGCATGATTATGAATCTCATTTGAAAAATTCTACCTTTTTTCTGGGTTGTGAGTTGCATTGCGACAACAACAATCCAGGCATGAAAATGTCCGACGGATGGAGTCAGAGCCGGACGGGAGGAGGAAGGATACAAGTTCTCTACAAATTGGCTCCTTCAGACACAGAAGGCTGCTGGTGACAGACAGTCGGCCTCGCCCGCGTTCTCCTCATCCTCTTCTTCTTCTTGCTTTTGAGTGTTTCTCGTAGTCATGAACACTGGTTTGCTGCCTTTCCTCCGGTCGCAGTGATATCACAGTGACACAGGCCCATTCACAGGCAGACACCTGACACTGAGCTGCTGCTCTCACACGGATTAAGGCTGGCATTCCTCCATCCATCCCTTCATCTCTCCATCTGACTCCCTCACTTTCCTGCTGCTTTCCACTGTATTTTCATGCCGTGTTTTTCCTTTGCTGTTTCCTGTGTTTATTGCTTCTCTTCCGTGTCCTACACTTACAGCCTGTCCTCATGCTTTGATTCCTGCATCACCTTCTTCATTATTTCTTATGTTCATTTAAATATTCTGTTCTTTTCTGTCCCTAAAGACACCGTCGATTTACTCGTCCACTGGTTTGGATCGATCCCACTCTTGCCATGAAGCTTCCTGGTTAAAGAAATGTCCTTGGTCCATGTCATCCAACCCTATTCAGTAAATGAGACTTCTTCTGGTGTAACACACAAGTTTGATTCCTGTGTTCAGCTTTTAAATTGAAATCTATTCACTCTATTTCGTTATGATTGATCATAACGCTGCCGGTCAGGGGAGGAGTGGAACTTTGTGCTTTCACCAGTTTGCTCGTGTCGAGTTCATATTCTCTTTCTTGTTGTCTCAGTTTGTCCATGTTTTTATGCTTTTACTGTAGCAGAGATTTTATGTTTCCTGAACTTTGTATGTTTCTGTATATACTTAGTTTGCTGCAGTGATTTGGATCCCGTTGCAGTGTTGTGTTGTTGTTAGCTTAACGTAGCTATTTGCCTTCAGTATAGTTTAACGTCACTGAGACGTTCGCTGTCTGCATAAGCGATTCAGGGATGTTCTGCTTCCGCTGGTCGCCTGCCGATCGTCTGCTGGACGAAATGTGTCTGTACAAAGTTAATATCAGGGTAAATGAAGGTCAATAGAGACTAAAGGTCAACACGTCCAGGACCTCCAGTCTAACAGGAGGCTGCAGTGACGCACTGGTCCAAACACATCGTTTTTCAGCCTGGCGCAGGGATTAAAATACTTAGTCAGCAGGTCAGGGAACCACAAGGGAAATGCAGAACAACCTCGACGTGCTACGACTGAAATGACCTGCTCAGTCATTAATAACCTGCTGTACTTACTGTAACATCGTAGAACATCTTCACACATGTTCTCATTACCTTCAGAGCACGGTTTCATCCGTTCGCCCTCCATCCTTTTTTCTTTATTCCAGCCTTCGCTCTGATGTTTGCCACCTGTTCTCAGCTTTCAGTCTCTCTTCCCTTACTCTGACTTGCTCCCTGTGTCCATTCTCCTTGTGTGCTACATGGTGGACATGAGTCAGTAACGAGGACTCTTGGGTTTCATATGCCACCAGCTCCCTAAGTACACACACATCTCCAAGTCACCTCCCTCTTCCTGCTCCACAGCCTTAACCTCCTCTGGATCCCTCTGTACACATCCTTTAAAACCTACGTGTGGTTCTGTGCTGCCTGACGGGGACAAGCTAAGACCAGTCCTTGTTTTCAGTTTAGAGCGGGAGCACAGCTGACGCGAGTGGTTACTGGAAACAGAGGACTGTGAGCGAGGATGGTCTCAGTGAGCATCGTCGCCTTCCTCGCCAGCGTTTCATTGAAAAACATCTCCATGTCTGGTGGGTCTCATAAATGCTCCAGCATCACTCTCAGGCTTAATGGCCCACATTTTTCTTGCTGGAAGCACAAATGGCATTTTCCTCACTGAGCACTTTGTCACACGATGAGAAATAGCTTTTCCCACGTTCCTGATTCCTACTTTTCATCTAAAACCATTACGACACTCATCACATTCACACACTCATTTCACACGCTCGCACAAAACAATGCAATTTCATTGGCTGGATTCTCTGAAGAACAAATGAATTTCAAACACTTTGAAATTCTTACTCACTGACTCATGTTAGTTTAAGAAATGTCGCTGAGCACCAGGTCCACACAAACCTCAAAAACACACGTGTGCACCCAGGGGCCTTTTCGACGGGTGAGAGACCTCCAGACTGTAATAACACCCATGAATCATTAGACTATCCAGAAAATGTGTGTGTACATGTACCTACAACACAGTGAGCCCTTCACCTGCCACCCGGCATGTATCAGTCAAAACGGAGCAGTCAGGAGGTTGGTGGGAAAGCTAACGCAGGGCGTGGAATGCGAACTGTCATCCTGAGACGCCGACCGGCCTCTGATGGCTCCGTTTGGCAGGAGGACTAGACCCATTTGCTGCATTGCGGTTCCCAGCTGAGTTGTTCTCCATTGTCTGGGTGGGTTTTCTCCTGGTGCTCCTTGCTTCCACAGTCCAAAGACAGGTTACGTGGTGAGAGATGGACTGATGCCTTGTCCGCCCAGTCACCGATCCCTGGCTGCTGGAGACACAACCACACGTATCCTAACTTGTTTTCTCAGTCGAGACGATAACTGTCGTTTATTCGGGTTGTGGAGAGGTTTGGTGTTGTTGCAGATGGTGGTGGTGTCAGACGCTGTGGCTCTGCAGGACACGGAGGAGGTCGCTCGCTGCCCTGCTGTTCCACACATGACTCCTCACACACTGGGCCATGCCATCACCATCCCAAACAAGTTTTATTAAATGTTGCACTCAACAAACAGCCAGAGCCAGTAGTTTATATATATTATTATAAATCTATATATTGTGTTGAAAAACGTCTTCAGCAGGAGCCAGCGGGCGTCGCTGGATTAAACAGCTCAGAATCTTTCTTTGTCCTTATTTCACAATTAGTGTCAGAAAGTATAGGTTTATTGGCAGGGCTTCTCCTCTTTTACCTTTTTGTTTTTACCTCACTAGTCTTTCCTTTGGCTCAGCTCACACACACACACACACACACACACACACATTGGACCTTACATGAGCCCCCCCCCCCATTTATGACCTTGTGCCCCAAACAAATCCTGAATTAATTAAAAAGGGAAATCCCAGTGGTCCCCCAGCAGAGAGACTCGCTCGCTTTTTCCCACACACAGATTGGGTGTCTCTCGCCCTCATGCAGTGGTGAGGGATTAGTGGACCCTGTTCAACGATGGGAGTGTTTCCAGGCTGACAGAGAGTGACGGAGCTCCACCAGCTTCGCTTCAAACATTATCAAGTGTTTTACTTTTTTGCAGCATTAGCTTCTTAACTACGTCTGCACGTGTCATACAGTGAAATCTGTAAATGGCCAACTAAGACAGATAGAATAATTACATAATTCGTGAATGACTGCGCTTTCTGGCTTCTCAAACTGGATGCGGACGAGGCCACATGTGTGCATGCAGCCCTGATGATGGAAGACACTGAGCAGGACTGAGCAGTGAATGAGTTTTCTGTCAGTCTGTAGAACTCGATGATTACAGATCCTTGTTTGTAATAAGCCAGTGTTGACACAAAACAGACTAGAACTAAAGGCCACTGTGTCACTTCCTCACCTGGTTCACATTAAATAAGTGAAACAGCGCGTCCCATTCATACTGTCCCCAGATGCATCTCAGCGTGGCATGTGCTGCCAGAGGAGCTCGTCTCTTTATACGTAGAGCAGCCTCTCGTGTGTTATGTCTGTTCATCTTTTCACAAACCCGAACGAAATGACTTTAATGTCAGAGCTGAATTGTGGCTTTGCTTTCAGGGAACTCATGTGTCCTGGCAGGCTGGAGCTGATGCAGGACGTTTGTAGCTAGAGTTCACAGCAGGCGTGACCTGACGCTGCTGGACTGCATCAGCAGCGCTGATATGAAGACGTGTCCATTGCCCGTGTGTAATCGGTTACGGTAGCGCTTCTGTTAATGACATGTAAACATTTATGTTCCACAGATTTTTACTTCATGCTTATCTTTCTGTGTAGTTTGAAATGATTGTTAAATGTTAAACACAACCTACTGAACAGCGAACCCAACAACCAGACACACACTGTTTCCAGCATGTTTGTTTCTGGGCCTATTCAAATAAAACTTCTCATCTCGCTCAGTAAACAAAATCACATCTGTACAAAGTCGCTGAGGAAGTGTGTCGGTCTAAGTGGTGCTTGGCAGCTTCTCATCCGAACTGATGAGGACCGGACTCGATGTCGATGATGCACAGATCGTGTGGTGAAACTGAAGCCTAAGCAACCTCACTGCTTTTAGGGAATACCCGTAACACAAACTAGCAATAGATGACACACTGGTCGCACGCGCTTCACGGTTTCACACCACAAGAACGATGGCAGCTGACAACAGTCATACGTATGTGATACGAAATAGAGCTGCTGTGAAATGAAGAGTTTCTCTGACTGGCTGTTAGAAATGAAACATTTCCACTGTAGTCGTTTTGTTCGCAGTCTCTTAAAGAGACAAAGAAGTAGCTTTTTGACAGGAGGCGTCTGTTCAACCGTTTATGAAGCCACAGAGACGCGGCTGAATGTTCTCCGTGGTTTTAGAAAAGCCAGAAGTGATGGCTTTTGCTTTATTATCCCTATGTCTGCCAGCGTCTCGGCTCAGAATGGAAGCATGTGTCACCAGTATGTAATAGGCTCTGCTGGTGGGCCGTGCGAGCGCTGCCAGCACACATCTGCATCCACAGTGACAGACAGGCAGATATTGGGCTGATACTGAACTGTGTGTGTGTGAGAGAGAGAGAGAGAGGCTAAGATAAAGAACAACGAAGAAAGTGTGGCAGGAGAGGGAGAACACAGGCCAGTAATTAATCATCGATGGCTGTTCAGCTTCCATTACTGAGTAAACAGGCTGCTTGTGCAGAAAACCCACTCACGGGTGGCCGTGTCCCCGCGCTGATCCAACACAACCAGAGAGTGTAGTGGAGGTGCATGAGAGCAGGCCTCAGTATCTGTGTGAAAGTGTGAGGGTTCTGCGACAACGCTCCAAACAGTGATTAATTCTCTTCTGAGACCATCTGTGTGTGTGTGTTTACATCAAATGACCCCTAACCAAGCGGTTCCACTCCTCTGAGATCAGCGTATCAAGGTGTTGATGTTGGACCGGAGTGGACGAGCGCGTCCCGTCTGGTGCGTGCATTTCTGGCTATGTGGACGCAGTCGTGGCAACAGGCCCAAGCGCTGCTTTATCTCCGCTCAGAAAATAAATGGTGATAAACGGTGCTGGAAACATACAGAGAAGCTTTCATCGTGCACTGATCGCTAATGATTTTCCATAACTTGATGAAGTCTAGTTCCCATAACTTAGTCTAGTTGCTAATGTTCTGTGAAGTGATGGGGATACTTAGTGTTGAGCAGGTTCAACATTCTCTTACTGGACCTCATGTCATACTGGACCAGAACATCCGTCTCCTGTGGAAGCTTCCTGTGTGTTGTTGATCTGATACATTTATACCTAAACACTGATAACACATGTAGTATGTGTAACAATTCAAAGGAACAAGAATTTGAGTGTCGAGTGCAGCAGAGACAGCGACAGAAGTTTGCTAAAGCTCATTTCTAGTAAACGACTTCAAGAATGTATTTGTTACTCAAGTTTTATGCCTGATTGATTCCAGCAGCCAGAGAGCACTCAGTGTGTCATGATGTTGCCATGACGACGAAGTTAACTCCTAAAGCCTCTCACAGCAGCTGAAGGTGGACATGTTGTCTGTCGCCTGTAAGTTACTGTAAAGTAGTCTGTAAATCTAAAGGCTGACTCTGGAGCTTGGGCCAAGCAGCTGGACTTCCAAGCAGCGTCATGCTGGATCTGTAAGAATTCTGGTACAAGATATAAAAGACTTTTCTCCTGGATCAAATAAACCTGAAACCATTAGTTTCTGGCAACAGCAGTTGCTTCAACTAAACAGCTTGTCCAACACAGGTTGTGGGTCAGAATCAACCAATAAACCAGTCACATTAAATGTAGAGTCAGAGCAGCATCAGACAAAACCTGAACATTCCAACTAGGAAGAAACATAAAGCGTCTGAGCGGCTGCTTAACGGCTTCAGAGCGATAACACGAGTCAGTGTCACAGCTCGACAAGCCCCGTCTCTGCAGTCACGCACATCTCAACCAGCCACAAAATATACACATCACGCAAACTTACGGTATATTGGTACGAACTCAAAACCTCAAACGTAACAAACTGATGTGGGGACAAGTGCATAAGCTGCAAGCGGTGAAATGATCCAGCTGTGCAGGGGAGGAGACATGACACAGCTGGAGCTCAGCGCTTAGCGTAAGCTCTGACTCAACTAATGTGTAACCAAGGCTAAACGGATCCCGACAGAGAGACAGGAGAGAACGAGCGAGTCCATGTGCCAGTGTTCGTATTAATCACGGCACATAAATATGCTCTTAGCAGTGGAAGCGTGTGTGGGACTCTCCAAGACAAACCATTAGGACGTGTGAGACGTGCTGCATCCAAAAGAAAGTCTTTCTTTCATTGTTATTGGTTTGGTCCCGTACGCATGGATCTATGGCTTCCAGTCTACACTGATCACAGAAAAATGATATTGATGAGTAATGATCCGTGTAACATTGTGTCTTAAAGGTAAAATGTGTGACATTCAGCTTGTAGTTGTAGCTAATTGAAAGCTTGACGGTATTAACTTCCTCAGCTGCAGCAGTCGTGGTCTTCATGGCACAGGCCTTGTGTACCCTTGTGAATATTTGTTCATGAAACTGTTCAAACACTTGTTGAGTCGCTGTCCCTTCGTATGGTTCTGGTGATCGCTCCATGTCTTGCTGCTCCTCATGTTGAGTTGTGCTCCTGTTTTGCCTGTTCGTTCACCTCATCTTATTGCAGGAAGACCCCAGACCTACCATCCTCTGGTCCTGAACAGCCAGTCTACCACCTTCCTGATATGATTTGGTTTATGTGCTGACTGAGCTTCCTCTGAGCAGCGCTGACCCACAGGACACCCCCTCAGTTATGGAGCTAATATGCACACACACACACACACACACACACACACACACACACACACACACACACACACACACAGCTGTCAGTGCTTCCAGTGACCCAACAGACCAGTAAGGCCAGTGTGTTGCTAATTGGTAGTATACTGTGCTGGGTCTGCACCAGGCTGTGATCCAGTTAGTGACCAGGCTGCATCAGTGTCTCTGCTGGACCAGCACTACGAAACATGGCTGCACTGAACGGACAGACGGATGAGAGGGAGGTCGTTCTGTCTCAGAGCCGTGCTCCCTGCGAAAGACGTTTTAAGAGCCTGGCCGCTAATAACACACTTGCTACACAGCTGGTGTCCAGTACCATAAACTTTTCATTAAGAAGAATAACAGTTGGCACGGAAGGAGCTCGTAGAGTCACAGCGTCAACATTCAGCTTCTCTTTACTGGGCTTCACTACACACACTACACTTCAGGTTTGGTTCAGTTTTTATAGCAATGATAACCTTGGCAGCTGCCTGAAGGCAGGTGCAGGGTGGAGGTGCTGCACGTGTGCAGCATAGAAAACAGCTGTGACCAGTGACAGGCAGGCCCGTCTTTGTATCCTTCACACGCCCATCTGCGTTCAGGAGACTCTCCGTGTCCTTAATGAGGCTGAACTCGTGTTGGTTTTAACCCAGTGTAAGGCTGTGCATACGCAGGCCACCTGCTAGATGTGCTGGGGAAGAACTCTGAAATCATTTCCTCATTAAATGTGACACTGGCGTCTAATGAGAAGCTAAAAACACAGTAATGCAAAGGCCGCGGTTCATAAAGATGAGAGCAGGTGCACGTCTTTCAAAGTGACAGTAAGATTGTCAGGTGGACGCAGCAGACTGAGGCCAAACGTTCGTCCTGTGGTCCTTTGCACATTTGTGCACTGTCAGCAATAATCGGCGAGTCCACGCTTGCGTGAGCCCAGCTCGTCTCCGACTCCGCGCTGTGATCCAGTCTCTGCGTTGGCAGAACCACATCAACGTGCTCTTCGAGTCTTGGCTACGTTGGCTACTAGTTCAGGTTAGTCTTCCATTCTGCTTGTTGACTGGCTCATCACGTCACTGATTCCCTTGGTGATAATGAGAGTCGCTGTCTCTATCAGTGTGGCTTCCTTTAATCATTTCTTTAGCATGTGTGCTTCTCTTGTCCTTTCTCTAATTTTCCTCCTTTCCTCCCCCACATCCTCCGTTGCTCCCCCTTACTCTGCGTCCTCTACATGTCTAAGCCTGTGCTCACCGGTGTTTGATGTCAGTTAATTTGCTGCGGTGTTGACAGGCGGATGGCTACTGAGTACAGCACGCATGTAGGTGTGTGTGTGTGGAGAGAGTGGTTGTGTGAGCACATGTGTGTGCTTGTATGTGTGTTTAAGTATGAATGTGAAAGAGAAAAGGTAGCGACAGACAGGAGAGCAAAAGCCAAAGACGCCTGTGCCTCCAACACAACCACAGTGTGTGTGTGGCTACCAAAGCAGTTCACTGTGGTGTAATTGCAGCGTCTGAATTCGCTGCCCTGGATTACTGCAATTTACTCCCCCAGGAGCGCTGAGCACTGTGGGAAACCGTACCAACAGTGTGTCTGTACATACACGTGTGTGTCTGTGTGTGTGTTTCAGCTCTGTGGGAAACGTGTGCTTGTTCAGGACCAGGGCACAAAACCAGCTTTTCTCCGCCGTGCGCGTCTGTGCGGCTGTTGACCAGTGAGGCTGGAAAAGCTTTTCTAAGAGCGTCACAGAGCAGCTGATGTCCAGTCGAAGCTGCCGGTCACGGCCGTTGTTGGTAAGTCAGTGTCATGCAGAGGGAAAGTCCTGCATAAACCCGTGTCTGTGTTTAGTTGAACTAAAATCCTGTTAAGATACTAATAAAGAGTCTGAGGATGTCTCTTCTGCTCACGTTTCCCACTCTGCAGCTTTGACTGATTACTTTACAACAGCCCACATCATTTGCTTCAGTTACTCCCCAACAACCTGCTCATTCATGTGTGGCAGCAGCTGAAAGTAGCATGTGAATAATGTGTGTTTGTTCGACTGTTTGTACCTGGGCAACACCAATACAAGACGTATGACAGAGCCCTGTGGCACAAATGCTTGTCCTGGGAGTCCAGGGAGATTTGGGAACTATTCAAAGTTGTGTTCACAGGGCAGCAGCAGCTTTTCTTCCCTGTGTTTGTCAAGGTCCTTTAAAAGCAATCCATTAGGAACAGGCGCCGCTTGCTTGGACGGCCCAGTGTGGCCTGGCTTGCTTCTCACACACGATGTCTTGCTTGTGCAGGTGCGGATGGTGCAGGTTGTCAGGAGGTTTGGACAAAGCAGGTCAGAGGAGCGAGACACTGGTCATGTGGCGCTGGAACAACCAAGTGTTTATTTATTGTTATTATAGTCATTGTCATTTTGTGCTGATTTCATATTTAACCTGCATTTCCACCCTTTTGTCCCAGTGTCTCCAGTGAATGAAATGGTGGAGGGATTCTGTCGTCAGACCAAGGGATGTGACACCAGGTCCTCACATCCACGTCCTCCTCACATGATGCTGAGACGTCTTCGAGCTTCTTAGAGAGGATTCATGTTCACTTTCTTTCTCTGCATTTTCTCCAAGATGGCGGCGCAGACACATGCAGCCGCTTCTCTCTCTCCCGACTCTTCGGTTTTTGACTTTAACAGTCATTTGAAAAGCAAAGATAAAAAGAAAACGTTTTCCTCTGTCTGACGCATTGGACTACGAGCAGTAAAAACGCTCCCGTCAGACGCTCGATGCATCGATGAGTCTGGTCTAAAGCTTTTAGTTGTGGACGTGTGGACGCGTCTAAGACTGATAGAGGCTCACTCGGCCAGGACGAGGACTTGATAACGGTTTGTAAGATCACAATAGAAGCCATAGACACTGTGTCTTTCTATTCTGTCCATGATTACAGCATGTTTAAAATCCAAAGACCACCTTCATCTCACAAAGAATCAGAAAATCCCGTTGTTAGACACATTTGTTACCTATGCAGAGTGTGATGATGCAGAGGTCCAGGACTTCATCCTGGTGACTAAATGAAACGCTAACTTTTCTACCTCATTGCTTCTCAAGGCGTTGTGTCACATGCTGACAGGCTGAATGAGTCTTGATGCTGGTATGAAGGCGGCAGCAGGGACACGACTGGTGTGAGTGATGGCTGCTTGTCTAAATGCTCTTCAGTGGCCTCCCCTCCAGACTTTATGGCCGTATCGTGTGGGGCTCAGAGCGGCTGCCTTTGACTCCATATACAGTTTACAGCTGTGGTCACACAGGCTAAAACAATCCCAGCCCATTCACAAAAATCCCATTCAGGAATTCACCAGTCGGCACAAAGCGGAACCTCTGACTCGAAGCTATCAGACACTTCACGGTTTGCTCTGCATGCAGAGGAGCCTCGTCTGTGTGTCTGCGCTGGAGGCAGAAGGCTGCTGTCACTGTGATGGATAATCCAGGCATTTGTGTGAGGTTGGGTGTTGGCATCATTCAGCCATCACTCAAAGTCAACGCACAATAGTTCAAATTGGTGAAAACTGTGTTTAGAGGCAGAATAAACTAACTGGAGCAGAGTGTGGTTAACATCCAGCTATTACACTTTCCAACAGCTTTGTTTTTGAATTTTGTCGTAATTTTAGTTTGTTACGTTCTGTGTGTGTGCTTGTCTTCACGGCTTTGCTCAGGTTGTGTACTCTGCAACCCCCCAGGTCATTAGTGTTATTTATCATAGCTGGATTCTGCAATCAGCGACTACGCAGCAGCACCCGCCAAGCAACACACCGACAAGTTGAGGCTTGAGAGAGGGAAGAGACACGTCTGTGTCTCCTCCTGGTTATCGCGCGGCTTCGTGTGTCTTCCTGCCTCATCCTCACACCTGCAGATCTGGTTGAGGTCATTCTGTGCAGGATGCGTGTCTCTGTGTGTAGAGCTAATCTACGCTTCCTCGTTGCGTGGGACAACTGAAACCTCTTCCTGTTACAGTGAACGGTTTATTCACACCGAGCGTAAGGGAGGTGACAACAAGAAGAAGAAACAATCTTTGTGTGGCCTCAGGTTGACATAGAAAACCTCATGACACCAACAGGCCAAATGTGACCTGCTGTTGGGTCCCATTAGACGAAGCATGGATAAACATTATGAGCATAACTGTTGATGATTTAAGCAGAGCAGCCATCATCAGGACTGTAGGCAGAAACAAAGCAGACCTAAGGCCAGTCAGAGTGGAGGACCTCCTAGTGATGTCATCAGGCATTGATTGTGACACCACAGTGGGAAACTCCCTGCTTCCTGCTTCCTGCTGGAAGCACAGCAGAGCAAATACAGGCTTAGGTTGAGTGCTTCTCTTCTAGTCGCCGCTGTTGGCTGTTTAGGAATCTGATCAAGATGTGCTGCACTGGACAAGTACGTAGTTCGAGCAAACTCTGCCTCTTTCACATTTTATTCTGGCTGTTCAATACGAACGTTTGTGATGTTCAGACTCTGACAGTCTTAGTTGTAAGTCTTAGTCTTAGCTACGCTCCTAAAGCTCAGGCTTTAGCTTTAGTCCCTGCTACGTTTGACTGCCGAAGGGTTTCTAATGATCGCAGAGTCAAAGCACAGCATGGAACAAGGGCGGACGTTTGCTTGATGCTGCTCTCGACACATTAATTTAAATTTAGCTTAATAAAACTAAGGACGTGTAATTGACCACAGTGTTTTCAACTAGTTAGTGTGAAACTATGCAGCAGTTACTGCTTACAGTGTATCCAGCTTAGCGGTTAGTTAAGGGTCTTCACTCCCCGTCTGTCCCAGATGCAGGCATGTGACAGGTTGTGTGTGAGGATGATGAAGATGGATTTTAGCTGTGGGAGTCTTGAGCGGGCAGCATAGATGTTGAACATGTTAGTGCTACAGAGGGAAAACAGGAACCAGGACGTCCCGCTGACACAACACACTTGGCCCTGTCACTGTGTTGTCATACACTAATCGTCTGCATGTGTGATTTGTGTCGCCCAGCTCTGTTTGTTGTCATGTGGTGTGAAACGAGTTACCACGATTTCAAATGTTTGTGTTGCTCCTGTGCGATGTTGTCTGTATTTGGTGGACTTTTCAAGCCTCCTTTTGAAACGCTGTGTTTTTGTGTCTTGGGTGTGCATGTGTGTGCTTGGGCGTGTGTCTTGGCTAGATGTCCCTCTTCTTAACTGACTTTATTGGCATGTGACAGACTAATTGAAGCCATTTGCAGGCTGGGCTCTTTAGTGATGTTCCAGAGAGTTTTACAACCTCACAGCTGGATTCTATTGTCTCTAAAAGTCAGTGGGGAGAAGAAAGGCAGACAGAGATGGAGACAGAGGAGGTGAGAGCGGAGAAAAGAAGAGTGAAAGCACTTAAAGCGCTTCAGTATCCTCCTTAACCCGCACCGGGACCACGCATACCAGGCCGCAGGCTGCTTTTTGAAGTTCACGCGGATCCAGAGCTGATGCTGAATTATGTGTGGAATTTCACACATATGTTGACCCGTGATAAACAGCAGATATTTTATTGTTTAAATTTAGTAAAACCATCTGTATGTTTCAGTTTGATTTTCTTGGCAACTGGTGAAAAACTGTGAAGCATTTTAGGATTTCAACACACACAAGTCCTGCAACGCGATGCCAGGCCTGAATATGTCCAATTCACCAGCAGGCAAAGATGCAAATCAGAGTCAATTAGACAAATGCAGTTTGACATAAAACCAACTGTTGTAAATGTTGTCTCTGATTTAAGGACACACCTGCCGACCCAGTCCAATGTCAGAAATGTAGGTTCAACTCCGGTCACCAGGTGTGTCCCTGACCAGGATGACACGAGGATGACATTACTTCAGCTCTAGGTTTAAGGCCCACGTATTTCACTCCAGGCAACTGTGCGTACGTTACGACTGGTGCAGAAACAACTCGTGGAATTGTGTGTTTAGTTTACCTTCCCATGGCTGAAGGCAGCGGCTGTTTAAAGATTCTCCACAGCCATGTTCACCTGACACTGTTCAACTATGTCCTTGTTTGTCTCTTCATGTGTTTCTCTAATACTATTATAATCTGTAATGGAATGGAGCCTGGCCTCTGGCTTCTAGTTTCTACATGCTCCAAACTATTGACAGCATTTAAGGAATTTTGGACTGAGATCCCTCTACCTGCATTTTTCCTTTCCTCAGCTTTAACTCCTTCACTCCTTTGTCGGTCTAGTGTAATTTACATGCTCAGCCTGAGAGCTTCAGTGTCTAATGGTTCTGTGGAAGCTCTGGCTTGCTGTGACTGACAATGTCCAGCTCTGTGTTTGTTCTGAAAGCTGCCTTTCACACTGATTTACAGATAACGGCGTTTGGGTTCTCAGTAACCAAACCTCTGCGACGTCGCACACAAACGCACAGGCTGCACACAGACACATGAAAAGGCGAACATGTGACTTCCTTCCAGGGAAGCTGCTCCAGCAGGTACTCCACCATGAAACACACACTCTCCAGCAGTGATTAGTATCCTGGGCGACCACACGGAGACAAGCAGGCAGACCTTTAAGGAGGGACAAGCGCTGTGTGAGTAATAGGCTGTACAGGTGCCGTTTGTTGCGTCTCGTTGCTTTCCCTCTTTCACACACACTTGTCCTCCTGAAACAGACGGACTGACCTTGTGAACTGGTAATAGTGTGTGTGTGACCTGGAACTAAGACTGTATATACACACAACACTCATTTGACTACCAGAGAAGAGACACGTAACTACATGGAAGGGTTCGCTAGAGACTCACATAACTCACAGTAAACTATCAAAATAGGGCACAGGTGATGAGGATGATGATGGCGACAGAGGGGAAAACTGGACGTGGGCGTGGCTAGAGGCACGGGGGCGTGGCCAGACCGAGAACGTGAGGATGAGCAGCAGGGAAAACAGGCCAGGCATCCGACCACTGAAGTCACCAAAACGTCACACTCATACCAGCCGGTGCTCCGTGAGTCATTTGTACTGCACAATTAAATCAGTGTCTGACAGCAGGAAGAAAAGACCGTCGACGTCAACAAATCCAGCGAAACAAACCCAGAGAGCTGTTCCAAAAAACATTCACACAGCAGACCGTCCATTCAAATGGCTTTAAATATAACAAAGGCTTGATAATAAAGGTGAATGAAGGTGAAACGCCGGATGCTGGTGCCGTGATGGCAGAGCTCTGAGTCTGAGTCAATTAACTGAACCACCGCTATGAGCTCGCTTTCTAGCTTTCTAGCTGGAACTTGGGCAAGTATAATGTATTTACTTTCAGCTGAGAGATTTACAAAAGATATTGTGATATCATGAATTCCCTGCAAGGCAAACTGAATCTAGAAAAGCGCACATCATCATTGTTTGTTCAGAACTGATGATGAGTTATGACTTGGAGAAGAAGTGAAATTTTTCACACACACTGGGGCCAATTTCTAAATAGCATAATTGCCTCCATGAGCTTTCAGTCTCTGCTGCTGTGTTGATATATGAACCAAATCAACTGGCCAAATTACACCCAGAACACGGGCACGTACCTTCCAGCCTTCACTGACTAATGTCTCTCCACCCGCGGTGTGACTGTGAGGTGCCCAAAGCCTGACCTGCCAGTTCTCCATGTCAAGTCCAAGCCTTCCTTTCTGCTGGCTGCTCATTTCAGATGTTCTCTGTCCGTCGATCTACACATACTGTAAATATACGTATACTGTGAATATATCTACGTAGAGAGAGAGCAAAGCAAACATGTGTCTGGGTAAGATGCTGTGGCTAATTTTTCCCTTTTCCTGTCTGGTTTGAATCCATTTCTCCAATGAGTGCGTAGATTATTTGACAGTAACTATGTGTCTACATTGTTGTTTGTTAATAGCAGAGACCTTATCTACTACAGTAAAGGTCACTTACATGATTATGTCAAATTCCAACAATGAGGTTATTGTTTTATAACTGAGTTCTAAAGCCAGAAACCACAGCATCTGGCAACGAGATATGAATCCTCATCATAATCAGTCCCCTACAGGTCTGTTATAATCATTTAGTGGTGTAAATGTCTCATAGCGGAGTTACTTCACATGCTGTTCCTGTGAGTCGATGGCCGTCATAAATGGAGGTTCACCAGACTGACACACTTCCTGGAGGCGGCTTCGTCCCCAGTCATCTGCTGTCACGTGACGTCCTGCCGTGGCCTCTGCGTCTCCTGCCTCGTCTGGGTGCCTCTGGCAGCTGTAACATTTGTGATCGTCTTGAGGCGAACATCTCTGGACGGCTGCTAATAAGGCTGAGTGAGAGCAGTGTTTGGACAATGAGCGCTTTGGCAGTGCTCCCTGTGATTTATGACCTCCTTAATGAGCCTGTCTCTGTGTGTGTGCGTCTTAGCAATCGCCAGCATATATGTGATTTTGCTCAAGTATCTCCTTGAGTTTCACCTCTTTTCTTTGGCTGACACTTGCAGTAACACTTACCTCTGGGCTCCATAGCACTGCAGTAGGTGGCCTTGTCACACAGCCGTGGTCGGCTCATGTTCATCAATCAGTAAGAAAAACCTTTATTAGTATTAGTGGTGCACGCTTCCGTTTCAGGTCTGCAACAAGCACCGGCTGACACTGTCAGTGTCCCACCCTGTGCCACCAGTAGTACTACAGTGTGACTTAATGTTACTCAGAATTGACAGTGAGTGTTGCAAATTCCAGTATTTCAGCATCTGACTGGTGGGAGTTTGGGCAGTGAACAAAGTGAAGGAAAAAGCCAAACAGCCACGATCCAACACAATCCAACAGCCAAGAAATCGAGACATATTGTAAATTAAGACAAGCACGGCATCGGATGGACGACCCCACGTCCACACAGGCGCTCGGTGCCCTACTGCTGAGCGTTGCCTTCCCATGCTGCTTTCTGTCAGGCTGGGAAACGCACCTGCTCTGCTGCTATCCTGGCTAAAGCCCCGCTGGGCTCAGCTTTTGAATGCATTACGCCATCTAGCATCATGCACTGGAGCTGCAGCTCAAACATCTGGCCCCTGGAGCGCTTGATTCACGCTGTTGATTTCTACAAAGCCCGTTCGAGGAGACTGAGGTCCTCCGTCATAAATGTGGCTTGTTGAACTTCATAAGAGCAGAGAGAGAGGCAGGACTCATGCAGATCCATGAATCCAGTGCCTTATATTTGGCCAAATCATAATCTACAGACCATTATTTAACAAAATGGAAAGTTATTATTATAAACCATACACAGCAGGAAACAGTCATTTTCCAGACGTGCCACCCTGTGCCAAGAACAGGCTAATTCCACATTCTTTGTCTTTTCTGCATATTACTGGCACCATTAGCGATGACACTGCCAGTTCCTCCAGTACCAGCCTTCCTTTACTGCCTGCGTGGCCTGTAGCTTCTGGTAAAGGTTTCCGGGTATCAGCTCAGTGTGTCAGTGAAGATCAACTGAATCCTGGTCCAGCCTTCTGGTATTGGTGTTTTTCCAGCATTAGCACTGACCCTGACCAGCTAAACAAACGGTTACAACCCACTGAAGGCTTCGACCCGGCCTGACTTCTCCCTATCTCTCTTTTTCGACCACTAACACTGTGTTCTCCTGTTTTTCCTCCCTGCTTTTATCTCACTTAACTATTTTTCTCCTGATCTCACCAGCCTCCACCTTCAGTGCCTCAGTTTAAATAAACTAACTAACCCTCTAATGAAACTCAATCCTTTGCAGCACAACACCGACCTCATAAAAAGCCCAGAAGGGTTTATGCACTTCAAACAGAGGCGGGGATTAGAAGGCCATGTCTGTTTACTTACAACCCTCTCTGCAGCTTTTTAGATTCCCACCACTTCCTAATTCAATTACAGATGCAAGCTGAAGACGAGGCAGAACCTTCGAGAAACACTCTGACGTGGAATTTCCCCACGTTACAGGGTTATTGGTGGTTGGGTGGGAGTCACGAACATCTGTTATGGAAGATTTAGCCTAGGTGTGTTTGAGAGTTCAGTTCTGGACGCTCTGCCCATAAATCAACAGGTAACTGGAACAATAGCGATGGAATCTTTATCTGTGCTCCTTCAGAGCACCTGGTCTGATCCGTACATCAAGGAATCATCTGGTGCGTGTGATAATGCCATGACTTATTCTACACGTATTGTTTTTATTGGAAAGATGGTGAAAAACGATTCACAGTAACTAAGCAGGAAGGAGGTTGCGCATATGTAATACGTTGTTGTGTCAGTTCAGCTCTGAATCAGCAGGTTGAGACAATGGTGGATACTTGGTTCCGGCAACATCCACATTTAAGCACCTTCATATCTGACTGCAACCAGTCTGCTCATTTCAATGACCCCTGGGACGGTGGGAGCAGAACATTCCAGACCTTTCTCACTGAACATGACGTTGGTTTGGTTTTCATTTGTCACTCACCCCAGCCGGTCAACGCAGGTCGTGCATCTTCTGGAGGTTTCTGCTTAACTGGCGCCCATCACTGACTCTGGGTCCATTGTTTGGCTTCTTCCTTTCTTAAAATGTGATTATTTTGTGATGTGATGGATGATGGACTCTGCTTGGCTGTGATTTTATAGGTATTTATACATTAATACATGCTCCTGTGATTTCTACAGGATGATCAAAGGTGCGTCCATCAGTGAGAGTGAGACAGTCTTAGTTCATGTTAACCACTTCGAGATGAAGCGCAGCTCTGAAGGTGGGTCTGCCCTGAGCCACAGGCCCACGTTAAGCCTTCTGAACCACGACAGCAGCTGAGAAAACACAGCTCACATGTAGCTCGGATGATGACATTAGCCTCTGTGCTGCTGTGGAGCCGAACACATTATGCAGCAGTTCTGCTTTCAGTCCTTGGTTGAACGATATTAGAGCCAAACCCAAAAGATTTGGCCCGGTATGCTGCTGAGACCACAGGCCGTTAACAGCTGGGTCGACCCACAGCTCGAGCTCGCGACACAGTAACGTTACCGGTAAGTAAAACTAACTAAGGAGGCCTGTTGGTTAACTAAGCTTCATTTAGCGTCCAACTAAAAAACGACACAACCTGTGTTGCACTAAAAACGAACGCTTTTGGATCTGGTCGTCAGGAAAAGATCCTCCGTCCTCAGCAGCCCCTCTGGAGCACTTACAGTACTTTTGCATGGCTGCAGACTCAGCACTTCCTGACAACTCTAGCAAGCGTTTCAGCAGTTTTCAGCTTGTTGTTCTGGTTTTCCAGCCCCAACAGCTTTGGTTCAGACTCACCGCTGTCAGGACTGTGGCCAGTGGAAAAGAATCAGCCTGACACCAAACGGCAGAGAGACCAGCGTTCAGTAACATGTACAAATGACAGCGTCTCCAATATTTACAGTAGAACATGTTCAACCAAGATTCTGCTTTGCTCTGTTTTCATATTGTAAAAGATAGAATCTCATGTACTGTATGAGAATGGATCTTCACACAGGTCAGTGTGATTTGAAGCAACAATTGATTTCATCAGCTCCTTGACTGTATAAAATAAAATTATGAATACATTATGTTAAAATGAATCATGTTTACATAATGTGTATAGTGAAAAGATGAAATGACTTCAACAAACAGCGGCACTGAATTCGTCATTTATCAGTCTCTGTGGTTCCCAGGTCGTCTTCTCTGCAGGTCTCTGGCTTTGTCCCTCAATTAATCCATGATGACAAACAGTGTCTATGTGACCCTGTGACGACCTGATGACCTGTCCAGTCCAAGTGACAGCTGGGATAGTCTCCAACATATACCTGCCAACTGTACAAGGATGAGTGACAGTGAGTCAAGTTGTCGGTGTAAACCGACACTAATACTAAAACACATAAAGCAATAAAATGAATAAATGCATCACATAAATCTCTGTGAATGCATCCACTGTCACACAGCGTCCATTATGGATACTGGTAATGTCCGTATCAGACAGGGATCAGACAGGGTGAGTGGGAGAAACCAAAGGGAAGAGAGGAAGAGAGAAAGAAATAGAGAGACATCAAGAAAGAAAGACAACAGCCAACAACATAATAAAAATACTTGAATGAAAATAGATATATAGGTTTATATATGTAGATCTATACATATATCATACTACATAATAATACACCACAACCACAATACTAAAAATAAGCAGTAGTAATCATAGAGAGTACTAACGGCCAAGCACACGACACCAGTCAGTTCAGATGCAGCATTTCCACTATCATGTTAGTACAACAATTCTAGGGTGATTCAAGCATTTATGCATGTGCCACCTGTCAAAGTGTGGCCTGGCAGCTATACTGATGCTGTGGACCACAAAGATGACCACACTTAACCCTCCAGGGAGGGTGTAGCAGCCACAGAGAGAACCCCCAGAGCCAGTGAGGCCACCCCGGCCCACCCCAGTAAAAGCACAAGCAAACACACCCTTCCAACGGGAGGATCAGTCCCAGAGACCAGAGCAGCAGCACCCCCACCTGAGCACGGACCACCCATACACCAACCGCAACGCATACACAGACACCAGCATAGCCATGCGCAGACCCAGTCCCACTGACAGAGACCACCCCCTCAGGCCCTAATGTGTATATGCTGAAATGTGGGGGGGGCAGCAGACAGAGCCAGCAACTGGTTCCCCCAGAGAATCAACCCCAAATCCCTGGGTGGGTGTATGTGTCTAGTGCAGTTAAAACTGAGGGCGATTTAGCTCCAGGTGGGACAGTGGGTGAACCCCTCAAAGGCGACTCTCACCAGGAGGGGACCTCAGTCCGATGTTCCAGGTGATGAATCTAACAAAGTATTGGGTAGCACCTCTTTGTTTTCCAATTCATTAGGATTATTTTCTTTGTGACACAGAGAACAGTGAGAAGTAGATGTGATGTCTTTAGCTCAAACCCACTGACTCCTGTCACTTCTAGGAGAGGAGAGGCTGTGATGCTGTGAGAAGGAAGAAATGTGGACCTAAAAATAATCTGCAAAGCACTCACCACAAGAACAGAGAAAATGACCCCATCTTTAATCAAACTGATCAAACAAAAGGTACAGACTAATCAACTTAATTGATTATGTCACCAACTAGAGTCAGCCATTGTCTCACTAGATGCAGAAAAAGCTTTAAACAGCGTAAACTGGAAGTTCCTGTTAGCCACGCTGCACGAATTCCGTACTGGAAAATCCTTCATAGACTGGAACCATATACTATACAACTCAGCAAACACAGCAGTTAGAACCAACGGTCAAACCTCTTAACCTCCTAACGTTTTCCATCTGTCTTGTGACGTCACGTTCTCCCTCTGTGCTCCTTGTTCAATTTCCTGTTTAGTTTGAATTTAAGCCTTTCCTCTTGTCTCTGTCCTTGTTGGTCCGTTGATGTCTGTGATGTCCCTGTTGATGTTTCGTGCCACGTGAGACTTTGTCAAGTGATGTAGTCCAGTCTAGTCAAGTCAAGTCATATCATGTTATCAAGTCAAGTCATGTGTTGTGAAAGTCAAACTGCTATGTTTAATAAAGGCTCTGTAGTCAAATGTAGTCACCTCTGTCTGAGTCACCACCTCAGAACCGGTTTGTAACACTTCAAGGTTTAATTTGTGGAGAGGAACCAGACAAGGTTGTCCACTCTCTCCCTCACTATTTGCAATAATCATTGAACCTCTTGCTGCAGCAATTAGTGAAGTGAAGAGATCACTGGAATATGACTAAAACAGTTAATCATGAAATAAGCTTATATGCTGATGATGTTTTATTGTTTCTCCTAAAGCCACATCACTTCCCACATCTACCACTCTTATCAACAAATGTTCAGCCCTTTCATAATACTCTATCAACTGGACTAAATCTACAGTGCTACCACTTAACTTTGACTTCCATAGTGCTGCTTCTACCACACTCCAGTCAGCGAACATTAGATACTTGGGCACTGAATTCTCCTCTAGGCTGTCAGACCTCATAGAACTAAACAACTAAAAAATAGAAGCTAACCTCAACAGATGGCAGCCCTTACCCATCTCACTTATGAGAAGAATTGCCACCATAAAAATGATGGTCCTACCTAAACTTAATTACTTGTTCTCAATGATTCCAACCCAGCCATCCCAGGTGTGGTTTACGACAGTAGACTAATGCATCTAAAAGATGTTATAGAGAAGCAAACCACAGCGAATAAGCCTAAAAACGCTACAGAAATCTAAGAGCTGCGGAGGCCTGGAACTACCTAATTCCTACCACTACGTCCTTGCCAAAAGACTGAATCACATCCACAAATGCATAAAAGCCAGCCCAGTGCCTCATCCTGCTTAGACATTGAACAAACATTTTGTGAAGACAGTAAAATAGCAGATTTAACATTTATCAGCATCAAAACCAAACGTCATAATTGTTACTGGTGGAAGTTCTTAAAAATAATTGTCTCTTCACTTATTCCTTGCCAATATTCACCACTTTGGAACAATCCAGAAACCCTTCAAAAGAAAAAAGGAATGAATCTTCCAAACTGGTATAACAAAGGGATAACACATCTGAATCTCTTATTAACTTATTTGGTATCACCACTGACCAAACGTCAAATATATGTTCAAATTTATTCCAGAGGGGTAAAAACACAAACCTAAAGTTAATGCAATATAAAAATCTTCATAGAACACACTATACAGGACAAAGGATGTTCCAAATGGGTCCACGCTGCACAGATAGATCCCTACATGCATTCTGGTCATGTCCACCTGTGCAACAATGCTGGCAAGGAGTTTGCAAACACTTATCAACCTGGTTAAGGTATCCAATGCCAGCAACAGCCCCCCCAGGACGGTGCCCCTAGGCTGGGTTCGGACGTGGGGGTGCGTATATGTCTGGGTGTGTGTTATGTGAGTGTCTGCATGTATGAGTGTATGACCACAAGGGGACAAGCGCGAGCATGTGCAAGGGAGAGAACGTGTATGTGAGACAGAGGAGGTATGGAGGTCCTGCCTGTTCTGCCTATGATGCCTGTCTTGCAGTTCTAACTGCAAAGTAGACACTTAGGGACGTGGACACTCTCCGGAAGACACATCTTTCAGTCAGCGGTTGTGCTCCTGGACACCTCCCCCAATTTGAATGCATCTTAGTCCCACACTCCCACAACCAAGCACTGGAGGCCTGTCTCCCTGTTCCCTGCCCCCCACCCATGGAGGAGCAGGTCTGTGTATGGGTGTGTGTATGTTTATTTGTGTGTAGTGTTTGCAGCGTAGTTGAAGTTAGGGCGGCCTCTTGACTGGAGCTGCAGGGTCTTGCTGCCTGTGTCTCTGCTGCCTGCCTTGTGTGGTGGGCCCACCGTGGTGTTAGGGGTGATGGCTGGCCATTGGTGGAGGGGCTCAGCTCTGTCCCTGGGGGGTTACAGCAGACTGGGGGTGCACGGGTTTCGTTCTCTGGGTTAGTGTTTGCACTTGCTGTTCCCCTGGCATTCACTCATACAGTTGCAAGAAAAAGTATGTGAACCCTTTGGGATTACACAGTCTGCTTGAACTGATTCTGCACTGTTTTTTGTGTTAGGACATAACATGGAAACGTTCACTTAACAGGGTGGATAAAGTATGTTAACCCTCAGCCAATGATTCTCCAAGAGCTAATTGGAGCCAGGAGTCAACCAACGTGGAGTCCAGTCAATGTGATGTGTGATGTGTTAAAGCTGTCCTGCCTATAAAAACACACCAGTTTGAGTTTACTGTTCTCTAGAAGCATTGATGTGAACCAAGCCTCACACTAAGACTCTGAGAAGACCTACGATCAAGAAGCATGAAGCTGGAAAGAGGTGAAGAAGAATCTCTGACACATGCTGACATTTATGTAGACAAATCTACAATAAGTAAAACATTAAACCAGAATAGAGAATATGGGAGGAACCACGGAGGAAGACGCTGCTGCCCAAAAGAAATACTGCAGCACGTTTGAAGTTCGCTAAAGAGATGATCCACAGAACTGGCAACATACTCTGTGGACAGATGAACCAAAACTGAGTTGATGGAAAGAACACACAACACTATGTGTGAGAAAAAAGGCCCAGATCACCAACATCAACACCTCATCCCCACTGGAAACATGGAGGAGGGGCATCATGGTTTGGGGCTTTGCTGCCTCAGGGCCTGGACGCATTGTTGTCATTGATGGAAAAATGATTCCAAGGTTTATCAAGACATTTTGCAGAAAGACTTCAGACCATCTGTCCATCAATTGAAGCTCCACAGAGGATAGTGATGCAACAGGACATCAACACCTCATCCCCACTGGACACATGGAGGAGGGGCATCATGTTTTGGGGCTTTGCTGCCTCAGGGCCTGGACGGAGGATGGTGATGCAACAGGACATCAACAACAGAAAGGCTTCAACAGACGAAAAGTCAGAGTCCGAACCTCGACCCAACTGAGATGCTGTGGCAGGACCTCAAGAGAGAGAGTCACAGCAGACATCCAAGACCATTGATGCCCTGAAACAGGTTTGTAAAGAGGAAAGGCCCAAAAAGGAGGGACGACCAGTTTTTAAGGCCAAAGGTTCACATACTTTATCCACCTGCTCTGAGAATGTTCACATTATGTTCCATTAAAACATGAAAACATATCATGTTTGTGCAGTTTTAGTTTCAGCAGACTGTGTTTTTCTATTGTTGTGACTTAGATGAAGATCAGAACATTTAGGACCAATTTATGCAGAAAACCATGTGATCCCACAGGTTCACAGACTTAAATGGTTGGGTGTGGGCTCCTCGGTTCACGACATCTGCCGTCCTGAACCTAGGGGTGTGTGGCTCTGTTTCATTAATGGGATAATGGGACGTACTACACTGGAACCTGTAGACATGCGTGTCAAGCGTAGCTGTAAATTCTGATGTCACTCCTTATTATTACATTTAATAATGATGTTGTTATGGTGTTTGTGGTTTATTATATGTATTATTATCATTATTATTAACACTAATATTAATTAATAACAATATCATCACTATTACTAATTTTCTAATTATTCTCAATTTATGTAGTTTTTATGATTTTTTATTTCTGTGACTGTTTCTGTTTTGGCAAAGTGCAGGGGCTGCTGGGGTTGGACACCTTAAGCAGGTTGAGAGGTGTTGTATGTAAAACTCTTGCTCAGGGGGACACGACCAGAATCTATCTGTTGTCTGAGCCACATGGGCAAATGTTGAGTTTGTGTTTGCCCTGTATAATATATTCTATGAAGAAAGTTAGGTCGTATTAATGTTTTTAATTATTTGGAACAGATTTGAACATAAACTATGTTTGTCCAGAACATCTCATCAGTGGTGATGTCAAAGTTTGCTTCCCATCAGTTTGGGATATTTAAATTGAGATTTTTATAGTATCCTTGTCAGTGAGATTCCAATAAATTGTTCAGTATAGAGTATTTTTATTTTTTGTATCTCCTGGAGTTGCTCATCTTCCAAAAACGTGGCACTAGTAATTCAATTCAATTCAATTAAACTTTATTTCTATTGCGCCAATTCACAACATCAGTTATCTCAAGGCACTTTACAAGGTTTTAAGATCTTACACAACTAAACCCAACAATTCCCACATAGAACATGTTTTACATGCGTTATCCCTGTTATTGTTATGTCAACCTGGAAAATGAAAATAAAAAATTACTTTTTTGTAAGATGTCAGTATTGTTCCAAATGTGTCTGCTGTCCAGTCATTTATTGTTTCCTTTCATGTCTTATCATGAAAGGTTTGACACAGTGCATCGCTAATCCAAGGTGATCTGGACTGACTGGGAGCCACAGCGTCACTGTGGCTCTGTGTGGTCGCTTGTGTTGTCTCAGTCAAAGACCAAAGCAGTTTCCTCCCTCAACAGGGTCCAGCTCTCACAAAGGTCATGCACAGGTTGAACACCAGTAAGTTTGCAAGTTGCAAGTTTCCAAGCAATCGTCAGATATTAAGGTGCCTTAATTAAAAATTTGACCTTACCTGGTGCTGTGGTGCTTAACACCAAGAAGGTTCTGGGTTCGACCCGGAGGCGACCGGGGCCTTTCTGTGTGGAGTGTTCTCCCCGTGTCTGTGTGGGTTCTCTCCGGGGTTTTCGGCTTCCTTCCAGTTAGACATGCAGCTAACTGGAAACTCTGCATTGCCCGTAGGTGTGAGTGTGCGTGACTGGTTGTGTGTCTGTGGCCCTGCGACGCTGGGACAGGCTCAGCACACTAGGACCTGTGTGTGTGTGTGTGTGTGTGTGTTTGAGGTTGTAAACAGCACCACTTTAAAGTAGAGAAGTGGATTTGAGTTGTTTCACAGCAGAGCTGCAAACACAGAGTTTTCCTGTTTGTTCTTGCTCTGTGTGTGACTGACGCTCTACTGCCAGCGAGCCCCTTGTTCAGCACACGACTCACAGCATTCAGCTTCCTGGCTTCTGTCTCCTCTATGCATATATCCCAGCACATACCTCAGTGCACACATCAGGCAATCGATTGAAATCCACCGAAGCCTGACAGACAGAAAGTCAGAGTCCCGTCCACACGGTGAGTCTCTAAATGCTACATTCAGGGCGAGCTGGGGAAGAACCAGGCTTCAGGTGCTTGGTTCTGTTGTTCAGTCTTGTTATTTTACATTCCACTACAGATCCATGCACCTGCAAATCTAACCCGTATCCACAGGTCTTTACTGTAGGAGAATGATGTAATGAAATTAAAATTCATAGCACATTTATTCTTCAGATCCCAGACAGACACCTGTTGCACCTGTATTTACACTTAGTTTTATTATTTCATTGCATTATGGATGTATTGTGTTATGTTGGCTGCTTAGAGCTCTCGCTGTCCTTAAGTCTTGATGAATGGAACATCCCTGCTAGAACAAAGTGACAGTTAGGTGATTTATTCATCTCATTTCAGGATTGCTACTGGCTGTGTGTGTGTGTGTGTGTGTGTGTGTGTGTGTGTGGGGGTGTGTGTGTGTGTGTGTGTGTGCACGCGCGCTTTTGTTTTTAACTCACTGAGACAAATGACCTGACGTCAGCCTGGAGATCAGAGGCTGTGTCTTAGTCCTGCACGAGGTGAAAACTGAAAATGTTTGTGTTCTGTGGCAGCTGGACTGGTTCTTTGCTGAAGACGTTCCAGGTGGCGACTGGCTGGGACCAGGTTCATGCTCCCTGTCGTGAAGTGGTCTTAACGTCACTATAATTGACCAGATAAATGTGCGACTTATGACTGTTACCATGATTTTTTTCCAAGATGGCGCAACAGCTCTCCCCTCTATTTTCCTCTTTCTTCTCTTTTCTATTGTTTGTTGGCCGGTTTCACGGGTTTTCTTTATTGGGGAGAAAACCTTCGTCCCTTTTCTGTTTAGATATTTTACTGTTTTTAACCTTTCTACCAGTGGATGGATCTAAACTAGTTCCGGTAGACTGGATTTTGGAAGAGAGTGGGAAGAGGAAAGCAGGAGGACTTGTGTCTCGGTTAAGGAACAAGTCTGCACCCGGGACGTTGAGTTTCTCCCACCTGATGATGCAGTTTCGCCGCTGCATCGGCCGAGGCCGAATGGCGACGGCGTGTGAGCGACTTCACGGAGCGGTGACGCGCCTGCAGACACAACACCCACAGACGCTCGTTCTCATCAGCGGGACTTTAATCTCGCCTCACTCTCCCCTGTTCTCCCCACTTTTACCCAGTACGTGAAATGCCACACGAGGGAGACCACAGACTGGGAGACGCTGTGCAGCTCTCATGGAGAAGACATCAGCAGCCCAACCCACTGCATCACAGACCACATCAGCTTCTGTCTAGAGAACACGGTACCGACCCGAAGGCTGCGGTGCTTCTCTAACAACAAGCCCTGGATGACCCCTGAACTTAAAGGGCTGCTGAAATACAAAGATACTCAAATACAAGATCAGGCCGAGAACAACTACAGGAGGAAGCTAGTGGAGCAGTTGCAGCAGAACAACACCAGAGATGTGTGGAGAGGCCTGAAGACCATCTCTGGCCACGGACAGAGCAGAGGAGCAGGGACGGCTGGTGAAGAACAGAACCTGACCAACGACTTAAACCTGTTCTTCAACAGATTTGACTCCAGCTCCTCCACTTCACACATCTCCAGCCCAGAGGCTACACCCACCCCCGCGCACCCACATCACTCCACACCTTCCCCACCATCCTCCGCCATGAACAGCCCATCATTGCCCCCCACCACCACCCGCCTCTCCCTAACTTAACCAGGTGAGGAGAGAACTGAGATAAAGATCAGGAAAGCTGCAGGTCCAGACGGCATCAGTCTCGTTCCTAAGACGACGCTAAGGAGCCAAACCACTACAGACCAGTTGCCCTGACCTCCCATCTGATGGAGACCATGGAGAGGCTCCTCCTCAGCCTCCTTCGCTCTGTGGTGAGCACTGAGATGGACCCGCTGCAGTTTGCCTCCATCTACCTGCTACGGCGCTGACTCACCTGGAGGCTGGAACCACTGTGAGGGTCATGTTCTTTGACTTCTCCAGCGCCTTCAACACCTTTCGTCCAGCACATTCTGAGAGAGAAGCTGGAAGGAGCAGGATGGATGGACAACTGGTGGCTGTGAGTCTGAGGGGAACGAGCTGGATACAGGTCGTCATCAGGGACTTTGATGATTTGATGCCAGTGGGAATCCTCAGTTTAACCCGCTATGCAGCAAAGTCACTGCTCAGTTTCCTGTACTGCTGATACATCTGCAGACCTTTGCAGACTTTGACTCCAAGTCCCACTGGAGGTGCGATGCGTGAAGAGGACGGGAGAGAGCCCAGCAGCCGATGTTAAGTTTGTTTCCTGCTCATGCAGTGATGTTTTTGTTTGGGTTTATTTAGTTATCTTTGTCTTTCCATATTTAATAGTCTGTTTCCTACCTTAGCAGTGAACTGTGACCTTTTGTTATCTGTATTTCCTGTGTAATCTTATTTTGGAATATTACCTGGTTTCTGACCAGCCACCTGTTCATCGCAGTCTATCAGGCAGAAATGTTTGTTTGTCAGAGACATTATTAGCCTGTTTACAGTTTAGCTGTTAAAAATGGCCCAAGTAAAGTAATATTACAGGGCTGAGAGCAGAACTCCTGCTAATATGTTGGCTAAAAGTGTGTGAGGATAGATTTAAAGTATCCATAGAAACTGAATGATTGTAGTGTAAGTATGTCCCATCACCATCTAGATCAACACGCGTGTGATCTGAAGGAGCTCAGTGTACGGCTCTAGTGTAACGTAGCTCAACATAAAGTCATCTTCCCTGTTTAGAGTCAATACTCGACGTGCCAGTGGTTGACCAGTGTGTTACATTACGATGTGTGACACTATGATAATGGACTGTGCTGACCTCATACAAATGCAAGTTGATATAAAAACATTTAATCTATACCATTTGTATTTTAAAACGCAAAAATACTGCCTTGACTATATATATATATCATATATTTCCATGTGCTCGCGCCAACTGACTGCGGGACTGAGGGCAAAGCTGAGTGGTTCATTCATGAGCAGGTCCTGAGGGAGCTGGGTTGTGCCCTGCTCCTCATAATGAAGGGTTTATAGCCTGACTCTCCTCTGACATGTGATGTCTGCCTCTAAATATCAGACAGGGTTGCCTTAGCTTTGATAGCTGTTCTGCATATTTGCTTTATTAAGCCTGATTTTGCAGGTACTTCAGTAAATATCGCTGTGGATGTTCTGCATGGTTTTCCAATGTTAACACATTCTTAACAAAGCTTGAAAAACACGTGATATGAGGGTGAAAAATGTGTAAAACGTTGTGGTTAATTAGGATCTGCAGTAAGTAAACAGTGGGTGCTGCAGTTATTATGTAGCTTAACTGGAAGTGAATCACACAGGTACAGTGAGGTCTTGTCTGGCCGCTGAGCGATGCTGATCATGACTGAAAGCTTTGCAGCAATGGGGCCAACTTCTTGTTTGTGTCACCACAGCCAAATTCTTCACTGCCAAACCTTCTGCAATAACTTTTACAAGTGTTTCTGAGAGCACTGCAGGAATGTTAAAACTCTCCAGCTTCCACTACATTCTGACTGATAACGGTTTAAGTTTGAATCGTGGTGACTGAGGCTTTGCTGTATAGTTTACTTCTCTGCTTTCATCTAATTGTTGTCACATATCACATGTGGTAGCAACATATTTGGTGGTGGCAACACACTCGCTCAGGCAACAATCTGAAACTTCTTCTGCTCTGCTTCATGGCGGGGTGCGGAGTCCAGTGATGGCCAAGGTCAAGCAATTACAATGACAGTAGATTCTTTCCATGACGTCAATAAATATGCAGTCCTCTATATTATAGTATGTGTTTTGACATGAAAGTGGAAATAAAAAAATATGGATGGAGCTTCTGTATTTTGGCATAGAAATAAATGTTAATTTCTCAATAGCTCAGCATGGATGAGGGTTTGTTACTGTTCCTTCTCTTAGCAGAAGGAGACCAGTTTTGAACTTGGTCTTCTCAACTTCCAGGACTCGCTCCAAAGTCTCAGCTTGCCAAGACCCATCAAAGTCAATCTGATAAATTGTAGGGAGCAAGACATGATGACTGATTATGTGTCTACCTCAGTGAGTTAGTGATCACGTAGAATGGGCTGCTGTGACCGGGACACGCTCATTATGACTGTGTGTGTGTGTGGGTCACAGGGTCGTGGTCTGAGTCCTGTCCTAACAACACAGTGTCTGTGTCCTCCGCCTTCAATAAATAGAGACAGTCATTCATACATACCACCCATCCATCAGAGCTCTCAACATATCGGTGGGGGAAAAACCAAAGAGAGAGCCAGCTTGTTATTAAACGAGGCACCGACGCAATGAAGCAGGCAGAGATTAAAAATGAGTGTGATTATTAACGCATTCCGCTAAAATGAAGTAGAAAACCCAGATATGTTGTGATCATAGATGCTGCACCTTCTTATAGTAGTCTGCTGAGGACCCTGTATGTTCAATGCAGCTCCTACATTCACAGGATGTAGATAACAAACATATGAAAGTTTAGTAGCCTGTCACATGTTGAGACAACAGAGGTTTCACATGTTCCCCTCTCACCCAGTAGGACATGGCATCACGCTGACATGTGTGGTGTTCAGTGTCAACTGGGATAATGACAGCGGGTTAGACGTGACGTTGTGGCGAGCCAAGAATGGAAGAACCAGGAGAACTGTGCTGAGACAGAGAGGACCTACACTTCTGGCCAAGATGGACATTCCGATCAAACGGGTAATTGCGTGTTGCCTCCCCGTCCACAGTCTGTCAGAACCACTGGACCTGCCAGAGCGGACAGGGCTAAGGAAGCAACGGGCGGAACCGAGGCTTAGGTGCAAGCAAGTATATTAAACAATTTACAAATAAATATGACGATGTCCCGACGGCGTGGCAGCACGTGGATGTAATTACAGAGAAAACATTAACCTACAAGTTTTCCCAACGTTAGATCTGAGTAAGTGGGTCACTAAGGCTAAAGTCATACGTACACGTCATACGCTCGAGGAGCGTGGAGCCAGGAGGAGCATCAGATGAGGCAAGGTTATGGAAGAGGTGGGCAAGACTCCAAACAGCGTCTGAGGGCGATGATTGCGGCGGCAGTGTGGTGGGTAAATTCCAGGAGGGCCGGCGAGGGTGAGTGTCGCACCTGCACCACGAGGGATGGGAGCTGTCATCACCAGAGCACTGAAGCCACAGCCCAGAGGACTCCTGCACACGGGAACCGGGTAGGAACAGCACAGATTTATCCAACACCCCCGAACAGAACAGACAGGACTGGATGCCGCAGCGCAGCCAGGAACAGAAGCAGGAAAGGGCTGTAGGGAAGTAAGGACAGGCTACGTGTAGCGCAGCGAAGGGCTCTGAGCCTTTAGCTCCTTCCAAACGGGGCGTGCTTCTGTACCAGACAGGCAGGGAGACAGTTCATGGCGAAGCGGGTCCATCGTTAGCAGGCCAGAAAACAGGACAGAAGAAACGGAATGACAGGACGAAGAGGAGACTGGAGGGGAATAAATCCAAACTGGAGAATGCCGGGCAGAAGGCGGAGCTGGCAACAGACAGGTAAGCAGGCTGGACAGAAGCTGCTGCGACAGGGAACTGGCAACGCTGATGCTAAAGGGCAGGGGCTTGACAAACCAAGGGCGGAGCAACCGACTGACAGACGTGTAGGGCTTTTAACCACCGCAGACAGGCTGTGTAGCCAGCAGGAGGCTAGACATACAGAACTGTACAAGTGTTTCAAACCAGTCCAGTTCTCCATATAACTCCCCGGTGTCGGGGGTCCCAAGTCTCTAGGGCCGATTCAAGTCCAGAATAATCGTGCAAAGACAAATAAGTCCCAGGACAGAGCATTCACAAAACACTAAACACAGACAGGGAGTCCAACAAAACAAGATATCACTCAAACAGCGTTAACAGAATCCAACAGGGTTGGCTGGGTCCACGTGGTTGGGTCGGCCTGTTTCAAATTGGCTCTTACCAGGATGCTAATACTACGACCGACAGACTGACAGGATTGCAGGGCGTTAACCTGCAGGAATGAATCTCTGCTCCGAACTGACGCACTGACCTGTACTGGTAAAGCCTCTTAGTGCCTACAGTCCAATTAATCCACACACTAGAGAAAACTCTGTAGACAGGGAAGGAAATCGTAAAAAAGAAACAGAAGAGACTTCTCATGGGATACGAACATCAACTGACAGGACAAAGACACTGCTGCCTTGTTACTTGTTGTTTAGGTGCACGACCACAAAGAGGAAACCAGAGTGTGTGTGGCAGTAAGGATGGAGATGTAAACACAGCTTCCTGCTCCGCTCCAGACCGTTACCGTTCTCCTCCTCCTCACTTTCACTTTCACCATCACTCACCTCTGCATGAATGCTGGACTGTCTCAGTAAGCTCTACTTCACACAGCTTTCCGTGTGACTGTACGTCTTCCTGCTCATTGTGTGCTCTGGTTGTGATCCTTGTCTGGTTAATTCTGTCCACCTGTTTGCCTTGTGTCCAGTGGAAAACAGAAAACCAAAGCCGATGACAGACAGGATTCAGTCAGGTCGGAAGGACAGGCGGACGTCAAGGAGGGCGGAGGACAGACGGACCAACTGACTGACAGCGAACAGTCACGCTTCCTGTTTGTCACCATAGTTACAGACTTTGCCATGTCTTGCTAGTTTTAGCCCTAAAGGAGAATTCATGGTTTAAACTAATAACAGTGTTATTACTAAACTAGGATTATTGTTTGGAAAATCTCTGTATTTCAAGCCATGTGTTCGAACATGTTTGCTCCAATGATGCCTCGTGGCTCAAGATGCTCCTCTTAAAGTCCTGGTTAACCTTCTGACTTTTTCCATGTCATCAGTGTTTATTTCTGGATTCTACTTTAGATAATTGGACTGAATATTTTTGTACGAATTTATCCACCCGAAGTCATCTGACCAACATCAGATATTGCGCTTTAGGCCCACGATGTGTTACAGCATTTATATATATATATACGGGCAATACCATCATCTAGTGTGGGTCCTTAGGCAAGACCCACTCCGACCTCACACACAATGAGAGAAACCAAATACTCAGACGTCGCCCGGCCAAACAAGGTCTGCGTCAGGTGTTGGGGAACCAGAACACCTTGATGAGAAATGGGCTACTGGAACAAGAAAGAAATGGACGAGATACGAGAACTTGGCTCTGTTGGAATGCTACTACTCAAGCCACCCTAGCGAAAGAGGGGATATGAACAAATTGCGGGAAAAATGGTTACTTCCAAACCCACTGTCACCTCTGACAGCGAAACAACTAGTACAGGGGTATTCAACTAAAATCTGAAGAGGTCCGGTTACGCACATTTTTTGGAAGCAAAGGTCCAGAAGATTATAATGTCGAACTATTTGCTGTGATATATTATTAAGCTGCCTGCATGTAATCAGTACTTGACTGTCAAATCAAATTAATTCAGTACAATTCAAAAACCTTTTGACAAACTGAAACTCCAACTGAACATATATTTACAATGTAATCTAATTCATGAAATAAAAGCAGGGCTGATTTTCAAAATAAGCAAGAACACAAATGTTCAAATAAGAGCTTAACTTAAAATAAAGGAAAGGCATAAAAAAAACTATTTTACATCTTGAAACAAAAGTCTCAACCAATTTAACAGGTAAGAAAACCCTGAACATATCCTAACAACTGAACAGTTTTGGAGGCTCATCTTCTTCCCCTCATATATTTAACCCACGTACAGGACTCACTGCTGGGAGGTATCGTCTGTCTGCGGCCGTTTGATCCAACCCTTGTGTCTGTTTTTGAGCTTTTGTAGCTTCTATCGTCTGTCTCTCCCTTTGTTGTCGCTAGCTACACGCAACTGTTATCACAGTATTTGTTTGTTAATTCCTTTGCAACCTCGAACTTTCTTTTAGCTGCAGGTGCTGTTGAGTCGCAAAATTTAGCACATGTGATCCACAGAATCGATTGGCTAAGTGAAGTCACGTGGTTAACGCACATTCAATTGGCCTTCGCCAAATAACTACCGTAAATATCACAATAGCCACGCCGGTTAAAAGTAAAGTGCTCCTCTAGATTCTGAATCAAAACGTTCCGTTTGGTCTGTAGCTCCAGGTCCGTATGGGACAGCTTCTGGGTCCGGATCCGGACCGCGGTCCGCCTGTTAGTGACCGCTGAACTAGTAGCTCAGTGTTCCAACATCTACAAACGGCAACTGCTATCACAACTAGAGATTGACGAAGTACAACACAAACACGAATGCTACGGCAAGGGGGAGCCAGAACGCCAGGTCAGAGGGGAGTTAACACCAACTCCCCTTCCAGAAATTGGGTACGAAGCCCCAAGTAAGCTGAACGAGGCAGCAACTGACCAAAGAGATAAGATAATGACTGGACTGAACACAAGGCAACCCCGAAACCGTCTGCAGAGACCTAGTGAAGTACCTACGGAAAGTCTCCTAGAAAATGTGAATGAAGCACTAAGAACGATACCTACAAAGAGCATCACTTAAACCAATGGGCTGATATACACTGTGATCCTTGAGATGCTGGGATATAAGTCACAGGGCAATCAGACAGAGCAAGTCCCACCGTGGAAGAGAAGGTTAGAGGCCAAAACACGGAGAGAAGTGAGCCAACTGTCAGAGCTCTAGAAAGGTGCAATGAAAAAGCAAGTGCCCAAGAGGTACAGACAGATGCCAATACTTGAAGCATTGGAAACTGCCAAACAAAGGCTCCAAGTCTTGGCCAGCCGCCTCAAGAGATACACAAGGGAAATTGAAGCCAGGAGAATAAACCGGCTGTTCTCCACACGACCGGCTAGAGTGTACTCTCAGTGGCAGGGTAATAACACCAGAGCAGACCCACCAAGGCTGGAGACTGAACAGTACTGGAAAGGCATATGGGAGAAGGAAGCACCACACAACAGCAATGCACAGTGGCTAGCAGACCTAAGGGCAGACCACAGCAACCTCCCAGAACAGGCCCCAGTTACCATCACAGTGGCAGACATCCAAGAAAGAGTCTCAGGTATGGCAAACTGGACAGCACCAGGGCCTGACATGACACATGGGTACTGGCTTAAGAAGCTCACTGCACTCCATGACCGCCTGGCAGCACAAATGAACCAGCTGCTAAGAGATGGGACCCACCCTGAATGGATAACAGTCATGATCCTGAAAGACCCCCAGAAGAGAACAGTCTCATCCAACTACAGGCCAATAACCTGCCTCTCCACAACATGGAAGCTCCTGTACGGCATCATAGTGGCTAAGATAAGTGGGCATATGGATCAGTACATGAGCACAGCACAGAAGGGCATTGGTAAAGATACCAGAGGAGCCAAACACCAGCTACTGGTTGATAGAACAGTCGCTCGAGACTGCAAAGCCCGACAGACCAACCTGTGCACTGCTTGGATTGATTACAAGAAAGCTTACGACTCACACGTGGATCAGTGAATGCTTGGAGATGTATAACATCAACAGGACTCTAAGAGCGTTCGTTGCAAACTCGATAAGGCTGTGGAAAACCACCCTTGAGGCAAACGGGAAGCCAATTGCACAAGTGTCCATCAAATGTGGCACATACCAAGGAGATGCTCTGTCCCCACTGCTGTACTGCATAGGTCTGAATCCCTTCAGCCAAATAATCAACAAGACTGGCTACGGATACCAACTCAGAAATGGGGCCACCATCAGTCACCTCCTCTACATGGATGACATCAAGCTGTACGCCAAGAGCGAGAGAGACATTGACTCACTGATCCACACAACCAGGATCTACAGCAATGACATCGGCATGTCATTCGGACTAGAGAAGTGTGGCCGGATGGTAACCAAGAGAGGGAAGGTAGTCCATACAGAAGGGGTCTCACTCCCCGAGGGCACAATAACAGACATTGAGAACAGCTACAAGTACCTTGGTATCCCACAGGCAAATGGCAACCTCGAGAAGCGCAGCAACAAATACCTGCAACGCGTAAGGCAAGTCCTAAGGAGTCAGCTCAATGGTAGAAACAAGGTCCGGGCAATTAACAGCTATGCCCTGCCAGTCATCCGATACCCTGCAGGAATAATAAGCTGGCCTAAGGAAGAGATACAGACCACAGATGTGAAAACTCGAAAGCTCCTCACCATGCATGGAGGGTTCCACCCGAAATCCAGCACCCTGAGACTATACACTAAGCGCCACGAAGGAGGCAGAGGACTAGTAAGTGTCCAAAGTACAATACAGGATGAAACCTCCAAGATCCATGAATACATTCGGAGGATGGCTCCAATGGATAAAGTGCTCAGTGAGTGTCTCAGGCAGCGAAAAGGGGAGGCAGAGGTGCTGGAGGTCCCATCATGGGAGGACAGGCCCCTACATGGGATGTACCACCGCCAGATAACTGAAGTGGCTGATCCTGAATCCTACCAATGGCTAGAAAGGGCTGGACTGAAAGACAGCACAGAGGCACTAATCATGGCTGCACAGGAACAGGCCTTGAGCACCAGAGCAATAGAGGCCCAGATATACCACACCCGACAAGTCCCCAGGCGCAGGCTGTGCAAAGAGGCCTCTGAGACAATCCAGCACATAACTGCAGGGTGCAAGATGCTGGCAGAAAAGGCAAACATGGAGCGTCATAACCAAGTGGCTGGTGTAGTGGACAGGAACATCTGTGCAGAGTACGGACTGGAAGCACCAAGGTCTAGGTGGGAAACACCCCCTAAGTTGTAGAGAACGACCGAGCTAAGATCCTGTGGGACTTCCAGATACAGACAGATAAAATGGTAATGGAGAACCAACCAGACATTGTGGTGGTGGACAAACAGCAGAGACAAACCGTTGTGGTTGACATAGCAATACCTTGCGATGCTAACATCAGAAAGAAGGAACTTAAAAAATTAGAGAAATACCAGGGGCTCAAAGAAGAACTTGAGAAGGCCTGGAAAGTCAAGGCGAAAGTGGTGCCCGTGGTCATCGGAGCACTCGGGGCAGTAACCCCCAAACTGGAGGAGTGTCTAGAACAGATCCCAGGAAAGACCTCAGACATCTCAGTCCAGAAAAGTGCAGGAACAGCTAAGATACTGCGCAGAACCCTCAAGCTCCCAGGCCTCTGGTAGAGGACCCGAGCTTGGATGGATGAGACCGCCCACGGGGGGTGAGGGGAGACATAAAAAAAAAATAATTAAAAAAAAATATATATATATATATATATATTACAACTTATTACATTAACAAGACTAGATGCTGCTGTTGTGATCCCACCGTCAAGTGGAGCCCACCCAGAGGACAGTTAAAGGGAAATCACCATCGCACTGCTGCCTTGTTACTTGTTGTTTAGGTGCACGACCACAAAGAGGAAACCAGAGTGTGTGTGGCAGTAAGGATGGAGATGTAAACACAGCTTCCTGCTCCGCTCCAGACCGTTACCGTTCTCCTCCTCCTCACTTTCACTTTCACCATCACTCACCTCTGCATGAATGCTGGACTGTCTCAGTAAGCTCTACTTCACACAGCTTTCCGTGTGACTGTACGTCTTCCTGCTCATTGTGTGCTCTGGTTGTGATCCTTGTCTGGTTAATTCTGTCCACCTGTTTGCCTTGTGTCCAGTGGTTTGTGCTGCTGAGTTAAAGTGCTTTTTAACAATCTGTCCCTTCGCAGCTAGTGCTTGAATTTAGCTTTGACGCCTTATTTTTGACTTTTTCATCTTGTTTCATCCATCATTATCTAAACCACGAACACTAACTAGTTTTCTTTTCTGTGCTAAATCACGTGTCATGGTGGAGCAAATGGCCTTTATGGCCTCGAAGGTTGGAAGCACTGTATAATATATCCAACCCAGTCGTTCTCATCCATGTACATCAAGTAGTTTTTTAGGATGTTTGTGTGGCACTGGGAGCAGCCCAGGCGCTGTCACTAGCTCCATCACAGCTGCTGCTGCCCTAACGTTATTTCCTTTCCACTTTCTGTGCAATGTAGACTAGTCTGCATGAAGAGTCTGTTAAAGCTGCACATAGCTTTAAAATAATATGAGCACACAGGTACACACAGCTGGCAGGCAGGTCATAATTCTAGAGGCTAATGTTTGTCATGGCTGCCTGCTCAACCTCTGGGATTTCACAGTAACACTCACGCAGGGTCACTCATTCATTACTCAGCAGAGATGGCATGACTTGCTCAATTCCCCTAAATACCTGCGCTCTCTTCCCCGCTTCCACCGAGGGCCTGTCAGGGAAAAACGAGAGAGAGGCAGAAAGCAAGACATGGGTTCCCAGTTCAGGGCTGGTTGTGTGTAACTCCTCCAGGAGTCGCACATTAAATCAGGCCTTATTAAAACAGCCTTATTTCAGCCACATACACTGCTCCAGGTTGGATGTGGCTGAAAAAGGCTGGACTCCAGGTTATCACAATAACAATAAATCTACTTGCTCTGTGGCTCTGCAGACAGCGGCGTGTGTGGGGGTGTAAGTGATATAGTGTCTCTGGCTTTGGAAATTCATTAGGAGTTTCCCACTGCCGTCTGCTAGGGAGTGAGGTTGCTATTGCAGGCTGACTGCCTCCCACTGTGCATACTGGATACTGATCGTATGTAACCATCACACGCCCAGCAGGCAATCAGAGCTATATGGTAACATGCAGACCACCAACAAACGATTCGAAGTTTGCAACAAGCAAATGATAATAAGGAGAAGCCTCGTGGTTCCACGCTAGAGTTGGTGGTAGATTTCCCATGCCACATTAATGACCTTTATCAAAGTAGGATAGATAAGTTAAGACCGTTAAGAACGTGAAAGAGGGACATAATGAAATGTGAACTCAGGAGGTGGTTTTGTGGCTGCATCTCCAGGGCTCAGTGTGAGTCTATGTTCAGGGCCCTCAGCCTGGAGCAGCGTTTAGTAAATGCTGGTAAAGAGATGAGTGTGGGACTGATGCCTTGTGGTGCTTAAGGTGCAGCCTCTTAAATTTGCCCCCAGGTACGTTCGGCAGCAGGAGACGGTAAATAACACATACCAGCAACCAGGTCAAAGGACAAGTACACAACGTGTCACTCGCGGACTGAAAAGCTTGCTCCAGTGAGATCTGTTGGACTTTCTGCTCTTTTCTAAGGTCTATGTTGTGAAATGACTCTGTAGAAATAAACGGAACCTTTTCAACTGCATTTGAAGCAAAGTGCATCAGGTCAGTGAAGCGGTTAAAGCCTATTTCACATACACAGGAATGTGTAGTGGGACTTAAAGAGACCAGCGTTTTTACAGCAGTGCGCTTGCGGTACCAACGGTCGCTAAGTATCTGAACTCCTGCATTGGGCCAAACACAAATTGTGGATGCTACCAGCTGTCACATCTGCAGTTTACTGCGGCAGTGGCTCATACGAGGGTCAAACACATCCTAGTAGTAGCTGTGTGACTGATGTTTTACAATTCAATTACACGGACAAACGATTCACACTAGTAACAACAATAATCACATACGTAACTAATGAAGTAACTGCTGTGAATCAGGAAGTTCTGTAACGGTTTGGTGTTTGTTGGTTTGGCCTCTCAGCAGCCAATGGATCCATTCACACAACATCCAACGTCGCTGATCCCTTCAGCTCCTTTCTCTCACTCACTGTATCTAAACAGCAGTGACGTACTATTTATTATGGAGAAGGCTTCATTCAGAAAACAGCCGAGCTGTGAACAATTAAAACTTTGAAGGCTTTCTGCTCCCTGTCAAGCTTCATTCCGTACAAGTTAAAATACAACAATCAGCTAAAAGTTACTGAGCAACAGAATTAATGAAGTAGAAATATTAACTCAGTGGTGACCTACAGATGATGTAGAGATGTTTAAATACAGGCTATGACAGCAGACGTGATACAGGTGTGTTTTGTGTTTTTATGAGACATGGTTTAAAGCAGAAACCTGCTCAATACTAGACTGACGTTCTGATTATTTTAATAGGCCTATGTTACATCTGCTATAATAAATATTTAAATACAAATACAAAAGGTCATTATGATATAACACATGCTGATGAGGAGCATATCTGGCCAATAGACAGTGACAACACTAACATGCTATTCCATTAAAATGGTTCAAAGGTGTTTGTTACTCCTTACAACATTCATAGCGATCCAATATTCAAGGACTGGGCCACAAATGTTGACCTCGTTGTGGACAGTTCTACACAGAACCATCGTACATCACTGCTTATCTGGGTCACAGAGGCATCAGTCTAAGCAAAAAACCCCAGACTTTCCTCTTCCTGGACCCTTCCTCCGACTCATTCCCAGCCAGGAGGCATTCAAAGCATGTGCGTGAGCCAGATACCTGACTCCTGTCAATGTCCTGATATAGATACACGCGGTCTTGGTCACCACTCCAGTTGTCCAATCCAGCGGCAGCCTCCACGCAGCGTTGCACAGGCGTGTCAACCAACACAGCCCCACAACATCCAAACACTCGATACTCAGAATGCCACAGAGTTTACAAACCACCTTTGTTACCTCAGCCTGGGTGATGGATGGGTCCACTCCCACCTCTGCTCTAACAGGTACTTCAGCCAGACATTCCCAACAGATGCTCGCAATTTGTTTGGGCATGCCCAGTCTATCCAGGCTACTCCGCCACCAGTGGATCCTCTGCTCTTCCCAATCCCACCTCTCCAGGTCTTACTGTTGCTGCTCATGTCAGAACATTGCAGCCCTAGTCTGGGTGGCTAGATATTAGCAAGGCCACTCCAGCCCGCTGCCTCTCACCACGCGCACCTACAGAGTAGAACAGAGTCCAGGCCCTCTCTGGGTTTGGGTTCCAGAGCCCAAACTGTGCTCAGAGCTCAGCTATGTGTAGTTGGTACCGCTCAACCACCTGCACAAGTTCTAGCTGCTTCCGCCCAGTGAGGTGACAGTCCACGTCCCAAGAGCCAGTTTCAGTGTCCAGATATCAGGTTGTTGAGGCCCCCCACCTTCTGCAATTTCAATCTGCAGTCTGCATTTTACTGCCCCCCTATGACTGTGAGTGGTGGCTCCGCAGAAGCACAGGCCCATGTTGTCCATTTGGGCCCTTGTCTGTAAGACAAGGCAGGAACTTGTTCATTCCCCCCTGACCCCAGGCCTGGCTCCAGGGTGAGGCCCCAGCTGCGCTGTACTGGGCTTTGAACTGCTCTTAACACTCAATGAAGTCAGAATGTGCAATATTCTGATTTGATGTACATATTTAATTTGAAAAATAGAATTCATGTTGGTGTGTTGGGTAGCACTGTCGCCTCACAGCGAGAAGGTTCCGGGTTCGATTCCCATTATTCTGTGTGGAATCTGCATGTCTGTGTGGGTTTTCCGGGGTCTCCGGCTCTATTGGAAAGTCTCTCTGTGTGGCCCTGCGACAGACGTAGATCACACCGGTGATCTGTCCAGGGTGAACCCTGCCTCTCGCCCATAGCCAGCTGGGACAGGCTGCAGCACAACGACCCTGTGGGGGAATATGAATGAATGAATTCATGTTCATTAGTGTAGCAGCTAATAGCTAACGTCTGATACGGTTACTACACGATGAGGAGGTGGTGTTAGCTTCAGTGTCCAGAACCGGTCCATTTACCATAACACCTCCTGGTAAAGGGAACATGGGTTAGGACATCCAACAGCTTGCCAGTAGAAGTTCTATGCTGGTTGTATCAGATGACTCTACTGAGCTGTGATGTCAGAAATCCAGTCTTAGTGCAGGGGTTGTCATGGGCAGTGGTTCTGTGATAGGTCTGATTCAAATGCATGTCAGAAAAACCACTCGGACAAAGACTGTTCTGAGACAGGACTGGACGAAACAGACCCGTTCTGTGTCAACCTGAGTCCGGTCCTCTGACCCCAGGGGGGCACCGTGTTCTGCGCGACGCCACGTGCTCCTCCTGTGTGGAATTATCAGTTACGCCTGTGCTTCCTTTCCTGTCCCCCCTCTGTGTTCCTGCTCTGGTTGTGTGTTACCTCGGTGCTGTCTTGTTCTGGTCTGTTTTGAATCTTGCATCAGTTTATAGTTATTGCCTGCATTCGCAGCGAGTTTCTGTTGTTCATACCTGTTTTAAAGTGTTAAATACATTACATGTCGCTGTCTGTGTGGTGATGCATGCGGGTCCTGAATCTGTCTGTCAGTCTCTCCTCCTTCGCAGCAGTAGCAGCAAATCCGCAACAGAATGTCGAACAAGCAGGGACCTTTTTGATACATGGCCTTTTAATTTAGTTGGACACTGTGCAATGATTATTATTATCCAGAATTCTGAAAACAGGGCGGCCAGCGACATTAGAACACTGCTCTGAGTAGAACGGCTGAGAGGCTGAGCATCGCTGACCTGTGGGGAACAGTGGAAGTAGCTGAGAAATCATCGTGATGTTGATGGTAACGTTAGCCACTGAACACGGAGCAGAACCACAAGCTCACTGTACACGTGGGTTCAAATGATTTTCCAGATCAGCTGGAGCAGTGGAAGTCACTTGAAGTCATTGTGATGACATCACACGCGATTATAGATCCTTCATAGCCCTCGATGTCTCTGTTCCTCCGCCACACATCAGCCACTTTTGTCCAGTTCCACCCTCGTACACAAACTGTGCTGCTGGCAGAAGCTGCTGGTGTTATTTGACAGAGTTCTGATCCATGTCTTCCACACGCACACGTCTGTGCTTCAGAGCAAGTAATCTATCAAACATGTGTCTTTTAAGCAGAGCACAGTCGAGAACAAGGAACCTCACAAACACACACACATTACCGCCCTTAGCACAGACCATATCAATCACTTTGCTGGCGTTTCCAGCCTCTCACATATTCTCCCACAATAAAACCGTATGAGCGGTTGACCACAGACTCTGTTGGCCAGAGACTCAGAGGAATGTGACAATATCCCAGGAAACTACATCCAGGACGGAGACACATAGACCAACGCTAGTTAGTTCTTCTAGAATGAGGCGGCTCCGTTTTAGACATTTCTGCTTGTGACGCATCTGAAAACATTGTTCACCTCCTCTCCTCATTTTGAAATTGTTGATCTTTCCTCATTTGCTGTCATGACCATAGAGGTAATGATTTACACTGTGCTGGTCCCGTGTTCACACGTTCCAGCTCGTCAAAAGCATCCCACAGATATTCAGTGTTACTGAGTCAGCCTGACGTGTTCTCGGGTCCTCACACACATGAATGGCAATAATTAATGAAGTTGTGCTGTTCGATGCGCTGAGAAACATCACTGCCCATCACCACTCTTACACCAAGAAAAGCAAGGGCTGGATGTTACTTGTCACGCTAAACATGCTCAAAAGCCAAAATGCTTGACTAAAGAGCTTAAAGCTTGATCTGAGTGTGTTTCAGGCTCAGTGGGCTTCACTTGTTGCTGAAAGTAGGAGCTGATGACCGTGATGAGCCTGGGTTCGTGTCCAGGGGCAGTCAGCACTTTGGCTCCACAGATTAGTTAATTACTGTGTTTTGCCCAAGGACACTTCGACACACGATCGTGCGAGGGCGCCGGGAATCGAACCACCAATCCTGATTGGTGGGAGACTGCTCCTCTCTTGAACAAATGCTGCTTCATTAATGTTGAAAATGTTCATCGTCCTTTCAGCTGTTTACACCTTCTGCTTCCCTTCACTAGCCAAGTCCACCAGCCAGTTAGCGCCTGTTGGCTGAGTCAACAACAAAGTTATTCTGGCTGCTGGCGTAAATATTGAATGTATGTACTATTGGATGTATAGGTTTATTATATTATTGGTCAGTCATGCTGCTGCAACTGAAAACCGCTGGGCTGCAGCCAATACTGATGACAGAGACGTGTAAAAGTGTTGACAGCACACCCGAACCACAAACAGACTTGATTATCGCTCTTTCTGTGTTGAATTTTTAGTAAGTGGTGGTTTTGAATTTGTGAAACTTTCCCAGACCCAGGAACATTTTATTTCATGATGTCATTTGGTGTGAAGTCTAAGCTGAGCTACGTATACGTAACCAGCCAGGCGGCCTGTAGGGGGTTCTGATGTCCATTGGCCTGTCCTGGTTTCCCATGGTTCTGCATTTTTACGAGCAACTGGAAACCATTATGGAGATGAGGGTGCTGAGCAGAGCCGAGCAGTCCACTCCTAGTGATGACAGGCCTCTCAGTCTGGGTCTTTTTCCCTCCCTGCGTAAATTAAACACAAATGGGTTTTGTCCTGTCAAACACACATTCTCTGGACACACAGTAAAATGTATTATATTCACACATGAAACAGACATTTTATGCAAGAATCTTGTTATGACTGTTCATTATGGTCACCAGAAATTATGACGCAATACTAATAAGATACAACAAATTGAATAAAATAAATATTAATAAATGTTTTAATGTTTAGAAGTAAGGTTCAACTTTCCAGTCTAACGTAAGGTTCTTTACAGCCAACACTAAGCACAGTTGCCTAGTGAGACATTCACTGATCGTCTGAACGTTTGATGCTCAGGCGCTTGTGGGGGCGGAGCCTGGAGCCTGTAATCGACTGCGAGGCTACGCATCGAGACACAGTCATTCACACTCACGTCTTTAGACGAAGGGAGGAAGCCAGAGAAACACGCAGCGACACAGTGGCTTCGTGTTTTCGTCTCTAAGCTGGTAGTTCGTTCTTTTGAGTTCATTACTCGGTGCCTGGTATGTTTTTCATTTTGCTTCCTGTGTGCCACAGTCTGTTTGCATTTTATTCTATTGTGATTTTTAGTTTGTTCATATCTACCGTCCCAGTGTTGGAAGTCTGATGTGCTGTATAAACAGATATGCAGACAGTCTGACAGTCGGGATGTTAGAACCAATGTCCTGCTGCTTGATGGAGCTTGATGACGCTTTTCACTGTAGGTTTATGGGCCAAATATTTCTAAACGCCTCTAAATGTAAGAAACCAAAATGTCTACAGTTGAATGTAAACACAAATGAAGTTGCTGCAAGAGGGAACAGCATTAAGCTAACAAAGTAATTTGGCTTTCACAATTTAAATGTTGTTGACACTTGAATCTGATCTAAATTCTAACAGTGAACCAGCTGATGGATGCTGTCTTGTTCCACTGCTCAACATCAGTCTACCAATTTCCCATCGCGTGCACTGTAGTTGGGATCCTTTTTGACTTTCTACTGTACCTTCAATGGGTGAATGCGTTGTAGTGATGCCCAAGGTCCTGGGAGAAGAAAAGCACCTCCAGCCAAGCTGTGCTTCAGTTTCTTTTGCCATCCATAACAGTCAGAACACGTCAGAGGAGCCTGGCTGCTGCATAGAGCACTTACCTACAGCAGGTACAAAGGGAAACGAAACGAAAAGTCTCAAAGCCTGTCAAATGCTGCGCTGAACCTGACTGGATGCAATGAAGTGAAGAGTTGAGACTGAAAGAGTTGGTCGACAACTGGGAAAGTGTGTCCATCCATCATACTGACGAACAGAACAACACCACACTTCAGGCAAAGAAGAGAAGAAGAAAGAAACGAAGACGACGGGAGATAAATGAAGAACAAGAGAAAAGAGGAGGAAGTAACAGGAACAGGGGAGAGGACATAGAAATAAAATATAGGGATGAAAACGACCCGAAAGAAAACAAACAAGGGCTAAGACTGACTAAGATAAGAGACTAGGACTCGGACTGGTTGGACCCAAACGCACAACCCGACAGCATGGACGCAGTGAACGCAGTGAACGCAGTGAAACAACACAGTGACACAACCACAACGTCAACGAACTGACAAAGACGCTACACTAAACAGGAAATGAACCACAGGCGTAAGTAATGATTACACACAGAAGGAGGACGTGACTCACGCGGACAGAGACTGACAGAAAACACGGTGCCCTGCGAAAAAGGGTCCGAAAAAGCAGATGATGTAAAGATGGGAAAAGGGATAGTGGATAATGGAAAAGGCCAAAGAAAGACAAAACAACAAAAACTACAGGGAAGAAGCAGCAGAAAATGAAAGAATATAGAAATACGAAAGTGAATGAGACGCAAAAGGAGGAAAGAGCGAGTCAAGAGAAGGAGGTGGAAAAGGGAAAAACGAATGGAATGGGACAGAGAATGAGTCAAGGAAGAACGATGGCAATAAGAAGAGGAAATAAAGGGAGAGCGGAGGACGTGACAGGACAAACAGAGAGAAGAGAAGAAGGCATGAAGGGAGAGGAGGCGAATGGAGGAGAAATATAACAGCGTTCACAGTCACTGCTGCTGCTGCTGCAGTCGCCCCGTCTTCACGGAGGTTGAGGTGTTCCAGACCTGTCTAATATCCTACCGGCACTGAGCCACACACACGAGCTCGGAGGACGTTTATTAGCCGGTGTGAGGGAGATAAGACATTCCAGGCTGAAGAGCAGGAGTGAGGAGACGAGGGGGAGGACAGTTCAGCAGACTGCGTGCTAATAAAGATGTTTGGTGTCCTGATGGCTTATGCAGGAATGTTCGCTTATTCACATCTTTTTAAGTTAACAGAAGCTGCTCCGTGGTGAATAACCAGCACACACGTCAAGCTTTCGCTCCGAAGCCCTGCTTCAGGGCGGCATCGTGCTTCAAGGCCTTCTGACTGAATGTGTCTCGTAAGTGGTTAAGTGGTCTGCAGCTTAAAAAGGGTTTGAAAAGCCATTAAACCGTTCTGTTTTTACACTGAAATTAGCATTGTTAGCCTTGTTTGGTTGGGACTGTCCTGTTAGTCGACGGGTGCGTGGGTTTGTGGTGGGATGGATGTTGTGGCGATCCTGTATGTACGTACGAGTGTGAGCTTACTGGTGGTCCTCCCAGGTTCAACTGCACTGTTCTCACAATGATCCGGGGCTTTGGCCGCCTCTCCTTGTTCATCGCACACATATATTAGAGCGTGGGGCTGCCCTGGACGGACCCTCACTCTCTGTCTCCGCCATCAGTACTGCAGCTTTTGCATTGTTCCAGTGTCATTCTTCTTGTGCGTTTGATCTGTTTTTAAGTAAGCTGTAAGTCCTTCCCATTTGAAGTATGTGTGCAGCGGTGTCACAGTGGATAAAGTGGAGCTGGTGGTTCTGGAAGCTTCCAGTTAACTATTGTCTGGGAAAAAAGGCAGATTTGCAAATGCAAAATGTAAATGAAGCACAAAATGAAAATCAAAATGAATTAATTGTAGATCAAACTGTTCTGCTCCAATGTTACGAATTCAGAATAATAAGCATGTGTCTAGTGGCCTTCTGATGCTGATTAGGAAGAAATGTGAAGATTTTAATATCTAGTTGAGCCAAAACAGCTGCAACCCTACAACGTTGGTGGAAAACAGAATGTAAGAGAAACCACATCGCTGTGTCTGTCTGTTCCAGCCACTGGAAAACAGATGGAAACAAAAATGGATAGAAACGAATAAAAAACAAGTGATGAAAAGATGGATGTTGAACAGTATCATCAAGGTCAGCGTTTGCGTGTCGTGGTCTGAAAGCGTGGTGAATTCTACCCAGTGGAGGAAACCAAACATTGGCTTCATTTCACTGTGACACAACTGAGCCAGATGTTGATGTGAACACAAAACAAACTACTGTGCAGATCTGAGGCCATAAGACTAAAGAGTGTGCGTGTACATTTTTAAAAGGAGTTAAATGACCTCACCTCTTCAGTGTGTGTTTACAGCATATCTGCTTTGGAATGTGTGCGACATTCAGAGGCCGTTAAGCCTCAACCATTCTTCAGCCATCTGTTTGATTCTTGCTCTTTGCTGTCATCATGGACAGAGCTGCACGACTGGACAGAGACCAGCAAGTCTTAGGAGGCTTATTAGCATAACGGCGTTCATGGGAACGTTTTAAAATGAGCACGGTGTCGTGAGATCAACAAAAGCTCACTGGAGCCAGTTTCCTCTCATCTGTGCGAGTGTTCCCACTTAGTTTCTGACTGAGACTCTGAGACTGTCCTCAGAGACGACACGAGGAGCCACAGTAAGGAAAATAATGTCAGACGGACAGATCGGATCTGTGGTCTGTCCACCGCTAAACACTACGTATGACACGTACTCAGCGGAGTTTGTCCTCCGGAGAATGTGACGTCCAGTGGCTGAGAACAGCCCAAACACACCCCATGTCATGATTCATTTTACACTGCAAAGCAAAATCATACACGGTTCACTTGCCCCAAAAAGTATTGGAGCAGTGAGGCCAACAAAACACTCAGATCAGCGTTACAAACGTGTCTCTGGAGACATTCTGTCCTTGTCCCGTGATTCAGGTCACGTTTAGTTTCATCGATGTACAACCACTTCTAATGTTCATGCGTGGAGCCATTAGCACAGATCAGCTTGGTGCCAACAGAAAGACAGGAACGGCTCATTAATGTTGCTGCTGTTCGAGCCTTAGCTCGTTTTCCAAGCACTGAATCAAACTCTGACTTCACTCTGACCATCAGATAACATAGATGCAGTTTATTACCGTCAGACCAATTGTCTGTGGTTGTTGACTCCATGAACAACAGACATCTCTGTGTCATGACAATACTTCATTGTAAACATTTGTTCAGTCTAGTTCAATCCACCAGTTCTACTTTTAACAGGTTCTAATTTCTCAGTCCTGAGCTTGAAGCTGCTGTTGCTGATGACACTGGTTTGGCCTCATCGAACAGACACAGCCAAGCCTCAAGAACAAGCCGGAACCAATGCAGCTCTGCCCAATAGTTACAGTTTCATTACAATAATAAAAGGTGATGAGCTGCATGTTAGTACGGCGGCTGCTATCGCTATGTTATGGCAGCTGATCGCTAGACAGACCAATGTACTCAGGAGTGATATGTAGAAGAACATGGATGAGAAGACTGGTCCGAGGAGGATGAGGCGTGAACTGACTGTAACCTCTCCACCAAGCAAATTCTTGAAAAATTTAATTTGTTGTTATTATATGTTGATTTCATATACAACCTGCACCATTTTATGGTCAACTTCTATTATAAACACCTTATAGCTGTCATCTATCCCAGTATTTCAAACCAGTGCATGCTCCACCACCGCTACGGTTTCTATTCACTGGTTTGCAGCCGCGTGTGAAGCAGCTAGGATGAGAATCAGACCAAGAAAAAAATCCAGTCTGTCTCTGTTTCATGTTGACTAAGGTGTTGTAAAGCAGATTTATAACGCTCAAAACAAAAAAGCTATTCAGCCATTTTGTTGGAGTCATATTTGTAAACCATTTAATCATCTGCGTAGCACTGAAAATCTATAGTCCTTTGTTAGCTACGCTGTCACAGCATATTTGCTATTGTATATATGCTCTGTATATAAAGGCCTGTGGTACGGAGCCTGTTAGCAGAGATTGGTCGATTTAATCTAATATGGATGTAATTTATTATTGTATTGAAGTAACTGCTTGGTTCTCAGTCTAAATCTAAGTCTTGGCCAGAAAGTGAAGAAGTTTGTTCCTGTTTTCCACTAAACAGATGCCTGGTGCATGTTTGGTTTCTGCTCATCCACTTCTCCAGTCTACGGTCAAAGAACGTCAGCGTGCAGCAGGCTGCACTGTTAGAAGAAGACAGAACGTCCATAGGACAGCTTTACAGTATGTGTCATCCGGTAGCTGCTACTGACCCAGGTCCTGGCCCAGCTGTGTGGTGAGATGTTTTATCTATGGTCTAATCTGGGTCATCCACTGTGCCTCCCCGCTCTCGTCATGCTGCAGTACCCCTGCCATACACACACACCTCACCTGTGTATACCTGCCACGCTCCAGCACCTCTGTTTGCTGATGCTTATCTGTCTGCCAGCAGCAGGAGAGTCACTGGAGACTTACAGGTGGTGAGGAATCGAGGTACATTAGTGCCAATTATGTCTTTGTCAGACGTATTCAAGCGTCTTAGAGAGGATTCGTGTTCACTTTACTCCTCTGCAGTATTTTATGAAGGAAGTATAGCAATAAAAAAAACACGAGTATATGGAATTACAAAAATTGTCCTCTGTCCGCATTGACGCATTGGTCTCGAGCAGTAAAAACGCTCCCGTCAGACGCTCGGTGCGTCGATGAGACTGGTCTAAAGCGCAGAAACACATGAAAACACCAGAGATGGACGAGTGGAGACGGTTAGTTCTGGATGTAATGACACATCCACTCGGCATCCACTAGTAAGGGCTGAACCACTCAGCAGACATATTGTCATCCTCGTTACTATCAGTCAGAGTCTCTGTCTTTCACTCGTCTGGGCTGCCTGCACCTGTTTGCTGTCATTCTGTCCTGGCTCGTTTTCTATTTGTGAACGTCTGCCTGTTTAACATCATGTCCTCCATCTGCAGGATGCCAGCAGCTGCAGCGACCCTGTGTAAACCACACGAAGGCTGGACAGAGCTGCTCCTCTGGCCTCGTCTGCAGAAGACAGACCTAGAAGGATCAGTCTGTTTTGTTAATGGTTAAGTTGGTTAAGTTAATGGCTGGTTCAGATCAGAAGTGCTGTCCTTCAGTAACACATGGACCAAAGTAAAAAGTCACAGCTAAGACCAGCAAAAAGTCAAGCTGGCAGCAACAAACTCCTCCTGAAGGCCAGGAGGCCCAGTGTCAGTCATGATGACCACGTCTTCTTCAGCAGGATGCGCAAAACAAAATGGCCCCTGGCTGTGATGTGTCTGTGTGGGTCCAGGTGAGAAGCTCAAGTGAAGAGGAGAGAACATATCTGCTCGTCACAGAGAGTCGATAGACAGCAGTCAGTAACCACGTGAGGCAGCGATGCTGACTGGTGACTTTGAGCAAAGGTGCAGCTCGGCTCCTTTAACGTCTGTGGAAGTGGGGATGGTCAGTGGGACCAGTGAATTTATTCTGATATGAACCCAGTTGGACTCTAATCAGCCTTGGGTTGGATGGAGGCCTGGTTTGGGGCTTTGAGCTACATGGTCCCTGTTCTGAGCACATGAGATGCCAACAAATCAAACTTGTAAGCAAACAAAGAAGCAATAAGACAAAGCCCGGAAAGCTCTAGTCACCTTAGATGCTTAGATTTTCATCCATCATGTAGTAGCATCTGAGAGGTGTTTCCTAGTCCCCTAATCCATTCTGCACCATGACATCTTAGTGTCTTCAGAGACAAGCAAATCCCCTCACGAGGATGCAGTGGAGGTCACCCTGCTGCAATAGAGAGAAAAATAGTATTGCATCACACACTAACACACAACACACATCATTTTACTCACAGTTGGAAAGTGAAAGCAGGGTAGATTACTGGTCACTTACTGCTGCCGCGTGTCATACTGATGTATGAATACACACGAGCCTGATGAAGCCATGAATCACATGCTGAGCTTTGCAGACCACAGCCAGGTGTCAAATCTGCTGATGTCCGATACCTCCACATACAACGAAGGATTCTGTAGATCTCTACGAGCTACTCACGCCGGGATCACGGCAGTTTATCACAGGCTCCCTAAGAGATCCTCTCTAGGTCCACAGCTGCTGTCTTCAGGTCTCTCTGCTGACAACCAACACTGTCCTGCAGCTCCTCTACTATGGTCTAACGTGACTTTAGTTTTATTTTTGCAGCAAACAGCAGGAAACCTGCCGTGCTACAGAAGACGTCGCACCCAGAGAAGCTAATCAGGAACATCTGAAGTTCTCCAAACACTGTGCTGATGCCGTGAAGGAGACCCGTCCTGTGAGCCGAGCCGCTGTGGTGCTGGGAGGGAGAGGGCTCCTATCTTTTGCAGATAGAGCGTGACACTGGGGGCTAAGGGCACAGATTGGTGCCAAGTTGCTTTCTCTTTCCCTCCTCCCCTGGGTGTGTGTGTGTGTGTGTGTGTGTGTGTGTGTGTGTGTGTGTGTGTGTGTGTGTGTGTGTGTGGCCAACATCAATCCACTTTGTCATTTCATTTGCCTAATGGCTCTCGTCACCTTTCATGTTCGTGGCCTCGGCTCAGCCAACTCCAGAATCTGTCAGCCAGCAGAACATCACACGTGAACGGCGTAGAAACGTTCCGGGAACACAGCTAATGATGAGCGTCTGCACATTTTATTATGTGTAGTGTGTTTCCAAGATGTACCAGTATCAGCATCTGGCAGTAGACGCACACGCTGTAGTGTCATCGGTGAACGCGTACGCAGACGTCAGCTCTGTGAATGCATGTACAAACCTGATGTCCGGCTGGCATTGTGAGTGTCCAATGATGTCTCTGGTCTCGGCTGAAGCTGGGCCAAGAGTAACTCTCTGTGGCTGCTCTGAAGGATCCAGGCCGTGACTAACATGAACCACCATCACCCTTACTGTGCTGAAAGCCAGGAAATAAATACAGCTGGAGAAGACCAACAGTCATGTTTGGTTCCAGGCAAAGCTCCACAGAAGGGGGACGGACTGAAAAAACACCAACTCATAACTTCATAATGTGTTTAAATAATGAATGTGCAGTTAAAAAACCGATCTGCATAAGCTTAAACGTCGGAGGGGCAGGATGATCAGTCAGTGTACAGTTGGGTTCAAAGCATAGTGGGAGTGTTTAGACCCCAGAACTGCTTCTGTCATGTCACGCTCATCTTGTGCAGTTAAGAAAACCTAAACGCTTGCTGCCAGGTCCTACAGTGTTTCTCTGTTCGCTAGTGCAGTGATTCCCAGCCTGTGAACAGGACAGTTTCACCTGGTTGCTTCTCTGACAGAACAAGGAAATGTTTTCCTCAGAGGACAGTTGAACGTCCCACTGCCATCAGCTGGACGCGTCGTTAAATACGGTTCATAGGACACAGTCCTGCTTCTAGTGAGACAGGGAACGTCCTCAGTCTGACCCAGACCCTGATGAAGGCCCAGCACAGAAAGCAGACACGGTGAAGTGAACGTTCTCTCTGGACTGACCTTTACTGGAACCAACCGAACCAACATGGTTCCACGTAAACTCAAACGCCTTAAAGCAGACAAAACACCTGAACTATTTGGTTCAAATGCGTGAACAGACGGAGCAACAGGCAGCGTTGCTTCGAAAAACCTCCAAGACGAGAGACAAGCTGCTAAAGCCACCAAGCTGCTGAAGTCATCACTAAACAGCCTCACACTGTAGCAGAGACACTGATGCTGACCGCCTGGAAAATGATCGGGAGCCTGGCCCTGGTTAAAGAAACAGACCAAGTCCCGCGATCTAATAAACTGAGACTACATTTTCATTCTATCTAGGTTTGCTGGCATTTCTGTTTGGTGGTGTGACGTGTGATTTGTCTCATGTGAAATTCATGGCATGGCCCAAAAAGCTTGGGAAACACAGCTCGTGTAACAAATGTTCCCATTTCTTGTACCATTCAAATAGACTATTTTGATTTATGGAGCCACAGTGCATGCGATTTCAACACACTGCGCTTAGCACTGATGGAGGTCGTACGTATGAACAGGCTTTGAAGCTGCAACATCTAGTTCTACATACTGTAATTACTGGGTAACGTCTTGAAGTGTGGAAGCAGGGCCGCCATGAAAAGAGCAATTAGGCAAAACTGTCAGTTATGAGAACACAAGCGCTTCTGGTCCAGATGCCTGGTGGACTGTGCTGGGGCAGAGGCTTTCCAGCAGCTGTCACGCTTCCATCCTAAGGTAAAGCCACCTGGTGTGATCGTTGGAGGGAAGCTGCCAGAGCGGCTGCTAAAACACTGGAATCGCACACTCACTTAACAGTGCCCGCATTGAGCGAGGTGCAGCAAGCGAAGCGGCCCAGAGCAGATCTGCAACACCTGCCCTGGTTAATGCTGCATTCACGTCATGTGGGAGCGACAGCAGATATTCCAGCTGGAAGAGGTTGGTAGACGGCCCAGATATCTGTGATATAACTCATTGTGACGAATCCCTCTGTACGTAAGGTCATCAGCAGTGTAAACAGGAAATGTTCGTGGTAAATAAGAAATACAGACTAGACTAGTTCTCGATTTGAAGTTTATGGAAAAGCTGAAAAGCTGAGCAGGAATGAATGTGTCACGTCTTCATTCAGATGGAGACGCTGAATCCTTTGTAAATGCCACAGCTTTCTAAAGTGACACCAGGTCTTTGAAGTTTACTCTTGAATATGCAGCGTAGAACGCAGAACACAGAAGACAGAACGCAGAACACAGAATACAGAAGACAGAACGCAGAAGACAGAACGCAGAACACAGAATACAGAACGCAGAACACAGAACGCAGAACACAGAAGGCAGAACACAGAATACAGAAGACAGAACGCAGAACACAGAACGCAGAATACAGAAGACAAAACGCAGAACACAGAATACAGAAGACAGAAGACAGAACGCAGAAGACAGAAGGCAGAACACAGAATACAGAAGACAGAACGCAGAACACAGAAGGCAGAACACAGAATACAGAAGACAGAACGCAGAACACAGAATACAGAAGACAGAACGCAGAAGACAGAACGCAGAACACAGAATACAGAACGCAGAACACAGAACGCAGAACACAGAAGGCAGAACACAGAATACAGAAGACAGAACGCAGAACACAGAACGCAGAATACAGAAGACAAAACGCAGAACACAGAATACAGAAGACAGAAGACAGAACGCAGAAGACAGAAGGCAGAACACAGAATACAGAAGACAGAACGCAGAACACAGAAGGCAGAACACAGAATACAGAAGACAGAACGCAGAAGACAGAACGCAGAACACAGAACACAGAAGGCAGAACACAGAATACAGAACACAGAACACAGAATACAGAAGGCAGAACGCAGAACACAGAATACAGAACACAGAATACAGAACGCAGAAGACAGAATACAGAATACAGAACGCAGAAGACAGAATACAGAACGCAGAATACAGAACGCAGAATACAGAAGACAGAACGCAGAACACAGAAGGCAGAACACAGAATACAGAAGACAGAACGCAGAAGACAGAATACAGAACGCAGAAGACAGAACGCAGAACACAGAATACAGAATACAGAATACAGAACACAGAACGCAGAAGACAGAATACAGAACGCAGAAGACAGAACGCAGAAGACAGAATACAGAACGCAGAAGACAGAAGGCAGAACACAGAACACAGAATACAGAACACAGAATACAGAACGCAGAAGACAGAATACAGAACACAGAACGCAGAAGACAGAACGCAGAAGACAGAATACAGAACGCAGAACACAGAATACAGAAGACAGAACGCAGAATACAGAAGGCAGAACACAGAACACAGAATACAGAACACAGAATACAGAACGCAGAAGACAGAATACAGAACACAGAACGCAGAAGACAGAACGCAGAAGACAGAATACAGAACGCAGAATACAGAAGACAGAACGCAGAATACAGAAGGCAGAACACAGAACACAGAATACAGAACGCAGAAGACAGAATACAGAACGCAGAATACAGAACACAGAACGCAGAAGACAGAATACAGAACGCAGAAGACAGATAGCAGAAGACAGAACGCAGAAGACAGAATACAGAACACAGAAGACAGAACGCAGAAGACAGAATACAGAACACAGAATACAGAACGCAGAACACAGAACGCAGAAGACAGTACGCAGAAGACAGAATACAGAACGCAGAATACAGAAGACAGAACGCAGAATACAGAAGGCAGAACGCAGAACACAGAATACAGAACGCAGAAGACAGAATACAGAACGCAGAAGACAGAATACAGAACGCAGAACACAGAATACAGAAGACAGAACGCAGAAGACAGAATACAGAACACAGAAGACAGAACGCAGAAGACAGAATACAGAACACAGAATACAGAACACAGAATACAGAACACAGAATACAGAACGCAGAAGACAGAACGCAGAATACAGAACACAGAACGCAGAAGACAGAACGCAGAATACAGAACGCAGAATACAGAACGCAGAAGACAGAACGCAGAATACAGAACACAGAACGCAGAACACAGAACGCAGAAGACAGAACGCAGAATACAGAACACAGAACACAGAAGGCAGAACACAGTATACAGAACACAGAACGCAGAACACAGAAGACAGAATGCAGAAGACAGAACGCAGAATACAGAACACAAAAGGCAGAACGCAGAATACAGAAGGCAGAACACAGAAGACAGAACGCAGAATACAGAAGACAGAACGCAGAAGACAGAACACAGAAGGCAGAACACAGTATACAGAACACAGAACGCAGAACACAGAATACAGAAGACAGAACGCAGAACACAGAAGGCAGAACACAGAACACAGAATACAGAACGCAAAAGACAGAACACAGAACGCAGAAGACAGAACGCAGAAGACAGAATACAGAACACAGAAGACAGAACGCAGAAGACAGAATACAGAACACAGAATACAGAACACAGAATACAGAACGCAGAAGACAGAATACAGAACGCAGAAGACAGAACGCAGAATACAGAACACAGAACGCAGAAGACAGAACGCAGAATACAGAACGCAGAATACAGAACGCAGAAGACAGAACGCAGAACGCAGAACACAGAACGCAGAAGACAGAACGCAGAATACAGAACACAGAACACAGAAGGCAGAACACAGTATACAGAACACAGAACGCAGAACACAGAAGACAGAATGCAGAAGACAGAACGCAGAATACAGAACACAAAAGGCAGAACGCAGAACACAGAAGGCAGAACACAGAAGACAGAACGCAGAATACAGAAGACAGAACGCAGAAGACAGAACACAGAAGGCAGAACACAGTATACAGAACACAGAACGCAGAACACAGAATACAGAAGACAGAACGCAGAACACAGAAGGCAGAACACAGAACACAGAATACAGAACGCAAAAGACAGAACACAGAACGCAGAAGACAGAACGCAGAAGACAGAATACAGAACGCAGAACACAGAACACAGAATACAGAACGCAGAAGACAGAATACAGAACGCAGAATACAGAACGCAGAAGACAGAACGCAGAATACAGAATACAGAACGCAGAAGACAGAACGCAGAATACAGAACACAGAACGCAGAAGACAGAATACAGAACGCAGAACACAGAATACAGAAGACAGAACGCAGAAGACAGAACGCAGAATACAGAACACAGAAGGCAGAACACAGAATACAGAACACAGAACACAGAATACAGAAGGCAGAACGCAGAACACAGAATACAGAACACAGAATACAGAACACAGAACGCAGAAGACAGAATACAGAACACAGAACGCAGAAGACAGAACGCAGAAGACAGAATACAGAACGCAGAAGACAGAATACAGAAGACAGAACGCAGAACACAGAAGGCAGAACACAGAATACAGAAGACAGAACGCAGAACACAGAAGGCAGAACACAGAATACAGAAGACAGAACGCAGAACACAGAACGCAGAACACAGAACGCAGAATACAGAAGACAAAACGCAGAACACAGAATACAGAAGACAGAACGCAGAAGACAGAACGCAGAATACAGAACACAGAAGGCAGAACACAGAATACAGAACACAGAATACAGAAGGCAGAACGCAGAACACAGAATACAGAACACAGAATACAGAACGCAGAAGACAGAATACAGAATACAGAACACAGAACGCAGAAGACAGAATACAGAACGCAGAAGACAGAATACAGAATACAGAACGCAGAATACAGAAGGCAGAACGCAGAAGACAGAACGCAGAACACAGAAGGCATAACACAGAATACAGAAGACAGAACGCAGAACACAGAAGACAGAACGCAGAACACAGAATACAGAAGACAGAACGCAGAAGACAGAAGGCAGAACACAGAATACAGAAGACAGAACGCAGAACACAGAACGCAGAACACAGAACGCAGAATACAGAAGACAAAACGCAGAACACAGAATACAGAAGACAGAACGCAGAAGACAGAACGCAGAATACAGAACACAGAAGGCAGAACACAGAATACAGAAGGCAGAACGCAGAACACAGAATACAGAACACAGAATACAGAACGCAGAACACAGAACGCAGAACACAGAAGGCAGAACACAGAATACAGAAGACAGAACGCAGAACACAGAACGCAGAATACAGAAGACAAAACGCAGAACACAGAATACAGAAGACAGAAGACAGAACGCAGAAGACAGAAGGCAGAACACAGAATACAGAAGACAGAACGCAGAACACAGAAGGCAGAACACAGAATACAGAAGACAGAACGCAGAAGACAGAACGCAGAACACAGAACACAGAAGGCAGAACACAGAATACAGAACACAGAACACAGAATACAGAAGGCAGAACGCAGAACACAGAATACAGAACACAGAATACAGAACGCAGAAGACAGAATACAGAATACAGAACGCAGAAGACAGAATACAGAATACAGAACGCAGAATACAGAAGACAGAACGCAGAACACAGAAGGCAGAACACAGAATACAGAAGACAGAACGCAGAAGACAGAATACAGAACGCAGAAGACAGAACGCAGAACACAGAATACAGAATACAGAATACAGAACACAGAACGCAGAAGACAGAATACAGAACGCAGAAGACAGAACGCAGAAGACAGAATACAGAACGCAGAAGACAGAAGGCAGAACACAGAACACAGAATACAGAACACAGAATACAGAACGCAGAAGACAGAATACAGAACACAGAACGCAGAAGACAGAACGCAGAAGACAGAATACAGAACGCAGAACACAGAATACAGAAGACAGAACGCAGAATACAGAAGGCAGAACACAGAACACAGAATACAGAACACAGAATACAGAACGCAGAAGACAGAATACAGAACACAGAACGCAGAAGACAGAACGCAGAAGACAGAATACAGAACGCAGAATACAGAAGACAGAACGCAGAATACAGAAGGCAGAACACAGAACACAGAATACAGAACGCAGAAGACAGAATACAGAACGCAGAATACAGAACACAGAACGCAGAACACAGAATACAGAAGACAGAACGCAGAATACAGAAGGCAGAACGCAGAACACAGAATACAGAACGCAGAAGACAGAATACAGAACGCAGAATACAGAACGCAGAATACAGAACACAGAACGCAGAAGACAGAATACAGAACGCAGAACACAGAATACAGAAGACAGAACGCAGAACGCAGAAGACAGAACGCAGAATACAGAATACAAAACACAGAATACAGAACGCAGAAGACAGAACGCAGAATACAGAACACAGAACGCAGAAGACAGAATACAGAACGCAGAAGACAGAACGCAGAATACAGAACACAGAACGCAGAAGACAGAACGCAGAATACAGAACACAGAACACAGAAGGCAGAACACAGTATACAGAACACAGAACGCAGAACACAGAATACAGAAGACAGAACGCAGAAGACAGAACGCAGAATACAGAACACAGAAGGCAGAACGCAGAACACAGAACGCAGAACACAGAAGGCAGAACACAGAAGACAGAACGCAGAACACAGAATACAGAAGACAGAACGCAGAAGACAGAACACAGAAGGCAGAACACAGTATACAGAACACAGAACGCAGAACACAGAATACAGAAGACAGAACGCAGAACACAGAAGGCAGAACACAGAACACAGAACGCAGAAGACAGAACGCAGAAGACAGAATACAGAACGCAGAACACAGAATACAGAAGACAGAACGCAGAACACAGAATACAGAATACAGAACACAGAATACAGAACGCAGAAGACAGAATACAGAACACAGAACGCAGAAGACAGACCGCAGAAGACAGAATACAGAACACAGAACGCAGAAGACAGAATACAGAAGACAGAACGCAGATTACAGAAGGCAGAACACAGAACACATAATACAGAACACAGAATACAGAACGCAGAAGACAGAATACAGAACACAGAACGCAGAAGACAGAACGCAGAAGACAGAATACAGAAGACAGAACGCAGAATACAGAAGGCAGAACACAGAATACAGAACGCAGAAGACAGAATACAGAACGCAGAATAGAGAAGGCAGAACGCAGAAGACAGAATACAGAACGCAGAACACAGAATACAGAAGACAGAACGCAGAATACAGAACACAGAACGCAGAAGACAGAATACAGAACGCAGAACACAGAATACAGAAGACAGAACGCAGAAGACAGTACGCAGAAGACAGAATACAGAACGCAGAATACAGAACGCAGAATACAGAAGGCAGAACGCAGAACACAGAATACAGAACGCAGAAGACAGAAGACAGAATACAGAACGCAGAAGACAGAACGCAGAATACAGAACACAGAACGCAGAAGACAGAATACAGAACGCAGAACACAGAATACAGAAGACAGAACGCAGAAGACAGAACGCAGAAGACAGAATACAGAACACAGAAGACAGAACGCAGAAGACAGAATACAGAACACAGAATACAGAACACAGAATACAGAAGACAGAATACAGAACGCAGAAGACAGAACGCAGAATACAGAACACAGAACGCAGAAGACAGAACGCAGAATACAGAACGCAGAAGACAGAATACAGAACGCAGAACACAGAATACAGAAGACAGAACGCAGAAGACAGAACGCAGAATACAGAACACAGAACGCAGAAGACAGAATACAGAACGCAGAACACAGAATACAGAAGACAGAACGCAGAAGACAGAACGCAGAAGACAGAATACAGAACACAGAAGACAGAACGCAGAAGACAGAAGACAGAATACAGAACACAGAATACAGAACACAGAATACAGAACGCAGAAGACAGAATACAGAACGCAGAAGACAGAACGCAGAATACAGAACACAGAACGCAGAAGACAGAACGCAGAAGACAGAACGCAGAATACAGAAGACAGAACGCAGAATACAGAACACAGAACACAGAAGGCAGAACACAGTATACAGAACACAGAACGCAGAACACAGAATACAGAAGACAGAATGCAGAAGACAGAACGCAGAATACAGAACACAGAAGGCAGAACGCAGAACACAGAACGCAGAACACAGAAGGCAGAACACAGAAGACAGAACGCAGAAGACAGAACACAGAAGGCAGAACACAGTATACAGAACACAGAACGCAGAATACAGAAGGCAGAACGCAGAACACAGAATACAGAACACAGAATACAGAACGCAGAAGACAGAATACAGAATACAGAACACAGAACGCAGAAGACAGAACGCTGAAGACAGAATACAGAACGCAGAACACAGAATACAGAACACAGAATACAGAACGCAGAAGACAGAATACAGAACGCAGAATACAGAACGCAGAAGACAGAACGCAGAATACAGAACACAGAACGCAGAAGACAGAATACAGAACGCAGAAGACAGAACGCAGAATACAGAACACAGAACGCAGAAGACAGAATACAGAACGCAGAACACAGAATACAGAAGACAGAACGCAGAAGACAGAACGCAGAAGACAGAATACAGAAGACAGAACGCAGAAGACAGTACGCAGAAGACAGAACGCAGAAGACAGTACGCAGAACACAGAACGCAGAAGACAGAACGCAGAATACAGAACACAGAACGCAGAAGACAGAATACAGAACGCAGAAGACAGAACGCAGAATACAGAACACAGAACGCAGAAGACAGAATACAGAACGCAGAACACAGAATACAGAAGACAGAACGCAGAAGACAGAACACAGAAGACAGAATACAGAAGACAGAACGCAGAAGACAGTACGCAGAAGACAGAACGCAGAAGACAGAACGCAGAAGACAGAATGCAGAAGACAGAACGCAGAACACAGAACGCAGAAGACAGAACGCAGAAGACAGAATGCAGAATACAGAATACAGAACGCAGAAGACAGAATACAGAACGCAGAATACAGAACACAGAACGCAGAAGACAGAACGCAGAAGACAGAATACAGAACGCAGAAGACAGAACGCAGAAGACAGAACGCAGAAGACAGAATGCAGAACACAGAACGCAGAAGACAGAACACAGAATACAGAACGCAGAAGACAGAACGCAGAAGACAGAATGCAGAATACAGAATACAGAACGCAGAAGACAGAATACAGAACGCAGAAGACAGAACGCAGAAGACAGAACGCAGAACACAGAACGCAGAAGACAGAACGCAGAATACAGAAGGCAGAACACAGAACACAGAATACAGAACACAGAATACAGAACGCAGAAGACAGAATACAGAACGCAGAATAGAGAAGGCAGAACGCAGAAGACAGAATACAGAACGCAGAACGCAGAATACAGAAGGCAGAACACAGAACACAGAATACAGAACGCAGAAGACAGAATACAGAACGCAGAATAGAGAAGGCAGAACGCAGAAGACAGAATATAGAACGCAGAACACAGAATACAGAAGACAGAACGCAGAATACAGAATACAGAACGCAGAATACAGAACACAGAACGCAGAAGACAGAATACAGAACGCAGAACACAGAATACAGAAGACAGAAGACAGTACGCAGAAGACAGAATACAGAACGCAGAATACAGAACGCAGAATACAGAAGGCAGAACGCAGAACACAGAATACAGAACGCAGAAGACAGAAGACAGAATACAGAACGCAGAAGACAGAACGCAGAATACAGAACACAGAACGCAGAAGACAGAATACAGAACGCAGAACACAGAATACAGAAGACAGAACGCAGAAGACAGAACGCAGAAGACAGAATACAGAACACAGAAGACAGAACGCAGAAGACAGAATACAGAACACAGAATACAGAACACAGAATACAGAACGCAGAAGACAGAATACAGAACGCAGAAGACAGAACGCAGAATACAGAACACAGAACGCAGAAGACAGAACGCAGAATACAGAACGCAGAAGACAGAATATAGAACGCAGAAGACAGAATACAGAACGCAGAACACAGAATACAGAACACAGAATACAGAACGCAGAAGACAGAATACAGAACGCAGAAGACAGAACGCAGAAGACAGAACGCAGAAGACAGAATACAGAACACAGAATACAGAACGCAGAAGACAGAATACAGAACGCAGAAGACAGAACGCAGAATACAGAACACAGAACGCAGAAGACAGAACGCAGAATACAGAACGCAGAATACAGAATACAGAACGCAGAAGACAGAACGCAGAATACAGAACACAGAACGCAGAAGACAGAACGCAGAATACAGAACACAGAACACAGAAGGCAGAACACAGTATACAGAACACAGAACGCAGAACACAGAATACAGAAGACAGAATACAGAACGCAGAAGACAGAACGCAGAAGACAGAACGCAGAAGACAGAATGCAGAACACAGAACGCAGAAGACAGAACACAGAATACAGAACGCAGAAGACAGAACGCAGAAGACAGAATGCAGAATACAGAATACAGAACGCAGAAGACAGAATACAGAACGCAGAAGACAGAACGCAGAACACAGAACGCAGAAGACAGAACGCAGAATACAGAAGGCAGAACACAGAATACAGAATACAGAACACAGAATACAGAACGCAGAAGACAGAATACAGAACACAGAACGCAGAAGACAGAACGCAGAAGACAGAATACAGAAGACAGAACGCAGAATACAGAAGGCAGAACACAGAACACAGAATACAGAACGCAGAAGACAGAATACAGAACGCAGAATAGAGAAGGCAGAACGCAGAAGACAGAATACAGAACGCAGAACACAGAATACAGAAGACAGAACGCAGAAGACAGAATACTGAACGCAGAAGACAGAACGCAGAAGACAGAATACAGAACGCAGAATACAGAACACAGAACGCAGAAGACAGAATACAGAACGCAGAACACAGAATACAGAAGACAGAACGCAGAAGACAGTACGCAGAAGACAGAATACAGAACGCAGAATACAGAACGCAGAATACAGAAGGCAGAACGCAGAACACAGAATACAGAACGCAGAAGACAGAAGACAGAATACAGAACGCAGAAGACAGAACGCAGAATACAGAACACAGAACGCAGAAGACAGAATACAGAACGCAGAACACAGAATACAGAAGACAGAACGCAGAAGACAGAACGCAGAAGACAGAATACAGAACACAGAAGACAGAACGCAGAAGACAGAATACAGAACACAGAATACAGAACACAGAATACAGAACGCAGAAGACAGAATACAGAACGCAGAAGACAGAACGCAGAATACAGAACACAGAACGCAGAATACAGAACGCAGAATACAGAACGCAGAATACAGAACGCAGAAGACAGAATACAGAACGCAGAAGACAGAATACAGAACGCAGAACACAGAATACAGAACACAGAATACAGAACGCAGAAGACAGAATACAGAACGCAGAAGACAGAACGCAGAAGACAGAATACAGAACACAGAAGACAGAACGCAGAAGACAGAATACAGAACGCAGAAGACAGAACGCAGAATACAGAACACAGAACGCAGAAGACAGAACACAGAATACAGAACGCAGAAGACAGAATACAGAACGCAGAAGACAGAACGCAGAATACAGAACACAGAACGCAGAAGACAGAACGCAGAATACAGAACGCAGAATACAGAACGCAGAATACAGAACGCAGAAGACAGAACGCAGAATACAGAACACAGAACGCAGAAGACAGAACGCAGAATACAGAACACAGAACACAGAAGGCAGAACACAGTATACAGAACACAGAACGCAGAACACAGAATACAGAAGACAGAATGCAGAAGACAGAATACAGAACACAGAAGGCAGAACGCAGAACACAGAACGCAGAACACAGAAGGCAGAACACAGAACACAGAATACAGAACACAGAATACAGAACGCAGAAGACAGAATACAGAACACAGAACGCAGAAGACAGAACACAGAACGCAGAACACAGAATACAGAAGACAGAACGCAGAACACAGAAGGCAGAACACAGAACACAGAATACAGAAGGCAGAACGCAGAACACAGAATACAGAACACAGAATACAGAACGCAGAAGACAGAATACAGAATACAGAACACAGAACGCAGAAGACAGAACGCAGAAGACAGAATACAGAACGCAGAACACAGAATACAGAACACAGAATACAGAACGCAGAAGACAGAATACAGAACGCAGAATACAGAACGCAGAAGACAGAACGCAGAATACAGAACACAGAACGCAGAAGACAGAATACAGAACGCAGAAGACAGAACGCAGAATACAGAACACAGAACGCAGAAGACAGAATACAGAACGCAGAACACAGAATACAGAAGACAGAACGAAGAAGACAGAATACAGAACACAGAATACAGAACGCAGAACACAGAATACAGAAGACAGAACGCAGAAGACAGTACGCAGAAGACAGAACGCAGAAGACAGAATACAGAACGCAGAAGACAGAACGCAGAATACAGAACACAGAATGCAGAAGACAGAACGCAGAATACAGAACGCAGAAGACAGAATACAGAACACAGAATACAGAACGCAGAATACAGAAGACAGAACGCAGAAGACAGAATGCAGAACACAGAACGCAGAAGACAGAACGCAGAAGACAGAATGCAGAATACAGAATACAGAACGCAGAAGACAGAATACAGAACGCAGAAGACAGAACGCAGAAGACAGAATGCAGAACACAGAACGCAGAACACAGAACGCAGAAGACAGAACGCAGAAGACAGAACGCAGAATACAGAACGCAGAAGACAGAATACAGAATACAAAACGCAGAATACAGAACACAGAACGCAGAAGACAGAACGCAGAAGACAGAATACAGAACGCAGAAGACAGAACGCAGAAGACAGAACGCAGAAGACAGAATGCAGAACACAGAACACAGAATACAGAACGCAGAAGACAGAACGCAGAAGACAGAACACAGAACGCAGAAGACAGAACGCAGAAGACAGAATACAGAACGCAGAAGACAGAACGCAGAAGACAGAACGCAGAAGACAGAATGCAGAACACAGAACGCAGAAGACAGAACACAGAATACAGAACGCAGAAGACAGAACGCAGAAGACAGAATGCAGAATACAGAATACAGAACGCAGAAGACAGAACGCAGAAGACAGAATACAGAACACAGAATACAGAACGCAGAATACAGAACACAGAACGCAGAAGACAGAACGCAGAAGACAGAATGCAGAACACAGAACGCAGAAGACAGAACACAGAATACAGAACGCAGAAGACAGAACGCAGAAGACAGAATGCAGAATACAGAATACAGAACGCAGAAGACAGAATACAGAACGCAGAAGACAGAACGCAGAAGACAGAACGCAGAACACAGAACGCAGAAGACAGAACGCAGAATACAGAAGGCAGAACACAGAATACAGAATACAGAACACAGAATACAGAACGCAGAAGACAGAATACAGAACACAGAACGCAGAAGACAGAACGCAGAAGACAGAATACAGAAGACAGAACGCAGAATACAGAAGGCAGAACACAGAACACAGAATACAGAACGCAGAAGACAGAATACAGAACGCAGAACACAGAATACAGAAGACAGAACGCAGAAGACAGAATACTGAACGCAGAAGACAGAACGCAGAAGACAGAATACAGAACGCAGAATACAGAACACAGAACGCAGAAGACAGAATACAGAACGCAGAACACAGAATACAGAAGACAGAATACAGAACGCAGAATACAGAACGCAGAATACAGAAGGCAGAACGCAGAACACAGAATACAGAACGCAGAAGACAGAAGACAGAATACAGAACGCAGAAGACAGAACGCAGAATACAGAACACAGAACGCAGAAGACAGAATACAGAACGCAGAACACAGAATACAGAAGACAGAACGCAGAAGACAGAACGCAGAAGACAGAATACAGAACACAGAAGACAGAACGCAGAAGACAGAATACAGAACACAGAATACAGAACACAGAATACAGAACGCAGAAGACAGAATACAGAACGCAGAAGACAGTACGCAGAAGACAGAATACAGAACGCAGAATACAGAACGCAGAATACAGAAGGCAGAACGCAGAACACAGAATACAGAACGCAGAAGACAGAAGACAGAATACAGAACGCAGAAGACAGAACGCAGAATACAGAACACAGAACGCAGAAGACAGAATACAGAACGCAGAACACAGAATACAGAAGACAGAACGCAGAAGACAGAACGCAGAAGACAGAATACAGAACACAGAAGACAGAACGCAGAAGACAGAATACAGAACACAGAATACAGAACACAGAATACAGAACGCAGAAGACAGAATACAGAACGCAGAAGACAGAACGCAGAATACAGAACACAGAACGCAGAATACAGAACGCAGAATACAGAACGCAGAATACAGAACGCAGAAGACAGAATACAGAACGCAGAAGACAGAATACAGAACGCAGAACACAGAATACAGAACACAGAATACAGAACGCAGAAGACAGAATACAGAACGCAGAAGACAGAACGCAGAAGACAGAATACAGAACACAGAAGACAGAACGCAGAAGACAGAATACAGAACGCAGAAGACAGAACGCAGAATACAGAACACAGAACGCAGAAGACAGAACACAGAATACAGAACGCAGAAGACAGAATACAGAACGCAGAAGACAGAACGCAGAATACAGAACACAGAACGCAGAAGACAGAACGCAGAATACAGAACGCAGAATACAGAACGCAGAATACAGAACGCAGAAGACAGAACGCAGAATACAGAACACAGAACGCAGAAGACAGAACGCAGAATACAGAACACAGAACACAGAAGGCAGAACACAGTATACAGAACACAGAACGCAGAACACAGAATACAGAAGACAGAATGCAGAAGACAGAATACAGAACACAGAAGGCAGAACGCAGAACACAGAACGCAGAACACAGAAGGCAGAACACAGAACACAGAATACAGAACGCAGAAGACAGAATACAGAACACAGAACGCAGAAGACAGAACACAGAACGCAGAACACAGAATACAGAAGACAGAACGCAGAACACAGAAGGCAGAACACAGAACACAGAATACAGAAGGCAGAACGCAGAACACAGAATACAGAACACAGAATACAGAACGCAGAAGACAGAATACAGAATACAGAACACAGAACGCAGAAGACAGAACGCAGAAGACAGAATACAGAACGCAGAACACAGAATACAGAACACAGAATACAGAACGCAGAAGACAGAATACAGAACGCAGAATACAGAACGCAGAAGACAGAACGCAGAATACAGAACACAGAACGCAGAAGACAGAATACAGAACGCAGAAGACAGAACGCAGAATACAGAACACAGAACGCAGAAGACAGAATACAGAACGCAGAACACAGAATACAGAAGACAGAACGAAGAAGACAGAATACAGAACACAGAATACAGAACGCAGAACACAGAATACAGAAGACAGAACGCAGAAGACAGTACGCAGAAGACAGAACGCAGAAGACAGAATACAGAACGCAGAAGACAGAACGCAGAATACAGAACACAGAATGCAGAAGACAGAACGCAGAATACAGAACGCAGAAGACAGAATACAGAACACAGAATACAGAACGCAGAATACAGAAGACAGAACGCAGAAGACAGAATGCAGAACACAGAACGCAGAAGACAGAACGCAGAAGACAGAATGCAGAATACAGAATACAGAACGCAGAAGACAGAATACAGAACGCAGAAGACAGAACGCAGAAGACAGAATGCAGAACACAGAACGCAGAACACAGAACGCAGAAGACAGAACGCAGAAGACAGAACGCAGAATACAGAACGCAGAAGACAGAATACAGAATACAAAACGCAGAATACAGAACACAGAACGCAGAAGACAGAACGCAGAAGACAGAATACAGAACGCAGAAGACAGAACGCAGAAGACAGAACGCAGAAGACAGAATGCAGAACACAGAACACAGAATACAGAACGCAGAAGACAGAACGCAGAAGACAGAACACAGAACGCAGAAGACAGAACGCAGAAGACAGAATACAGAACGCAGAAGACAGAACGCAGAAGACAGAACGCAGAAGACAGAATGCAGAACACAGAACGCAGAAGACAGAACACAGAATACAGAACGCAGAAGACAGAACGCAGAAGACAGAATACAGAACACAGAATACAGAACGCAGAATACAGAACACAGAACGCAGAAGACAGAACGCAGAAGACAGAATACAGAACGCAGAAGACAGAATGCAGAACACAGAATGCAGAACACAGAACGCAGAAGACAGAACACAGAATACAGAACGCAGAAGACAGAACGCAGAAGACAGAACGCAGAAGACAGAATACAGAACACAGAATACAGAATGCAGAAGACAGAAGGCAGAACGCAGAACGCAGAATACAGAAGACAGAACGCAGAACACAGAAGGCAGAACACAGAACACAGAATACAGAAGGCAGAACGCAGAACACAGAATACAGAACACAGAATACAGAACGCAGAAGACAGAATACAGAATACAGAACACAGAACGCAGAAGACAGAACGCAGAACACAGAATACAGAACGCAGAAGACAGAACGCAGAAGACAGAAGACAGAACACACACTGCATTTAGCTGTGATCTTCGCGTCAACAAAAGGGCAGAAAAGGCCAATGACGCCTGTTCCTCTTTCTTCCATCACCATACATTAGCCTTCGCGTTCGCCCTCCCTCTCCAACACACACATACACAGAGGACGGCTTGTGAGCGTCCTTCTCAATTAGGTGTGTTTAGCTTTAACGGTGCGCCGGCGTCGGCTAAGCCACAGCTCCCCCGAGACCAAGCCGCCAATCTCACTGGGTCAACACAGGCGTACGTACAGTTCCCTGACCGGCCAATCAAATGAGTCACACACACAAACACACAATTTGCTGACAAGTGTAATAGGTGGAGCTAGTGGCTTGCTGCTGTACAGACAGAGCGCCTCCTCTGGACACTGCCTGCGTTCACATTCTGGCACAGCGTCATCAGCCGTACCGGCCTCAGCTGTGAGACAGTGTGTGCGCGACACTAAGTTCATTCATACAAATGTTGTAGATGCATGTGTCTTTGCTTCCCTCCTGCCAATTCACACCTGGAACTATCCTGACATCTTACAAAACAAAGAAGTAATACATTTTCCAATTTGGCATAACAAAGGGACACCGCATCTCAAACACACTGACTCATTTCCCATTTGACGAACTAATGTCCAGACACAGAATTACTAGCACCACATGTTTAGAATATCAGCAACTCAAGGTGATACTTAAAGCAAAAAATAAAATGACTCCCATACAATTACAGTCACCACCATTTATTGAAATCTCACCGACAAGCACATTATCAACAATCTATGTCTTATCATCCCAGACTGATCACACAGTCACCACCGCACCGTCTGGGACGCTGCATCCCCATCTAAGGTTGGGATGGAAAGTCCCTCCTTACCCAGAAGTCGAGACACGTTGGCCTGAGCACTTTGAGACTTTATTGTCAACCAAACAATGAACCAAAGGTATAAAGATGAATGAAACTGTGTTAAACAGCGTTAACACTGAAGCGCACACAGACGGCACATAGTGAAACACGCACAGCAGGTAAGTACACAACATATTACAACATAAATACATCTAATGTACAATTTATTTATTCTTTCTTCTCTTTCTTCTTTATTTATCTGCTTTATTCACACACACACAGAAACACAGTAACGGTTTGTTTTTATACACATGACAAACTCACTTATGTAGACCTGCATCAATGTCATACAGTTGGTGTAGCAGCTAATATCTAACGTCTGCTACAGTTATTACATGGTGGAATATGGAAACAAACTTAGTGGTGAAGGAGCAACAGGTGCATCTGTCCAGTGTTGAACACCATCTTTCTAGAAGCAGCAGGCTGAGGTGGTTCTGTGACAGGTCTGACCCAAGTGTACGTCAGAAAAATAAGGAACTCAGACAAAGACTGGTCTGACAAAACGGCAAAATGTGAAACAATGAGGAAACGCACTTCCACCGTCAGAGTGTGTCAACGTGACCCAGGGGCAGAGAGACCGAGCAGAATGTGGAACAATTCTCACCGCTCACTCGGGTGGAACTGGCTGATGATCCAACCTGGTGCTTTCTCCCAGCACACAGGTTGCGTTAGCGTACATCATTTGATCTAATGCCTACAACTGGCGTGTGGTAGCTCTTTAGGTTGGGTGAGGGCATAAGGTGGATAAGAACGTGTATGTCCTTCATACGTTTACATGGAAGCTGGATGTTACTTCCTTTGGTCACAGTTTTACTAAATAATACATCAGTGAAGCTCTGACCAATGCACCACGTCTCATTTACGTCATAGGTTAAACGTCACGTTTAGCTGAGGCCAGAAGAGAAAATAATGTAATGTTTTGTCAGAGGTTTTTTCTTTCAAGCAAAAGTGTCAAAGAGAAGAGTGACTGTTGGATACAATCCAGCATTATTCTGTGACAGTCTGGGCCTCGATGGGAAACACACAGTGCTGTCTGTTCAACCTGTGTACAATAGTTGGTATAACTGGGCCCAGCCCGATCCGTCCGTCGTCCGAAGAATGTGTGTATTGTCCTGTGTAGGAAACCTGACGGAGCTTTACGCTTACTGTGCACCACAAATTGAGAGGTTTGGGGTCCAAATTACACTTGGCGAGAGGAGAGAACGCTGCATTTGTTCCCTGCACTGTGTGTTCAGCATGTGTACAGTGGCAGGAGTGTGTGTTGAGGAATGTAATGGTTGTGTGGTGTGTGTGTTTCTTCTCTGACAGGCTCCTTAAGTAGTATTATCATTTCTATCCAAACTGACTGTGTTCAGTGGAACATAAAACACTGCTACTGTGTGTGTGTGTGTGTGTTTCTCCATATTCCAGTAGACAGAATATGTCGAGGATTGGACGCGCTGTAATGAAGTGTCAGTCATTACTGGCTAAAATCAGTGGCAGATGTCATCGTCCTTATATTCCTCCCTCGAGCCTAGTTTGGAAATCTCATGTAGAATAGGTGTTTAATTATGCTGACATCTGGATTTCATACTCATGCCCTTGGATGGAAAAGACCACTGCCATCAGAGGCGAAATGTCCTCGTCCTCATTCCAAATGACTTGGTATTGACTTGCACTGGCCTTTGCGTCTACTTTACGTAGGGATGCTCTTTGTTTCTGGATGTAGTAATGAGACATCGTCACTACAGTCACTGGGTTTCAGCCAGACAGATGCAGACTCGGATGATTTGTGTTTGCTTTGCCTGAAGACGAAACTTTCAGGAGGCTAAAAGTAATTGTCCAGTGAAAGCAGTTCCATAATTTCAATATCTATCTGAAAAATGTCATCTGATGCCCTCATCAGGTCAGAATCAGAAAAATGAAAGTGTGAATGGAGACTGACCTGATGGAGGATGATGAAAAAATAACACATTGCTTTTGTCATAAGGTGACTCTGGACTCTGAGGAGGGTTAGAGTTAGGAACCGCTGTTCGCTCACCATGTTCATGTTTGGGGGACATCAAGCCTTTTGTGTTTAGCTGGGTTCAAAGATTGTGTTGATTTTTTGGATCCTTATCATAAACAGTACCAGTCTCCATATTCAGGTGGGAAACAACAAGCACAGTTTCTCCCAAACAACACAGACTGTACAAAGTCTAAAGTTGACAGTAAATCCCTTCTCCAGAGACGAATGTACGACAAGACCAAGGTTAACACTTTCTGACAACATGGAGCAATTCTGCAATTCTGCTCTGAAAGCTCCATCTGGTCTTAGACCTCATGGCTCCTTCTGCTCCAACAGAACCTTGCTTCTCAGAGCTGGTCTACTGGTGGTTCCTAGAGTTTCTACCTGTAGAACGGGAGGCAGAGCCTTTAGCTCCAAGCTCCTCTATGTGGAACCAGCTTCCAGTTCAGGTTCTAGCAGCAGACGCCCTCTCTGCTTTAAAACTAGGCTGAAACCTTCCTTTCTGACAAAGCTGATGGTTCCAGATGGTTCTGGTTCCTCTGATCCATCTCTTAGTTCAGCTGCTACAGGCTTAGATGCTGGAACCTCCTTCATTCACTGAGCTCCTCTGGTTTTCTATCTATTCCATCCACTAACATGCCTCCATGTCCACATGTGACTAACTTTGTCTCTGTTCTCTCCTAGTTGTGTTTCTCTCTTTCTGTCTCTCTCTATTCTCATCTCCAGGTATCATCAGACTCAGAGTCGTGTGTCTCAGTGTTCAGCTGCTGGTCCAACCATCCTGCCTGAGTCTGTTGCTGCTTGTTTTGTTGTTGTTGTTGTAGTTGTTGTAGTTGTTGTTGTTGTTGTTGTTGTTGTTGTTGTTGTTCTCTCTCTCTTCTCTATCCCTTCACTCCAACCGATCGAGGCAGATGTTCTCCCACACTGAGCTGGAGGTTTCTCCGTCTATAGAGGGAGTTTTTCTCCACTGTCGCTATCACATTTGAACTATGAAAAGCTTGCTCCAGTGGGAACTAGATCCAGCTTCAGCCTCCGCCACCGACTGCTTTGGAGATTCCTGTTCCTCCACCAGCTGCTTCAGAGGTTTCCCCCAACTGTTCCCGGCCTCTGGAGGCTTCCCATTCACATCCCATTAGTTTTTAGTAAGCATCAAAAATGACTGCATGTCTCAAACTTTGAAATTGTGAAACAGGAGACAAGTCATGTATTAAATGTTATGGTCTGAACAATACAGTGAGTGTAGTAGTTCTGTATCATATCTCAGCGGGCCAAGAACTGGCAATGAAAACACTTCCATTTAGATGTTCACATACACGTGTACCTTGTATTTGGTGTGTGTGTGTGTGTGTGTGTGTGTGTGTGTGAGAGAGAGAGAGAGAGTGTGTTGCTGCTAAGTGCCACTGTGTGTCAGCCAAAACAAACAGTTTTAATGAGAAGCAGCTCCTGGGACAGAGAGTGAGAAAGTGAGAGGCAGCGAGAGAGTCCAGGCCAAACACACTGACCGCGCTGTCTCTCGCATGGGCTTAAAGGCCACACTGTTCCCTGGGTCCTCCTCCTGCAGCAGGCCAGCACCTCAGCCAGCACGTCTCCCACCCCCATTACGTGCAGGGGGAGGGTGTACGAGGTGGGGGATAGCAATTAGAGCTACATTTGTAGCCGCGTGCAGTTTGTTAGACGTAGATGCAGTGTAGGAGCGAAACGGATGCAAAGACTGATGAAGGAGTTGTTGTGGTTGGACTCATGGTGGTGGTATAACAGCAGTAACGTGGGAGGAGCAGGCCCATTAGCATTACGTCTACGTCCACCATCAGGCCGTAATATCTGGGGAATATCAGCGAATCTGACCCTTCTTGGTTCTATGTGACAGTCATAAACCATGAATTAAAGACATGTGGTTCAGTGGTTGTTACCTGGTAATTACTGAAGCTCCCCATCTACTATTACACAGATTATTTTCAATTTTACAATCACCACATTAATATGTGTAAACAATGGCCCAGATTTATTGTTAATACCTGAAATAAGCCTTGACGTTACCAACATATCAGAGTCTTTTGGCAGATGTGGACCTGACCTTAACTTAAGACTTGACCTAAGACACTTAACTGTTGTTACAAACAAACCTGAGACAGAACCGGACTTACACACAAAGCAAAGTCAGGAGACCGAGGAAGATGGTAAATAAAGTTTTATTATCACAGCAAGGCTAAACTTGGACCAGGACTAAGGAAACTGCTTAGTGCAGGATCTAATAAATATGAAAGTACTGAAGAACATAAACTACCTGACTATGCTAAGAAACGCTTTAGGAAATAACAAGGAACACAGAACACGGACTAACTTGCAGACTACTTACTGGAGGTCGGGGAACGTGGCGCATGACAGAAGTCAGGACGACAAGGAGGGAGGGAATGATTTAAATAGCGGGAGGGTAGTTACAAAACAGGATGCAGGTGAGGATGGAGATGAACCCTACAACAGAAAACCAAAGAAGAAAAGAGAAAGAAAGGGGCTCAAGGCCGACTGACTGTAAACCTGACCTCACATATGCCACAGTGGAATTAACTTCAGTGTCAGAATATATATGTCGCCCGACAACAACGTCCATCTTCACATCACACTGCTTCTATCTTCCACTGCAAAGCACTGAGATCTGAAAACCTTAAAACACACAAGCAGGGAGTGTGTGTCATCGCGTTTGTGTGTCCTGCACCACTTGTGCTGACCCCTGCTTGTCAGGTCACATCCTGTCCATGTCTCCTGTTTTTTTAGGTGGTTGTTGCCTGCTGTTAGCTTTGGCGGCTAAATGTCTATTGGGGTTCAGGTGGGAAGAGAGCAACAGAGAGTGTTTGCACGTGTGTGTACGTGTGTACAGTAAGTATGTTTGTGCATGTGTGTGTAGTGTGTGTCTAGTTATTTTAGGCACAGTCACCATAACCGTGTATTTTTAGTTCTGAAAGACTTTGTGTGCATGCATGTGTACATGTCTATACGAATTTGACCACACTGCATGTGTGTGTGTGCGTGTGTGTTTTGGCAGGGTTAGGAGGTTGTGGTGAGTTTGTGTGTTCAGGGCTGCTTGTGTGAAGGAGTAGTCAGAGCTTCCCCTGGAGAGAGAGTTTAATTTAGAAGAACAAGGCTGTGACACACATCTGTGCTGCCGCCTCTTTGCTCCGTTCTACGCTTTCACGTTCTTAACTTCCAACACCGTCAGGCCCCTCATCTCCTCTAAACATGCTGCGCATTTGATCCACAACAGCTTTATATTGATTGTGTTTGTGTGACAGCATCAAGGCTCAAACTAAAGACTGTTTCCAAGACAATGCTCGTGTATGTTTAAGTACATAAAACTAAAAATTATCAAATCTGTGTGTGCAGAGCGTCTGCATGACTGATCTGCTCCATGATGAAAACCAACTAGTCAGGACTGTCTGCTGTGTTATTTTAATATTGACACTGATGATTTGCATTCCATCGTTTCCGGCTTCTAGACTTTGACAGAGCTCCACGTCGCTCTGACTGACGCTGCACCGGTTGTCTCTAAAGGAAAGAATGTGAACAGGGTGGTTCCCACCGGTGCCTCTGTGCCGATCAAGTATAAAGACAAATGTGTGTCAATTATATGTTAGAAATATAAACATATTTCTCCTAAAAGATCAAGCAAAATGAATAGTTGTTAGCTGAAGCCAGTCTCTATTTTGGTGCCATGTGGTACGTCTTCATTTTAGATACTATTGTGTTTGAATATCACAGTCGGATCATTTGAATCAGAATGTGACGACGGTCATTGAAGTCTGATGTGTTAAGTTCATAGCCGCTCTCTTAAGGTCTGTCAGCCATAGATGTGGCGTTTACGTGGTTTAGACACTGAACCTCCTTGACGGTACCGTTCACACTGCGTGAAGCCGTCAGCAGGTGAAATAAGGTTCCCTCGGCCTCTGCTCGTCCCTGCCTCACATTCGTCCTGTCGTTTCTGTTTAGCTGTGTTAAGCTTGTCGGTCAGACGGTGGTCAGCACTGCGACGTCTTTTCTGTGGGTGGCACACTCCTCTGACAGCTGTGATGACTTGCAGAGCCAGTTTGTTCACGGTTTCATTCAAATAAGGTAAAGCTACATGACACATGTCACATACTAAAACTCCCCCTGCTCTGGGAAGCTACTTTAAAATATTCCGTGTATTTCTGAGTCAAAAATAACTACAGTGGTAGACTACTGATCCCTGGATAGAGAACATGGAGCACATTCAGCCCCTGCTGCTGAAGCCTGCGTCTTCTCCCTGTTGCTCTTCGACCAGCAGGTCTGCCGCTGTCTGTATCCTTCAGCAGACGTTGTTCTTGGCAGGATATTATTCCGAGGGAGCTTGCTCTCCTGCAGCTACGGGCCGGATCCAGGTGAACCTATGGAATGCTATACGGTAAATCTGTGCAGACCCTGCCGGAGGCCGTACTGTACGCACATTCAGAACTCAGCACGCTCGCGACAATGCGGAAGAGAGGATGGTTGGTTTGAGGGGATGATCATGTGTGAATGTTTAGTCATGTGTGCGTTTCCAGCGCGGTGATGTATGTGTTCGGCACCACCGCTCACTCCTCGCCAGCTGATTTATGCATGTAAGAGGTGCCCTGAGGGGAGTGGGTGTAGATGTGTGTGTGGTCTGTCAGCCTGTCAGTTACCTGTTCTTTATCCAGAGGAAAAATGCAGAAGACGCTCAGACACTGTTTGTCTGGATACAAGCTCATATGCTGAAGGTTTCACTTCAACGAGACCAAGTCATTTAACGCTCTGCTGTTAAACTGTTTCCATTATTGCTGATGGTGTTGAAGGACCATCATTACATGTTGGGCAAGTGCGACACCTTGTGATCAGACGCAAAGTGACACCAGCAAAGCTGAAACTGGTCAGTTACATAGAAGAACTGTCTACTTTTATTGTGACCATTAATTGTCTTCAGCAGATTTTCCTAACCTGCAGCATTGCGAATAAAAAGTAATTAATCAATTATATAATTTAGGTCAAACACTGTTGCATTCACTGTATTTTTTACGGCTTTTACCTCTTTGGTTACATTTACAGATTAAATTTAAAAATGTAACAAAGGAAGAGAATTATTTTATATTATGGACTGACCACCTGGTCAAGCCGGTTGGTGCCATGTTTACAAGCTGCAATTATTTTAATGTAGTAGTAAAAATGAATATGACTCATTATTTATGAGTGGAGAACCTGAATCTTATCTACTCTACTACTCATTGAATAAAATGCTAAATACATAAGTCATTACTAATGAATCAGGAGATCGAGGCCAGTGAACGCAGACAAACATCTGGTCTCAGGCCTGGGTTCTGCTCCAGGCTCCTGGACTTTTTGTTCCACAGTGATACGCATCACGCCCTCGTTGCATTGTTTTCATCTCTTAGTATATACGTTACTCACAACTGAATCCACTTCACAAACACTGAGTGTGGTCAACGGGCAGAAAAGGCCCCGGAACCTTTGTACGCACGCTTCGCTGTTTGTGTCGGACATGTTTTGTGTTGACACCCATGGAACAGCTGTTTTAAACGGCTGGTAGCTAGTTCTGGTTGTCTTGGCGTTTATTAGCTTAGCAGTATTTGTCTTTTTACTTTCTGATATTACAACGGGTAAGTGCACAATGATTTGAAAATGCCCTCTACTTAGTTTAACGTCAACTGCTCTACAGACAGTAATCAGGGGCTAACGAAGGTTAGCTGAGCGGAAGGCTACACCTTTAGCCAATATACCCCACACTGGTCTAGGTTATCGCCATAATGATGCAGCCCACGAACAGCGGGGTTATCAGGGCTGCTTCTACTCCGGGTCTGTCGGGGTGAGCGTGGAAGCTACAGCCCGAAGTCGCCCTCGCTCGTTTAGGTGGACACGCAGCCGTTGTTCAAGCGCTGCTCCGCCGCTGGGTTAGTCGGTCTGTTTATTGTGTACATGTTCGACTTTTAGGGTCGACGGCCGTCAACATGGAGCCTGCCTGTCGTAAAGACAAACCAAAGCTGAACTCCACCCCGACCAGAGGCGACAGAGCCAAGCAGAAGTCTGCGCAGCAGGAGCTCAAACAGCGGCAGAGAGCAGAGGTGGCTACAGCAGCAGGTTTAAACCAGCGTGTGTCCAGTGTTGAGCTTACAATGAGCTGCGTCTCCTCCTTCATAGATCTATGCTCTGAACAAGGTGATGACAGAGTTGGAGCAGCAGCAGTTTGAGGCCTTCTGTAAACAGATGCAGTCGCAAGGAGAGTAATGAAAGTCCAACCTGCTCTGCCTTCATGTTCCATCTGGACCAGGACCTGGACCTGGACCTGGACCTGACATCCTCCAAAACCACCACGGATGACACGGACTGTTACCGACACACGTTGGTGCTGTGAAAACGTTGTTTTGAACATACCCAAGTCTGAGTTTGATGAACTGCTCATTAATTGACAGCAATGAGGGGAAACGATTCCAATCACCGAGCTCACTCATTTCTGTGGACGGTGACAATATCCAAAAAAATATGTGGGTCCGTACTGTACGTAACAACAAGCTCATACAACGTTTCTCAAAGTTACCGGTTATTGGTTCTACTTCCAGAACAAGAAGTAAAGGAATTAAATCAATACAATGATACGTAGTTGATTACTCTCGTCTCTGGATTTATACCTGCTCAACATATGAACTTATTTAATATATGTATTTATTTATTTTTGTTTCGCTGTTATCCGTTCCTTTGTATAACTGTGCTGCCTTTGTTATGTGCAATTGTCTGTTCTTAGCAGTTTGTTTCTTTTTGAACTTCAGTGTCCGTTTACTTTACAGGTACAGGACTTTAAAAGGAAAATTACACTATACCACAAAAATATTAGTCTTGTCAGTTCTGTGTTCCGCATTAGAAAACTACAGTGCGTTAAGGCTGAAGGAAGCAAGTGAACCATTACCTATAGTTAAAGAGCTGTAAAAAAAAAAAAAAAAAAAGTACCCATTGTTTTGTTTTTGTGTGTTTTTTTCCACATACAAGAGATTCAGTAGCTGCAGTCTGAGGTTGGATCATTAGCACCACTGTCATCTAATGTAGCTAGAGCTTAATTTGGGCCGTCGTCAATACGGCACTAACACCTGAAAGACCTTTGACAGCTGCTGGTTCTGAGCAGAAGAAGAGCATCACACACAGTCTGTGGTAATGGTCCCTCTCACTGTCCCAGTAACTCACAGCTGAGCGACCTTTACTTCTTTGACTGTTTATTCTTTTTTTAATAATTTATATAGTTTATCCATTTTACATGAGTTAGGGAATTATCAAAAATGAATAAATAAAAAAAGATGATTCAGTGGCTTCAGCAAGAACCAGAATGTTGTTAGATTTTGAAATTCCATATAGAACATTTTCCCTAAGCTACAGTGTGGTGCTAGCGGCTCCTAAACAACCCAAGTTTCAAAGTTATATATGTGAGAGACTTTTATCTTGGTACAGACAACTAAATATAATGGGTCTGGCCACATCTCAGTGTGGGACAGGGAAACGCACACCCTACATGTCGCTGTTGGTAACGGTCGGTATCTCCTGCCACATCGGTTTCTGAGGACAACTCGGGACAACACACTTCCAGTGAATTGTGTGGCCAATGCAACATTCCAGTTTATTCATGCATATGAATGATAAACCCCTTCACTACAAGCCATGTGGCGTAAAGCCAGGATGTACAACAGTGCAGAGGGAGCAGTTAAAGGGCAATGTTTTAAAGGTTGGTTAGGTCAGCATTTTGAATTCATAGTGTTCATCACAACAGCATGTGTCCAAAGATGTGTTAACAGTTCTAAGCTTGGGAGCGTGTGACTCTACAGCCTGCAGTTTGTCTCCCACTGGTCCTTTCACTCTTTCTCCCTTTTGTTCAGACCTCAACAATAACAGAGCTTCCAGTGACCCGGACTCCAAACCAACCTTGCCAGTACTTGGTGTCCTGCCCTCCATGTTCAAATGTGATGAAACGTATCCCAGGGCCATAATTGGAAAATGTATGTGTGACCTGCGGTTCAAACAGAGAGAACACTGAGCCGACCTGACCTGAGCGTAGATACACAACGTCCTGTGCGCAGAGCACCTTTCTCCGTTACCTTCCTCCACGAGCAGTCCTCACCACACTCAGGGTCGAGGGTCACCGGCTCAGGTTTGAACTTCTGTATGACCTCATGATCGCTGTCCAGCAGACACACAGCGATCTGATAAATGCAGCCGCTGTCTGTCCTGCCACAGTACCTGCAGAGTGAGCCACACATCAACCGTCTCTTCGACAACGCACGTCAGCCAACTTGTGCCTTACCAGTCTTCCACTGTGACAGCAGGCTGAGCGTCCAGCTGATCATCTGAGTAGCCCTCAGCTAACAAGTCGATCACCTGCATCTTCATACACAGCCTGGGGAAACATTGTGACACTAAATGGTAAATGCTCTGCTCTCGTGACTGACTCATGTTCTACCGCTTGAGCCACTGCTGCCCCTAAAAGTCCAGCTGGTTATTATGAAGCTGAAACAAGTACAAACGAGTTCAAATAAGAAAGACTAGCACCAGAGAGCAAACCCCATGATGTACTAGAATATTCCTGGAAAGAAAAATGCATGAAGTGATGTGCAGACGATGTGCCAAACGTAAGCGTGGAGCTAATTAAGTGTTCCACTCAAAACGTCTATGAAGTCAGACCTCAGTCCGGCCAAGTCATTCAGTGCATTTCTGCTGCTTTCAAACGGTCACAGTCGCTCTTACACTTGGCTTTTGCTTAAATAGTAAGAAATAACTGTCTGAACTGAAAACAGGCTCAGGCTTAAACCTTGGAGATGCTTATGTGTTAATTGAGATAAAGGTCTAAATTCATGTGTGAAGCTTGTGAAGGCTCCACACGTTAAGTAATAGTCACTCACTCAAAGGACGTCGCAAAGTACTTGGTCACTTCTTCAAGGCAGAAGTCATGGCCACAGTCTCCAGGCATATCCTCCACCCTCCACTGGTTGCCTCCGTTCACCATTAGTTCCCAGAATTCCAGCTGCTCTGAAAGGAAAATGAGAAGAACATTTCAAGTTAGGTAGAGCAGTTAAAATGTGATGAACAACAGGATCTGTAGATTCAACCTAATTCACACCAGTGTGTCTCTAAATGTAGCCTTGTGTACACCATATTAAAAGTGGTGCAAGTGGCTCTTCTCCGTCCTTGCGGGGGACGCAAACTGGGGGTGGATTCCCCTCGGGACGCCGGGGGTCATCGCCTATGGGTTCCTTGCAGACTGTGGGTGCCCGGGTTCTGCTCTCTGGGGCTGACCCCCCCAGTGGAGGGGGGGTCTGCTTCTGTTCTTCCCGGGGTGGGCTGGCGCTGGCTCATCGGTGGCCGGACCTGGCTCCTGGTGCTGTCCCTGTGGCTGCTGCAGCCCTGTCTGGGGGGCGTGGGTGGACGCCCCGGTTCAAGGCATCTGCCCTTCCGGGCCTGAGAGGTATGTGGCTACTGGTTACTGGGCCCTTTCTTGCTGCTTGTTGGGGCATTGGGACGGTAGGGACACATTCATCACCTTCCCCCATCACCCTGGTTTCTGCTAGTGGCACTGTGCACCAATGCTTGTATCACCACAAGCGGTGAATGATGTTGTTTCACTGTTTCGGGGTAATGGAACAAACTATATGAGCAACAAAGTGCATACGTGTTATGTTATGATATACCTTCCTCTTATGTATCTATTTACTTATTTTAATTGGTTTTTGTGTTGTTGTTTTTTTTTTTTTTTTTTTCACAAATTAAGTTATCATGGTGTTGGTAATGCTGCACTTGTACTTATAGTCGTTGTGTGGTTATTGTTGTTATTGCTGCTGTGGTTACTGTAGATGGAACTGGAGGAGGAAGCTGCCTTGTAATGGAGCAGCTTGACTGATTATTTGGGGCAAGATGGCGGCGCACTCAGTTGCGGCAGCTAGGTGTCACAGTTTTTGGTGCTATGTTTGGATGTTTTTGTATGTTTTGTGTACAATCGGTCTGGCGAAAAACATCTATAGCCGACACGATCTTCTTAAGATCGGAGTTTGCAATGAAAGGAGCGTAACAAGTGAGTTTATCCGCTTGCACAACATCCCAGTGGGAGTAGCGAGGAACCCCGGCTCTCCATGGATTATCATCCCAGCGGGAAGGAGGCGCAGGCGGCGGAGAGAGAGAAGGAAAAGGCGAGGCTGCAGGGCTGGCGCGCTAGCCAGGCTACGGAGGCAGCCACTCAGGCCACCGCTCCCCAGCTTATTCCTCTCAAATGCCAGATCCCTCGCAAATAAGATGGATGAACTAAGGATACAGACCGCGACGAACAACTGCGTGAAGGATGCGTGCGTTCTGCTCATCACAGAGACCTGGCTGCAACAATCCGTCCCAGACTCTGCTATCGAGCTAGCAGGCTACACTACGCAGCGCCATGACCGAACAGCCGACTCCGGCAAGAGCAGAGGTGGGGGGCTCTGTGTTTACGTGAACAACAGCTGGTGTACCAACACGGTGGCTATAGACAGTCACTGTTCACCGGACTTGGAATATCTGACTGTCAAATGCAGGCCTTTTTATCTCCCAAGGGAGTTTACTGTGGTCATGGTCACGGCTGTGTACATACCACCGGATGCTAATGCTAACACAGCTATCGGACTCCTGCATGCTAGCGTTAGCAACAAGCAGAGCACGTACCCTGACGCTGTGCAGATCATAGCAGGAGACTTTAACCATGCGGACTTAAAGGCAGCGCTCCCTAAGTTCCACCAGCACGTAAAGTGCGCTACTAGGGGAGAGAAGACTCTGGACAAGGTCTATTCCAACATCAAACTGGGCTACAGGGCCAGACCACTACCACACCTGGGCCAGTCTGACCACCTGTCCCTGCTGCTCATTCCTGCATATGCCCCCGTCAAGAAAACGGCTCCCACCATCACAAAGACTGTTGCCACATGGCCAGATGGTGCCTCCCAGCAGCTGCAGGACTGTTTTGACAGAACCAACTGGGAGATCTTTGAACATCAGGACCTGGAGATGTTCACAGACAGTGTACTATGCTACATCAAGAACTGCATAGACACGGTCACAGTGGACAAACGCATCAGGGTCTACCCCAACCAGAAGCCCTGGATGACTCGGAAGGTCCAGCAGCTGCTGAGGAAGAGGAACAACGCATACAGGTCTGGTGACAGAGATCTCTACAGCGCAGCCCGAGCTGACTTGAAGAGAGGCATCAGAGAGGCCAGAGCAGACTACAGGAGGAGGATTGAGGGCCACCTGGATAGTAACAACAGCCGGCAGGTGTGGCAGGGTGTCCAGCACCTCACCAATTACAGGGCCAACGTCAAAGCTGCTGAAGGTGACCTCACACTAGCAGAGGAACTAAATATCTACTTTGCTCGCTTTGAGGTTTCTGCACCTGAAGCGGCGCAGCTACACCACACGGTGCACAGCAGCACGATCCTCAGTCTGGAGCGGCACGAGGTGAGACGTACCCTCCGAGCCGTCAACCCGAGGAAGGCGACTGGTCCTGATGGCGTCCCAGGACGTGTGCTGAGGGACTGTGCAGACGAGCTGACTGAGGTCTTCACAAAGATCTTCAACCGGTCCCTGGCACAGTCCACTGTCCCACCTTGCCTGAAGTCCTCCACCATAGTCGCCCTGCCCAAGAAGCCCCACATCTCCAGCCTCAATGACTACAGACCAATAGCACTCACCCCAGTCGTGATGAAGTGCTTCGAAAAACTGGTCCGTAGCCACATCACAGCAGCTCTGCCCTCAAGACTCGACCCACACCAGTTTGCTTATAGAGCAAACCGATCCACAGAGGACGCCATAGCAATAGCGCTACATGCTGCACTGTCACACCTGGAGCAGCAGGGCAGCTACGTGAGGATGCTCTTTGTGGATTACAGCTCGGCTTTCAACACCATCCTCCCACACAAGCTGGTGGCCAAGCTGGAGGACCTGGGGCTCCCACATTCAACCTGCATGTGGATCAGCAGCTTCCTCTCTGGTCGCAGACAGAGAGTCAGAGTAGGCCACCACACATCCACGGCCCTAAGCCTCAGCACCGGCTCCCCCCAGGGCTGTGTGCTGAGTCCGCTGCTCTACTCGCTCTACACACACGACTGCACCCCTGTCCATCACTGCAACACCATCATAAAGTTTGCAGACGACACTACAGTGGTGGGACTCATCTCTGACGGGGACGAGTCTGCATACAGAGACGAGGTGGAGCAACTAGTGATGTGGTGTACGACCAACAACCTTCTCCTCAACATTTCAAAAACAAAAGAACTCATAATAGACTTCAGGAGAAAAAAGACAGACGTTCCACCATTACACATCGGCAGGGACTGTGTGGAGAGGGTGGCAGACTTCCGCTTCCTGGGAGTCCACATTGAGGAGAGTCTGACCTGGAGCGCAAACACCTCTGAGCTGCTCAAAAAGGCCCAGCAGAGACTGTACTTCCTGAGGTTACTCAGGAAGAACAACATCACACAAAGACTGTTGGTGTCCTTTTACAGAGCTAGCATAGAAAGTATACTAACATACTGTATATGCATATGGTTCACCAGCAGCACAGCAGCTCAGAGGAAAGCTCTCCAAGGGGTCATCAACACAGCACAGAAGATTGTTGGCTGCCCTCTCCCCACATTGGAAAACCTACACAGCTCCCGCTGCCTCAGGAAAGCACAGGACATTGTGAAAGACACTTCTCACCCAGGCCACTCCCTGTTTGAACTGCTGCCCTCAGGCAGACGGTATAGACTATGCAAGACTAGGACTAACAGACTCAAGCACAGTTGTTATCCCACGTTAATATCCGCTCTGAATGCTGCTAAATAATAATGCAAAACTCAAGTCTGGACCAATGCAATGTACGATGTTTGTGTGGGTTTTTAGATGTTTTTTTTTTTTTACTCCTATTTATTGTTTTAGTTTTTTTACCTCGTATGAATGTTGCACTGTATGGAAAGCACCTGCTAAATGACTGGAGAGCACTTTTTTAAATTTCACTGTACAAGTGACAGCGACAATAAAGAATCTATCTCTATCTCTATCTATCTCTCTATGTCGCTGCTTGTCATTATCATCATACCTACTAGGACTGTTAACAATCAATTTCATCACTATAACTTATTTACGTAATGTTAGCTATACCCTGTTGGTTGTACTACGTATCTTGTTGTCTGTGCTTCCTCTTCTCACCCCCCCCCCCCCCCCCCTTTCTTCCTGTCCAATCCAGAGACTCTCATTTCGTCTTGATAGACCAATTAAAACAAAGATCTTCAAAGAGGGGTTCATAGTTCATGTATCCCTTTTGAAAAAGCAAAACTGCCCACCACAATACAGCATCCAGCACATACATGATGGATGCTAAACTGCTGGACAGGACAAAAATAAAAAATAAAAAATAAAAGTGGTGCAACAATAAGCGAGCAGGAAACTGAATAATCAGAAAGTCCAAACGTCTGCTTCATGGCTACAAAACATCTTTAAAGAAAAAGACAGCTTACCTTCCCCACAGGGATTCTTCAGCAGGTTCCTGGCCATGGTTGCAGTTCACGCAGGGGAAGTAGGCTCTGAACGGTGACAGACACATATTTATAGGAATACATTTGAGTTCAGGGGGAGAGCGACTGAAAGCTCAGGGAGCTGCAGCTGGACCTTTTAGTGATGGCCCATCAACTGAATATTGGACCACTTGCAGTGTATTGTGGATTGTAGGATTTGTGGGGGGAGAAGGGATTTACAGCAGTCAACGTCTACTTCAAACCCACCAACACGCTCAGACAGAAGCTTGTGCATCCAAAGGACCCGACACCAAAACATAAGAGGAGCAACTTAGTGTCTGCAGTTTGATGCAGTGAAGAGTCTCAGAGCTGAACCCTGGTGAAACCAAACAGCCATCACACAAGAGGATGAACCAGCACAGGAGGAACAACACGTCAGGACCAGCATCAGTATCCACCGCAGACAAAGGCCACTGAAGACAACAACGTCCACATGGACAGAGGTGGTTTGGACGCTAGAGCAGTGTCTCTCTCTTCAGAGGTGGAGGCTCAGACGCGGCTGGTTCATCCCCAGAGATTCCAGTCTTTGTATAACCTCAATAGAAAGTGTCACAGTGATGCGGGTACACAGTCAAAACAGCTGACACACAGACATTCAGCAGGGTCCTGGTCAGCACAGTAACCAGCCAACCTCCACTGAGAAACGCCAGCAAACCGTGACCCGTTCTTACAGCTCTGTGTGACTCATAGACGTCTGTAGGAGAACAGGCTGAGGCTTAGCTCTGGGATCAAACAGTTAGTTATGGGTCAAGTCAAACAGATAATGTCTCATTTAAAGAAAACAGCTTTTTTCTTACTTACAGACAAAGACAATGCCGAGTTCCTGTTCTTTCTCAGATGATACTGCAGGAGAGCGGCTGTATACGGAAACACTGCGGCTTTTATAGAGAGCAAGCACGGGGGGGGGGGACAGAGATGCAAGCGAGCATCCAGCATGACTCAGCAGCATAAACCTACCGAATCAGCAAACGTCAGTCACAGCGAGGAAAGCAAACACATTTCTCTGCCTTTAATGGTGTCTCTCCAGATTGTCCAGAGTCACCTCGCGTGCACAGAGAATGGAAAAGGACTGAATCACTGAAATCAACCTCAACCTGCCGTTGGCATCCTTCCCAGCTGTCTGCAGACGAGGGTCGTGCTTCCCCCGGATCCAGCGACAGACTGACGCCTACGAACAAATGAGAATCTCTAATCAATGTGACTGCATGTTTTGGACCATAAGAGGAAACTGGAGAACCCACAGACACACAGACACACATATGCATGTAGAAATAATAAATGTCCTTAGTGATTTTTAGGATGTTTTGTTTCTAAATGTGTTCGTTTGTGTGCATGGTAATCAGGTGGGTGATACTGAAGCCGCTCCTGTGACTGGCTACCGACAAGCTACTCTGGTTTACTGGAAGCATTTTCACAGAACTGTCAGCCTCTGGGGTCTGGAGAGCTGAGGTCTGCTCCTACAGTCAGTGGGGAAATTCAATCGTTACCACAGCTACGAACAATTATTAAGGTGCAAAAGAATGAAAGTGGACACAGAAAATTACACAAATGTAACATAACACACACAACACAACATACTATACGTCCATGTCCAACTCAACTACAGCAGATCGTCTGCACGGTGGTTGTTAGACTGGTTGGTTGTTCAGTGATTTCGCTTACACCTGCTTTGTATATCTAGTGATGAAGGGCTGGTTGGAAGCTGAATAAAATGACTTTGGTGCATAATGTCAGGCCCAGACTAATATGTCCTTGTTCTAGAGGAACTGCACTCTCACCTCACAAAGAACTGTGTACTTTTATGCATGATTTATGATCTAAGTGAGCTTTGTGGACTGGTCTGCTTCTGGGTATTTGAGATGTGTAAAAGCTGTTTATCTCAGTTCTTAACGGAAAGGAAATTAAAAAATGTCTAATAGGTGATCTTGGAGGTCAGTCTGAGTATTCTAAAAGTGTTTTTAATCTATTAATGTAAAATTATATTTATTAAATAAAAGGGAATATAAATACATATAGGCAAGAACACTACACTTTCCTTCAATTATAACCTTTATAGAATTACTCTCAAGACAACCAGACACCAGGGATCATGGAGAAGAGCCAGTGGGACCTGAAGAGGATCCGTTTTCAACGACGCCGATTAACAAGACTGGACGACTTGGTGGCGACATATAAAATGACTCTGAATGGTCACAGATTCATTTAAAGGGAAGCACAGGCTGCATAAGGCTTTGAATGTTGTGTGTGTTACAGTAATGACAGAACTGTATTGTAAAATTATATAAAATAAATATAATATATATAATATAATATAAATAAATACATATTAATAAAATAATATAATGTCTTATGTAAAAATCCTACTCCTGAATATATATTTTTTCTCTTTTTTATTAATAGTACTTTGATGCCATCCAACGTCAGGTGGATCCGGCAAATAGTGAGAGAGTCTGAACAGGCAGCTAAAAGAATGCGGTAAATACTCTAGATTATATTACAGTTGTTAAATATATTATTGATTTACATTAAGTATTAAACTTCAGAATTATACAAACCGTTTCACATATAAGTAAAAACAACACCAATGAATTTTCTATCATCTTATCAAATGTCATGGCTTCATGGCTTTGTCTAGTTTTGTTAGGTTCAAATTTATGTGCCTCGCTTTTCTCAAGTTAAAACACTTTCACCTATGTGGACGTCTGTGTCGTGTGTGATTTGTCATAAAATGTTATTTTAAGAATGAGGGGAAGGAGGAACACGTTCTGAAAATTGTCCAGAAGAAAAATAATACATTCACAACTGACATTTTCAGAACAGAAAATGTCAGTTGAACTCGAAACTCTACCTGCTACTGGTGCATAACGTTTCCTTTTAGGCTTTTCAGTCTGTTCTGCAAAAGGAAATTAATCGATTGATCTAATTTATAGATCTACATTTTGCATTTACACAAAGACAAACTGTGCTATGTGCTACTAATCGAAGCCACCGGGACCAGGACCTTCCTTCACAGACTGAGTAAAGTACTGCTTCTGTTTTAGATGGTGGGTGTCCACCTCTGGATTACAGAGACCAGATATGCAGGATGTGACGCTGTGACACATCAACGTGTGTTGAATACCTGCCTGACATGTATCAGTGCAGTTGACCACAAAGGCAGCTGCATGCGGACACGCACACAGTGCTTCAGTGAGAGATGTGTCTTTTCCCCAAAGCCACTGTTGCCTGTTGCCCTCGGCTGTGAGGGGACGGCTCATCGTTTCAACTGTACCTACTCTGCCTGAGAACTGTGAGTCGGTCAATGTGTCAATGTGTTGTTCTTTGGCTGAGTGAATCTGTACACCTCCCTAAGGATGTGAGGAAGAGCTGGCACCTGAGACGAGTCCAGAATGTCTGGACAGCTGTAAACGTTCAGCACACACTGCTCGTCATAGTGTTCAGGTTGTGTTGATGCGAAACCGGGGCCTCATCGTTGAAGTTGATGAAAAGCTGCATCCAGAAATCATTGCAGTCAGCACTGGTTGAGATAAGGGTCAGCTGAGTAGAAAAACCTGTTGAATAACATCTGTGAAGATCCTCAGTCATCCAGGTGAAGTTGTCTGAAGGTTGAGTCCTGGCAACTGGACTTCTTTTCCGTAAAAATGTTTCTCCATCGGTCCAGGAAGCTGCTTCAGTCTGCGGGAAGTTGGTTCAGACCACAGATTCATCCTCCAGGTAGGTTAACTCCACCTGTAGAGAACGGGCTGGTTGTGAACAGAGGACTGAGAATCCTCCTCCACTGTTACAGGGTCGCTGGTGTGTCCTTCATGGTGAATCTGGATCTTCCTCCATAGACAGGGCAGCTGGTGGATGGAGGCAGGTTGTGTCTGAGCCTCCACCTGTAGAGATGTAGGCTGTTTCTCTGGACGTGATGCTGCTCTAACGTTCAAACCACCTGTCTGCTCTGTCCTGACATGTTGTTCCTCCTGTGCTAGTTCATCCTCTTGTGTCCTGAGACTCTTCACTGCATTGATAGTTTACCTGCTTTGTTTTGTCCTTATTCAATAAAGGAACATAATGTTACACATTGTGTTTTTATATTCATATGGAATGTGTATTTGTTTATGACACTCACTTCTGTCTGAGTGTGTTTGAAGTAGACGTTGTGTTACATGTTTCCAAAAATCCTTTAGAGCTTTTCTGAGACTCCGGCATGTAAGGAATGAGCAGGTTCTTCCGTTGGCTCTGGGTCTCAGGCTGTTCGCAGCCATCTGGGGCCACAGTCCTGGGGACTGTCCTTAGAAGCAGGTTTTCCTTTAGCCTCTGTCTGTAGCTAAATATGGGCTGTTAAGTCCAGGAGTGAACGTATGTGGCCCGGGTTGAGGTTGCTTCTGGTGCTGAGAGTTCTCTCAGGCATCGCTGGTGAAAGGTGATGTTACATCGAAGCAAACCATGGTTTCATCCGTTTCCAGTTTCAGTCCTCTGACCTTATCTGCAAAGTCCTCAGAGTTGTGGATGTGATGGTCTGTGTCCAACCAGAGGTGCCAGGACAGAGGCCAAGAGTTGATGCTGCTGATTCTGGGTCTTAGGAAGTCCGTAAATGCAGGGAGTCTCTCCAGGACACAGACCCTGTCGATGGTCCGTTTCCAGCTCTTTGAGGCGAGCTATCTTCTTTTTATAGCAGGACTTTATGACGATGGTTTCATCCCTGCTGAGGGCTGTGAGTGCACTCCTCTGTCTACGCTGCTCTGTATTCTGTGCCGTGGTTTCTATGGTGACACTGACCTGTCTAATCCTTTCATTAAGCAGCTTTCATATTTCTCCAGTATGAAATGGGAGGTAAGCTGCAGAATCTCAGGCACTTACAGAGAGTGGTAGTCAGAGACGTGGGCAGACTGAGACTAACGATACACACACACACAAATTCTCAGGGCAAGTATACAAAATTAGGCTTTATTACACCAAAGGCTCCAAACACAGTGAGTGATAATATACATTTCAAGGCAGACGTGACACCTCCCAATATGGGAGAAACAGTTATTCAAGTTAAAGGCTGCAGTTGGATCAGGATTGATACTGTACAGTACGACATTCAACGAAACTATGGGCCATAAATAAACGTGGTCTGTTGCTCACACAAAGCCTGGAAGTTCAAGGACACTTGTATTGTGAATTTGGTAACTAGGTGAACACGTTCACCAGGTATGAGGAACATATTTCCTCATGATCTTACTCTATGCTCGTAACAATGTCCAAAGCAGAAGTGCATATTTAGCTGCATGACCCCTGTAGTCTTGTAGTGCAGCACCAAACCGTTTGCGTTCCAGTGATACAGCACCCGTATGTGCCCTGCTTGTCCTTGGGAAATGTAATGACAAATCCAGTTTACGGAACAGCTGCGAGCGAGGCTTCTTCCTTCTTGGATCTAGGCTTCAGAGGATGCCTGTGGTTTGAGCTTGGCTTTCTCCATGGTTGTACCGTATGGACCGGACCTTTTAAAGAAGCCCATCTGTAGGAAAACATGCAGAAAGAAACACCAGATGCAAATCAATGCTCCTCCAAAATAAATTCAGTCTAACAAATCAAACTTTTTAGTTTCTTACTCAGGGAGGTGTCATGCTTACGTCCACTCTGCTCATGTTCACCCTACTGAGAGCACTTCTATACCTAATACCTATTATGAATTATTTCCCTCTGACTGAAAGGCCATTTCATACTTCCTCAGCAAATATTAATATTTTAATGATATTAAGCCTTGTTCTGCCTTGTTCATTTAAACATCTTTAGTTCTGATGTTATCTAACCTCTCCCACAGTTCTCCTCATCACGAGTCCAGAGCAGCGGAACTACTGAACCTTCAATGCAAATTGGCTTCAGTGGGCAAATGTACAAACTTCATCTGTTTGCAATAAAGAACACAACTAATGTCACTGGAAGATTCTAGGCCGCCTGTAAACACGTCTGTCCTGGGATTTAAGGAACCAAGCAAAGGGGTGAACTGACCATAGGGCTTCTTCAGAGCTGGAGCTTCACGTTTGCAGTAGGTCTTAACAGCATAAGGCTGCTCTGCTAACACAACAATATTAATTCAATTCAATTCAACTTTATTTATATGGCACCAATTCACAACATCAGTTATCTCAAGGCTCTTTACAGTGAGGTTTAAGACCTGACACAACGAAACCAACAAATCCCACATAGAGCAGATTTAATTGGAGCCAGTCAATAAATTGTACATTTTATTAACCACAGTGGAAAAACTCCCTCTAGGAAAAAACCTCCAGCAGACCCAGGATCAGTGGGAGAACATCTGCCTTGACCGGTTGGAGTGAAGGGAAAGAGAAGAGAGAAAAGAACAACAACAACAACAACAACAACAACAACAACAAGCAGCAACAGGGGCCTGTTGCACAAAAGTAGGATTAAGACATCCGGGATAGATGACTCAGCTGAGCTCAATAAAGCCAAAACATGTGCGTCCAGGCTTAATTGGTTGCACAAAGACCAAGCCAGGATGAGAGGCACGGATTCATTAAGCCAGGTGAAACCAATCCTGGATAGGTGCGCGCTCACGGCTCCCTCAAATAGACCCCGCCACAGATCACAGATTAACTGATTTACCATGGCAACTAGAGCCGCATACGTTTCCCCGTCGGAAGCACAAATCCTCATGGAGGCATACGAGGAGGTAACAGATATAATTAAGAAGAAAGGCAACACCGCCAAAGTGATAAAGCAAAGAGAAAAAGCGTGGCAAAGTATTGCAGACCGCCTGAATGCGTAAGTAGCATAATTACACACTCACCGCTCCGCTGAAACATCACAATTACAAATCAAATATTTAATTCACATCTCCAAAAACGCAGTTGTACTGTAATTATGAAACGGTTCCATTTTTATTGAAATGCACTGCATATATGAGTGAAATTGAGTAACGTAACTCCATCACACTGTATAAAGCTATGATATATTATTATTAAAGCCTTACATTATTATTTTACGTTACTACGCTCAGTACGGTTTAATCTTAGCCTCTGCTTATTATGTTGTCCACCGGTTTTTTTTTTGTGTTTCCCCTGCTTTTATTAATGTAAAGCAGCTTTGACAGAATGAAACAATTGTGAAAAGTGCTATATAAATAAAATTTTCTTGAATATATAGATGAGCTATAATAATAATCACTTTAATTTATATAGCGCCTTTCAAAGGACCCTAGCTAGCTTTAAATATATTTATATAATTTCTTATGCATAATATAGGGCCCCACTGAGGAAAAAGGATAAAGTCATAAATTTATGAGGCTGGTTCTTTCTGCAGAAAAGCAACATATTCTTTTTACAGTTTTGATAGTTATGACAATGTGATACTTCATATTCTGGCACATCAGCATGTCTTTGTTTATGAAACCATACTGAAGTACAATTTTACGAAATGCCCCACATCTGTAATTTTAACAACTGTCCTCCTTTAAAACAACTGGTTACAATATTATGACTTGTCTTTTTTTCCCTCTGTGGCCCTAATATTCTGTCATTTTATATATAGCCTTATAGTCTATGGGAAACTGTAAATTATCTAATGATAGCAACATCATCTAAAAATCATTATTTATCCAAAATGATTGAAATTAATGATCACAAACGTTTAAGTGATGACAGTGGGTCTAGTTATATGTGATAACAATGTATAGTGAGCAGTGAAATAACTATTGGTTTCCATTTGTGGCGACTGCTGACTGACATTAGGGATGAGATTAAATTGATCCTGGAATTTAGCCTGGTCTGGAGCAGGCTAGCTCCACAGAATAAATCTCCATGGTAATTTATACCATGACATATCCTCCTGCCCCCTATCCAGCTTTAGTGCAACCGGATTACGGATCAATTGAGCCACTTTTGTGCAACAGGCCCCAGGCTCAGGCAGGATAGTTGGACCAGCAGCTGAACACTGAGACACACGGCTCTGAGTCTGATGATGTTACTGCATCATCAACCCCTGGAGGGCGCTGTGGCTTTTTGTCCATGTTCTTGTTTGTCACTTCCTGTTTGTCAAGTGTTTAAGTTACACTGTAACTGCATGGAACATAAAGTGACACCACCCTTTACGACCAGAGCGTCACTGCAGTGGTCTTGCGTTTACACCCATCGGCCATTACAGACACCTGTAGGCTCCATAGAGTACAGCGAGTAGTTTAAGTATGAGTGACCATGATCTCATCGTACCAGAGATCAAGACCGAGATCAAAGACCAAAAATGCACCCGACAGTTTGGATCTGTTAGCTGACGGAGACACGGGGACAATAGTAGTAATAGTTTGGGAGAGAAGGGTTTCAGAAGACTGCGTTCATTGGTCCCAGCTGTGGGACGTGTAGGATCCTGGTGCGTCAGGGAGTTTGCATGTTCTGCTGTTCGGGTCGGCCCATTGTCAGCTGAGAGAGGCTCCAGCATGAGCCCTTGTGAGGAATAAGCAGCTAAGATAACGTGTGAGTGATGCTTATTACACATTATGTGTTTAACTGGTTCGGACTCATTCAAAACACTCATAAACCTCTGATGGAGACTAACAGATCTATTTGAAGACCAAAAGCCAAGCAGCTCACAACCCCAGTGCGAATGAGGCCAATTTTTGGACGCAACTGACCGAGGTGTAAACGTTGTGTGAGTGAGACTATATTGAGCAACTATACGGCAGAAACATGGATTCGTGGACTTAAATTACGCCAGTAACAACAGGGATTTTCTACCGAGGTTAGTTTGTTACCTTGTACAGCAGATAAATGAGCAGGAAGAGTAACAACAGCCCAGCTAAGACAGCCAGGATGATGATCCACGCCGGCACCGAGAACAGACTCTCTGCTGTGTTCCACACCACGGCCGTCACCACCTGACAGGGAACCACAGCTTTCAATCAGCTTCTACACATTTGAACCACCTCGTACACACGAGCTTTGAAAATGCCTTGAAATGACAGAATAATAGACCAATGAAAGAACTGGACCTTCTTGGATTCCGAAGGTTTGGATTTTGGAGACGTAGAATAAGGCATCCCCTCCACCTTGTACTGAGCAGAGCACTCCAGCACGTACTGCTTCCTCGCATACGGCTTCTGTGGACACGGAACAGCTGTGTGGAGTTGAGGCTTTTACGGCTGATCAATTAACTACTTAAATAATTCATAATATACACATGATTAAATTCCATCTACTGTATTGCGTGCTATTTTTTATTATTTGTAATTAGCAGCGCTCTCCAGCAGAGGGAACCGTAGTGCAGGGCCTACGTCTAACCAGCTTCCTGTACTGCAGTGTTAACGTTATTTAATGTTGGCTGATTTAACTGCAGACCACAAAGTCCTGCAGCCTCACCTCCATGAAGGTTTCAGCCCAGAGTCTGGAGCGCACAGTCAGGATGACCCGTCCTCCTCTCTCCAGCAGGCCAACATCACACATCAGCTGCCAGCACTGCACCGTGGAGCAGGTCTGTGGAGGGACACGGTTTCTTTTTATTAATTAGTACCCACACAATACTCACACTGGCTCATTTATCTGCAGAATTCAGAAAACACATCAAGGAGATGTTTGGCTCACATGTCTTTAACTGGACTTTGTCAGGCCTTTCCACCTGCTTACAGGTAGTTTACAATGCAACTGAGAGTAAAAGCTGTGGACACAGTGACGTCTGTGCTGTGTCGCTACAGGTAGGCACCTTTTCCTGCCCCACCCATTGGCTTCATCATCTGAATTCTTAAATTGCACGATGGCTCGTTGGAATACCACAACAAATGATGATGTCAGACATCGCATTCAGCTGAACAAAGAACCCCAGTAAATCTGCAACTTCATTAAATGAATCTGACAAACAATTAGAGCAGCAGCAGGAGATGTGGACCAGAGCTCACTGTATCTATTTCCAGTTGCTCTGTCTTCCTCCATCTGATCGGCCTGTTTGACTCAACTGTACAAGATGAGCATCCAAGCCTACTGAAAACAGAAAGAATCCAGAGGATCTGTGACTTCATGAGGGATAATCCAGCCTGAGCTTGATAACGTGCCGGAGGTTTTCAGCCGTCTTCAACCTGCTCAGCTGTGAACACTCGGATGTGCCTACTCACCAGGTTCCCTTGTTCAGCCAGGGGATCTCTGTGCGCCTCCCTCCTCTGGATGTGGTGACCCTCTGCTGCTGGATGCTGGAGCAACATACATAACGCTTACACTTACGAACAGACTAATGACCTCACCAACCAACAAATGGACCACGTGTGTAGTTTGTGTCCTCACTCTGAGTTTCAGTGCATTGAAGGCTGGTCTGGAGGAACAGGTGAGAGGCCCCTCAGTGACCATCTCCACAGGGTAGAGCAGCTCGTGGCCCCCAGCCCTCAGAGGACATCTCACCTCTAATGTGGAGCGGCTGACTGCACTGGGACCATTGTTGACCAGCTGAAACAGACAATCAACTCTTTGATACGTGGTCAGCCAATCACGTCTCCTGGTTAGCAGCAGGCCACACCGGCAACACGTTCAACCATTTAGCTCATGGTAGCTAAAGCTATTTACGGTCTTTCTGGATCAGCCAGCTAGAAGCTGCTGCTACACGCTGTACACAGAGCTCATTCAAACTGTCATCCGGGCCGACTATAGAAGCTCAGTAATGATGAGACGCCGCGTGCCTCGTAGACCTGCTGAAGCTCAGGCCCAATGTCCGGCTCTTCCACCAGACTCTGATGAACGGTCCAGTTAGGAGGTGGAAAGAAGAGCTTGTCTGGACGAGAGACGCTGCATGAGACACAAAGAGAAGGGGTTGGCACCGGCAGAGCCACACGGCAGCGGTAGAATGACGACGCGACGATGCCTCACCCCTGCAGAATGACGCTGGCCACTGCAGCCACCTCCAGCTTGTAAGACACCCATTCACTCTCAGAGTTATTTGCGTTTTTACTACAACAGACACAACAGAAAGACCTAATGAAAGTGTGTTCTACTCTACACACTGAAGTCACCTCAACCCAGAGCTGTTCCTTAAAGGTGGTCCGGCCAATCAGAACCAGGACCGACTTCCTTCTCCACAAAAATTCAAACTCAAAGGGAATGATGTCATCATTCACATTTTACTGTCGTTTGCTTGTACTTGTACATTGAAACATACTGTAGGAGAGAAATTTGAAAACTGAAGATGAGATGCCAAAACTCGAAACATATGGATTCATGTGGCTGCGTCTTTGACTTAGAGCTGCTTCACCCCACTGACCTGGACCTACCTTCGTATCTGTAGCTTAAACTGCACGGAGTCGGCATCGTCCTTCGGTCTGGGCACAGTGAACCGGAGCCCAGCCCACACCTGCAAAATGAACATTACATTACCATTAACGCGTTTAGTGGATGATGAAGACGCTGAGAGTGAATAGTGATGGTGAACCCCACTGCCTCTCCCTCCCTGTTTATGTGGGTGGTGCATTGTGCTTTACAACCACAACCAGCGCATGGGCGTTGCTAGCTCTTACACTTGTACCAGGCTTCATGGGGTTTCCAAGATCACACACCACATAGCGAGTCTGGTTCTCTGCCTCATAGCTGCACGTCAGCTGAGTCAAGGCCTGAAAAGTAAAGACATACTTGATACCTGAAGGTCACCTGTAACTACACACAGAGAGACAGCTTCTATAACAGGCCACTTCTTAAGAAAGAGCCGTTTTACTCCAGTCTGAGGAGCTGAAACCTTGGAGGAGTGACAGATATTATGCCAGATATAAACGGTCTGTAATTTAACTGAATTCAGAAACAGTGAACTCTGGGTAATGGTCTGTGGGACTCACTTCCCCCTTAGCAGTGATGTGATGTGACTGGAGGCAGGCAGCTCAATTAACACATATAACGCACAATATGGCCACAGGCTACGATCTGTGTGATAAGGTCATGTATTCTCTCTGCTGCCTCCCATGTTTTTCTGTGGGGTCCTTTCTCACCTCGTTGTTACGCGCTATCCCGCTGTAGTCAGCCTCTGACGGAAGCTCCACGTAGAGCTCTGCCTCGTACGCCCCTCCTTCTCCCTCATTCCTGGCATTGAAGGTCAGACTCAAGGAGTTTTCATCGCCCAGGTAAACCTCCGTTCTGTCACTGAGACAGAGGTCAGTGTGTCAGGTATCTGCTGATTCTCATCCTGTACTTATCAGCCTAGAGTCAAATTGAATTAAACCTACATATGATGCAGTGTGAGGTTGGAAAAGGTCATTTATTCATTTACAGCCACCAAATGATGAAAGGTGCAACACTTCTGGATTCAGATCAAGAGCGCGAGTGAAACTCCAAGAAAAGCAGACATCGGCTCTGTCAGGCCATTTCCTCCTGCATATCTGTTCAGGACCTGGGACACGACCCGAATCCGATCACTGTGATCTGTCTCAGGAAACCGACCCCCATGTTGTTCCTCATGTTCGCAGAGACACCCGTGTGCAAACGTACTTCGGGTGTAGTAGTAAATCCTCTCGACACGCTGTAACTCCAGCCCTCCCCCATCGCTAAATGAATGTTTCTGTTGAGGAGGAAGGAGTCTGGCAGTCAGAGCCGTTTCCTCCTCCCCTCCCCCTGTGCTCAGAGGGCCTGTGAACCCTCGCTAGGTAAGAGCACCAGATGACTTTAATTACGGCTGGGTAAGGGGAACGACTGAAACCCCGGCACCAACACTGGCACATGCTGACAACACACAGAGCTCTGACATGTTCTACTACTTCACTAAATTCTGTCTGCTGGGAAAATGTAACAGTGAAACATAACGGCAGCCACAGGATCCCACTCAGCAGCAGCATCGAGCCTCCAGGCTGCGAATGTTAAACATCCCACTGTTGTGAATTCTTGGCAAACAAGAGAAGAAGCTGTGTCTTATAGTATGTCAGCAAAAGGAAATTCTGTTTAGCCAAAGTGCTGAATCAATTGAGTTTGGTCCCACAGCAAATACAACTGCAGATGGTTTTCATGGGAAACTGATTGTACTTCTGCAGCTAAGAGGAATCACATGGCTGTGTAATGCAAAGCAGAGCTGGCTGGAGAACGAGCGTGTGTCTGTTCTGTGAGCTGACCCATTCACAGACAACATGAATCTTATTAAAGGACAATAACCAGCGAGTCCAGTCATGTTGTGACCTATAAGCAACGTCTCATTATGTAAGTCACAGAACCACATTTGTTTCTCCACAGATCATTAATAGTGCATAATATTTTCTCTCTTGCCATATACTGCATGTATGCTTTCATCATAACTACGAACCAACCCAGAGTTGAGTTGTTGAGAGATCTATAAATCAATGACAGCGTAGAGACGTTTAGGCAGCAGATAAATGAAATTCAGAGGTTCCTCGTTGAACTGGCTCTTCTTGTAGACTGTGCATGATGAATGCTACTGTGAAAACATGGATGAACGTTATGCCAGTGGGCAGGGACTAAAATCTCTGAACACTGCTTCAAACATGGCAACCTGAGCTGCGAGCCTTTAGCCGATTCATGATATAGAACGTTGTTTACCTGTCTGCCCGTCACAGCAATCAGAATCATAAAGTGCATGATAACAAGACCCAGACTTAAGCACCTTCTTTAGTCTAGCTTGTATTTTACGCAGCAAGTCGGCTTCCTCTTTAGTTTGTTCAAATAAATGTGAGATGCGTGATTTCCTCTTACCCATAAACAGTCAGATTAAGGTCAGGGATGCAGACGTTGTCTTCACCACAGTCAAGTTGAATGTGGGCCTGAGAAGGAAAGACAAACGGAGATAAACTGAGGGATGAACACATGAATGATGTGAAAGACGCACATGAGACGTGCAAAATTCCACAACAATATCTGCTGCAAGCAGATGCCAAGGAGTTTATTCGTATATGAAGGATGAAAGTAACGTACACTTAAGATGTGGGAAAGAAGAAAGGGGCGAACAGGGAAACCACGGCGAAGGCACAATGAAAGGATGACGAATTCCATCTAAATTACTGTTAGATGTTTGTGGAAAAGCCTCAAAAAGAGTGAAGACATTCACTTCACATGCAGTTTCAACTTGACACATGGCTAAAAGCTGCAGGAAAAGAAAAATGGGATTTCAAGTGACTGCATTGTTTCTTCCAGGGCTTTATTCTCTCCTCTCTCCTTCAACGCTTCTTCCACGTCGACCCAAACTGTCGCCGCTGCTGTGCCCTCATCTCTCCGACATATGGGAAACATTAGAGGGTCTACAGAGAACCAGCCTGGCAATGGTTAACAGGACACCAAACACACAGGAGAACACTTAGTCTGTACCAGATCAGTCACGTGATGAGTGCTCTGCTGTTCCTTCGACACACTTTCATCTCTCCTTATGCTTTATCTGTTCACTTAGAGACCACGTGTTGCCCTTCAAGCCAACTTTAGGCCTTGAAGGCATTGCCCTCATAAATGAAGGACTGGATCCATGTGTGGTGAGTGAGAGTAGTGTGAAAATAGTAACAAACGCTTGTGTCTTTAACCTACTGCCACACGCTGCTCAGACGTTTTGATCCATAAATGATCTACACGACCTGGAGCGAGTGAATGTCAGTTAACTAACATTTTACAAAGCGGCAACATGAACCTTTTCTGTTTATGTCATCTAATAATAATAGCATATCTAATAAACTGCTTGCTTATAAATTCCTTGTACCTTATTAATGTTATTATGTAGTGAACACAGTAATATTTCAGTAGTATTAGGACAAACGTTGCCTCATTTTGACTCCCTCAGCCCGTCATAACCTTTGCTAAACCAGTGCGTTTAACTAAAAGCACTGCTCAGTAAGTATCTGCATCACGCCAAGCCATCTGAAAGCAGATGTTTGTATGAGTTATGAATGTTTGGTGAGCAGGTTCGTCAGTGTGGTCAACACATAGCCAACAACGTGATCAGAGGACAAAAATGAAGGCACCGGTCCAGCTAAATGTAAAGAAATATAAAGAGACAGAAAGTAATGAGCAAAACTGTAAATGCGTCATCTACTGTCTGGGTTCTGGCATCACAGGAACTAGGTAACATGCTGTGTTAGCTCATTCATCAGTGGGCATTAGGGGCCACGCTGCCGTATGAAGGATGTTTACGTTTATGGATGAAAAGTCAGCTACGTTCTCTGGGAGAGTTCATCCAGGTCATGGACTCAAGATATTTCACTTATTTCACTGGATGAGCCTGGGAGTTGTTCATGTGGTGGATGGTGACAATACAAATGCTTTAAGCTGCTCCCCCAGCCAGACGAAGAAGACTGGAAGGGAAGCGTCCAGAAGGAAGGAGCAGGTCCAGCAGCCACGGAGCAGAACCTTTGGGTCAGCGCAGGTCTTGAAGGAGGAACATTAGCAAAGCAATACTGCTTTTAAACTTTGGAGCCTGGGAGAAGTTGTTGAAGTGATCACACTCGTTTTGCCTTTACTCACAAACATGCGTCATTTTCAGGCTCTGGTTGCTGCCTAGTGGAGGAGACCACTGGCAACACACATAAACAAGCCGCCGCCAGATGTGTGTGAGCCGAGCTCCGCCCCACAGAGCCGTCACTGATTCACACGACCACAGCTCCACTGTCGGTCTAGTTGGACTTTCCAGCTCTTCACGTGGGACAAAACCCTGGCGACCAGAACGCAGCAATCGCTTCTTACTCTCTCAGCGCTCACCCTCAGACCCGTCTCTGCCATTCAAACGCGTTGCAGGCACAGAGCACTGCATGGTTGACAGAGCTGACTGTGCCATCTGCTGAGCATCACGCAGACCATCTGCTCAGTTCATAAAAGGCATGTGGCCATCCTCAGTGATGTGGCCTAGATGTTTGCTGTGGCGCTGTGAGCTATACATAGAGACACAGGGACACACCAAATATCTGTATCTAAACGTCTCATGGTGTTTGTGAAGTGTACACATCACGCTCAGACAAACCAAATATGAATGTTTTCATGCAGTAATTCGTTTTCAACAGCCCTTTCTTAAAACCATGGTTCCTTATCCATTTAACAGCAGAGAGGAGGCGATGCATCGCTGCCGTTCTCACCGTGGGCTCGAGCAGCCTTTTCTGTGCAGGCCTGTCACCTCCTGGGCTACTGACATGCTTCTGCTACCGCTTCGCATCTGAATGATGAAGGTTGCACTGTACCTGTTGAACGTTGTTTATCATGTTATTCTTACACTTACCTTCTGCTCAATACGTTGTTCTGTCTGATAATTAAGGACAGGTCTGAGACCATGTTGGTCCACTGGGGCTCGAGGATCCAGGCTGAAGTTAAGACTAATGTAAATGGGAGAGAGTTTATCCCGAAACTCTTCTTCACCCTGCAGCCGAAAAAAGCATCTATATGAGTAACTGCTGTTAATGACAAACTATGGACTGAGAAACATTTCAAGTATATTTTTCTACGATAAGGTTTGTTTCTCAATAGTCATCTGTTACAACACTGGAACATCATGGCTACATACTAAACATCTGAGCGTAGCATCAACAAACAGCACCTCTGCGCTCAACGCACAGAAACAATCTGTCTGCTAATTTAAAGACACGACCAACCAAACCCAAAGTCAGTTCAAGTCTTTTTGTGAAACCTTAGTGCAAGTAAGGTGGCCCACAAAACAGCATGTGATGGCCACAGCAGCAAATAGAAGTGAGTGAGTTCTGTGTCTGATGCCGTGGCAGAGCTAAACACTCTGATATACAGTCAGGGAAAAAATGATGTGTATATGTAAGTTTGCCCACTAACAAAGAAATGATCAGTCCTCAGTCAATGAAAATGCTAATTAATTTATAACTTTATAACTTATAACTTTTAGAACTTTTATAAATTTTACTCTTTTTTTTGTAATTATTGTAATTCTTCTGACTGTAATTATGCTGCTGCTGGGTCACCAGAATTTCCCCATTGCGGGATAAATAATATCTATCTATCTAATTTATTTTGAAATGCATTTTTCTGGATTTTCTTGTTATTGTTGTGTCTCTCACTGTTCAAATAAACCCAGCATTGACATTACAGGCTGATCATTTCTTTGTTAGAGGGCAAACTTGCAAAATCAGCTGGGGTTCAAATAATATTTTCCCTGACTGTTGAGTTGGTCAGACACAGCAAGGCAGAAAGGCAGAGGCGCCTTTGTAACATTTTCAAGCTTCCTACAGTATCTTTCCGTGACAGTTATTGAGGAGCAGTTGTAGGATGTTAGATCATGTGTAGCTACTGTATATTCAGCACAGCGTGGACTGACCCGTAAGTAGACCCTGGTGTTGTGACACTGGCGTTCTCCGCTGGCCAGGCTGAAGCTGGTCTTCAGACTGGGCTGCTGGCTGTCCAGGAACAGACTTCTCCTGATAGATTCCTTCTGGTTATGCTTCACACTGTCCAACTGAACCTCCACCACAAATTCTTGAAGCACACACAAAGGAAAGAATCAGCTGAATGTGCATATGTTTATTTTACACACAAAAGTCATTATTATTGTTGTTGTTGTTATTATAAGGTCCCATAATATGGAGCATCTGTGCGTGTGACTCACCTAGAGGAGACGGGAGGTGCTTCCCATTAGCCGACAGACAGAAGGAGATGCTGACACTGGAAAAAGAACACATTCAACGCACCGGTTGTGGTTAGTCTTGTGGAACGTTAACGCTGTAATCCTGAAGTAGTTCATGCAGTCCAAGTGTTTCACTGGTAAAGGATCTGCTAATACCGCACTGGTTCCGATCGGTTCTTACGGCCGAACAAGCACGTCAGTGTGCCCTGCCACTGTAGTTTCATCCACCTGCTGGTAACTTTACTCAGGACACAGGCAGACTATATTGCGATGTGGTAACTGCCCCCTTTCTACCCATCTCTACACTGCTTCATGGTCAGGACTCTACTCCCTGTCCACCATATAACTACTCCACCTTTCTCCCACTCTGGTTTGTTTCCAAGGCAGCAAAAACCTGCACTAAACATGGAAACAGCCTTCCTTGTATCAGCCAAGCAGGAAGATACTAAGTCAGCAGAAAGTATGGAAACTTGGGTGAACTAAGCTTATGGAAAAGCTCGATTGGGACTAAAAGTCCCCTTTTCACTGGATCTAAAAATATAGACAGTGTTGTTTGGACAGGAAACTGGCAAACATGAAGTCATTTGACAGCTGAAATTGGACTAAGATGTGCTTTACGTAACATCTGCAAGACTTTCCATGTTCACTTGTTTGCTCTGGACTATTAAGGAGACGACCACTGTATTTACTCTAATGTGGTTTTTGCTGCCTGGATCAAAGAAATGTATTCTTTGCAGTGAACATTCAAATGGAGCTAAATTTTACCAAGACACAGCAATGTTTCCATTCCCAACATCCAGCTCACAACTTTTCTCCTCGTGGTTGAACATGGCCGGGTGCACTGTGAGGGAGGCTCTGGTACTCACTACTGGACGCGCCCTGTTTAAAGATACATGCCAAGAAGGAAGCGGAGGAACAGTCAGTGTGATGTCTTTATAAGTAAGGTCTGAGATCATACACAACTAATGGGGCAATCAGTAAACTGTTCTTCAACTTCAACTTCAACTTCAACTTTATTTATATAGCGCCAATTCACAACATCAGTTATCTCAGGGCACTTTACAAGTAAGGTTTTAAGACCTTACACAACTAAACCCAACAATTCCCACATAGAGCAAGCTTTTAATTGTAGCCAATCGATAAATTGTACATTTAAATAGCAACAGTGGAGAGGAAAAACTCCCTCTCTAACGAGGAAGAAACCTCCAGCAGACCCAGGCTCAGTGTGGGCGGCCATCTGCCTTGACCGGTTGGGGTGAGGGGATAGAGAAGAGAGAAAAGAACACAACAACAACAACAAAACAAGCAGCAACAGAACACAGGCGAGATGGTTGGACCAGCAACTGAACACTGAGACACACGGCTCTGAGTCTGATGATACCTGTAGATGAGGATAGAGAGAGACAGAAGGGGAGAAGCACAAGTAGGAGAGAAAAGGGACAAAGTTAGTCACATGTGAACATGGAGGCATGTTAGCGGATAGAAGAAACCAAAAAGAGCTCAGTTAATGAAGGACGTCCCCCAGCATCTAAGTCTATAGCAGCTTAACTAAGAGATGGTTCAGGGTGACCAGAACCATCTCTAACTATACGCTTTGTCAAAAAGAAAGGTTTTAAGCCTAGTTTTAAAACTAGAGAGGGTGTCTGCTTCTCGAACCTGGACTGGAAGCTGGTTCCATAGGAGAGGAGCTTGGTAGCTAAATGCTCTGCCTCCCATTCTACATTTAGAAACTCTAGGAACCACAAGCAGACCAGCGCTCTGAATATAGACTCAAAAAAACTTCATTTATATGGATATTAAAGGCAAAATACTTTCATAACTTGAATTACATATCGATAGCAACAGTGGAGAGGATAAACTCCCGCTATAGAGGTAGATGCCTCCAGCAGAGCCAGGCTCAATGTGGGCGAACATCCGCCTTGAGGGGATAGAGAAGAGAGAGACAACGACGACAACAAGAAGAAGTCGGCAGCAACAGAACACGAGCAGCACGGTTGGAGCAGCGACTGAACGCTGTCGATAGCTGTAGATGAGGACAGAGTACGTACCTGTACAGCACTGCTTTATCAGCCCCAAACGCACCAACAAGTAGATCTGCAAGGTATAAAACGCTTCAGTAAGCGAGGCATGAAGTCTCAACAGAAAAGGGGGGGTGGACTTGCTGTTGCGGTACCTGGGTAGCCATTCTGATCCACATCTGTGCTGCCTCGTAATGCAAAGCCAAAACTGGCCGGGAAGGAGCTGAAAGCCCACTGGCCCGAGAGAGTCTGAGTGGGCAAGTCCATCAGTCCCCCAGCACAACCGTTATAGATCAGGACCAAGCCCTGCTGGTGGTCTCCTCCGTAGGGACAGCCGACAGCCATGTCTGCAAACAGACATGCCAACATGTGTAACCTGTGCAGGAGAACTGCTCACATCCCTTAAACGAGCAACGCTGTAAACAACAATGTCAAAGGGCAACGTTCGTTGTTACTTTCTCCACTGGAAATCATCTGCACAGCAATGGCACAAATCAGCTGTTCAACAAGTTTGATCAGTGAGTGATAATTACTCAGTTCCAGGGTTCTGAGACTGTCTACGCAGACAGAAGAGACAGGGAAGTGTCTGCTGGTTCCCACCTCTTCCCATCTCAGGGTATTCATGCTAGCGTAGGTTTCCATACATCGAGCAGTGGTGGGCCGTGAAAAGCACCTACATCCATGTCTGTTATTGCCAATACTCTGTTCTCTTCATTTCCCAGCGTTTCCCGTGGCTGCTCTGCTTCCACTATGCAGCCCTTTGATTTCTGGTCCAATCACATTTCAGCCTCTATGTGCTGCCATGTCGGTCTAATGTGCCCAGAGCCTTCAGAGTCAGCGGCGCTGCTCGATGCCACCTTCACTATGATGGGACTGTTTAACCGAGCAGATTTCTAGCTCGCTGGCCACTATGACTTCAGCTTTTTCATCCCCTGTCACAGCCAAGCTCGACTAGCAAAACACGTAACGACCTGCACACGTTAATACATTTGACCTGAGATTAATCATGCCCACAATGGAGGACAGAGGAGGAGAAAGTGTAAACGTTGTGCAAAAAGAACAATAGTTACCATCTTGAATATTTCTTTGTCCTCATTACAAACAGCCGAGGAAAACAGTGAAAATTCTTGTAATTAACTGAATTCAAGTTGCCCAGAGTCATGTTTGACTGAGAAAAGCTACCACGTCTGAAATAACCTAGGTCCAAACCAAACGCTGTGTGAAGTACATTGTATCCATACGTTTTTAATGAACAGTGAGAAATACCGTTGAATCCATCCTGGTTCAGATCCCCCAGTGGAGCCAGTGAAGTGCCAAAGCGGCCGAAGGCCTGTGGGCCCAGGAGGTGCCGCGGGCTTGGCTGGAGTAGCAAAGGGCCCCTCTGGAGGTACACGTACACCTTACCCAGCTCCTCCAGACGCCCTCCAGACCCTGGACCCATGAACATTGGAGCGCCGACAACCAGGTCATCTAGACTGAGGAGGTATTTAAACAATGACAAAGTCCACAGCTCCGCATGGGCCACACGGTGGTCACAGGCACTTACTCAGGCTACACAGACTGTGGTTTTACTGTGATGCAGAGCTTGAGTTGCATCATTGTGTATTAGCTACTGCATATGATGGTTAGGACGGTTATGCTGTGGTTGACAGGGGCCACATATAGACGTTCTGACATTCACTCCAATGGACCGTTTAAACCCGTCCAGTCAACGTGACGCTAAAGCCAACACGCTGAGCGAACTCCACACAGAAAGACCCTGGACCGTCCTGCTGTGAGGCCATCGTGCAAACCACTACACCACCACAAATATTACTATTAGGAAGAAGAGCACAAGACTAAAACCGTCACGCTTCCCTTTAGCTCAGTCGCCTTCACGTCACACATTCTGTCCCTTCTCTGTTTGCTGTCACTGACCCACTCACCCGTCGCTGTTGATGTCAGCGGCTGCCACAGCGTAGCCAAAGTAAGACCCCATCTGGAACACATTACAAGATTCAGTTAACCCACAGTATATGGATCCCTTCATGTTCTTCAATTGTCAGTCTCTGTGTCCTTTGGTAGCTTCTACCGTCACACCTACAGCAGGAGCTTTCTTCTCAATCCCACAATACCCTGGGGTCTTTTCTTCTCCGTTTTCATAGAGCTCAGAGCTAAGGCTTCTGTGAGCACAGGCAGAGGTCGGGGGTCTGGAGATCTGAAAGCTCAACTCTTTTAAAAGTCACTCTGAAAAAACTACCCACGGAGTTTGGCTTTTTCAGCTTGACTTCATACCACGCAAGGTAACTTTGGGTCAACGTATCTTTGGATTATTCTCAAATAATTAAATGTATTTTAGGTATAAGTGAGGTTGTGGAAATCTAAACTAGAGTGAATCTTGCCTGGATCACATACTATGCAAAACAGTTGGTAAATCAAAGTTCCAATCCACCATGAAACCCTGGCGATGCTGCTCTACCACACAGCCGCGCTGTGAGAAACACGATCAACAGGAATGTTCTCCTGAAGTCCAAAGACTTTTCAGCCATCAGCAGGCACACTTTTAATGTTTACATCATTCTATACATCCGTCTATATCTTCTACCTGTCACGCTCCGATTCCTTAGCTAATGACAAACTGAATCTGAATTTGTAGGATTGGTTGCTCCGGTATCTTACAATACGTACACAGAGATCTACACAAGGTAACAAGACACAGGCCAGTTTCCCACCACATAGTTCAAAGGCAGCATGTTGTTTCACACGTCAGTGATGTCATCTGCTCTCATGCTGCAGTGGTTTACTGGCGGCTGTTCATGTTGATGTTTTTACCCCCTATGACGGACCGAACAGCACCAGATGGACATTTCAACGCAAGGACACACTCTTAAAGGCTACTAGTAGAGCTGTGTTGTCTGGTGAACCAGGCCTTTGGATTTTAGTCCCTTCACATTATCATGGAGTTATAGAACCCAGTAGCTTCAGCAGAACTCAGCTGGTCATAGTTTACTGAGCCATGCAGTCCACTGTAGCAGTTCTGGCCTCCAACCGCTGGAGGGCGCTGTGGTTCCGCTTTCTTCTTCTTTGTTTTCTGTTTGTTCACATCTGGTTTTTCCATTTTCTGTTTGGATTCATTATTCATTTCACCTGTCGGTTATTTCCTGTTAGTTTGTATTTATTTTCCCCCTGTGTGTCTTTGCTGGCTGATTGTCCACTGTTATCTTGATTCTGGTCTCTATGGTTTGTCTACGATTTGGTATTTCAGATGTCTTGTTGTGTTCAGCTTCGTTTAGTGTTAAGGTTTTGTAGCCCTGGTTTTCTTTATTAGTGTGTGTATATGTTATTCTAAGTTTAATGTTAAGTTTTGTAGCACCATGTTTGGAATTATGTATCTAGGTTTATGTTTAGTTCATGTTTGTTTTCTAGTGATTAAAATAAAGTTAACTGTTTACCCGTGTCTCTGGGTCGTGCGATTGGGTCCTCCACTCGTTAGTTAGTGTGTGCACAGGCTCTAGGTTGAGCAGCCCTTTAGTTAGTTTTGGCATCACCCAGTGGTGACTGAAGGTAGTACCAGGGACCCCTGGTACTCTAGTGAGTGTGGTTGTAACATCAACAAGTAGAACATCACATGAGAATCATCAACTGTGATTCCTCTTTAGTGAGGACAGTTCAGTTCTTTAATGTCCTGCTCCAAATAATGAGAGACCTCACCTGCTCCCCTGTCAGGTTGAGTAGAGACTTCAGGTCCCTTCCATCTAATATGGACACCTGTGTTGGAACAGCAGAGGTTTGGATTTGGATTACAGACTGTGGCCCCATCATCTGGATCACAATAAAACGCTGGTTTGTCATGTTTGCTTAGAAAAACCCTACTTCAAGTTTAGGCTTATGAAATGTTGGACTGAACCAGACTTACTAGACCATACAGCAGAAGTCCTTTTGGAACTCCTGTGATGAAATCTGCAGCACAGACACCAAGGGGCAAAAGGTCAGGAGGGGCCAAGTCAGGACTAAACTGAGAACTGCAGTGTTTGAGAGTCTGACCAAGCACTTTCATCAAGTTTTCTCTATGGGTTTGCTTCCTGAAAGACTTCACAATCTATTGGTGTGTGCGCTTGGACTCACACACTGTAAATGTGAGCCTCACCTTCCTCATCATCGCCACTGAATTCACCACCAGCCACAGAGTAACCTGAAGGAGACAGTGAAGTCAGAAAATGGTGCTTGACATTTCCTGCTATTTAGTTTACCAGTGCGTGAGTGTATCAGTGTAAGTCGTTGCGTTACTGTGTGCAGGTCTAGACATTTAGTGCAAAGGGCTGTAGCTTGCTGTCCTGCTTCATGCCAGCACACACACACACAGAGGCAACATGCAGACTGCAAACACACCACATAGAAACAATTATGCATTTACTGATGAAGCCAAAGGTCACTACACAACAGTAGTCGTGTCATGAATGCAGTCAGTCAGGAGGTCAGTGCTAACTTTGACTCAGATGAGATGCATTTTGAGTCATGTGTGCACTGATCCTTGAGCGTGAAACCGGAGGAAAGGTTAGAAAAAAGAACATCAACAGCTCATCGTTGTTCAGTGTGTGTTTGTAACCTGCATTCGTTGCTTTTGCGTAACCATGCGCTACGTCACATTTCAGGCGCTCTGTTGTTTTGGTATTGGCTCAGTGTTCATCCTCACCCAGGTAACTGTCATCGTAGGTCCCCTGCACCTGTTGGGTTTGAATCTGCCCCTTGACCGACAGAAGGAAGTAGGAAGGGTAGTAGGCCTTGACAATCTCCTCGGTGGTGGCAGAGATCAGCTGACCTACCGGACGCATGGACAACAGCGGTTAAAACAGCAGGTCTTACGCCTTAGATCACTGGCAGACGAGGTACTCTTCTCGATGCACGGATGACATGCCCTAAAGGTCCAAGCAGTCCCACATTCCTGTGAGCTCACCTTGCCAGTAAAAGCTGCCTGGTCCTCCCAGCACAACCCTCCCATCCTGCAACACACACAGCAGCAGCAGCAGCTAAGGAATCAACGGTTTCACAAACTTTGCGGCTCTGACGTACACAGTGTAATCTCCACTGCTTACATCAAGCCAACACAGCAGTAGTCACTGTGTGATTATGTAGAAACCACTGGGTCCAACAAATATCCCTCCTACCTTGGTGAAGTCGGCACTAAATCCTCCCTGACAATAGCCCTGTCCAGCAGGTCCGTGTCTTTCTGTAGTGAGCCGCACAAACACAGGTTTTTAGAAATAAGCCAAACATTATGTTCTAGTGAGGGCAGCAGGACAACGACAGTCTCTACTTCTAGTACTGGAGTGTGTGTGTGTATACATATGCAGATAGGGCAGCCTAGAAGTGCTGACACAGATCTAAACTGGTGTCTGAACTGTTGAGGACCGTGTGTATCTGTATCGTCTCCCAGACGTGGTTTGATCATGTCTGTTTGTCGTCTGGGCTGACTGATCACACGCAGCTAATGCAGGGGGGGCCCAGAGAGATTGAGTGTTGTTGAATTTTTTAGTAACGACTTTATCTAAGCAAGTGTCTGCAACGTGTCTAGTTGAAGTAAGCGGAGGGGTCAGCTATCTAAACGGCCTGATGATTGCTCACGGCTAGTGCTGGATCTCACCTGTTCGACAAGGGGCAAACTCCACAAATGTTTTGAAGCTGTCCACAGAAAGGTAGCAGGTTCCTGTCACATCAGCAAAGGGTGTGTCATGCTCAGTCCTCCAGTAATACCTGGGCGCACAAGCCTGCAAAGCACAAAACAGCCTGATCACATATTCCGTCGGTAAAGTCACCTCAAACTCATGAACTATGAATCGTCTTACCAGGACGCTGTTACCATGGGAACGCACCGTAGCTCCAAACCACTGCTTCGACTTGAACTCGACCTGAGTGTTCACATCATTTATATAAAAATACCGATCACCTAGGATGCAGAGAGAGGAGCACCTTTAACGCTTCTACACCTTTCACATAGTTTAGAAAATGTGTCAGTACTTGATCTGAGAGTTCCCCACAGCCTTAATCACTCCACACAGCTAAAGGGGGCGTGGGCGCTGTTACTGTAACACTGGTGGCTGTGTTCATTGTCAGGATCTGTTTCAAAAGAGGCCCCGCAGCCATGGTAGCGAAGGAAACCATGTGTTGTCGCACATTTCACTTTAGTCAATAATTCATTTCAACCAATACAAGTCATATTTTTCATGGCTCGTCTGCAGAACTTCCAAACTTCTAAACACAATGTTTAAGCGGCTTGTAACAACTCTTTGGCTTTGTGATGTGGTAGACATATGATCCTGGCTACAGCTCAGTGTGCCCGTTTCGTTAACGGAGTTAACTGGCGCGTGTCCTCAAACACACCATGAATCCTAAAGTACTGTGTGCAACTGTGTAGTGACGTAGTCGTGTGGCTTGTCTGTTCATATCTTTAATGTATGACCTTCTGTGGTATTCATGCATATTAGTAACTCTTTATCTGACTGAAGTCCGGTTGCGACCCTGTGATCCTCGAGCGGCGCTTCTTATCGCTTCCTGCATTTGTGATGCTGGTGATTATTTTCCCGGCAGAACCGGGGGCAGCCCAGGTCCTCTGGGGTCCTCGTAATGACTCTGCCCTCATTACAGCCCTGGGCCCGAGTCCAGCAGCCAAATCAAAGCTCTGCGAAACACCGTAAACACAACCTCTGCCCCAAAACGAAGACCTCAGTGAAGGGTGGACACATTAACGACTGCTTAAGCAGCTGTTGGGCAGAGTGACATGTTTATATCCTGGAACAATGCGAGTTGCCAACTACTGCTGTGACTGTGATTGGAAATAGATGGAGGCCAGCGGTCAGTGTAGATAACACTCTACCTTGCTTGTCAAAGTTGATAATGCTGCAGTTAGTCTGGCTCCAGGAGCACAAGTACACGCCTCCTCCTTCAGCGATGTTGGGCTGGCTGGTGTTGGCTTTGGGGGCACCAATCAAAGTACTGATACTACAGGAAGAAAGGAAACAGCATCTTACTTACACGTGCTGGATAAGCTGTGATCTGTACAACAGGCACTTTCAAACATTACCAAAGGTAGGTTGTTGTTTTGTGTTCCTGGTATGTACAGTACAGATACAAACCGTCATCACTAGGACTGGATCACTGAGCAAGTGACACAGTCCTACTCAAAGGTTATTCACTTAACTCCAATTAGTAATGAGGGGTCTAATGTGACGTCTAAGGTCTAAACCATCACTTCTCTTCTGTGAACGCTTAACCCTCTGCAGCCTTCGACTCAAACAGACACACCAGGGTTGGATCAAACGGCCTTGGTGGGTTTTACATCCAAGCAATGAACACGTGTAGGTCTATGATGAACAGGTTCATCCAACCCTTCATCTAGCTTCGAGCCCCCTGTTTTCATTTTGACCCCTTGAAGGCCCAGCGAGGGTTAACGGAGGATTCTCCACTATCCAAGCTATGATGTCAGCTTCCTCAGTGCTTGTCTGTCTCGTAGTGCGTATGAGGTTAGAGTGTGAGGAGGACAAAGCCTAAACAGATGTTGAAACCTGTCAGACTCGTAGTGCATTTGCTGCTAACCAGTGAATTTCTGCCTGATCGGTCACTGCAATCTGATTTGATTTTGACACCTGGTTACTGATGCAGTTCTCTTGCGTGCATAGCGAAGCTTCAACCGGGGTCTGTGCTCACACAGATAACACAGCTACACCACCGTTAGAGTTCACCAGGGGACTGTAGCCGCTCAGGTTCAAAGGTAGCTCACACTTCCATTGTGTTACACGTCGTGAAACTTAAATGGCTAAATGGATTCTTGATGACAGCAGTCATCCTTCAGACGTTCCTCTGCTGACACAGTCGTGCAGACATGTGAGGTGATTTTGTAAAGTGTGAGCGTGTGCTGCAAATGCGCAGCGATTTCAAGGTTTGCCCAGGGCCCTGCTCCAGAACACACTGATGACATTCCCAGAGACCAGACGACTGTATCCTCCTCATCCCAGTCTGCTGTTGTCTGGAGAGCACCAGTATTGATATTTACATGGCTGCCTAGGTTTTTCTAAAAAGCACTCGAACCAGGGCTTCCAACAGCCCTCTGCTTCCAAGCACACGACTCACCCTGTAACCTCTGCACGCCTGCATATCAGCACTTCAAACCACAGCCAACAACAGCCTCTTTAACCACGTGGATCAGAGGGATGATGGACAAGTCAGGATTCCTTTCCTTTAACTCACGTTGTCATGTTCAACATGAACATCTGCAAACAGAGAAACGGCTTCAAGGCACAGTGGGGTCAGAGACACAAGCTGTAATTTATTCTAGATCTACTAGGATGGATTTATGAGCTCCAGTGTGGCCCCATTACTCTGAAACAAGTCATAGCCTAATGAAACGCCTTGACAAATGTTTCTTTTACACAACATTATGTCCATTTTTCCAAAGTCATGAGTGATGCTACCCTTTCATCCAAAAATACAACAGAACACGAACATGAATTCATTTTAAGAGCCTCAATCCAAAGAGCTGGGAAAGCCCTGATGTACTGTATGAAAAATCAAAGCATGACCGAGTGTCCCTGCTGACCTCGTCCAGGCTTCTCCAGGTTGGAACTGGGCTGTGAAAATAAACCAGATATGATGCTCATAAACATCTGCTCTGTTTGCTTAGCATGTGAATACACTAATTGGATGTATACAAACGTGGGTGGCCCAGAAAAACTTTGCTGAGCATTCGATTAGTGTTTTCTTTTCCTAACGCCACCAGAGCGACGATGGATACAGAGCACATAAAGAATGAAAGCAAAGCCAACAGCCAAGGACTGAGGTTTACGCTGGGAGCAGAGAGACGGTTGAGTACAGGTATGAAAGACACATCAACGTTCCGAACTGAAACCCTCAACACTCGACCGCCTGATGTCTAAGAGCAACAATTAAAACAGGCCAGTGATCGAAAGACCAGCATCCGCAGCAAACAGCTCACTAGATGCAGATGTTCACATCAAGGTATTTAGTAGTTACTGTCCTACGGTAGGTCAAGGTATTTAGTAGTTTACGTTCTACAACAGGACAAAGTATTTAGTAGTTAACGTTCTAAAGTAGGTCAAAGTATTTAGTAGTTAACATTATACAATAGGTCAAAGTATTTAGTAGTTAACGTTCTAAAGTAGGTCAAGGTATTTAGTAGTTAATGTTCTATGGTAGGTCAAGGTATTTAGTAGTTAACGTTCTACGGTAGGTCAAAGTATTAAGTAGTTAACGTTCTACAGTAGGTCAAAGTATTTAGTAGTTAACGTTCTATAGTAGGTCAAAGTATTTAGTAGTTAACGTTCTACAGTAGGTCAAAGTATTTAGTAGTTAACGTTCTACAGTAGGTCAAGGTATTTAGTAGTTAATGTTCTATGGTAGGTCAAAGTATTTAGTAGTTAACGTTCTATAGTAGGTCAAAGTATTTAGTAGTTAACGTTCTACAGTAGGTCAAGGTATTTAGTAGTTAATGTTCTACGGTAGGTAAAAGTATTTAGTAGTTAACGTTCTACAGTAGGTCAAAGTATTTAGTAGTTAATGTTCTACGGTAGGTAAAAGTATTTAGTAGTTAACGTTCTACAGTAGGTCAAAGTATTTAGTAGTTAACGTTCTATAGTAGGTCAAAGTATTTAGTAGTTAACGTTCTACAGTAGGTAAAAGTATTTAGTAGTTAACGTTCTACAGTAGGTCAAGGTATTTAGTAGTTAATGTTCTACGGTAGGTCAAAGTATTTAGCAGTTAACGTTCTACAACAGGTCAAAGTATTTAGTAGTTAATGTTCTACAGTAGGTCAAAGTAGTCAAAGTACTTAGTAGTCACTGTCCTATGGTAGGTCAAGGTATTTAGTAGTTAACGTTCTACAGTAGGTCAAAGTATTTAGTAGTTAACGTTCTAAAGTAGGTCAAGGTATTTAGTATTTACTGTCCTATGGTAGGTCAAAGTATTTAGTAGTTACTGTCCTTCAGTAGGTCAAAGTATTTAGTAGTTAATGTTCTACAGTAGGTCAAAGTAGTCAAAGTACTTAGTAGTCACTGTCCTATGGTAGGTCAAGGTATTTAGTAGTTAACGTTCTACGGTAGGTCAAGGTATTTAGTATTTACTGTCCTATGGTAGGTCAAAGTATTTAGTAGTTACTGTCCTTCAGTAGGTCAAAGTATTTAGTAGTTAATGTTCTACAGTAGGTCAAAGTAGTCAAAGTACTTAGTAGTCACTGTCCTATGGTAGGTCAAGGTATTTAGTAGTTAACGTTCTACGGTAGGTCAAGGTATTTAGTAGTTAATGTTCTACGGTAGGTCAAAGTATTTAGTAGTTAACGTTCTACAACAGGTCAAAGTATTTAGTAGTTAACATTCTACAGTAGGTCAAAGTACTTAGTAGTTAACGTTCTATGGTAGGTCAAGGTATTTAGTAGGTAACGTTCTACAGTAGGTCAAAGTACTTAGTAGTTAACGTTCTACGGTAGGTCAAGGTATTTAGTAGTTAACGTTCTATGGTAGGTCAAGGTATTTAGTAGTTAACGTTCTACAGTAGGTCAAAGTACTTAGTAGTTAACGTTCTACGGTAGGTCAAAGTATTTAGTAGTTAACGTTCTATGGTAGGTCAAGGTATTTAGTAGTTAACGTTCTACAGTAGGTCAAAGTACTTAGTAGTTAACGTTCTACGGTAGGTCAAAGTATTTAGTAGTTAACGTTCTACAACAGGTCAAAGTATTTAGTAGTTAACGTTCTACAACAAGTCAAAGTATTTAGTAGTTAACGTTCTACGGTAGGTCAAAGTATTTAGTAGTTAACGTTCTACGGTAGGTCAAAGTATTTAGTAGTTAACGTTCTACAACAGGTCAAAGTATTTAGTAGTTAACGTTCTACAGTAGGTCAAAGTATTTAGTAGTTAACGTTCTACAACAGGTCAAAGTATTTAGTAGTTAACGTTCTACAGTAGGTCAAAGTATTTAGTAGTTAACGTTCTACAACAGGTCAAAGTATTTAGTAGTTAACGTTCTACAACAAGTCAAAGTATTTAGTAGTTAACGTTCTACAGTAGGTCAAAGTATTTAGTAGTTAACATTCTACAGTAGGTCAAAGTATTCAGTAGTTAACGTTCTACAGTAGGTCAAAGTACTTAGTAGTTAACGTTCTATGGTAGGTCAAAGTATTCAGTAGTTAACGTTCTACGGTAGGTCAAAGTACTTAGTAGTTAACATTATACAATAGGTCAAAGTATTTAGTAGTTAACGTTCTAAAGTAGGTCAAGGTATTTAGTAGTTAATGTTCTATGGTAGGTCAAGGTATTTAGTAGTTAACGTTCTACGGTAGGTCAAAGTATTAAGTAGTTAACGTTCTACAGTAGGTCAAAGTATTTAGCAGTTAACGTTCTACAACAGGTCAAAGTATTTAGTAGTTAACGTTCTACAACAGGTCAAAGTATTTAGTAGTTAACGTTCTACGGTAGGTCAAGGTATTTAGTAGTTAACGTTCTACGGTAGGTCAAAGTATTTAGTAGTTAACGTTCTAAAGTAGGTCAAAGTATTTAGTAGTTAACGTTATACAATAGGTCAAAGTATTTAGTAGTTAACGTTCTAAAGTAGGTCAAGGTATTTAGTAGTTAATGTTCTACGGTAGGTAAAAGTATTTAGTAGTTAACGTTCTACAGTAGGTCAAAGTATTTAGTAGTTAACGTTCTACAGTAGGTCAAGGTATTTAGTAGTTAATGTTCTATGGTAGGTCAAGGTATTTAGTAGTTAACGTTCTACGGTAGGTCAAAGTATTAAGTAGTTAACGTTCTACAGTAGGTCAAGGTATTTAGTAGTTAATGTTCTACGGTAGGTAAAAGTATTTAGTAGTTAACGTTCTACAGTAGGTCAAAGTATTTAGTAGTTAATGTTCTACGGTAGGTAAAAGTATTTAGTAGTTAACGTTCTACAGTAGGTCAAAGTATTTAGTAGTTAACGTTCTATAGTAGGTCAAAGTATTTAGTAGTTAACGTTCTACAGTAGGTAAAAGTATTTAGTAGTTAACGTTCTACAGTAGGTCAAGGTATTTAGTAGTTAATGTTCTACGGTAGGTCAAAGTATTTAGCAGTTAACGTTCTACAACAGGTCAAAGTATTTAGTAGTTAATGTTCTACAGTAGGTCAAAGTAGTCAAAGTACTTAGTAGTCACTGTCCTATGGTAGGTCAAGGTATTTAGTAGTTAACGTTCTACAGTAGGTCAAAGTATTTAGTAGTTAACGTTCTAAAGTAGGTCAAGGTATTTAGTATTTACTGTCCTATGGTAGGTCAAAGTATTTAGTAGTTACTGTCCTTCAGTAGGTCAAAGTATTTAGTAGTTAATGTTCTACAGTAGGTCAAAGTAGTCAAAGTACTTAGTAGTCACTGTCCTATGGTAGGTCAAGGTATTTAGTAGTTAACGTTCTACGGTAGGTCAAGGTATTTAGTATTTACTGTCCTATGGTAGGTCAAAGTATTTAGTAGTTACTGTCCTTCAGTAGGTCAAAGTATTTAGTAGTTAATGTTCTACAGTAGGTCAAAGTAGTCAAAGTACTTAGTAGTCACTGTCCTATGGTAGGTCAAGGTATTTAGTAGTTAACGTTCTACGGTAGGTCAAGGTATTTAGTAGTTAATGTTCTACGGTAGGTCAAAGTATTTAGTAGTTAACGTTCTACAACAGGTCAAAGTATTTAGTAGTTAACATTCTACAGTAGGTCAAAGTACTTAGTAGTTAACGTTCTATGGTAGGTCAAGGTATTTAGTAGGTAACGTTCTACAGTAGGTCAAAGTACTTAGTAGTTAACGTTCTACGGTAGGTCAAGGTATTTAGTAGTTAACGTTCTATGGTAGGTCAAGGTATTTAGTAGTTAACGTTCTACAGTAGGTCAAAGTACTTAGTAGTTAACGTTCTACGGTAGGTCAAAGTATTTAGTAGTTAACGTTCTATGGTAGGTCAAGGTATTTAGTAGTTAACGTTCTACAGTAGGTCAAAGTACTTAGTAGTTAACGTTCTACGGTAGGTCAAAGTATTTAGTAGTTGACGTTCTACAACAGGTCAAAGTATTTAGTAGTTAACGTTCTACAACAAGTCAAAGTATTTAGTAGTTAACGTTCTACGGTAGGTCAAAGTATTTAGTAGTTAACGTTCTACGGTAGGTCAAAGTATTTAGTAGTTAACGTTCTACAACAGGTCAAAGTATTTAGTAGTTAACGTTCTACAGTAGGTCAAAGTATTTAGTAGTTAACGTTCTACAACAGGTCAAAGTATTTAGTAGTTAACGTTCTACAGTAGGTCAAAGTATTTAGTAGTTAACGTTCTACAACAGGTCAAAGTATTTAGTAGTTAACGTTCTACAACAAGTCAAAGTATTTAGTAGTTAACGTTCTACAGTAGGTCAAAGTATTTAGTAGTTAACATTCTACAGTAGGTCAAAGTATTCAGTAGTTAACGTTCTACAGTAGGTCAAAGTACTTAGTAGTTAACGTTCTATGGTAGGTCAAAGTATTCAGTAGTTAACGTTCTACGGTAGGTCAAAGTACTTAGTAGTTAACATTATACAATAGGTCAAAGTATTTAGTAGTTAACGTTCTAAAGTAGGTCAAGGTATTTAGTAGTTAATGTTCTATGGTAGGTCAAGGTATTTAGTAGTTAACGTTCTACGGTAGGTCAAAGTATTAAGTAGTTAACGTTCTACAGTAGGTCAAAGTATTTAGCAGTTAACGTTCTACAACAGGTCAAAGTATTTAGTAGTTAACGTTCTACAACAGGTCAAAGTATTTAGTAGTTAACGTTCTACGGTAGGTCAAGGTATTTAGTAGTTAACGTTCTACGGTAGGTCAAAGTATTTAGTAGTTAACGTTCTAAAGTAGGTCAAAGTATTTAGTAGTTAACGTTATACAATAGGTCAAAGTATTTAGTAGTTAACGTTCTAAAGTAGGTCAAGGTATTTAGTAGTTAATGTTCTACGGTAGGTAAAAGTATTTAGTAGTTAACGTTCTACAGTAGGTCAAAGTATTTAGTAGTTAATGTTCTACGGTAGGTAAAAGTATTTAGTAGTTAACGTTCTACAGTAGGTCAAAGTATTTAGTAGTTAACGTTCTACAGTAGGTCAAAGTAGTCAAAGTACTTAGTAGTCACTGTCCTATGGTAGGTCAAGGTATTTAGTAGGTAACGTTCTACAGTAGGTCAAAGTACTTAGTAGTTAACGTTCTACGGTAGGTCAAGGTATTTAGTATTTACTGTCCTATGGTAGGTCAAAGTATTTAGTAGTTACTGTCCTTCAGTAGGTCAAGGTATTTAGTAGTTAATGTTCTACGGTAGGTCAAAGTATTTAGTAGTTAACGTTCTACAACAGGTCAAAGTATTTAGTAGTTAACATTCTACAGTAGGTCAAAGTACTTAGTAGTTAACGTTCTATGGTAGGTCAAGGTATTTAGTAGGTAACGTTCTACAGTAGGTCAAAGTACTTAGTAGTTAACGTTCTATGGTAGGTCAAGGTATTTAGTAGTTAACGTTCTATGGTAGGTCAAGGTATTTAGTAGTTAACGTTCTACAGTAGGTCAAAGTACTTAGTAGTTAACGTTCTACAACAGGTCAAAGTATTTAGTAGTTAACGTTCTATGGTAGGTCAAGGTATTTAGTAGTTAACGTTCTACAGTAGGTCAAAGTACTTAGTAGTTAACGTTCTACGGTAGGTCAAAGTATTTAGTAGTTAACGTTCTACAACAGGTCAAAGTATTTAGTAGTTAACGTTCTACAGTAGGTCAAAGTATTTAGTAGTTAACGTTCTACAACAGGTCAAAGTATTTAGTAGTTAACGTTCTACAACAAGTCAAAGTATTTAGTAGTTAACGTTCTACAGTAGGTCAAAGTATTTAGTAGTTAACATTCTACAGTAGGTCAAAGTATTTAGTAGTTAACGTTCTATGGTAGGTCAAGGTATTTAGTAGTTAACGTTCTACAGTAGGTCAAAGTACTTAGTAGTTAACGTTCTACGGTAGGTCAAAGTATTTAGTAGTTAACGTTCTACAACAGGTCAAAGTATTTAGTAGTTAACGTTCTACAACAAGTCAAAGTATTTAGTAGTTAACGTTCTACGGTAGGTCAAAGTATTTAGTAGTTAACGTTCTACAACAGGTCAAAGTATTTAGTAGTTAACGTTCTACAGTAGGTCAAAGTATTTAGTAGTTAACGTTCTACAACAGGTCAAAGTATTTAGTAGTTAACGTTCTACAACAAGTCAAAGTATTTAGTAGTTAACGTTCTACAGTAGGTCAAAGTATTTAGTAGTTAACATTCTACAGTAGGTCAAAGTATTTAGTAGTTAACGTTCTATGGTAGGTCAAGGTATTTAGTAGTTAACGTTCTACAGTAGGTCAAAGTACTTAGTAGTTAACGTTCTACGGTAGGTCAAAGTATTTAGTAGTTAACGTTCTACAACAGGTCAAAGTATTTAGTAGTTAACGTTCTACAACAAGTCAAAGTATTTAGTAGTTAACGTTCTACGGTAGGTCAAAGTATTTAGTAGTTAACGTTCTACAACAGGTCAAAGTATTTAGTAGTTAACGTTCTACAGTAGGTCAAAGTATTTAGTAGTTAACGTTCTACAACAGGTCAAAGTATTTAGTAGTTAACGTTCTACAACAAGTCAAAGTATTTAGTAGTTAACGTTCTACAACAGGTCAAAGTATTTAGTAGTTAACGTTCTACAGTAGGTCAAAGTATTTAGTAGTTAACGTTCTACAACAGGTCAAAGTATTTAGTAGTTAACGTTCTACAACAAGTCAAAGTATTTAGTAGTTAACGTTCTACAGTAGGTCAAAGTATTTAGTAGTTAACATTCTACAGTAGGTCAAAGTATTCAGTAGTTAACGTTCTACAGTAGGTCAAAGTACTTAGTAGTTAACGTTCTATGGTAGGTCAAAGTATTCAGTAGTTAACGTTCTACGGTAGGTCAAAGTACTTAGTAGTTAACATTCTACAGTAGGTCAAAGTACTTAGTAGTTAACGTTCTATGGTAGGTCAAAGTATTCAGTAGTTAACGTTCTACGGTAGGTCAAAGTACTTAGTAGTTAACGTTCTACGGTAGGTCAAAGTACTTAGTAGTTAACGTTCTACGGTAGGTCAAAGTACTTAGTAGTTAACATTCTACAGTAGGTCAAAGTACTTAGTAGTTAACGTTCTATGGTAGGTCAAAGTATTCAGTAGTTAACGTTCTACGGTAGGTCAAAGTACTTAGTAGTTAACGTTCTATGGTAGGTCAAAGTATTCAGTAGTTAACGTTCTACGGTAGGTCAAAGTACTTAGTAGTTAACGTTCTACGGTAGGTCAAAGTACTTAGTAGTTAACATTCTACAGTAGGTCAAAGTACTTAGTAGTTAACGTTCTATGGTAGGTCAAAGTATTCAGTAGTTAACGTTCTACGGTAGGTCAAAGTACTTAGTAGTTAACGTTCTACGGTAGGTCAAAGTACTTAGTAGTTAACGTTCTACGGTAGGTCAAAGTACTTAGTTATCATGTCTGTAACAGAGAACGAGCCAGTGGAGTAATGTGGAGCAGTGGCTCTGGGACCAACCAGACTTCAGGCTGTAAGTGTTGTGGTTTCTCAGCAGACATTGCTGTCGACTGTAAATGTAAGGATTCATCTCCAAACCGATTCCATCTTCTAAGACCATTGGTGAAAGTCCTGCTCTGGGGTCGTTAACCCCCTCCTCTCTGAACCCTACACACACTTGTATATGTCTGTTTCCAATCATGAGTGGGTTAGAATCCAGTGTGTGTGTGTGTTTACACGTGTTTGTGCAACAGAGATGCAAGATGAAGATTCATTTCATTCTTCCTCCTCTGTAGGGAGATTATTTCAAACATTACTGTGACTATAATCTGTGTTAGTGAGACCTCGAGTTTTGCTGGTGAGTAAACTGATCACGTTGCGTCTATGAGGCTCTAGTACAATGAAAACTCTAACGTGCGCCTCTTACTCACATGCATCGTGTGTGTGCAGTCCTAGTTGTGTGTGAAGACTTTACCTGGATGAGTTGCCGAAAAACTCCACCGAATAACCGAAAAAGCTTCCCCGCGGACCGCTGAACACGACGCGGGTCTCCGCGTCCAAGTTGAAGGCTGCGCACAGCTGAAGCACAGCCGCCACCACAGGTACGAGCAGCACCGCGGAATGACAGCAGCTCCTCCAGCTGCTAACGGGGCCCATCTCTTCCTTTGCGCGTCTCCTCTTTCATGCGCAAAACGCATCATCTGCTGTTGGGTCCAGGCTAAAGGCCGCCAGCTCCAGGCCACTGATCGGGCTGCATAACGAAATGTGGAGAAGGCAGGACGCGGAGTGAAGGGGAGGAAGGGTCGCTGTCTCCTCTGGGTGGAGTTTGAAACGTTGCCAGACGAAACAAAGTATTTCAGTGAGAGAGCAAGGAAACGCACGCGCAAGCCTTTAAATGCAGTGTATTGGAAACAAAGACAGATTCCGGTGTTGGGACACAACTGTGGCAGCAGGTTGGCTCCATCAGCTCAGCCAGGACGACACACGACGGCCCCATTTCGTCTGAAACTGTCTTACAGCTCAAAGTGATTGCGGTCTACACGTCCAGACAGAAGGTCAGCAGGTCTCATCCGTCTGGTGGAACTGAGCTGATGATCATGTCAGACCCGCAAATCCGAAACCTGCTGTTTCTGTGTCAGCTACGGAAAAACCGTAAATCACCGAGGCGGGCTGTGCCATCGCGTGTTGCTCACATACAGGACAAACCAAGCAGCACTCGAACCCAGCTCCCTCAGTCACCGGAGGTAAGAGAGTGAATTCAGTTCACACTGATGGGAAGTGTTGGAGACGCCTCCTCCAGCAGAGACGCTGCCTACAGAGCCTTCAGGAGGACGCAGTGTTGTAGGATGACAGCAAGGAGAGAGTGTTGATGTTGTCCTGTGTTCATATCCAGACCAACTGGAAAAGAACACAACTCACCCATTTTAGTGTCTCTCTCTCCTTCCGCTGGACTGTCAAGTTTCCTCTTCGGGCCACACCCAGACTCTCACATCACACTCCTACCAGCGGAGTCTGCGTTTCAGCGCCATTAAAACGACCATGCGGCTGCTGGATGTGGGATGTTTGGGTTTTGCTCCAGTCACTATTTACACATTCATTCAGGTGGACCTGGACCCAGGACCATCTCTGGCCCTCGTGTCATTATGATTTACCAAAAACATGCGTATTGTTCAGCTCATGCTTCCTTGCGGAACATTCGTCTTTCTCTAGTTTACTGTGGCAGTAGGTTGACATATGCAGCTTCCAGTCTCAAACGCTGGCCACAGCAGTTACATTGTGTTTGTGTACATGTGAGAAGTGAAGCCTTTGGAATTTACAGATAAGGTTCAGGTGTCTGTTCTCGCGTCCATCAACCAAACCCACAACAAGCACAGTGTGAGGAATGTGACCACGTTGACAGGCCAGAGGTTTCCGGCCCCTGGAGGGAGCTGATCTACCATCGGCCAACAGAACAGCACGTAATGGACCGGAGCGAATTCAGCCTTGAGCGACCTACACACCTTTTCCCCGGAGAAGCCACGAGGCAGAACAAGCTGCGTGTGAGGGAGGTTCAGAGGAAGACACAGGAAACCAGGCGTCATGGTCATAGTGGAGCCGGGCCCACAGCGAACCCTCTGACCCAGGGCGATACAAACGTTTAAGGTCAATGCGGCTTTGGACCGACTGTGCCTGCTAGCGAGCTAACTGCTGCACCTAAGCTAAAGCTAAAGCTAACGCTAACCTCAGTCTGTTTGCAGCAGCAGCGCCATCTGCTGGACACCGCGAGCGTCTCTCCCACACCCAGCACTTACCGTCACGGTGCCAGAGACCTTCACTTCTACACACAACAAATAAACGCAGCGAAATAACAAACACGTCGCTATTCTAATCATAAACAGTGGGACAGCGACCGCACCCACAAGGATTTTTTATTTATTTTCAGTGAATGTTATCTTAAGAATGACCTTTGACGTTTTTGTAAAAATGCTGAAAAGACAGTCAAATTCAAAGTTCAGTTTCTAATCCCGACTTAATGATGATCATCTTGAAGCCAGACTGAGGGTCTCAACTGCTTCCTTCTCAGGCCAAATGTGGCTCAGCTAAGTGAGAGGAAGGAGGCGAGAGAAGCCATGTTCAGAAGAACTGTTCACGTTTTCAATAGTCATATTCAGGACAGTTTATGTTCAGAAGGACCCTTTGAAGTTAAACAACTATTAGTAATGACATTTGAGAAGATTAGATTTTTATAACAAAGCTATTTTGTGGAATACGTGACGCGGCCCAACCTCAACCAGACTCCGCCTCCTGCGGCCCCCAGGTAATCTGAGTTTGAGACCCCTGATCTCACCGGATATGGGCAGGTTCTTAATCTCCAGCAATGCTTCATTAGCAAACACAGCAGCTGTACAAAACACTTCAAATCTGAACATTAGTCATTCGTCAGTAGCTTTACTTCCGTAGCTGAGCTCATGCTCTTCTTCCAGGAATCAGAGGACAAAAAACAGTCTAATCCAGGTCAGGCCAGTATTACACCAAGTCCGTGTGGTGACTTCATTTAGCAGGAATGGTGCAGAACAAGTCTGCTTCAGTCCTACCCCCTGTCACAGGCTGTTACCTCATAACCAAATCTGCTACAACCATCAAATAGGAGCATTCACCACCTGCCGTCTCCCTGAAGCTTCATATTTACGTCATCACCAGTGGTTCACTCCATGTTCTGATAAATCATATGCGAGTTTCCAGCAGTCGTCTAATTAGACACAGAGCTTAGTGCGTGTTTTTATATCGAAACATAAAGCTGTAAATCTGATCGTTGCACTGGTTTAATTTTGTCAGGATTTGGTGGTTTTAGTTTGGGCTCAAAATATAAACCAATGTGAGGATCAGGATGTGAAATATTAACAGAATGAACCCACTGACTGAAAACAAGAGATCAACTGGCAAAAAGTGACAAAGATACAGATCAGTGAAAACCCACTGACCCTTTAACGGCGAGTACCTGAGGAGAGAGACTGGCTGAAAACCCTGAACCAGTACGACGGGCAGACCCGAGGGCTGGGGCACAAAACCAGGAGAAGGGATTAAGTCAGGACTTCCAGTATCCTGGTTGAACTTATCCTCGACATGGTCGCACAAAAGCAGGATCAGCTAAGCCCAGTGTAGGTACAGATGTATTCTGTGCTGTGATTGTGTGGCCAGACATGTTAAGAAGATGATCCGCTGATGGAAACAGAGCAAATTATCACATAATAGATGTGGTTGAATAAATGTTAAGTTTCAGTATTAACTAAAAGCAACTTGGACTGAATGTGAACTGTAGAGTTTCCTTTGTAACATGTCAACAGCTGATGATCACATCTAAAGCCTTTATTGTGGAGGCTGCAAATGTGCAACTTTGAACATTTTAAATATGACTTAATTTCTCTGGATCACTGCTTATTGACTGTTTGTGGATTACTGACATTCATCTGATCCTCTATTGTCTGCCAGGCTTTTCTCTTTCTTTATTTATTGGCTGTATTTATCTTTTTACACAGTATGTGTTTCACCTATTCGTACGTCTCCATAATAAGCTTCAGCTCTGTGTGTTTAGTCCATGTTCAATAAGTCATTCTGTGATTGATACCTGTGGTCTGTTAAACACTGATCCCTGCCATCTACACCAGGCTGGACTTTGCGGCTCCTTCTCATCTTCACTTGGTAAACGTACAAAGGAACAAACCAGGATTCATTTAAAATAAAAGGTCAAACCAGGATGTTTCACTGATCCTGGATATCTGAAGTCTACCTTTGTGCAACACTCCTTGATCAAACACCTTTACATGCATCATTCGACCAACGAACGCAGTAAACTGGCTGTAGGTTGACGCACATACATGTTTATCACCTGCTTTGACCCGTTTGATTGTGAAAGTGGCGACTTCTGGTCTTCTGATCTGCGTTTCTCTGCAGCTTTGATTTATGGTATTTGAACACCAGTACCAATTTGTTCACACCACCACGGAATCCTCGATCACTTTATTTATTGGGGCATTTTACAAACAATTAAAATCTCTTTTTTTTAACCTCACAGTGTTTCATAGAAAGACTGAAAATACACAAATGTAAATACTGTAGCATTTCCAAATGTTCTGCAGCTCACTCACATTTTGTTCCTCAAGTTGGAACCATGTGGGACAGTTTCTGCACGCGAACACGTGGGCGTGTCCGTGGAGTCGTGCAGTAACGCAGACGTAAGAGCAGCCATTGCCTCACTCTGCCTGAACAGGCTGGACGAGTTTTTCCAAGAAGGTCCCAGAGTGACGTTCCACATCTCTGTGCCGGTTCCAGCTCTCCTCTGTGATCCCCTTCACCAGGCCCTCCTGCCACAACATCAAACAGCACAGCCACCCTCGGATCACTTCCTTTACGAATAACCTGCTTATCATATTATCACACTGTGACCGGTGACCCAGCCACTAGGAGCCCCTTCACCCAGAGACCTGTCTGACCACACATTTACACTGCTCTGCGCCAGCTACGTCTGAGAAAGCAGAAGTGCATTACTAGAAGAACACTGACCTCTTGGGTATCAGAGAGCACCAGGATGACGTCTCCCTGCTGGAACTGGAGCAGGCCCGCCTCAGACGCTGCGTGGCTCTCTAACGCCACCCCCTGGTGCAAACACACAGTCCATCAGTGGCAACATACTGTACCGAGCTTCACTGCTTCCACTGATGTCCGCTCACATGTGCGAGTCTATATACTGTAAGTGTGGGTGGTGGTGGACTCCTGTGATACTTGTCTGTCACACTGCTTTCACCCTATTATCACCGTACTGTAGAAAAGTATTGATGTGTACCTTATACAAGAAGCCAGGTGGGTTGTGGGAACTTGAGACCTCTCCTGGCTCCGCTGTCTCCTCAGCATCTGCCTCTTCCTCAGACTCCTGCTCCTCCTTAGCAGGTAAGAGGGTGCGTTGTTCTGTGGAGCGGAATGAAATGCGAGGAGCAGGTACTGGTGCAGGTTTGGGTTTGGCCTCCTCTGCTGCAGGATCGTTCTCGTTGTCCTGCTCAGGACTCTGTAGAGCATCACTGTCGGCCAAATCAGACAGATTGGACTGAGCAGCTTCTGACTTTGGGACCCCCACCCCCGAGTCATCCGAGTGATCTACATCAAGCTCTGCATCTGCCTCCTCTGCCTCCTCTGCCTCGTCTGCCGCCTCCGTGCTTCCTGCTGAGCCCTTGTTGCCGTTCTCGCTGTCACTCACAGACTGCCTCTGCGGCGTGTTTGTGCCGCTGGAGCTGAGATCAGAGTCTGACGAGTTGACATCTTTGGATGAGACGCTGCCGTCTTCTGGCATGTTGCTTTGCTCAGAGGCGCTTTGAGCGGGGGCAGAGGCCACCGCGTCTTTTCCGTTGGTGGCGGAGGAATGGACAGAGACGTGGTCCGCTGGAAATGCTGTGTTGCAGGGAATGGGGTTGGAGATGACCACAGACTTCCTCTTCTTTGACTTGCCTGTGGTGCTATTTGAAGAAACAGCACATTGGATGTTCGATCGGCAGCATTATTGTTGTGTGTTATTGAGCACTCAGGCCACAGATGAAGCAACAAAACAAAGCCTTGCCTGCTCAGACCCTTGATGATGAAAGCTTTTCCAGAGTGTTGAGTCTCCAATTTCTTCATCACATTGTACAGCTCGTGGTTCAGCTGCGAAGCAACAAACAGCACAGACGCTGTAGTGATAATAGCTGGCATGGATGCCTTCACATCAGAAGGGATGGAACAACTTACCACACTCATTTCTTTATAGAAGACGTCCCTCAGGTTTGAGATGTTTTGGAACACTGTCACATAGCAACCTATACGGCTACAGACACAAACACTTATATTATACGTATTCTTCCTGATGATCAGACCGTTTGAACGCAAATAATTAAATAAATAATAAAATCTGTGTTCATTTCCACAATCCCAGCTCCCAACTGGAAAACGTCCCACTCTGCGTTGAACGTCTGCCATAGATTCCACAGCGTTGCTATGAATGCCACTACTGTTAATACTCGTACTTCAAAGAAGAAGAATCTATAAGCGTCCCATTACTTTACACTATCTGTCTTCTACTTAGCAGCCACGCATTTCACACACTGCACTGTAAGTTCCCACCAGTCAGCCTTGTTTGTTTCCCGGCTCTGCCCGTACCCGTCACTAATCTAGGGACGCGCTGATCGGTTCCAACATACCTCTGATAGAGAACAGGCAGCTCCTCCCTAAGCTCGTTATTTATTTCTTCAAAGACGCTCTGGGCCTTGTTGAACTCTTCTTCTGCCTGTTGAGTGGGTGTAACATAGCCTCTGTTGAAACCACTTCCAACATTTAACACGCGTGTTGGGTTCACTACACTGATCCCACCTTGGCGGTTTTGGTCTCGTCCTTTTTCTTGGCACTCTGTAAGGCCTCAAGGTGGTGACGTGCGGAGTCGTAGTCCACCAGCTTCCGCCCACGTTTAGCAACTCGCTCCTACAAAGCACCAGTTCTACTAAGTAACAATGTGACATTGGAGCAGCTGAGGAGACTGGATCATGCTACCATGTGTCATTAAAACTCAGACAGACAGACGTTTGTTTACGGTCTTACAGGAAGTGGTTCAAGGTAAAAGCATCAGGTTACCTTGACCTCGGGGAACTGGCTGCTGTAGTTCTCCATTGTGCGAACAATCTGGTCACTCAGTTTCTCTTCAAAGTCATTCCACAACAAGTCTTCACTCTAACAGGGGCCATTAATATCACATCAGTCCAACAGGACACGTTTGTAGCCAACAATCAGTCAAGGCAAGATGAGCGAACACGTGTAATGGGAAAGCTGAACGTCTGCATCTTCTGACTTTAGCTGAATATAATAATGACCATGGTCAGGAGCAGGGCGTCAGCTGAAATGCGACTGGATGCTGTCAGGTGGGTAAATATGCTTTTGTTTGCCAACATGTTTACCATGTAAACTTCATAAGGCCACTGGATGTCAAACCCGCTTGTGTGTTCACCTTGCTGTACAAGTGCTGATCTATATGTTGATTGCTGGTAATGAAAGTCCTAAAGCCATGGTGGGGTTTCCATGGTGACCTGAGCCGGTCGCGCAGCCATTACCCCACTGTTCTTAGACAGCACTAAACCACAGCAGTAACAGTAAATACATAAGCAAAGCTTTATCTAGCTACCAATGCAACGTATATGCCTCTACTCACACCGCTGGCATTCCAACAGGAACAACTGGAAAGAAATTTAGACGGATCAACTTTGTCAAACCACATGTGCTGAACGTGTAACTCGACCTAAATGATCTACATTTTGCTGGTCGGACTCAGGTATGGATACGTACGTCTGTGATGACAGCTAGGTCGTCCACTCCGTTCCAGTCGGACTCGTAGACGTCCCGCAGGGTGTGGGACAGCCGCTTGGATGCCTCATGCATGGCTGGGACAAACAGCAGGAAGTGGAAGTAGCAGAAATGAAATATTGTACATGCAATCATGCCTCCACGTGGTTCCTATCTAGTATCAGCCACACGGGCTGCAGAATTGTTTTTGGGGTTTGTGGTAGTGTTGCTTCACCCTCAACAACAACAGGGGTTTCCTGACAATGGAGGAGCAATGGCTCACAAATGCTGCGTCTGCGGTTTGTTACTGGAGGATTTCATTTGCTCTTTGCAGACAGAATTGCAAAAGCCAACACCAGCTCCAAGAATAGAAGAAACTCGCTTCCCTTTTATATACAAAAGCGGCGCTGGGTTAACTCCTGCTTTCAGGACCTACCTTTCACTGCTGTGTAGTAGGCTTTGACATCCTTAAACAACCGGTTTCCGTCAACCTGTGAGTAAAGGTGACACAAAACGTTCAGTGACTCCCTGGATTATTGTAGTGATCGATGACACGCACGTCTTCATTTCCTTATGGATGTCAAACGATGAGTTGATAAGCTGAAGAGCTCACGAGGCTTAAGGCTGCACACAATCCACAACGAATGCGATAACTCAACAACAGTCATGACATTTGATGTGGTGCTGCTAGCAAGGAAGTGAAAGTAGCGCCTCGGCGGCACGTACGGCTTCTTTCCTGTGCTCCTTTCACGCTGAATGCTACTGCTGTTGTTGTATGAACCCAAAGTGGACCTACAGCAGCTGATGCCATGCAGTGATCTTGTCGCCTGCCTCTGTGGCTGAGGCTCCACTGCCTTGCTTTTGTCAGTTCTACCACATAGACCGCGTGTTGAAACCCTGCATTCAGGGAAGTGGCAGGAGACGTGAGCAGCGTATCAAAAGCGTAATGTGCTAACTTGTACCTGTTGTTTGTTGAGGTTCTGAAAGCATAGCTCAAACTGTTCGTCCTTAGTCTCCATGGTTTTGCCCAGTTTCTGAAGGACCTGAGGGGACAACAGAGTGAGATCAAAAGAGCAGCCGACGGACAGATTAAGGTCTGGAGGACCAAGGACGCTCCCGCAGCTCCACGCGTGAACCATCACTAGACGTGGTCTGCTGCAGGTAGACGGACACGAGGCAACGGTCAAGTGTCTTCGCTTCCGCTTGTGACGAAGCTTGATGTTGTCATTGCCTAATGTTTCTATCATGACACGTCCAGCATTGATGGGACGACGCCATTCAGCAGTTAATGCTGTCGGCTTGAAAGACTATGTGTCACCACCTTTTACTGTAGCCCTAGTTCGGCCTTTTATTTGTCACCTGGGTCCATCGCTTAGCGTGTGGAGCTTTAACCCACCGCAGGGTTTAGCTGAACTAAACCACACACCAGTGAGGAACTAGTCCAGCCTGTAGGAATCTGAAGCAAAGACTCCAGTGAATCCCCACAACAGGCTTTGGTCGCACAGTACGAGAACCCGCTGACAGCACACTGCAGTTTAGGTGCAGCAGTCAAACCTGAGCAGAGAGGAAGTGCACATTCAGGAAGTGGTCGCTTCTGTGTCCACACACAGCTGCACAGGGCTGAACAGCAGCAGCGCGTTGTGACAGGGGAACCAAAGCGCCTCCATTACACACCGAGCATTTCAAATGGAAAATAAGACCACGGGACACGACGGGACTCGAGTTGTGCTGTGAATTCTTGTCTCCCAGCCTGAGAATCAGGTCCAGGTACTGGGACACAGCAGATAATGGCACCAGTAAAGGCCCTTCCTGCCCGTGTTAGAGCAGGGTGACGCTGGCTGACCTGCTGCCTCCCGCCTACAGGCTCCTCCAACTCACCTTCTCCTGGGCTCGGCTCAAAGACTTCTGGACCCGCTTGGCGAATATCCCAGCTCCAGCCTGGAGGTTCGGGCCCGTTTTACTTTCTGCCATTGTCCGCGTTCTCTGCGTGTCTCCTCGCTGAGTAGTCCGCCTTCCGCTTGCTTCCTCTAGAGGATCTGCGACTTCAGCTCAAGGCGGTGGAGGAGGAGCAACAACACAAGTGAGAAGACGGGGGACACACAAACGCACGAACGGAGGCCGATCTGCCGGAGCCGCCGGTGAAGTCACATCATCTCCGTCACTTGTTGAAACGTGTTGTCGGAATTAGCGAGAAGCGCGTCCGCGTGTTCCGACCTGTTTTATAGACGCTGCTACCAACGTGAAGGCAGATCCTGCTGCAATCATTCAGCCGCACTCACCTGCACATCGAGCGCGTGGATGATGCGTAGCTGGTTCAGTGACGTCAGCAGGTGAGCCGCGATTAGCGGTAGTGACTCAGGTGCTGTCACCGGCTCTTCCACTCATTACAACCCCAGGACTGACGTCGGGGGCCTGGGACACTCACCAGACCTCCGCGGGCAACGGCTGCTCTGGAATAAGTATATACGAAATAAATGCAAATACAGCAAACGTTCTCCGTCCGAGCGACTCAGTCTTCAGCTTAATTCGTTTACAGGTTCGCGGAGGAAACCACGTCAACACCCGACTTACTTTAAAAGCAACCAACTGTTAACATCAATTGCTTTTAAGATTAAACTGCCTTTCTCTCCAGTTTGCTGTGTAGCATTGAATCTAAACTACTTTCACATTTATTCTGTGCAGTGCAAGCAGGTCAGCTGTCAGGAATATGCTCGTCGGTCATTAATAAGGGACAGACAGCAGCCTCCACCCATGACCGGCTCGTGTTCCCCTGTAAAAGCAGATACTCAGGTAGCACCAGTAGCTCAGACACTGCGCTGACTAGCTTCCACCCAGTGTGTGACACATGCGTTCAGTGCTAATCTTTGGTCTTGGCCGTAACTCTCCTCGCTGTCTGCTGAGAAGCTGAGTCACTCTGTAGACACATCTGCTTCTCCGACTAACAGCTCCACCCGCTGATAAACCTCTGGGCGTTGAGTTGGTACAGAACCCTGCCTGGGACGTTCCCCGTCGCTTTCTCTGGGGCAGAGGACAGAAAACCAGCAGGCTGACGTTCAGCACAGAAGACACGAACGCGTCCGTGGTTCCTCTTGTCGTGTCCGCAGCTCATCGCTGCTGCCCTCAAGTGGCCAAAACGACTCATCGACTGTTCACAAATCGGTCGCAGTGAGGTTATATTATGACACTAGTGATGTCTCACAGCAGGAAGCCCGCGTTTCCGCCCGGAGACGCACTGTGACGGGTTTCGGACCCAGGCCTCTGGCCTGAGCCATGTCCGTGGAGAAAATATCAAAGTACACTACAACATTCTTCTTCTTCTTGTCTGTGGAGATTCTCATTCATTCTTCTTCTTCTTCGTCTTTGGCGGTTGGCAAACTGTTTCCTAGTGCATTACCGCCATCTGCTGGATTAGAGTGTGGATTGATTTGCTGTCTTTCTAATACAATTCCTCCTATATTTTCCTGTCCAGCCCCGTTTCTGTGTCTCTTGTCTCCAAACCCAATAGAACCTTCAAATCCATACTTGTTTTCTTTTCTCTTGGTAAACCCACTAACCTGCTTCTTTGCTGATCGTGTAACGGACGTCTTAATAACACATGCTCCACTGTTTCCTTCCTGTTTCATGTCTTCCTATTATACTTCGTGTACTGTTTACGTTTGTGACCAAACCTCATTCTAGTTAATATGTCGTCCTTTCTCCTATTGCCACTCCATCCTATCTGCTCCCCAACTTTCCTTTGTATGTTATAATAGAATCTCCCCTTAGTCCCTTTGTCCCATTTAGTTGAATGTTTCTTTTACTATACCCTTTAGCTCAGACTTTGTGCTTCATTTCTAAGTCAACCCTGCTGCTTCCATCCTGCTTATCATCTTTTTCATTCCTGTCTACCCCCGTATGTGCTGGTATCCACATAAACTGCACCACCTCCCCTAATCGTCTAATTCTATGATGAGTGTTTAAATTCCTGCTACTACATCCTGTCTCCATTCTGCCTCCATATTTATAATGCTCACCAGTTCACTACTGGAGTCTCTGTCTGCCTCTGTCCAGTGTAACGCTGATCAGACGCCACTAATTCTCCTGTAAACACTGACAGATTATTGCTGATTCTGAGTCTGGTTCTGGGATAACGTAGGCTGCTCCTACTCTCCCATTTGTTGTCTCTGTAGACTTTTATGTAATCCTTGTATCTTAATCCTATATAATTCTCTGATTCTCTTCTTTCCTTTAACAAACTCAGATCCACTTCTACCTGCTCTAATAACCATGGTGGCGCTGCAGAGAGGGGACTAGTTGGACTTATCCCCCTACTGCCAACTTCTGCCTGATTAACTAGATGCTCTAGAATCCAGCCAGAACTCCTCCCCTTCCCTTTGATTTGTTCCTGGCATTGATGCAGCACCTTTTGGTGGGGTGTCCGTTGTCCTGTCCTTTCAGGTTGGCCCAGTAAGTGATAGCTAGTTGTTGCATTTTATTTCATTCCACCTGTAAAGCTGATACTGGTGTAGTTTTCACAGCTCCACAGCACAACCTGAGCACCTGGTGTTGGATTGTGTCCAGTTTCTTTAATAGAGTTTTAGATGCTGACCTGTATATAATGCAGACATAATCTACTACAGATCTTATCAACCCATTATGAATTATTTTAGCACATTCCTATCCGCCCCCCTCCTACGTCCCCTTAGATATCTCATTATATTCATAACTCTCTTACATTTCTCCACTATCTTCCTTATGTGTTCCCCCCACGTCAGAGTTTTGTCAAACCAGAGCCCAAGGTACTTTAAGCTACTAACCTGCTCTAAGGTTTCACTGTATAGCTTGAGTTTAATCTGATTTGCTCTCTTTTTATTTGTACAGTGAATGATTTTAGTTTTTCCAACTGAGAATCTAAATTCTTTGCCCAACTCTCTACCTCATTTATGGCCTCATGTAGCTTCTTGTGATATAATCCATGTTTTTCCCTGTTTCCACATCACCCCATCATCTGCGTTATTGGCAGATGATGGGGTGATGTGGAAACGGGAAATAATACTCGGTTCTCTATGTTACTGAAGATACCATTAGTCATAATGGAGAACAGCACTGGGCTGATGATGCTACCCTGTGGTTTCATCATCTACTGAGCTTCCATCACTGTAGTCGGTTCAGTTGTAGTTCAGGTTCTAGAAGCAGACACCTTCTCTAGTTCTAAAACTAGGCTTAAAACCTTTCTTTTTGACAAAGCGTATAGTTAGAGATGGTTCTGGTCACTCAGAACCATCACGCGGCATTCGCTGATCTCACCGCCGGGGGGCGCTGCAACCCGCCATATAAAGAGCACGAGTCTCATACGTTCACATAACGACGTTGATACCGTCAAACCATATTTCCCATTTTAATTAGGTATTTCGTTGTTATTGTAAACGTGCGATATCTATAAACACTTTGGTTTTAACATATATATTTTCCAGGAAGATTAGTTTTGCGCTTTAATGACATGTAAATAGGAAGCGCTGCTGTTTCGTGTATGTAGGTGTGTTTTCAGTGGCGGCGTTGTCCTTGTGGGCGGAGTTACTCAGTTGACTATTATTTGCAGTGTAAAAGGCGGTGAACGCGGTACCTCAAATCGAGTGCACCCAACGCAGTGCGCCAGAGAAGACCCGACAACAGGCGCTTGGCGCGGCGGCTCCAGTAGGACCCGAGCGAGGCGGAGGTTCGCGGAGCAGCGGCTGCGCCAAACGACACACTGCTACACGAGTGGGCTCGGTCTACTTCCCCACATTAGCCGCCTTCCTTAGCAACGGAAACGCACCGATAATGCCTCCCGTCGAGAAGGACGCCGGGAAAAATGAACTCAAATCTCGGATCCAGCAGCTCATCGACTCGAATCAAGTGGTAGTTTTCAGCAAAAGCTACTGTCCGTTTTGTGTGAAGGTAAGAATTTCGTTTGTCGGCCGAACTCTCAGAAACTTCTCTCGCGAAGTGCGCGGGCTTGGTCTAATTGCTGGTCTGCTTCGCTGTATTAGCGCCGTCAGCAACTGTACGTACGTAAGTTTGTTACAGACGTTAGTTGACGCAGTGACAGATATTCATCAGATGTGAAGCGTTAGCGACACACGGCTGCTGCCCCTAAAACGCGGGCTGTCCTGTTCAGCGAACGCCGCTTAGCCTTTGGGCAGCTGCGGTTCTCTGTGGAGCTCCGGCCGAGCATTATTCAGTAGCCCCGCCGGGAGGAAGGCTTTGCCTCGGAGGCTGTGAGAAGGAGCCGGCGGGACGGAGTCTGCTTTGCGTTCGCGCCTCGTCGTCGGCTCTGGGTGTGCGTCACTGTCTTCACGTGGAGAAACGCAGCATGTGACCGAGGTCTTTCTGGCGGCGTGTCTTCCCAGGTGAAGGACTTGTTCAGGGAGCTGAACGTGGAGTGCAGCGTGGTGGAGCTGGACCGTCTGGGTAAGTGTGTCACGCAGCTGACTGCAGAGTGAGCAGGAGTCTCCTGTGTAACTAGGGCCGTAGCATAGCGCCACACACCGCGGCCTGCTCGCGGCTCCAGAGAGCTGCCATCTGCAGGAGAACCGGCCTGTTACTCCAGCTGGTCTTCAGCTGCAGCAGCACAAAACCTGCTGAGTCACTCACTCAGCAGGTTTGGCCTCCTGCCAATCCGAACGTCTGCTCGCTCCCTTTCAGCTGTTTTAATGTGTAGGACGTTAGCGGCCAGTGAGACTAGTCTGGGTTAAGAGTCAAGTAGCTTGAATGTGTAGTGCTGTAACCCATGACCTTACTCTATGTGACAGCCTTTGGCATTTCAGTTATTATTGAACACATTAAGCTGTAGCAATAACAACTTCTGTGTTGAAGTGAACTTGACAAAAAATATTTCTATATGTATGTCATTGTTCATTAGACATGTCTGTCTTATGTCGTTAGTATGTATTCGAACAAAACTAATGCAGACAAGGGACGAATATTAATATGTGAAAAAGTGATTAATCAGTTAGGATTCACAAACCATATTAACCTTGCTGTCCAGAGGATGGAACCAACTACCAGGAGATGCTGCTCGAGATGACTGGGCAGAAAACTGTTCCTAATGTGTTCATCAACAAGACGCATGTTGGTGGCTGTGACAAAACAATGCAGGTAAGAAACAAATGCGTGTTTCTGCCTTTGAACTATGTTCACCGTCAGTTCAGTGACATTCGAAGCTTTTGTTATGGAAATGACTCATGAAATGCAGTCTGTTCTTTTTTTGTCATAGAATAACAAAATGCACAACACACCCATTTATTACAGCAGACATGACACATTGTGCATGTTAGCAAAGATGTGTTTTTAATAGACTTATGTCGGGTAGTAGGGCTGTAGCTTTCTATTATTTTAGTAATCAGTTGTCTAATTCAATAACGTATAAATAATTACAATGTATTATTGAGTGGCAGTTAAAATGCAGCTTATATGGCGAAGAATTCTCTTTAAAAGACTCAACATTTTTAGAAAATGCTAAACTGCAGACAGCCACCTGAAGTGTCAAAAGTGAACCCATTTGATGTATTTCAAGGCTGTTTTGCATTCAATTAATTAATTAATATACCTAGATAAAACTGCTGATATGTGAAACCTTTTCATTATAAATTTTAGAGTTTAATGCAATCTCTACTCAGGCATAACATCAATGTTTACTGTCCTGCTGGTGTAGGAGTAACGATCGGACAGGAAGGAACAATAAATCAGTGCAGACCTGAGCTCTTCATAGCTGCACATGCAATGCTAGTTTCTGGTCTGACCTGTATGGTAGCGTTAATCAAACACGTGGCAGAACAAGCCTGGTTCCACTAAACGGACATGGCTTTCACGTTGGATTAATAGTGGACACACATTGACTTTGCAGCAGGACATTTAAGATTAATTAAGGGAAAGCTGCGTTGACGCATGTTGCTGACATGTAATCACCATTGTTTTCGCATCCAGGCCCATAAAGACGGCAGCCTGCAGCAGCTGCTGAGTGGAGAAAATGAAGCCTACAACTATGACCTCATCGTCATTGGAGGGGGGTCGGGAGGTCTGGCCTGCTCAAAGGTGGCGTTCGTAGTGTGATCTGTGCACACGTCATTGCAGTAACTTAACTTGGTCTTTCTTTGAAGAATGTGTCCCAACAGCGCATTTTGTAATGGATAACCCGTTTGAACCTCGAAGCCTGGACTTGCTTTTAGATTGCAGAAAAGTATCGATACATTTTACTTTAGAATGTTGCAGTGACACTGGCTCTTCACAACAGGAAGCTGCTGCACTGGGAAAGAAGGTTATGGTTTTGGACTATGTAGTGCCTACACCAAAAGGAACCACCTGGGGTGAGAAAGTTAGCTTCAAGGTTGCGTTGGACACTCGTGACGCCACATTTGTTGTCTGATAATCTGCTCTGCTGTGGTGATCAGGTCTCGGTGGAACGTGTGTGAATGTGGGCTGCATTCCCAAGAAGCTGATGCACCAGACGGCCATGCTGTCCACCGCCATACAGGATGCACGCATGTTCGGCTGGGAGTTTGATGAGACAGGTGAGGACTCAGAGCATCGATGCAGGAGGTCATCAAGGGGCGGCATCACAACATTTTGCCACAGTAATTCAGAGGAAAGACTTTACCTTAGTCAATTGTTGTCCTAACGTCCACTGATGGGTGTCTCATCAGTCAAACACAATTGGGAGACGATGAAGACTGCGGTGAACAACTACATCGGCTCATTGAACTGGGGTTACAGGGTAGCACTGAGAGACAAGGAGGTGGATTATGTCAATGCCTATGCGGAGTTCATCGAACCACACAAAATCAAGGTGATGGCTCCTGTGATATTTAGGAATCTTCCGTATGTTGACGTCCAGCTGATATTGTTATTTAAGTACCGGTTTCACATTTATGCCTTATGCTGCTTATGGTCTTTATGATGGTCAGACATTTTGTAACGTTCTTCACTGACAGCACTGCTGCTATTTGTTTGTTTTCGTTGTAAGGCAACAAACAAGCGGGGAAAGGAGACATTTTACACAGCAGCCAAGTTTGTTTTGGCCACAGGCGAGAGGCCTCGCTACATGGGCATCCCAGGAGACAAGGAGTACTGCATCACCAGGTTAACCCACCAGCCCTGTCTAACTACGTGTTGTATCAAACCCTGACTCAGACCTTGGTTTTAGAGAAGTGTGGATTCTGAAACGGACACTCGTATACAGTGTTATGTAAGGTTTATCGTTTGGTCGGTTTACACGGTATATAAAAATACAAGTATTTGATTGCAGCACATTTAGTCTCACAGAGCCTTGGACATAAGGCAGTTAATGAAATCAGGTTGTTTGCACATAATTTTATTCATTAATGGGGTATTTTCACCAACTCTGTTTTTAGCAGTGACTGTGTGGACAAGCAGTGGTTACATATGCGAATAATAATTGAAGTTGTTTGTTTTCTTCAACAGTGACGACCTTTTCTCGTTGCCTTACTGCCCTGGAAAGACCCTGGTGATTGGGGCCTCATACGTGGCTCTGGAGTGTGGAGGTTTTCTGGCCGGCCTCGGTCTCGATGTTACAGTAATGGTTCGGTCCATCCTGCTTAGAGGCTTCGACCAGGATATGGCCAACCGTGCTGGTGATTACATGGAGGACCACGGGGTGAAGTTCATCCGCAAATTTGTTCCTGTGAAGGTGAGTTAACCTCACTGCTCTATGTGCAAGAGAAGAAGCTAATCTAACGCACAGACAGCAGACTTTGATCTATGTGTGAAACCAGCTTTATTGTCCATCTTTCACCATCGTCTTATCTATTCTATCAACTATACATTTGAGATAAAGTTGCACTTTCATCCGGCTCGTGTGTTTGTGTCAGATAGAGGAGCTGGAAGCGGGATCCCCTGGCAAGCTGAAGGTGACTGCTAAATCCACAGAAACAGACGACGTCATCGAGGGAGAGTACAACACCGTACGTAGGGATCCATCACGTTATATCTCAACTGACTCTCTTGTAGAGTAGCTGTGTTTTTTTCTTATGTATGGACAGTTCAATAATCCTAAAACGAAGGCACCTCTGTGAAATTATTACATACAGTTCAGTTCATTCCTTGATACTTTTAAGGTCTTTGCTCAGTGTTAGTTTGATTGTCTCCTGTTTATGTAATTGAGCTCATCTAAATAATTTGGCCAAACCTATAAAGTAGCGCCTCAAGTGAAAACAGAGGGGCTGCTGTTTGAACGTGCTACGGCCACACGCTTAATTAGATTAAAAACATGCCGTCCAATGTGGCCAATGCAGACTGGTGACCTCATTACTATTACATAAAAGTAATCTGAGGTTTTACGCTGAAATAAAGCTTTTTTTTTTTTTTTTAACAAGACAAATGTTGTGACGTGCCTAACTTTTATTACGCCACATGGTATAGCCTAGCCAGTCTACAAAGTGAAGTCAAGAAACGAATATCTGAAAAGGTGTTTTCATAAGTTTACTGCTTTAAGAAATGTTAAAACATACGATTATGAAATGATTTCATTAACAAAATGAAAAATATAAAAGCAGCCCCCACAAGCAAGAAGGAAGCGATGTTTTTATGTTCTGCATTGCAAGTATTTGTAGGTCAAACTGGGCTCTGACATTATCCTGTGTATCCGTTTCTTATGTTGTGTAGATGAATTTCTGGCTTCCCAGCCTTCGTTAAAATGATCTGCTTTGATCCTCAGGTGCTGATAGCTGTAGGCCGGGATGCATGCACGGACAAGATTGGCCTGGACAAGGCAGGGGTCAAGGTTAACCCCAAGTAAGTTCATTATCACATCTCGATTAGTTTCTTCCTGTGCGTGTGGTGGTCTGTGCCTTTAAGGCTCGTAGTACAGTCACGATGATTCAGCACTTGCTGTAGTCTCATGGCTCTGCAGGGGTCACTTGAGGATCTGGCTGGGAGACGGACTGAGAAGTGGGCAGGGGGGTCCTGTTGGTAACATGAGGCAGCCCTTGCTTATCATAATTACGTTCCACTCTTTGATTCGATTAATTTTCATGTCATTAGATGCATTTATGTCTAGACATGTACATACTGTCAAAAACAAATTTTACTCTTTTTTTTTTTTGTAATTCTATTGTACTGTAATCTTTCTCTGACTGTAATTATCCTGCTGCTGGGTCACCAGAATTTCCCCACTGCGGGATAAATAAAGTCCTATCTATCTATCTATCTATGACAAGAGCTCAGACATTGTGGTTGTAGCCTTTCCTTGACAGATGTTGTTTTTTCACTATTATGTGAATGTCTGCTTAAGCCTGTGAGACACAGGGATCAAGACCGCATGAAGCCTGAGCGCGTTGAGTCACATGCCTCAGTCTTATGAGTGTAGTAACATTCAGATAAAGTTCACACACAGGCTTTATGACCACTGGGTTCAGGGGCCATCAGCAGCTTTGCTTGTCCCGCAGCTTTACAGTGTCAAATAAAGAGTCTCTGCCAAACACAACCTTAGAGTGGAGCCGTTAGAGCTCTGCCTTTTGTTGGATAGGCTGCTGCTGTTCTTCGAGTCAAATTATGTCATATTTTCATCTTCCATGAACCTTTGCATATCATTTAGTGAGTTGATTACTGTACCGGCTCAGTAAGAAGATTTCTTAATACACAACTAACTTCATAATAATTAGTTGTTTATCAATTCCCATTCCTACTGACCTCAATTCCCAAATACCTAAACATTTAAGTATTGAAATTTAATGAAGCATGGCTTGTCACTGACCTCTACCACCCTGCAGGAATGGAAAAATCCCAGTAAATGATGAAGAACAGACCAATGTGCCCCACATCTATGCCATTGGAGACATCCTGGAAGGCAAGTGGGAGCTGACACCTGTGGCCATTCAGGCTGGAAAGCTTCTGGCCCGTCGCCTTTATGCTGGATCGGCACAGAAGGTACATCAGCAAATGGAGCCACTGTTATTGACCTGCTCACAGTTTGCGTATCTTTAACGCTCTGGTTTTGCTGGCTCAAGAGAGTTTATTTGTCTTAATAAACTGTAAATTGTTTGTGTTGCAGTGTGACTACATCAATGTTCCCACTACTGTTTTCACCCCTCTGGAGTATGGCTCCTGTGGCCTGTCAGAGGAGAGAGCCACTGAGCTCTATGGGGAGGAAAACCTCGAGGTAAAGTCTCACACACAGCCGTCTGAATAATTCATGAGTCATCTAGTTCACCTGACTCTGTAAGAAGACCATCCATTTTTCCATCCATTAGGTATAATTTAGTCTGTGGTTTCCTTCAATCTCCTATTAGTTAGGATGTGCTGTTCTTTACTTCCTTGTTTGTACATGTAGGTTGATCTGTGAAATATTTGGAGCACACAGATCTACAGTGATGTTAGTTTGATAGTGTGACCCTGGCATAACAACTTCACTTACTTTGACCACATCTTAATTTTTCACATGGTAGAGCGTAAAAGAAACTTGACACAGAAGATTTGCAATAATCTTTGAACTCCGGCTTCCAAACACAGGAAGGGGTAGTTGCACCACTGTTGTTCTGCCATCATTCACCCTAACTGAACGTTTTCTTTCTTTGTGGTCAGTTATACCACAGTTTGTTCTGGCCTTTGGAGTTCACTGTGCCTGGCAGAGACAACAACAAATGCTACGCTAAAATAATCTGCAATAAACTTGACAATGTAAGTGTCTTTTTTTTTTTTCCCCCAGAGACCTAAGTAGCTCCCTTTTTATGTGTCAAAGCGATTCCATGTTTGACTTGTGACTGTCCCATTGTAGGATCGAGTTATCGGCTTCCACTACTTGGGGCCAAATGCAGGGGAGGTGACACAGGGCTTTGGCACAGCCATGAAGTGTGGAGTCACCAAGGAGCAGCTGGACAGCACTATAGGCATCCACCCAACATGTGCTGAGGTCAGACGACCAGGCTTTGGTTTCCCTTCCATAGTGGTTCCGTTCATAAATAGTGTTGTATTGGGTTTCACTGACTGTAACTTGGATCTAAGTAAATGATCTGACATAATTCATGTGTCTGGGTTCAGCACTTATGGTCTTATCAAAACTTTGAGAAGCAAATCATTTGTAGCCAACATAATACCAGTGTTTTATATGAAGCACAGCCTGGACTGTACCACTTTTTGGCATGGAGACGATGCCCAATATGCAGCCAATGGACACACGATGCGGCGTGTGTGAGAAACGTGTTGGCGGGTTTAAGGTATCTGCTGTGTAATACATGCAGGCAGCTTTTCAAAGTAGGATGCAGGGAGGATTTTCAATCAATGAAGCCAGTTTAACAAGTTGGACTAGTGCAGAACAACAAATGCCTTGAAGTGAAGGACCTGGAGTAATCAGCTGATTACAGCACCTTAGAAGCAATCATTACCACACTAGTGTGTGCGTGGGTTTTAAGGCAATATATTCAAAGTGATTTTGACACCCACATGACCTATACTCCATAAATATATAAATACATTTTTATTTTCTGTGCGCAGAAGCAGCTTAGTTGGAACTGCTGTTTTTTGTTAAGTTGTGCTTTACTTCCTTCATTATTACAAACCAGCCATTATGAAGGAAGTGATGACAAAACTCTGTATAAAGTGAAGTCCGCTGTGGTTAGTACATTGCAGTTGAAGCTTCATGTTGTAATTCAGCAACGGATCAGATTGTACCAGACACAATATCAATGAGACCATATAAAACCCACAGGTACAAGCAGCAGCTCGGTGTCACGATGGGTTTTTAGTTTTCTAGCATCTGTGGGGCGAAGGGTTTGGTTTACTTTGTCGCAAACTAAACTAAATTAGTATTTCAGTGCGTTTCATGTTGTGCATTAATTAGCCTTGTTAATCCTACACTTCTCGTTTGTTATGTTAATACAGTGTGCTGATAATTGCAGCGCATTAAGCAGCTAAAGTGCCTCTTGTTTAGCATTACTTTGATTTTGAATTTCATTCAAGTCGACAGGTCGACATATCTCCATCTGTAGACTGGCCTGTCTCTTATTGAAATACACTTGACTGTGTTTTAGACTACATCACCGTGGTCACTGACTGGATGTCTGCTTGTCTTTTTAGGTCTTTACGACTTTGGACGTGACCAAGCGCTCTGGTGGAGACATCACCAAGGGTGGCTGCTGAGGTTAAACCCTGCTTGTTTAGCAGGCTGTTCTCACATTAGACCTATCACCCTCTCTCATCTTAGCTTCTAGTGAATCTTTTAGCTCCGACTCGCCTCCAGCTGCTCACTTTACAGGGCAGTTATTTCTCAGGACAAAGCTAACACCATAGCCGGTTGGACTCATCGGAAGCTAAGAGGTGACCGGGGCAGTTTTTGATAGCGTAATGTGAGGGCAGCCTGCTGAACAGTGGGGTTACTCTGCTGATATTTCTACTGGGCTCCACCAGTGTCTCCTTCTCAGAGGAGCCCCAGCACATTACTGCTGGCTGTATGTGTGTTGGGGCTGTTAGTGACGTCCTGGCTCGTAACCCAAAATACTGAGGTGGGCAAGGATCGATGTGCCTCTGCAGAAGCACCTGGTGGTTGCCTGAACCCTTCGTCCGACCCCAACTTCAAACACTTGTTACCACCTAGTGTACACAAAGCCTGAGTTTGATGTAACTGAGGCAGCTTCAGATTAGCAGAAATGGAATCGTATTTAATCTGGTGTGTGTGTACAGTATGTGTGTGAGTTAGTTAAAGGCCATTGTCTCTTTTCTATGGAGCCTTCGTCATTCCACGCATTCTCCTGAACAGGTCTGTTTAAATATACATGTTGCTGTCGATGCTTGTTTTGCTGTGTTTGAGAGTCAAGAACTCTTAACCTAACTCTGCCTTAAACAGAGCAGTTCATTTAATTTTAGCCAAGTGTTTAGCACGCGTTCATACCTCCTGTGTGCTGCATCGCACAGACCTAGAATAGAATGAAAGAAGTTCAGCCTGACCGAGAATGTTGTTTAAGAAGTTTGTTTTAACTGCTGTTTACCTCTGCGTACGTGTATGTTAAAGATATTCCATCTTCTGGAGGACAGTATCTGTGTAAATAACTTGGTTGGTGTTGAACCAACAAAGTTGAAGATTACTTCCCTCAAAAGTTAATAAAGGTATAGTTCACATAAAATATTCTCCTTCGTTTTACTTGTTGCCAGCCTGTCTGTCGTCATAACCAAATAATGGCCATCTGTATAGTCTAGTAGGCTTTACGTCTTAAATGAGTTTGACCATGGAGCATCCTGTGGCATGTTGGCCAGCTAGGATAGTATGAACTTGGCTTATTTCTGTATATAGGTTAAATGGACTCAAATGTTGTTTTCTCAAAAAAATCAACCATGAAAACGTACAAAGGTGCCATTTAAAAGGTTTGCTAAATATTTTCGAGAGTGTCCTAATGTGTCTGAGCACGAGGATAGCAGAGACACTGGATCGGTCTAGTTATAGCATCTACATCAGAGAGCAGATGAGAAACGGCGCCGTCGTCTGCTTTGGGTGTGGGACTATTCAACCTCTACAAGTGTTGGCCTTGATGAATAGCGCTTCGGCTGGTGTGAAGCCTTTGTTCTCTTCACCAGCCCACACGAAAACACTGTCACCTGCACGGGTTGCCATGCCGACCTGGGCTTTGATGAGTTTTGTTTGGCTGATATCCATTTTTTTATATACATGACCGTTTGCTGCTCCAGGAGCTCGTAAAAACAGGAGAGGTTTAACGCTAGTGCTACATCAAGTTCACAGAGCTGGGAATGCCTGTAGATCTGCTCTCATGTGATGGAGTTTGAGGATGGCCATGCTGTCAGGATGAAATCTGATGCATATGGATCTTCAGTCACTGCTCGGCACCACTGGTCTTTACTCACATGGAGACTGCGTCATTTCATTTGAATGTGAACAGATTAAAAAACTACATGAGTCTTGTGAAAACATCACGTAACATAAGGTTTTTCCTCAACACCTCCAATAAGGAAGTGACATTTGAAGACAGCAGTGACAAACCTCAGTGGACTTCAGTCTCCTTTCAGTCAAGCAGGCCTTTGTCATTATGAGTTCAAATGAGACTGATACAGGCCTCGTCTGAAAGAGCACTTTCCTTTGACTCCTGTTACAGCTGAGTTCTTTGTTCACCGTGCAGCGTCCTGAAAAGGCAGCCACAGGGAAACCGAAGCCTCCGCTGACAACGCAGAGTCATTCGTGTCTCAGAATGACTTGCTGGTTTCAACACGCTCCTTATCAAGACGCTGGTGAAACCCGTGTTTACCTAATCAAATCTCCTGAATACATTAGTCGTGGACATTTGTTTGTGTTACAGGAAATGATTAACTTGTTCAGATCACAGTGTACTTGCAGAGCGATGGAACACATTGATTCATTAATCGCCTTTGTCTAGGAAGAACTGCTTATTTTATGACTCATAAAGCGTCTCCGGTCGCATGCTGACGAGCCTTAGCCTGTAGGTGGCAGCCACGTCTCACACGTGTCCAGTTGCCCCTCGAATGACCATACAATTCACACTCAGGTTATAGACTTTGCACCAAAATGAATAAAGTGACTTCACATGACCCATTCTTAGTACAGCCGTCACCCATTGTGTTCAGTATTATAGTGGCTGATCTGAGATCTTTCTCTTTTCCTCCTCCAGCTTCTCATAAATTCAATTCAGTTTTTTTTTTCTATAGCCCCAATTCACATCAGTTATCTCAAGGCTCTTTACAAGGAAGGTTTAAGACCTGACACAACTAAACCCAACAAATCCCCCATAGAGCAGCTTTTAATTGGAGCCAATCAATAAATTGTACATTTTCGTAGCAACAGAATAAGAAACCTCCAGCAGACCCAGGATCAGTGTGGGAGAACATCTGCCTTGACCGGTTGGAGTGAAGGGATAGAATCACACACTGCAACAAGAAACAACTGACAACAGCTGTGTTGAGTCACAATCCTCAGACATCACATTAGATTATTTTCCTTCTAATAAACGCTTCGGCCTACAGTAGAATGTCTTGTGCGATGGTCAGTCCCTGCGCGTCTTCCTCTGGTTTCCGTTCTGTGCCAGAGCCAGCTCAGTGTCTTTTCACTGCCTAACCATCTACAAGCAGCTTTACGGCTCCTGTCCAGTTATTTCCAGTTTATACGTTTTCATGAGTTGAAACGTGACAGAGGACCTTTGACCTTCTCCCCTGCTGTCAGCTGTGTTGGCTGCTCATGCTCAGTCTTGTGGCACACGCACTTTCTTCTAGGATCATAATGAATTCTCTAATTGACTGGAGCATGGCTGCAGGTCCGAGGTCTAGTTGTTGTGCTGTGTCATTGTGGAGCACACAAATAGTTAATAAGTCGCTAATACAAACAATAGCTCAGATGCCTCTGAAAACACTGCCTCTTCCTGAATCCAGTGTTGCTTAGAGACGAGCAAAGTTCATTCTACTCCACAGCTGAAAAAACACTTTGTGCGTACATGAACCAAATGCATGTCCAGCTTCAGCACTGATCAGCAAAGCTGTGAAAACGAACATGATTTTACTTCCAGCCAACAAACAAACACACATGACTGTGTATATGGGACCACAACCTCACAAAACTAAACCGTCTGGACAACATGGGAACACGCGTGACCCCTTCAGAGGATGTGCACCTGTAAATTGTGTGAATTTCCTTATGTCCTTCGGTATAAACGTTGTTTAGTGGCACGTCTGCTCCTCTTTGCGGATCAGGAGACTTAGGGTGAATGTAGCTGTTCAGCTGCAGCCTTTTAAGTTGCTGGGGAAATAGGTGTTGACTCCCAGCCAGTGGCAACCCTCCAATGGTTACCCATCATTCCATTCTCAGACTGTAAACACGAACAGACTTTACACCAGCTTGCCATCAGGCCAGGGTTGGATCACTCGCGTGTCTCCTAACCCATCCTGACTTCTACCATGGACCTCAGAAGATGGGCATGAGGAATGCAGGAGATGTTGGAGCTCAGGTTTAGTGCTAATTAGCACAACTAGGAGCTCTGTCTTGAGATGGATGGAGCTACAGTCTGCCCCTGTAGGTTCATCTGCTTCCTTCTGTGGCAACTGACCCTGCTCCGTTTACTGTTTACTGATTACTGGCACATATTGCAAGAGACAAACTTACAAAGTGGGTCCAGTGAATATGATAAGGGCAGATGCTAATATGATGCAAATACACTGGAATCATCACAGAAAAGAAATCACAATTCTATGTGCCGTTATATACTAGAAATGTACCTAATGTTTACAATATTTAACTTACTGAATTATTGTCTGGGAATCTAGTATAAGTGTAATTTCTGTAGTGTAACATCATGGACAGTTTTGTGCAGATATGACAGCTGGCTCTCGGTTTGCTTGTTCACCAGTGAACTGCAGGTGCAGTTAAATTAGGGTTAACTCAGCCAATGACTGAGGGGAAATAAGACATAGGTGAGTTAACATTGAAGATAAGAAGATAATCCTTTATTGATCCCACACTGGGGAAAGTCAGTTATTACAGCAGCTACCAGGGATTACAAAGGATCGGTGGTGCAAAGGTGCAAAAGGATGAAATGTGCAAACTTACAATTTTTACAGTTTTTTTCCATTTCCATAGAAATTAAAAAAGAACAGAAAAGAACAGAAGTCAGTCATCAGAGACACAGATTTGACATCTACTAATGTAGCGATGTAGGAAAGAACAGACGCGTAACGAGCAGCAGATGTTTTACTACAAACAGCCCAGTAGTTTGAAATATGTACGGCGGATATGTGTGCATCTACCTTCAAAATAAAGTAAAGTCCAAAGACTGTTTTGGTCACTGGTTGCATTGACTGTCACTCGTCGCCTCGTTCCGTCATTCTGTCATGCATACTAATACTTACTGTCCACGTCATCCATCTTTAAACTGTTCTATTATTGTTTGTTTGCACGTTCACTACATGGTAATGCCACAAAAACACGTTGTTCTGAAATTGCAAGGACCTGCCAAACGAACCCTGCTCTTGATGTGTCCAGATGTGTCCAGATGGGTCCTGGTGAGTGACTGTGTCCTCTGGAAGCGGGACGTCTACATACTAAGTCATTACGCGTGCCTGCTGCTGAACCTTTATTTTGAAGGGTTCGGCCGGGGGCGTGCGGCGCAGGCCGGGCAGACAAGGGTTAAGGCTCTGGGCACGCGCGCCCCCCTTTCTCCACCAGCGGCGGCCTCCGGTCGGACGCTCGCGCCGCGGCCTGGTCCACTGGCCCCAACAGCAGCGCCGCGTGCGGACTGGTCCCGACCCGTCCGGGCTTCGTGGCTGCGGTGACTTTCAGGCGGGACACGCCAGGATGTGCAGGCAGAGAGGGAGCAGCAGAGGTCAGCGAGTCGGCCTGACGTGGACACAGAACCGCGCGTTGTTCGCGTGAAGCCCGTCCGGAGGCAGGATGAGGAAAGCGCGAGCCATCCGCACGGTGTTCGGCTTGAGCCTGGGATGCTTCGTTATGATCATCTTCTACTTCAACAGCAGCCTGAAGCCAGGTGAGACTCGACACAGATCCACACCACGTGTCTCTAATCGAAGAGTCCGGGTTCGGGCCAGTGGGTTCCCTCGGTCTCTCCCCGGTCTCCCTCCGCACACAATGCGCTCTTTCAGACACCGGACCGGCAGCTCGGCCCCAGAATGTCCCTGCGTCCCTAACATCAGCGGTTTTTAGGTCGTTCGGTTCTGTTCAGTTGGTTTGGACGCAGTCTGGGAGGTGACACGCTGTCACCAGCATGTGCTCAACAAGTAGGTGGCCCAGAAACACACAACAACCTCTGGGCCCGAGGTGGTTCCGATGAAACGTGAACCCAAAGGAAAGTCGGAACTAGACTAAGGCCAAAGCACTAGTTCACGTGAAAGGCCTTTAGAACTGGTGGCAACAGTTTGAACCACGTCAAAGCTCAGCGAAGCCAAATGAGTTGGATGCTGAGATGTCCTGACCCGAAATCCGATCCAAGAAATTTCTCTTTAGACACGAGGGTCGTGTTGGTTCTTCGCTGCACAGTATTAGCGACAGGGATCTTTGCCGATGATGCTATGGACGGACTCCAGCCCTTCAGGTGTTGATGCTTAATGTCTTCTCCTGCTCTGTGTCACATAAAGTACATCTACCCTGTAAACTGCCTTCACGTGCAACAGCAGCGTTAACCAGTCAAGCTGTTCATCTACGGTGCAACAAATTCACGAAGTGCCAGAAACGATTGTTTTAGTGGAGGCGAGTTAGAAAACCGTGATGTGCAGACGCAGGAGGACGCTGTGACTCGCAGCGTTAGGTGTTTTAGCATTGTCAGAACATTCAGCGCGTCCAGACGCAGGAGCACCAACGTAGATGTCACTTGATTTCCAGGCACAGCTGGTTCTAGCTTTTCAACACACGTAAATTCAGTTTTATTTCTACGGTTCTGCGCCAATTCAATGGTAATCTGTCACTTTACCGTGAGGTTTAAGACCTGACACAGGAGGAGCAGAACCTGGGGCTGTGATCTGGGCCTTAGGGCAGCTGTCACTGTCAGTGCACTGAAACGGTTTCCCCACCTCACACCTGCCTCGTCTGGGCTTGAATGGACAACACGAGAGCCCTAGGCTTTACTTTAAGGACGGCTGGAGAAACACGGTTGATGGTGATCCAAGCAGTTCTCATCCTGACAGCTTCATTCTCATGACTCGGAACTGCAGGAGCTGATTATGCGCATTTCAGCCACTTTTATTTAGAGCATCTGCTCTGAGAACCAATATCCTGTGAGGATTTGGATGTTTGCTCACTAAGTCAGCCATGTGGTAGCCACGCTCCCAGCCGCCTTCGGCCTGAAGCGTCGTGCTTAGCTGGAGCGTAGTACAGAGATCCGTGGGTTCCAGAGGGACACGCGTTTTTAATTGCAGTACATGTGGTGATGCTAAGGTTCTAGTTGGAGTTAATCCTGTACAACAAATAAAACGCTGAAGGTCCAGGCTAGCGCTGGGCTGCATTAGCGTTGAGAGCAGAAAGGCTGCACAACCTTGGTTCACGCGTGCTGTTGAGTCCCATATGAGCAAGACAGGACGCGGTGGACGTCGCCTGCACTTTGTACCCGGGTCCTCGCTCAATAAGCTCCGTCCCGACTGGCCTGGACGTTTGTGTTGTCCCGTGCAGCAGCTGTAGTTAGCAATAGCAGTCGGATTGTTCTGTGCTAATGAACAGTCAGCGGCTACCGCTACGCTGTTGACGCTCAAGTCATCTTGGGTTTGGGGGTTTGCTCCACCTTCCAGCTTCCCAGTCCAGACGGATGTTCTTCAGAATCAAGGCTGCTCAGTCAAACCCAACGGCTGCGTGTGTCATTTTCACGTACTGTGGACAAAACCTGCGGCTGGATACCGGTTCCACTGACGTGTCGCCCACTGGGCTCGTATCTGGACACATTCTTCTCCATAAACGGGCCCAGCACCACCCACACGCCTCTGATTTTGCACTAACACCCTTTAGACACACACTTGTGGCCAGAGAAGGATCAGGCCTTCCCTTGTACAGTGTGTCTCTGTGAAGCTGCCTTTTTTGCAGAGTGGGGGATGGGGCCCCATTTTTCCCAGTGGGACCCAAACACAGAGCTCTGTTTATGGCCTGGACAGGAGGGACACACATCAGCCTTTCTATATTCTGCATTTCCTCAAGCCCCGGTTCTGTAGGAGCTGGGAGGAATGCTGCCGAGCTGTGGGTCCAGGCAGGGTTAAACCAACAGATCTAGCCCTTCCGTTCAATAGGCCTTGGTGGGTTGGTGAATCTGCTCAGTGGAGGAATTTCAGCGAACAGCTGAGACAGTGTTTGGTTCCATAGCTCTTGAAAATGTGTGCGACTCATTTATTTTTTGGATGTAGGTGGTTTTGTTCACAGATGCAGGTCCACGTTTTGTGTGTGTGTGTCTCAGCTCCTGAATGGTTTGGTCTTGGTAACGCTCTGATTTATATCCGTTTTCACTGCAGTACAGTTGTATTTGTCACTTCCAGTTCACTGCCTGTTACTGCTGATACAGATATTATGAACCAAACCTATCTACAGTCTCTGATGCACGTCAGCCTGGTGTGGAACAGGCCTGTAATTATATATTACAAGGAGCTGTCCGTAAAACCTGCTCTTCTCTTAGGCCTGACTCCATCCTGTCTGAATGTCTTCATCTGACGCCCTTTTAATGCAGTTAATGCACGGCCAGGACTCCACCATCGGACCATCGCCCCTTTCTGCAATGTGTAAAAGTACTAAATGACAAATGTTGCTCAATTCTTCAAATGCAGAGAAATCATCTTTCAGCTGTGACTTGCATTGATGCTTCCCCTCTGTCTCAGGATTAGCTGGTGATTGTGATGCAGAACCAGTGAGCATCGTGCCAGCGGCTCCACGGTCGTTTCCTGCCATCAGTGAAAGTCACAGCTTTCAGGATATTCTGTCTAAATTTCTTTAGCTCCTGGATAACAGTGTGTGTGAGATGGTGGATGTTCAGTTCAATTCAGTTTAGTTTTATTTGTGTAGTGCCAGATCATAACAGCAGTTATGTCAAGGCACTTTACAGGAAGGCTTGACATCATACACACCTAAACACAACTAATCCCACATAGAGCAGCTTTTAATGGGAGCCAATCAATACATTGTACATTTTAGTAGCAACAGTGGAAAAACTCCCTCTGTGTGTATCACCACTCGTAGCTGAACACGCTAAAATGACCAGCTTACCTGCTTTCTTCTTCTTTTCAGGAAGACTAAACTACTGTATGTTGAGTAAGGAGGCACTTTGGGGCATTGGACATTGTAATTGTTAACTTTTTGCTGTTTGCTTTCCAGCGTCTACTGTTTTTGTGTGTGCTTACATGTACTATGGTTTCATATTTGTTATGGGACATCTTTTTCTAGCTTCTGTCATATATTTCTTCGTCCAGTCAGATGTCGTGACATTTGTTGTGTTTTCGCAGCCTCTGAGCCGGACGGGGAACGAAGCAGTGGGCATAAGTCGAGGAGGAGTCCCCTACAGACGCTTTATGACGGGGTCCAGGTCAGTCTGTTCTCAGCAGCAGCAGGCTGCAGTACCACTGACTCCACACAGCCTGATGTGTGCTCCTCTGTTAGGTCTGCGCCTCACGCTGAACAGGGCCTGTACACAGTGGTAGCTGATGTGCTACCATTACACCTCTACATCACTAGCTGGCGCTGGGGCCGATCTGCCGCCGTGTCGTACGAACACATGGATGCGTAATAGTATACAGCTGGATTGTCATTATGAGCAATGATGAAAAGAAGCGACTGGTAGAATAATGCTGTCACCGTCATGTCTGTTCAGTTGCCTGACTCTAAAAGAACTGGGAGCTTTCGTGGCCTTTGGCTGCTATTTCACCGTGTTCGTGACTTAATTCGCTGATTTAAAACCTGCCTACACGCATGACAGGTAGCTGAGATTTTTTAATCGTTCTTCTTTCTTGTCCTGTCTGTCAGTGTGGACTGAACTGTGTACTACAGTTGCAAGAAAACGGTCTGTGAACCCTCTGGGATCATGTGGATTATATGTCTGAGAACAGACTGACCTGGACCCGTCATCAAGCGTCTGTAGGGGACTCCTCCTCGATTTATGCCCACTGCTTCGTTCCCCGTCCGGCTCTGAAAACATTTTGCGTTTTCGTGTTTTGAGTGAACATAACATGTAAATATTCACAGTGCAGGGTGGAAAAAGTATTAGTTTCAGCAGACTGTGTTTTTCTATTGTTGTGACTTAGATGAAGATCAGCACATTTAGGACCAATTTATACAGAAACCCATGTGATCCCAGAGGATTCAGACTTTTTCTTGCAAGTGTAAATGCTGTAATGTGTGTGTGGACCAGAATCTGGACCCTTCGGTGGAATCTGGTTGTACCACACATTTGGTAATTGTGACTGTTCATTAAATGGTAGCTGCTCTGTGCTCAAAGCGCTTTGATGCGACTTCTCATTCACAATTTCACGCACCGATGGCAGAGCTGCTGTGGTGTTTAGTGTCTTATACAAGGATGCTTTGCCAGGAATCAAACCAGCGATCGTACAACTGTTGAGTGACGGTACCATTACCCTTCTGTCAGACTGCGGTGGGTGCAGTCTGCGCACTGAGCGTAGCGGACTGCTGTCTGTGGCCTCCTGCATATGCTGGTTGAGGCTTAAGGAAAGTCACATCTCTCTGTAACTGCCACGCCAGCGCTTCATGGATTTATGTTATGTAGCAGCTTTGATCTTGTTTCATCCCCCAGGAAAACGGGCCATGAGGATGATTTGGGGGGGTTTATATGTAGACTGCAAATAAGTAATAATAATAATAAGACGCTAATTTAGTTTTGTGGTTGGAGACACTAGTGAATGTAGGTCATCTGTATTGTGAGGTGTTCAGTGTGTAGTTGACCAGCAATGAGAAAACAATCGGATGAAAACAAGGTATGAACCAAACTTCTGCTCAGAATTTGAAGCCTGGGTCTGTTCTGTGCTATTCGTTAGGTAACTTGTACTCGTTCTTCCTCTTACAGTAACATGTGCTCTGTAGTTCACAACACGGATCCATGAGCCACCTCTGTCTGGTGCTCAGCAGCTGGAAGAGGCCTCTGCTCTCCTCAGTGACACACCAGCACTGATGCGTCCGCTTGAGCGGCTCAGCTCCTGTTCTGTTCATTTAGAACATCAACTTCAGTCTGTGATTCATTGTGATGTGTTACCATCACTTTAAATGACGTCTGATATTGTCTTGTATCAAGTAGCTTTTTCTCACAAAATGACTGTTGTGGCTTTTTAAAGTTTATTTCTGGAGCGAGAACACTGCATGGATTATGCTGTTTGAGGTGGTTCTCCCTCTTATGGCGTCTTAACAGCTGTTCCTAGTTAAACAGCACCATGAGGAGGAGGAGGAGGAGGAAGGTGGCCATGCCAGAAAAGGAATAGTCTCCAGCAGACATAACTAATGAATTGTTCCACTTCCTTGTGAGTGTGAGAGCAGAGTATACAAGTGGCTTTGTTTCTGCTCAGCCATGCTGCCTTTGTGCGATGTGCAGTAAGTGGGTTTGCTCCACAGCCTGTCAACACATTATTCTCATTTCAAACATGACGGTGGATAATCCCCCAGAAGCCACAGGTAAAAGCTGCAACTGTCTGCTCATAGCTCCAGACCTCGTCAGGGGACGTGTCATTGAAATGCTGCCGGTTGCGTGGAAACGTACATAGTGAATGTCCCAGAAACTCAAACTCACTGAGAATCACAAACATTCTCAGTGTTTGGCTCCAACAAAACCATTATTTATTAACATTATTTATTCTTATTGTGTAGCTTGGCTAGCTTAGCACGCGCCACATGGTTGCTGCTAATGGCCTCCACAGTAGAAAGGACAGAACAAGTCTGTGTCCAGCTGGCGAGCGATGAACTTCTCCACCTTCGCTGCAGCCGACTGGACGGAGGGTTTACGTCGCGTCAGGCTCTAGGACTGAAGCACATGACACAGGCTGGAACAGCTGAGAGAAACGACGTCGAAACGAAGCAAAATATTAGTTATTGGAACTTTTCTATAAGGTAGAGGCAGATGTTTGGCACATTTACTGAATCAGATTTAGAATATAGAGGCTGTATATGGGCTGTAGCTCCAGGATGTGTTGTATACACACGGTACAGCAAACAAACCTCTGCTGAGAGAAGGGTCAGTGTTGGTCTAGCGTTTGGCCAGATCGGTCCATCCTTTAGGTTCGAGAGCCAGCAAACACAGACGCACACATAGTGTCGGCAGGGACTCGGGCCACTGCGGTGGTGAGCCAAGTAAATAAGGCGTTTGTGCCATGAGAAGGCCAGGCTGAACTGAATGACCTGGGCTTTCATTAAGGCAACGGTTGAACCTGGATGTAGACCTTCACAGAAGAATTCTCTAAAAATATTACACTCACAGAATCCTATAAGCACAAGGCTTGTTCCGCTTTTACAGGAACATTATTCGGTGAGATTCAATCTACAAAGACATTTAGTCAAGTATTCAGATGGTTTTAGAGAATCCATGTATGGAAGAGGTTGAGTCCTGAACTTAATGTCGACCTTTGTGATTGGTAAGAAAAAGCTTTTTCATGATGTCTAACCGATTAAACTTCGAGCTGTGGAGTGTTTTCAGGCGATTTGACATCTGTTGCAAATAGACGCTTTTTGTCTGATTCTTTTCTTTCTCTGCGTAGGTTGAATCAGCAGTGCAAGAAATCCATCAGGGCAGACGGAAGCTGTTAGAAGAAGCCTGTCGTTCCTACACTCACAAGCGCAGAGTCCTCATTCCTGAGGACTTGAAGCATGTGATTGTAGACGACCAACACGGCTTGCTGTACTGCTACGTGCCCAAAGTAGCCTGCACAAACTGGAAGCGAGTGTTCATGGTTCTCACAGGTGCCGCTGGCTCCCTGCGTGACCCGCTGGCGATTCCAGCCAATGAGGCGCACATCCAGGGAAACCTCCGCACACTGTCGGAGTACTCCACCCCCCAGATTAACCAGCGCCTGCGCTCTTACCTAAAGTTCGTCTTTGTACGTGAGCCCTTCGAGAGGCTGGTGTCTGCGTACCGCAACAAATTCACACGTAGCTACAACACAGCTTTCCATGACCGATATGGCAAAAAGATAATTGAGCGGCACAGGCCGAACCCACAGCCGGAAGCTCTGGAGAGGGGGAATGATGTCTCCTTCGATGAGTTTGTGTATTACCTAGTGGACCCGGCCACCCAACGCGAAGAACCTTTTAATGAGCACTGGGAGCGGGTGCACTCGCTGTGCCACCCCTGCCTAATCCACTATGATGTGGTGGGGAAATACGAGACTCTGGAGCAGGACTCCCGCTACGTTCTGCAGCTGGCTGGGGTGGAGGACCAGGTCAGCTTCCCCACCTCGTCCAAAAGCACAAGGACTACAGGGGACATGGCAGCGCAGTTCTTCCAAAACATCAGCCCTTTTTACCAGAAGAAGCTGCACAGCCTCTATCGTATGGACTTTCTGCTTTTTAACTACTCTGTACCAGCCTATCTGAAGGTTACATGAGGCTGGATCGTCATTCAGCCCGAACGTTTGTCTGAGTCTTGGTAAGGACACAAACAACGATGGTGCTGTGTGAGAGCTTATTTTTACAGAAAGAGCTTCAAGCTGAGGAAATTCTGTGCATACACAGTGACGGGACCTTCCATTACTGGAATGATGAAGGCAAAAGATTTTTTACTGTAAACAGTGGTCCACTGTCTCTGAATGTGTGAAATGTGATTTTAACTCTTAGTATTTTATCATGATCATCGTCTGCTGTTTGAATTTGCACAACAAATGAAATCTCTACATCAGGAGCACAGGAGGAACGAGGACCTTCAAACAGTGAATGTTTCCCAGTTGACGTGCCTTTGATCACGGGCCTTATGTTGACCCCAGCAGACTGTGGCTTAGTTTCTTTGTAGAAAGAAGTTTTTCCATAACTATTACAGTGTTGTTATTTATTGTTATTTCTGATTTTGCAGTCAGATAAACCAAAATAGAAATAGTTTCTCTCACAATTTTTGAATAAATACATTTCAGCAACAATTGTCTTTATTGTCAATGGGCCAGAACGTGTGGATTACAGGGGCTAAAATTCCTCAAGAATATGACAACATCTGACAACACACACGCCAGAGTGTTTCTAGACGTGCACATCAAACGAGTCCAAACAGAAACGTGCACACTGAAACCACTGTGAACCAAAATAACCCAAACCAGTATGTGTACGGTCAAAACCAGGAACACACACACAGTACAACAGGTTATATCCAGCGCTACTGAGCTGCACAGGAAATAAAACCTCATCCAAGTCTAGCAACACGTCCAGCAACTGAAGGCGTCTCACGGCGTAAGGCACGAAATAAGCACAATAAAATCTAACGTTCCTTCTGACACAGCACCATCTGATTGATATTACTTTACAATTACATTATTATTGCCTCTAAACCAGCATTGGTGGACAAATGTGTTACTGTGGACGACACTGCTGTGGTTCTAAAGGTTCTGGTTTGTGAGTGGTACAGATACAGGAATGAGTAGAACTCCAGCAACAGTGTCCAACTACTGACGCAGTGAGCTGACGAATAGACCAAAGTGCAAAAGACGTGCACACATCATGCAGCTGTTACATCTGGTCCTCGGTCAAAGGCAAATAAGCAGGTTGTGTTGTGTGGAGAGGTTGTTATTACACAGAGGTGGTTTCATTTCAGCAGTTCTCTCTCGTGCTGAAGATGTCACTTCCTGTATTGCTGGTAGGAAATCACTGAAGTGGAAGAGTTGAAGCCTGTTTAGGAGCCAGTGGTCCCAGCTTGAGTGGAAACTACTACACTAATGTAACAGCACACTCACCTCCTGCATTTTTGTCTCCTTTTAACCGTGTCCTTCAGCTATTTGCAAACAGAAAACCGTACACTCAGCGTTTTCCAACTCCACCTTGAGTTGAACGGAGTAACAGAGTCAGTCTGAAGCTCCCAGCCAGGAAGCCAGTCCCCAGCAGGTCACCCAGGGCTGTGAGGTAGGGGATGGAGAAGTTGTCTGGATCCAGTCCCCTTTGCCAGAGCCAGGGCACCACCAGGTTGGCCACGTACAGCAGAACCACCACCTTGGTCGGATATGTTGATGTAGATGAGTATCTCAGATCGGAAGGAAACTAAAACTCAAAGACGACTTTCTGACCTGAAGCAAAGCAGCACACAGGTAGCAGATGATGAAGGTGGGTGTCAGGGCAGCATGTCCCCCCTGCAGGAGGTGGATGGTGCTCAGGAACAGGAGGTGACCTGGGACCACGAGACCGACCAGGACTCTGGCTGAGGTGGAGTTCAGATCTGGAGGAACAGAATCAAGCCAAGCTACACAGTCTCCAATTTCAGGTATCATCACATTTTTGTGTTTCCTGTTTGTATTCCTAAAGAAATGTCGTCACCTCTATTCACTTCACAATATTTAGATATTATTAAACAAATGAGACTAGGAATGAAGTGGATGTGATGGACTGATGTCGCGCCTCTTCATGACAGCTTAGTGCTTAGGGACTGTACAGTACATGTGCTAACAGCGGAAACATGCTGGACTTGCTCTAGACCAGACACTGCTTCTCATTTCACTTGTGTGATTTTTTGTTGTCTTTTTATGGCTTGTACTGTAAATAAATGATGTGAATGATATCATATTTCTGCCTCTGACCTGGGGAACAGAAGGTCGCGCGGGGCCCAGGGCAGCTTGGACTCCTTTTAAAATGATCCGCTCCAGGCACACTCCGGTAGTGGAGGTAGCTGGACATCCTGCTGGCTTGGACGGCCACCAGATTTCCCCCTGCCCCTGTACAGACATAGGGATGCACAGATGTTAGCTGCCATGGATTTCAGAGCAACTGTTGAACCAAGCTAAGAAGCACTGCTGCTGTCCCTAACTGACATTGGGGTTAGGGTTCAAGATGCCGACCTACTGTAAGATATAGGAGTAAATCAACGTTGGCATCCAGATAAAGCAGTGTCACATCCCAGAGGATGGTAGAAAAATCTAGATGTTGTGTAACGTTTAAAACACTTCTTCCTCTCAGGCTTGTTTGACAGGAAGCAGAACACAGTTGCTTGGCTTGCAGAGCCGTGAAGCGAATGGATCACTTGAACAAAACAGGAGGATTGTTTCTGGTCAACATGGCAGGAGGGGCTGAATGCAAATGTTCTTCCTGTACTGGGACGGCAGGACACGCAGGAGGCTTTGGTAGATGTGAGGCTGGCAGAGATGCTGTGGAAACGGGGCGGAGTGGGTGCATAGTTGGCATTCTGCTCAGGCCTGAGCTCTATGTAAAGAGCATTGTTATTGCTCGCTGCTTAGTATGGGAAACAAAGTGCAGTCAGTGAAGATCCTCTGACCGTCCTTTGACAAGGAGGGGGCAGCTCTTTAATTCCTCATGATTTATTAACACTTTGAAAATGGAGCTGCTTCACTGTCGGGATGTGGAGACACTAGCATTTATAAATAATGGGATTAGCTGCAGGGCGTATGAATGCTCCAACAATTTTAACATGACTTTTGTTGGCATGTTTTTTGTTGATAATAATGAACCTAATTATGAAGCATAAATGTCCTTGTGTTGAAATGTCATAACCACACATCCCAGCTCTAGAGGAAAACTATTCAATTCAGTTTTATTTCTATAGCACAACATCAGTGATCTGAAGGCTCTTTACAGTGAGGTTTAAGACCTGACACTACTAAACTAACTAATCCCACATAGAGCAGATTTTAACTGGAGCCAATTGATAAATTGTACAACAGTGGAGGAAAAGCTCCAACAGAACCAGGCTCATTGTGGACGAACATCTGCCTTGACCAGTTGAAGTGAAGGGATAGAGAAGAGAGAAAACAACAACAACAACAACAACAACAACAGACAACATTATAATTGGTGCTAAAACCACAGAGACTCATTATTGAATCAGGTTGTTCCTCTGGATGACATAACGTTAGCTTCAGGTTCTACTGTAGGAACCTTGGTGTCACCTTTGACCCAGTTCTCTCCTTTACATCCTACATTATAGAATCTCTAAACCTCCTACTTCCACCTGAGGAATGTTGCTAAAATGAGGAGCATCCTCTCACAGAGTGATGCTGAAACATGAATCCCTGCATTAGTTCCTCCAGGCTGGACGACTGTGTCTCCCTGCTCATAGTTTGAACCAATGACTCTTTAAAAGCCTCCAGTTAATTCAAATGCTGCAGCAGAGTCTGACTGGACTCAGGAAGAGACGTTACATTCACTGAGCTCCTCTGGTTTTCTATCTATTCCATCCACTAACATGCCTCCATGTCCACATGTGACTAACTTTGTCTCTGTTCTCTCCTAGTTGTGTTTCTCTCTTTCTGTCTCTCTCTATTCTCATCTCCAGGTATCGTCAGACTCAGAGCCGTGTGTCTCAGTGTTCAGCTGCTGGTCCAACCATCCTGCCTGAGTCTGTTGCTGCTTGTTTTGTTGTTGTTGTTGTTGTTGTTGTTGTTGTTGTTGTTGTTGTTGTTGTTGTTGTTGTTGTTGTTGTTGAGCCTGGGTTTGCTGGAGGTTTCTTCCTCTATAGAGTTTTTCCACTGTTGCTATTAAAATGTTCAATTTATCTTTTGGCTCCAGTTAAAAGCTGCTCTATGTGGGATTTGTTGGGTTTAGTTGTGTCAGGTCTTAAACCTCACTGTAAAGAGCCTTAAGATAACTGATGTTGTGAACGGAATTGAATTGAATTGAATTGAATCTATGGCATTGAATGCTGAACTAAGATCTAACAGAACAAGGACAGAAACTAGACCATTGTCTGAAGCTGTGAGAAGATCATTAGTGACTCTAATCAGAGCTGGTTCTGTCTGTGATGGATCTGAATCCTGACTGGAAATATTCATCCAGGTTATTTCTACGCAGGTGGTCTCATAGTTGTTTAGCTACAAGTTTTTCCAGAACTTTAGAAATAAAGGGCAGATTAGATGTTGGCCTATAGTTTCTAGTTCTCTAGGGTCAGTGTAGGTTTATTCAGTAAAGGTTTGACTGTGCTGATTAATGGAAGAACACTAGGCTCAACACAGCTATGACTCTTAGTCAGCCTGGCTACAGAGCTGAACAGAAACCTGGGGTGGTTTTTATTTTATAGTATTAAACTGTCTTTCCATGCTAGACAGGATTCACCTCATTTGTTGATGCCACTGTCTTTCTAGTTTTCGAGTCCTCTGCTTAAGGCTGAGTTGATCTGAGTTATACCATGGAGCCAACCTGCTTTGATTCACTGGCTTCTTCTTCAGAGGAGCAACAGATTCTAAAACTGACTGACTACCAACCAACTAAAACCAACAGAGTCCAGTAGAGTTAAACACAGTGTTGAGACAGTTACTGTCAACATCTACATGAATGTTAACTTTATCTGTGGAAGAACTAAGTCACATAAAAACTCTGAAAGTTCATGACATCATCAGCTCCTGTGTGTGTTAGTCTGACTATATTGACGCTTCTCCGTAGACGGAGCTTCAGGTCAGACTGGATGTCGCCGCTCTGGCCCCAGGAAAGCTCTGAACTATGACGCTGGAGGCTCCAGCTCCACGTTTCTGGCCATGGAGCAGGGATCAGGGCAGTGTCTCAGCAGGTGAGTCGCTGAGTGGGGCTTACAGATGCTATTAACACTAATGGAGGCATAAGGCACCGAGCAAGAACGAGAAGGAGACAGAGAAGCCATAGCAGAAAGTTAAGCTCAGCTGAGAAGACATTAGCAGGGGCTTAAGTGCTACAAGCCTGAGGACAAACATTGAAGAGATAAGTCGTTGATAAAAACGCAGCTGCACAAACCTCGGAAACAGGAAGTGACGCAACACGCTGAGCATCAGTCAGCCAATGAGGAGGAGGTCATGTCAGCGTTCATGTGGGAAAAATGCTGCTTATCAGTCAAAGGGATAATCAGCACAGTTTTAGGCTGAAGTAATTATTATTCTAATTTCATCGCACGCAGCAGTTGCTGCTGCCTGATGGATCCCCATCAAGTCTCACACCATGATTAAACATAACTAAAGCCAGCCGACACCTCGCGTCTGCTTCGTTCTGCCACGCGGCTGAGACACTGCCGTCTAGTCCTGGAAGTGATTGTGTTTGTGTGAGTTCAGAATGAGTCTTTGTATCTCCATGAGTTTGTAGACGTCATCTGTAATCTGTACATTCCATATAGTGAAGAGTCTGATTTTGAATTCATTCTCTACTCACCATTGATGACTGGAGTGAACGCTGCCATACCCTCAAAGTATGGATCGCTGACTGTCTTATCCAGAATCAGACCCCCAACGCTGTGAGAAGGACAGAATACGAGGCATGAGTCAGAGCCGGGCGCTGGAGCTACTCGCATCTGTGGACCCTGGGTCGACTCACCTGCTGATGGCCATGGCTAACACGACTGGTTGCCAGCCTGACTTCAGGACCTCTCTGATTGGTGGAGAGCGATGGGCAATAACAACCCACGCTGGTATAAGGAGGACGACACAGCCACACACCACAGGCGGCAGATACCACATGTCTGACAAGCAACACAGGAGACGATGTCATCAAGAAAGCTGTGTTTGAATAGAGCTTTTCTGTGAATGGGAGCTTTTGGGATGAGCTCAGGGAGGCCTGGAAGGGGTCTCAAGGTGGACTTGCTGCCCTCTTCTGGCTGAAATTCTCCTTAAACACTACAGCCCAGCTGATGGGACTGGTAAACTATGTGTGGGGTAAACTGTGGGGTCTGTTTGGATCAATGTCAAAGAGGCAGAACAGAGTCCTTCTTGTTGTTTTGTGTGACCTCTGACCTCTGTAACAGAAGAAGAAGCTGCTCACACCAGCAAGCAGAGACAGAGTGATGAGGTCTCCAAGGCTGGCGGCGATGGGGGTGGCCACGTTATCTGGGTTGATGCCTACGTTCCTGGAGCCAATAATCACTGCAACCACCACCAAACCTGAAGAAGCACAGAGATGAAGCCTTGACATCCAGCCCAGCTTTACTTCAACACCAGTCATTTCTCTGCTGCAGTCTGTGTCTTTGTCTGACCTAGAGACAATGCGGCGATGGAGGCAGTGGTGACGCTGCTGGCACACAGGACAGCAGCCTGGATGACATCCACCCTCCCTTTGGTCAGACCCCCCAGCACCACCGCTGCAACCGCTGCCAGGAAGCCCACAGCTGTAGCTTGGACCTGGGCAGGGAGGGAAGCGCTCAGGGCAGGTTGTTTGCTGTATGTGTAGCCAAAGACTTTAGTATCTAAACCTTGGCACTTCAAGACAAGAATGCTACTAAACACTACAGATCAGCCCATGTGCACGACTGGATGTGTGTCAGGAGAAGCTCAGCGAGTGTCTGTAGCTTCTTGAGCTGAACTGAATGTTACCTGAATGAGAGCCAGGTTACAGGACACCATCCTCCACTGCTGCTGAGCTTCATCCAGCTGCCCGGTGTTCGCCTGGAAGTGCAGACAGGCTTAACAGTGGAATCACATCCTCGATGGTGTGAATGCCTTCACCAGTCGTCAGTGAGGAAATGCAGCGATATCTTGTGCCACATCGCTTGTGAACAGTTCATCTCAGCGACCACTGTAACTCACTGAGCTATGAAATAGCTGTGAATGACTCTATTAGTTAGTAATTAACTGAAACATGAACGAGTTGCAGACTTAAGCTCACAGGAAGTAAGAGAACCTGCAGATAATCAGCAAATTGCTGTCAGGTGTGTGAGGATGTCTCATCCAGCAGCTTTGATGCATGTGCTTGAGGCCGTATCTACTCACTGCTGTTGACAGTCTAGATGCCAGCGTCATCTCCAGATTTCCCTTCAGTCCCACCAAGGCTGGCACCAGGATGAACACCTGCGACAGCTCCTTGAACACCTCCCAGTGCTGGAAAACACAGTGCAACCACCAGTAAACACCCAGAGACTCTTTATTCAAACGTCAACTCAGCTGTTGAGCTGCGGCTTGTCAAGACATTTGTGATTAATGTTGTCAGGAAATCACTGTTTGTGTTGGTGTGGTGCCTCATCGCAAATATAGTCAACCATGATAAAATGGCTGCACATACTAATTAATAGAGGAAAAAATTACATTTTTCTTTTTATTGAGGTGAGGTTTTATTTTTCATGCCAACATCAGTGCATTCATTCTTTTAATAAACACAAGGATCACAGCATGTAACTACAGACAGTGTCCACAGGAAGAAAAGCCACAGAACAACGCAGCTCATGTCCACAGACCGATGCACTCGACAGGACAGGCTCAGCTTCTTTTCATACTTGCACTGTATCCGTATCCATGATGGACAGCAGGTACGGCAGCAGAACCTGGGCAGCGAGGATCCACAAGCTGTCTGGCAGAAAGCCGTGCGTCCAGCAGCTCCAGAACCAGATGGGTCGTCCAATCCCGGTTAACCTGTTCCTGCCTGGAAAGTCTTTACTGTATTCCACAATCTGCGTGTGAGTCTAAGTGAAAACGTTCGGATCCCTTTTGACCGGAGGAACACAAAGCAAGCAGCAAACTACATTAAATGTTCCTAAGCATCCTCATCTCAGATTGTTGTGTCCTTCAGCTGTCACACCAGCCCTGACAGGGCAACAACACAAAGCACTGCTACAAGCCGTGGCCACACACACATTACATCCTCATGCCTCAGTCTTCAGGAGCCGGGCGGCTGAGGCAGTGCGCTGAAAGCTCGGTCTGTCTCGGGGCCAGAAGAAGGTCCAGGTCCTGTGGGAGAAGGACACCCAGAACGCCAGCAGCTTCTTCTCAGCCCTCCTGTGCTGCTGCTCCTTCTGCCTGCATATTTCTCTCTCGTCTTCCTCAGCGCCGTACTGCTGCCCTGTGTGAGCTTGAACGCTCTGGAGACATTTCCTCATGTTTTCGACGTCGGGATGTCCGTCAAGGCTGGAAAGAGGAACCGGAGGCTCGTCTGAAGACGCACGGAGAAGGGACCATTCCTGTGAAGGCTTCCCTCTGCTTCCACACGGACAGATAAGTCGTGATGGTGCTCTGTGGTGGAGGGAGGGAAGAGTGTGTGTGTGTGTGTGTGTGTGTGTGTGTGTGTGTGTGTGTGTGTGTGTGTGTGTGTGTGTGTGTGTGTGTGTGTGTGTGTGTGTGTGTGTGTGTGTGTGTGTGTGTGTGTGTGTGTGCTGCAGACGAACAGGACGGTGGCAGACTGTCAGGAAGTCTCTCTTTTCAGCTGGATTCAGTGTCCTCTGCCTCTGAGCTCCTCCTTGGTCTTGGATGTCCTCATTGCAGCTCAGTGACGCTATGAGCAGCAGCAGGTGCTGTACCTGTCACCAGCACGTGGTGCTGCTGGTGCCTGTGAAGGACACTTCGGTGGAACAGACTCTGTTTGCGTTCACTGCGTCACTATGTGCAAATCCCCTCTGCTCAGGGTGAGGAACAAACTGTGAGCCTGTCCTCACACAAACACAAGGACAGTGACTCAGCTGGACAGTGTCCTTGAAACATGACTTCTGCAGCTCCCCCTCCTGTAGTCCAGCTGTGAAGCAACAGCTGTTTCCGTATTTTGAGGAAAGCGTGATTCTGGTCAGAGCTTGTAACTAGTCAGAGCTGACCAGCTAATGCTGATCGTATTGTTATACTGCTTCTGTTGAAGACTGTTACGTCAGCCTTTCAGTGCTTACCTCACGACCTGTCCAGCGTGTTTTTACCAGATTAAAGCCAAACAATATATAAATAAATCTAACATTATACATATAAAGGGGTCAAACATAATATTTGTAATATTATTACCTCCAGTTTACTAACATTGTGTGTGTGCACACTATATGAGTGGCTCAGCCTCCCTCCGTCTTCTTTACGGTGTATTCAAATAAATCCTCTCCTTCTGTAACATGATGAAGACCTCAAACCTGAAAATCTCCTGTAGGCGGTTTTCCCAACAGAAGCCGTTAACAGCTGTATAGACAAACAGTCATGGAAAAAATTATTCTCACCCCAGCTGATTTCGTTTGCCCACTAACAAACAAATGATCAGTCCATAATGTCAATGCTGGGTTTATTTCAACAGTGAGAGACACGACAATAACAGAAAAATGCATTTCAAAATAAGTTATAAATTAATTAGCATTTTCATAAGTGAAATAAGTATTTGAGCCCCTGTCAGTCAGCAACATCTCTGGCTCCCAGGTGTATCTTCTACAGGTCACTAGCTGACGTTGGATCCCTCTCAGCTTGTTACCTGTATAAAAGACACCTGTCAGCAGAATCAATCAATCCAGATTCCAAACTCTTCACCATGGCCAAGACCAAAGACCTTTCCAAGGATGTCAGGGACACAAGGCTGGAAAGGGCTACACGACCATGGCCAAGCAGCTGAGTGAGAAGATGACAACAGCTGGTGCGATTATTCGCAAATGGACAAAACTAATTAACGTCCAATCTCCCTCGGTCTATATCCATCCAACCTCGTGGAGTTTCAATGATGATGAGAACGGTGAGGAATCAGCCCAGAACCACTTGGGAGGAACTAGTCAATGATCTCAAGGCAGCTGGAACCATAGTCACCAAAAAACAGTTGGTGACACACTACACCGTGAAGGACTGAAATCCTGCTGTGCCGATGGTCCCACTGCTCAAGAAAAACATCTACAGGCTGAACATCTGACTGATTCAGAGGAAGACTGGGTGAAAGTGTTGTGGTCAGATGAGACCAAAATCGAGCTCTTTGCATCAACTCAACTCGTCGTGTTTGGAGGAGGAGGAAATGCTGCCTGTGACTCCAAAAACACCGTCTCCACCGTCAACTATGGAGGAAACATTAAACTTTGAGGTGTTTTTCTGCCAAGGGGACAGGACCATAGCACCACATCAAAGGGAGGATGGTTGGGGCCATGTGCCGTCAAGTGTTGGGTGAGAACCTCCTTCCCTCAGTCAGGGCAATGAAATGGGTCGTGGTTGGGTCCAGCATGACAATGATCCAACACACAGCCAAGGCAACAAAGCATTGGCTCAAGAAGAAGCATAGTAAGGTCATGAAGTGGCCTAGTCAGTCTCCAGACCTTCATCCCATAGAAAATCTGTGGAAGGAGCTGAAGGTTAAAGTGGCCAAACATCAGCCACAAAACATTAATGACTTGGAGAAGATCTGCAAAGAGCAGTGGGACAAAATCCCCCGAGATGTGAGCAAACCTTGTGGCCAACTACAAGAAACGGCTGAACTCTGTGATCGCCAACAAAGGTTTGGCCACCAAGTACTAAAGCACGTTTTACAAAGGGATCAAATACTTATTTCATTCATGACAATGCTAATTAATTTAGAACTTATTTTGAAATGCATTTTTCTGGATGTTGTTGTTATTGTTGTTCAAATAAACCCAGCATTGACATTGTAGGTTGATAATTCTTTTAGTGGGCAAACCTACAAAATCAGGTTCAAAACATTTTTTTCCCTGACTGTAGAATCTGAACTTGTTTGCTGTGTTGCATTAAACTGACTCTTTGGCTCTAGTGTTGTACTCATGACATGCGATACACATTAGTTTGTATTTACCCTGGGCTCTATTTTTATTCAGTGTGTGATGTGTGGCCTTCTGCTCTGACCCAGCTGGTCACTGTGCTCTCAAACCTACAAAGCTCACAGTTCAGAGTCAGAGCGACCAGTCTTACTTCCAGGAATAATGACCTGATGGTGTTTCTGGAATTACAAGCTCCTTGCAATTTTCCTTGTTAGACCTTTATTTGAGATAACAATTGAATTGAACTGAATTGAATGAATCATCTATACAAAGCCTGGCCTACATACTGTATATACTGTATCATATCATATTAAGTCACCAGCCAGTGTGACACTGACCTGTACCTGGTCCAGCAGCATTCCAGCCATCACCATTCCCAGCCCAGCCAGCAGGTATGAAGGCAGCACTTGCAGGCAGATCATCCAGGATGACTCTGTGGAGGAACGGTGCAGCTTCTCCTCCTCCATCCTGCCTGGACAGTCAGATGTATGTCTGGTCTGCAGAGCTGCCTTTCTGTGCTGTCAAAGCAAAGTGCTGCCAATCAGAAGAGCCCAGTACTGTTTGCCTTTCAGTCTGTGGGCTCAGCGCTGGCCCTGAGCAGCTCAGTGTCTATTTAGTTTTTTTTAAGGACACAGGTTGAAGACTGGAATATTATCCCCACCGTGTTCTGCATGTTGAATGAATCGTTTTCAAGATCGCATGATTTCATGTCCTTGTATGTCAACATTTGTTAATGCCCTGCTTTTGTTCTAAATGTGATGAGCTCTTGGTTGCCCACAAATCGTGGTTTGATTCCTGGCTTCCCAGTCATGTGCCGAGGTGTCCTTTAGCAGGACACTGAACCCCAAGCTGCCCCCGGTGTGTGAATGTGTGTGTGTGCGCAAATGGGCGAATGAGACGCAGTTTCAAAGTGCTTTGAGTAGCATTAAGTAGAAAAGCACATACAAGTGCAGACCATTGGCCATTTAGTATTGTCCAGCTTAAGCCTTTGACCTTTTGAAGCAGAAGTCGTGTCTCCATCACGTGACCAATGCTAAAGAGGCTTTGTTACATCACTTCACACAAAAAACTGGTTTAATAATAATAAGAGAGGTACAGTAAGTCAGTGAGACACCCGAGGACTAAACAAAAAAAAGGTGTGGTGAGTAAATGGTTTAGTGTAAGCGGTTCTTGACTTTTGATGACAGATGTGGTCAGTGGTGAGTGGACGGCTATTTACGACTGAGACGGCTCCATGAAGAAATGTTCTCAAGGAAACATCATCCAACCTTCCAGCACTCTGAGATAAGGCCCAGCTCAGGACGCTCCTAACTGCCACCATCCACAGATAGCTATAAAGGATAAACTGGCTAAGACCAGGCCATATGTCTTGTACTCTTTACGACCTCCCTTAACAAAAAAAGGGCCCAAAACAATCCATCCCACAATAAGAAAATGGTGGAGAGGAGTTGACAGGTAAATCTGCCATTTTTTGCATCTCTGTTGACCTGTGAGCTCTTCTGAATAGATAGATAGATAGATAGATAGATCTTTATTTATCCCGCAGTGGGGAAATTCTGGTGTCCCAGCAGCAGTAGAGGGACAGTTGGAAAAAATTACAATAATTACAATAGATACAAAGAAAGTTTAAAAAATTATGTACAAAAAAAAAATTTACATATCTCAACATAAAGTGCAAGTGAAAGAAGAAGAAAAGTATCCTACATGGACACCGCACGGCACACATCACACTAAAGAAACATGCTTCCAGTCATGTTGATGTGTTGTGGAGTCTTATTGTCGTGGGTATGAAGGACCTCCGGTAGCGCTCAGTCCTGCACTTCAGGTGCAGCAGTCTCGCGCTGTGCGAGCTGCGTTGGTCCTCCACGGTTTGGTGCAGGGGGTGGGAGGGGTTGGCCAAGATGGACGACAGTTTCGCCTGCGTCCTTCTGTTGGCCACCACCTCGATGGACTCTAGTGGGCAGCCCAGGACAGAGCCAGCTTCCTTCACCAGTTTGTTCAGTCTCTTCCTGTCTCTGTCCGCGCTGCCGCCCGCCCAGCACACAACGCCGTAGAGGACTGCCGATGCCACTACCGTGTCATAAACAGTCCGTAGGAGAGCCCTGCACACCCCAAAGGACCTCAGTCGCCTCAGCAGGTGGAGGCGACTCTGGCCCCTCCTGTACAGGGCATCAGAGTTGTCAGTCCAGTCCAGGTTTTTGTTGAGGTGGACACCCAGATATTTGTAAGTGTCCACCATCTCGATCCCAGAACCCCTTATGCAAACCGGCAGCGGTGGGGCAGGTTTCCGCCGGAAGTCAATCACCAGCTCCTTTGTTTTTCTGGTGTTCAGAACCAGGTGGTTATCTTCACACCAGTCTACAAAGTCGGTGATGACCCCCCTATACTCCAGCTCGTGCCCCCCAGATACACATCCAACAATCGCAGTGTCGTCCCAGAACTTCTGCAGGTGGCATTTGCTGGAGTTGTACCTGAAGTCCGCTGTGTACAGGGTGAACAGGAAGGGCGAGAGCACCGTCCCCTGGGGGGCCCCCGTGCTGCAGACGACCACGTCAGACACACAGTTGCGCAGCCTCACAAACTGTGGTCTGTCTGTGAGGTAGTTGATGGACCAAGCCGCCAGGTGTTGGTCCACGCCTGCAACCTCCAGCTTCCCCCTCAACAGTGCTGGCTGAATGGTGTTGAAAGCACTGGAGAAGTCAAAGAACATGACCCTCACAGTGCTCCCGGGGGACTCCAGGTGAGATAGTGCCCGATGCTGCAGGTAGATGACGGCATCATCCACCCCGATGCCCGCCTGGTAGGCAAACTGCAGCGGGTCCAGCGCCGAGCTCACCTGGGTGCGGAGGTTGCTGAGGACAATCCTCTCCATGGTCTTCATCAGGTGAGAGATCAAGGCCACGGGTCTGTAGTGGTTCGGCTCCCTGGGATGTGGTATCTTTGGAACCGGAACCACACACGACGTCTTCCACAGAGCCGGGACCCTCTCCAGGCTCAGACTCAGGTTGAACATGTACAGGACCACCTCACTGAGCTGGTCAGCACACTCCCTGAGGAGCCTGGAGCTGATGTTGTCTGGGCCTGTGGCCTTCCTGGCCTTGTTCTTCCTTAGCTCTCTCCTGACTTGGTCCAGAGAGAGGCAGAGGGGGGTGGGTGGTGACTGGTCCGAAGCTGTGGCCTGAGCGGGGTCCTCAGTGGGAGGGGGGGCAGAGTAGTCACCAGACAAAGATGGCGCCGCGTGAGTGGCAGCGCGTCTCAGCAGCTCTCTCTCTTTCCTCACTATTTCTCTTGTTTTTGGACACTTTTTTCTATTTTGTTTTATTTTTCATTGGCTACCTCAATCCCCTAAGGAGTTGTGCATCTAAGGGTACAAACTTTTTAGTTTTTGCACTAGCCTTTGCATTGTGGTGCCAACTGTTTCAGACGGCCGCGGGAAACATTCACGGAGGCTCCATTGTTTACACCCGGGATCAGCTGTTAGCTCTTAGCCGCGTTGAGCTTCTCCACACGAGGAAGCCGGATTTGTCTGCGTTTCCAAAGCTGCGGAGGAAAAGACGTGGCTGCAGAGCTGGAGTAAAGCGCCGGGAGAGGAAGCGGAGGTACAAACCTCGGTTATCATGTTTGATTGATGTAGTTTGTTACAACCTTGCTGCCACCAACAATCCCGTAACCTTTTGCTCTCCATTTGTTGAGGGTCTGCCCTCTGCCTTGGTGCTGAGTTCTCTCATGGCAGTAGTCTGAGATGAGGCGTGTCAGTACACCATCTGTCGGTAGGATGGTTGGATGCTTTATGTCTGCCTTCCTCAATCGCCCTCCTACCCTGAGGACTCCATCCTGCAATACAGGATCAAGCTGGTACAGTTTATAACTCTGTGCAAGTTTGCTTTGCTTTGTTTCCAGTATTTGCATTTCCTCTTTGAAGAGGTCTCTCTGTGCCAGTGTGATCAGAACCAGGCTAGCTTTTCTTGTGTCTTCAATGGGCTCCGCTGGTTTTATTCCCTTTGCTAGTTTCTGGATCAAAGCAACAACATTTAATGCTGTATAATATCTTGAGAACCGTTCAAACCTCTCTAAGGGACTGTCCTCTTGTTCAACTTTTGATTGTAGTGTTTGTATCATCTTGACTTCAGGATCATCTACCAGGAGCTCTGGAGTACAGTTTCTCATTCACACGGGGACCTGGGGCCAGTAAACCAGTTCACTAGCTCTCCCACCCCGAGACCTCTAGAAGAGTGATCCATCGGGTTTCGATCAGTGTCACCATGGTACCACTGTGCGGGATTAGTGGTTTCTCAGGTTCTTTGAACATGATTCGCCACTGGTGAAACCTTCTGGCTTCATTGTTAATGTAGCCTAAGACCACCTGGGAGTCTGTCCAGAACTATTCTTGGTCAATTCTGAGCTCCAAGCTCTTTCTTTAACATTCCATTTGTGAGATTGGGTCCAGTTAACAGGTGATCATTCAGAGCCGTGCCTTTGTATTTGGCAGAACAATTGAAGACCACCCTGATTTTCCCTGTAGAGAAGTATTGGGCTGGGATGGTTGCATTTGCAACGTATTTCAGATGTTTGTGGAAGAGACACGCCACAGGTGTGCGACGCAGCTCGTAGGCTGTACTCGTGTCTACAGAAGTGCCACTGCCGTATTTTGTTTGGTTTTAAATTAATATTTTTGTTATAAGGAACTTTCACTGTTTAGATGGACTGAGCCTTATACTGTTGATTATCATCAATATTGGTTTAGTTAGTGAAATTTGTTGCTGATTGCTGTTTGTGACTAATTGTGACTTGATTTCAGCTGGTGCTCGAATCCTTCAGTTGTCACTAATTTAGACTTTGTGATTGATAACTAAACCTTTTTCCAAATAGTTTTTTGGTCCCTGGAAATAGAGTCATGCTCTACAATTAATTTAAATTATTCAGCTAATAACCAAACGTGTGAATCCTAAATTCTAAAAATCATTATTTATTATTTAGTTATTCTCATTTGTGCTCATTTGTTCCCAACCGCATGCTGGATTTGCTGTGCTCCTCTTAAATCTCAGAGCTACATTGATGGCTGGGTTTTGTGTTCAGTACTTCAAACTGCCAGTAACTATATATATATATATATATATATATATATATATATAAAATACCTAACTGTTACTGGTTTCACCCCTCGTAACCTTTTAAGCAGCAGCTGTTTTCTGTCAGTGACTATGAAGAAGCAAGAAAGGCATCTTCAGAGAACAAGAGACGCCGCCACCCGCTATAAATATTCACTCTGCCCCCGTTAAGGTCTCAGGTTATTCAGCCTGTCAGGAGCTGCGCTAAAAGAGTGACACCTACTCGTACACGTGTAGGTTCTCTCCAGATCTGCTTCTGTACTGTCTTTGTGGGCAGATCATTTCTGCGTTGCAGCATTTTTCTGGAGCTCGTATGTCAAGTGGTTGGTTTTGGGTTTGAATGTCAATGCAGGAGCCCAGCTCAACAACAGGACACCGGACGTCTCCGCTGCAAAGGTTTGCTTCCTTCACAGCATGTTTAACAAGATGTTCGTCAGTAGTGTCCACAACCACCGAATAGTCAGAGAAGACTTAGTAACGTTTTGCATATTTTGGTTGATACCTTAAGGTCTTTTGTTTTGTGTGACCATGGCTGGAGCGTGGGACAAATGGCAGCAGAGTGGTTCTGGTGACAACAGTAGGATCCAGATTAACTTTGTCAGCAGCTGCAGCAGCAGCGCGTCCACTGCTAAGAGAACCACCATCAGTCTTCGAGACCTTTATGATCCCAAGCCTCAACCTCCTAAAGCCCCAGTACGGATCCGCCCTCCTAGCCCAAGACCTGCCCCAGGAGGAAAGGAACCGGGTTTGAAGCGCAGCTTGTCCAGCGATCCTCCGACTCAGACCATCACGAGGAGACGAGCTCAGTCTCTTCCTTCACATGCAGAGAGCAGGAGAGAGCTCAGGAGACTGCAGGTTCGCTTTATAGACTCACTGGGCCTGGAGTTGGAGGAGGTCAAAGTCTTCAGAGTCCAAGAGCAGCCTCTGATACCCCAGCATGTTCTGTTCAGATTGCTGATGAGTTCTGAACTGGCTTTTGGAAAGTCTGCAGAGCTGTCTCTCCCCTACTTCAAACCGTGTTTCCCTGAAAACGTAGGCGCTCAACCGGACTTCTTAACGCGCCTCTGCGCTCAGAATGTGTGTCTAGAGCAGGTCCTGTGTTCCGAGCAGGGAATAACAGGCACTGTCCAAGTATGCAACTTAGCTTATGAGAAAGAGGTCACGGTTCACTACTCTTTCACCAGCTGGAGAACACACACACATACCAGAGCATCCTGGCTGTCGAGTAGCTGCCACGGTGATACAGACAACTTTGGATTTTGCCTCCCAGTCCCACCCTTCATTTTACAGCCAGGAGCTGTTTTGGAATTTGCCATCTGCTACCGCGTTAAGGGATCTGATCACTGGGACAACAACAATGGCAACAATTACAAACTGTCATGCCACAGCTACAAAGTGACGGTGCCCAGAGAGTGTGAGGACAGCATGCTGCATTTCACCTGAGTCACATACAGCACTGTGCCGTATTAAGAACAGTACTCACCTCACCAGCAGGATGGTCTTACATCAACCTAATGTGAAATGAGTTTTAATACTTTTAACGTACCCACAGCAGTGCTGATTAAGTTAGAAATAATGATTTGGAACAGACATAATATTAGAAACAACAGTGACCTAAACAAGACTTTGCTCAAAGGATCCTCACTTGGCAGCAGCTGACAGTCCTGCAGACCAAGCGTTAGCGGAGGAGGCCCATGACAGAAGAACAGCCGACTGGGCCATCAAATAAAGCTCACAGCAGTCACAGCTGGCCTGACTTGTGTCAAACGAAGCGAAACCAAACTGGAGGATCAATCTGTGGTCTCTACCAACTTCCCACAGACTGACGGAGCTGCCTGGATAGGTGGTGAAACGTTTCTACCAAATAGAAGGAGTCCAGTTGCCACGACAACTTCACCTGAAAATAATGCAGCTACTGAAATCAGCACCCCTTTAAAATACTGACATTGGGTTAAGCTTCTTTTCTTCCTTTCTGGTTTCCGTCAGTAGAGTTAGGCTCGTTCTTCTGGAAGCTCAGATCCCCAGCACCGCTGACCTTTCACTGATATGAGACCCCAGATTCCAGATGCCTCCGGCAGGCTGCAGTGTTTGGCCCGGGGCAGTCTTCCGACAGCTGTATGCCCTGTTGTAAACACCACTAGTCTGTGATCCAAACGTTACCAAGATAAAAACACCACCATGGAAACCTGCCATGTACGCAGATGTTTACAGAGGTGTTACCTCCAGACAGCAGCGAAACCATGCGTGTACATGAGTGACCCGACTGAAAGCTGTAGTGACAGTTCTGAGGCAGTAGATGGCGTCACCTGTCAAATCTAAAATGGTAATAAATACACAAATCTAGTAGTAATAAATATATTTTGATAAAAGTGTAACCATCTAAATGCGTATTAGTAGTAAGTTACTGGTAACTACAGCTGTGCAAGACATCAATAAGTAATAAATAGTCTTTCTCTCTGGAGTCCACAGTATAGAAGACTGTGGCTCAGCATCTGGCAGCTTCTTTACTGAAAGATCCCAAACACTTTCTGCTGGAGCCGTTTTACAGACCCTGGACCTGTGACATGTCGTCTCTGTGGATTCTCTGTAATCACTGGATATTCTGCTGCAGTTCTAACCGTACGTAGACAAATCAGCCAGGCGGGTTTCTTTGCATCAGCTAAGCCTCTGTAACCTTCCTCCTGGCTGGGTTTCGTGTTGTGTTCACTGTCATGCTTGTTGGACGGGACTCATTCATGCAGCTTGGTTGTGCTGTGCCTGCTGCACCTTCACCACTTATATAAGGACTGTAATGATGCTCGGTGCTGAGAGTTTAGATTAGTTTGTCCCAATGACTCTTTAAAAAGCCTCCAGTTAATTCAAATGCTGCAGCCAGAGTCTGACTGGACTCAGGAAGAGACGTCACATTTCTCCTACATTAGCTTCTCTGTCCTGTCAAATCTAGGATAGGATTCAAAATGTTTGTTTGGTTTCTCTAAGGTCGCTTTGTAAAGTATCTGCAACTTTCGTTTGGCGCTAAATAAATAAAAATGAATTGAACTGAATATTGCTTACATGGTTTCAGAATGGTGAACTACATTACTGGTGTTTCTGGAATATCTGGGATAAAACAAGCACATAATCCAAAGCCTAAAACACACGTTCTGCAGACTGGAGCCAAGTATGTGACCAGCGTCACTCAAACTTGGCTCCAGCCTGCAGAACAAGTTTACTCTGGGGACAGCCGGAGGTCAGGACATCCCCTCCACAGGCTTTCTGGACAGGACTGGGCCTCTGTGAGCCCCAGTAGCTGCTGGTTGCGTCCATCCACACGGTGAGCGCGTTGACCCGGACCGACCGTCTGTTCCTCCAGCAGAGCCAGGAGGGAAGATGTCAGACAGGAAGCTAAACAATGCGCTGCCAGCCTGAACGTGTCCGAGACAGATTAGTGTGTGTGGGGGCGTTTTCATTGTAATGTCAGGGAAGAGGCTTGGTCTTGTGAAAGAGGCTTTTCAGTGACCCCACGTGCACCACATGCTGTACCTACCCCTGACTGTCTGAGAACAACGCGCTCAGGGAGGAATCTGAGGAAGCCAAACACAACGGCTGGCTTCTCTCACTCTTGTTCCTCTGCCAGCGTCATACAGCAGAACATTTATCAGCTCGTGTTGTTGAGGGGATTGAGCCAAACTAGCCTGTTTAGCTGTTAATGCCCTACTAATGATGCTGTGTAGAGGAAACAGGTCACTGCCTCAACCTTTGATGAAGGTTAATCACCTGCTTACTACAGCTCATAACCCATTTATGTCAGTTAATTATCATCAACTCTGACAACAGACAAATCGAGCTCCACACAAAGACAAAACATGGTGTGTTACAAATTGAAAACCTGTATTGTGCAGACAATAAATAGTGCTTACAAAGGGATTGTTTTGTCTTGTACACAGCAAGAAGAACATCTACAGTGTCCATATGAAACTGAAGCAGTGAGGGATGTGACTACAGACACGGTTCTGGAGTGGGACTGGTCCACGGCTCGGTCACATGCACCTTCCTCCCGCTGTGGGCGACTTTAAAAAAATGTTTACAAAAAGGAGTCTCTGCTTGTTTATGGCGAATCCGTGACCTTGTTTCTTCCCGCTCCCGTGACAAAGGGGAAGTGGAGGTTTAGAAGATGTTCCTCTGAGCACAAGTGCAGCAAGCTTCACTTCTAGAGACATAGCCTCCAAGGTTTGCTGGACCCAAATATCAGGACGCCCACTGACTGCACCAGCGGGTTGGAAGACTCTGCAAGGTCTTCACTGACAGGACCAGACATCAGCAGCTCTTCACAGAAGAACCCTTACGGCCGGTGGAACCTGCAGAGGAGCCAGAACAGTCACATCGTCCATCAATAGTTCTATTATTAGACAGAAGCTTGAGCACAACCCTGACTAATTCAGGCTTTCAGCTACGGACAGTCCTGACACAAGCAAAACTTCCGCTAAATGTGTGCCAACATTCATTACAGTGGAAAGGTGGTGCAGGATAATCCACGACCCTCAAGACACAATCTGCAAACAACAAACAACCAAGCTACGGCCGTGCAGACGGGTCTCACCTTGTCAGATGCTTGCTCAGGGAGTGCACCTCCATCTCATTGCTTTTAAACTCGTTCAGCTCCTTCCTTATTGCCGCCTGTGGAACAAAAGCATCATGAAGCCCAGGTCCTCCCCTCACACACCCACGCTCCCATCAGGGCCCTTTACTGTGAAAGGTGTCTGTACATTTTGTCTAGAGATGACACCTGGTGTTCCCAGAGTAACGATCTGAAACCTGTGACTTTCATTGAAATATTGCTTGGGTTGAAGGAACGGCTGGTTTGGCAGCTACCTTGTCAGCGGCTGACAGCCTAGTCCAGGGTTTATCAGCTCTCCTGTCATAGTCCTGAGCTTTGGCCACTTCCACGTAGTCGCTGAAGCGAATCAGGATCTTTCGGTCGCGCAGCTCGTCCACCGTCGGCCTCTGGTTCAGCTGTAGAGAAATCAAAACCCAGCTGTCAGTGGCCGCTCCATCGGCTTATCAGCGCATGTCTTCAGTGCCACAGCAGGTCGAGTGTTTGCTCGTCTGTGGCCCGAATGTGGGATTGAAGTCATCCAACTTCAGGAAATGGCTCAAACCTTTCTGTTCAGCCGCTGTTTGATTTCTCTCCTCTCCTCCTGCTCTGTCTGGTCATTTCTCTCTGTAGACAGAAAAAGATGACGTATAAACCAAACAGCACATCAACAGCGTTGTCACCATGGAGACAGAGACTGAAGGCGGATCAGTTTAATTAGCACGATTTAGGCTTTTTGAAGCCCAGTCACGTAAATAAATGTTCGCTGGGTTCATGAGTCTAATCACGCAGTGACTCGACTCTGGACCAGGGACTCAAACACATTAGAGCATCAACAGGATTTATGCACATTAGAAAGATCACTGATCATTGATTTTTAATCTCTTGTAAGCTGTTGAAATAGTTTGGCAGCTGGATGTATTTCAGTCCTCGAATGAAGCCAGTGTGAGACCGGTCCGTCCGCTGGGCAGAGCCTGTGCTTCACCGCAGTTTCGGCTGGAAGTGATGCGACCTGACACTTCAGTAAACTGTTCTTCTATGAATCAAGCCATACATTAAACCAGTTTCCTGCCCGGTTTGTGAAAGCGGCACAAACAGACCCGGTATCGATACTCACGTTTCAAGATGTTCCGACTCTCCAGCTCCTCCACCGCCGGCCTCTGGCTCAGTCTCCTGCGGAAAAACACCAAGATTACGTTCTGGACCATGGCTGGCTGCGGTCTCACGGCTGCCCAGTCCTTTCAGTACCAGCACTTCTGGTGCTTGGGTCTGTGCGCAGAGCGCCAAGACCCGCACATCCAAAACGCAAACACCGCGTCCCACCTGGAATGTAAAAAGCGGCTTATGTGCTTATTGTTAAATGTTAAGCTCCACATCGGGGAAAACAAGACTGCGCGTTCACTGCACAGAGTAGTGGAGGCGAGGCAGGGTTCCCCACAAACTGCTTGTAGCCCCGGCGGAGCGGAGGATGCTGAGCGCTGAGCGGCGCCGCCTCCTTTCACCTCGGGGGCGGAACCGCCACATGGACGCGCAGGCCACAGCGCATTCAGTACCAGAACCAACATCAGACGCACGTCGCAGGAGTCGCAGGACTCTGAGCTCATTGCAACCACGGTCGCATAAGCATAGTTCACTATGATAGAAGTTCTTCTTCTTCTGTGTTATTTATGATCACCCACAAACATCTCCGGGTCTTTAGGTGAAGTGGCTCATGGGCCAGTGGACATTGTTGAACCATGTTGGTGAATCTGTTCTCTATCAACAAAAGAGAGACACAAAACTACAGGCAGCGACGGAAGCACAATCTAAATGACCTGCCCTAAATACTGGTGAAAACAGAAATAGATGTGATGCCTTCACATGTAGTTAGTCGGCTGCGTGTCAGTCACTGAGTAAACTTCCTTTTCTAGGGTGCTGTAGTGCCTCACAGCAAGAAGGTCCTGGGTCCAATTCCCCAGGAGTCTGCGTGTTCTCCAGTTTCCTCCCACATGTAATGAGGTAGACTGTGGAGTCTGGTCTGTAGGTGTGAGAGCCTGTGTTTGTCTGTGTCCATATGTGGCTGTGATGGACTGGAGACCTGTCCAGGCTGAACCCGCCTCTCGCTGATTGACAGCTGAGGAAGACTCCAGCAGAGCCCGACCCTTACAACAACTTGAATGAACTTCATTTTCTAAAACAAACCAGTTCACATCGATGACACGGTCGACCTGTAGCTCTGTGATGGAAAACGTGATGTGCAACATTTGGTCCACAGCCCTGAGAATAAAGCCAGGGATCCCGGCACCTTCAGCAAAGACCGAGGGCTTGGACACAGACGCTGAGCTGAGGGGGGTCGATGGGCTAAATGGAGCAGAGCTGCTGTGTAGCAGCATGTGTGAGAAACATTTCAGGTCAGTTGCATTTTCCTCAGTTCACAACTCACAAACCCAAAATACAAAATACAAGCCATGTTTTTAGATCAGACATTAGATAATTGGGCTGATATGGTTACAAGCAAAAAGCATGACAGCAAGGATGAGTCGGCCTCTTTTCATTTCTGTAAACAGTCCTAGTGGGCGTCCTGCAGCAGAACTTACTCCCTTGGTCAGAGGGAAAAGTTCCTAATTTGCTGGAGAACTCACCAGCGTGTCAAAGCAATGAGCGGCCTGTAAGAGCAAGGGGTGATGGGAATGTCAGCCTGAACAGTGGAGGGGAATGGGTGAGTCAGGCGCCACGGGCCAGGCAGCGGCCAGCTACCGCTGAGGCGTGTCCTAATCCCTCAGAGCCCGAGGGCAGGGCCCCGCGTAGACTCTGAGCGAGCCCAGGACGGGAACCACGGGGGGCAGGAGAACAGTTGCAGGGGTAGCTGCCAGGAATCATTAGGGGAATCTCAGCCTTTATGTAAGAGTTGACCTGGATGTCTGTCATTGTTATGAGGTCGAATAAATATCAGACTGTCACTGTGATGATAATTCTTGGATGTTTAATTCCAGCTTCCCCTGTTGCTTCTAAACTGTTTGCTACATTTCGAGCTCGGTAAATCACTCACGAGTCTTCAAACTGCCGTTTGACACGTTTCCTGTTCAAAGGCTTGCTGTGCTATTGATGATAAGCACATTCAAAAGCTCGAATCAATTCTTTATCAGGCCCGTTGTTTGTGTCTGAGTTGGCAGACCTGCTCTAAAGGGCAAACCCTTTCCACACAGGTCCACAGATCAAAGCGGGTCAACCTGTGGGAGCACAGTGTGGAGGACGCACCTTCAAACAGCCTGGCTCTGCCGGGAACATTGCAGCTTCCTGAAAACTGGCTCGAGTGAATGTGCACGGTCCTGAAGCTTGTCCACTGCAGGCACGTCGGACCCTGTGACGCTGCTCTGATGCAAATGCTAAGTTATGGAGTGTTAGGCATTAGTTAACCCTGTCGACAGCATCACAATGAATGTCTGTACAAACCCAAAACACCAACCCGTCACCGGCACAGAAAACTCACCAAAAGCCAATAAATGACTGCATAGTCTTCAAATAGCTCTCCTGAGGTTTTGCTAGATACCCCAAAATAAGACTTTTCTGACTACGAGGATCAACTGGTTGAAGATGAGTGAGTCAGTGAATGAATGTTTTTTTAGCAGTAGTTGCCAACACCTTTAAATTTCATTCAGGTTCCTGAGCGAACATGTTCCTGTATCTGTTCATCTCTTAGCTGAGAAATGTAGCAGCACCAAACTGGACACAGCACGTAGCTGCAAGGTTAGAAAGCAGATAAACTACCCACCATTCACGACGCGAGTGCAGAGGCTTTGATTCTTCTGACACTTCAATTAGAGGCTGCTCACAGCTGGATCCCCACAAAGAAGCCACTGTATAATGTTAATTACTGCGTGCAGGACAGGGGCAGGCTACGGTGCTGACAACATGTAATTTGAGGGTTTTGCTTCACGCCATATATGAGCAAACGGTGTCATCCCGTGGTGACGTGTTTCCATTTGCCAATTCCAGCGCCTTAACTGGACTGATGCCTCCGAAGGAGGCACAGAAAGAAGGAAGAGGAATATCTTCATTCATGTAGCCACCTTCAGACTTTACGTTTGGGATGACGAGCAGCAACAATGGCCACTGTAGTAAAATCTTATCTACTTGATAACACACAGCCTGACTCGGTTACATACTGGACCTGTTGTGTTCTACTGGACACATTGGCTCCATACGTTTCTACCAAGTTAAAAAAAGACCAAGTATAGGTCAACCAAAGTTGACCTATATTTTCAAAGACAGAGACTCTTCTGTGTCAAAGAAAAACTACTGACTTATATGATATAATTATTTGTGTTAACCAGATTTACTGAGTATATCTCAGTTAATTGTTTGTATGTTATCATACTATTCTGAAATATCGCGCTGCAGTCTACAGATCAGTTTCTTGTTATCGTCATTATAAAAGTTGGTTAAAGTTGATTTGTATATAACTACGCTGGCCTGTAGATACACATTGGATTTTTTGTTTGACCGTTAGAAAAATAAAATTTTAAAGCTGACATAAAAACCTCCCTCAGGTAAATAAATAAATGGCACACATCAAATTAAAACAAAATAAAGGCCCAAAAGTGACCACGTACCTACGGCCACTGCAGACAGCATTTTATGTTATTACACGCGTTTCTTTCATTACAACAAACTGAGGTGTCTTCAGCGACACGTGGCAGGTTGGGCCTCCGTCGGCTCAGCTGCTCCCTCCTCCTCTTCACCCCGCAGTCAGGTCAGAGAGCAGCAGCCTAGTCTTGTCTCATGCAGCATGAAAGCTTAGGCAGAGCGTGATGAAACAGTCTGGCTGCCTGGGACTCCTGCTGCTACGTAGCTTCTCTCAGCTGCTGTGTGAAATGCAGAGTTATTAATAGCTGGACCACAGCTGACAAACGGAGCCGCTCAGCTGACGGAGGCTGTACCGAACAGGCTCCTGTCATCATCGCCATGAACACTGACTGGACCGACTGCACTAAGGAAATCTAAAAACACACAAAGCTGCAGTGATATGGAACCAATTCATGGATTCATAAACATGCTTCATATGATCTTGTTATGTTGGTTGCTGATGTAAACAGCTTGACCACTTGAACCAACGCTGGTTCCAGTATTTGTGTTGAGTCGTGCTTTTTCCATTTCAGCCTTTGGACTCACGAACACCATCGTCTTCACTGGCTAATCCTAAATACGTACTAATTTATCCATAGTATCGTTATCAGTCTCCAAAGTGCAGCTTTGTGAACCTGTACACTGACATTTCTTCTAACTGAACAGTTAGAAACATGTGTGTTTTCATTGCTAGCTTTTAGATTTTTTTAGATAGTTAGCTCAATGCAATTTTTCCCTGAATGTTCCTTTTATTGCAGAACCAACTACCGATGGGCACCTGGTCTGTAAGAGGGAGCAGAAAGCAAAAAGGAAGGAAGTGAAGGAAGAAGTGCTCTCAACTCTCATTTCGTCTGAGGACCATCGCTTGACAGCTGGACGGCACCAACCAAACGTGGCTATCTATTAATAACGGCTACACTGGGGAACCGATGCTTCAGGGCTTTTACTGTCGTCAGATGCCTAATCACTAGTTGTCACAACCTCAACGAGGATCAGGCAGCAAAATCTCAGCACTGATCTAAAAGACCGTTCACTGCAGCCTTTTTTAAAACGAGGACAGAGACAGAGGGGAGAGCTATAGGAGGAGAGAAGGGAGAGAGAAGCAGCGTCTCCATCAGCGTGACGTAGACAGGCCGGTGGAGCTACATTTAGAAGCAGAGGGTTCCCGTCTGCTGTCCTGCGCCCGCCCACTGCTCTGCATGGTGCTGCACCTAATGTGAATCAGTGCAGAAATATTGCATCACAGCACAACTGAAAAGACAATGAGGCAGTTTTTGTGATTCCTTCCTTTATATTCCCAACTTGGCTAATTAATATGCCCCTAAAAGCTGAAACGAGAAAATACACGATTCTTTAGAACAACTAGCTTTGACTCACATGTGGACACTGAATCGTTTTACCAAGTGATCTCTGTCCGTTTCTTTACCTTCGTGTTGACATGACAGCATTTTGTCACCCACAGATTTCCCTGCAGGGCAGTAATGGCGCTTGTTCGTAGACAAGAAGGGTTTGCGCTGGCTGTACGCGTGTACGTGGCCATGCCCATGTTTTACAAAGGCCAGTCTACTACAGTGGTGATATACCTGAACGTGCACCATTCGTTTGTTGTTATAACAAAATAGATTTGAAGTGTCTTTGTCCTCCACCACTCTGCTGCAGGACATGACTTGAAAATCTCCATAAAGCTGTAAATGAATGTGGTAAAAACAAAGATGTTTTCTTCTTCTTGCTGAAAATTACGTTATGAAGTACCATAAAATAAAATCCTTAACCAGTCAAAAGCTTTAAGGTGCTGCTCTGTCACCAGTACAGTAAGAATCCACCATAGCTCTCACACTAAATGGTAAATGTTCTGCATTTGTAAAGCGCTTTGAGTACCGATAGGTAGAAAAGACACTGCGTCACATTCACCCACTCACACACACATTCACACACCGGCGGCAGAGCTGCTATGCAGCTTAAGCTGACACACCGGGGGCAACTTGGGGTTCAGTGTCTTGCCCAGGGACACTTCGGCACATGACTGGGGGAAGCCAGGAATCGAACCACCGATCCTACGATTGGGGGGGCGACAGCTCTACCTCTGAGCCAGTGCCGCCCACTTCACTTCACATCCTTGGTGCAACATAGACAAACGACTACTTTTACCATGTTTTCTCTATGTGAAGATTTACTGAGCATAAAGTCACAAACAGACACTGAGTGTGTTCAGACATCAGCTCTGTTGTGTCAGCAGGGTCCGCCAACGTCCCCGGACCATGTGCTCAGCAGAGCAGGACTGAGATGCTGGCAGCCGAGCACACGGTGCCACCAACTCTCGGATTTTTTCCAGCTGTCCACAGCTCTGAGCCTTGTTGACCTGCACCTGTGAGAGCACGTTTGACACAGGACCTGGCTACGGGCTGGTGTTCCAAGGAAATGGAGCCAGTTTGATTCAAAGTAACGGACCAATTTCATGCTTTTGTTTTGATAAGGTATCTTATTATCCACTGAACTTACCCAAACAAGTAACTAACTATACCCCGGATTCCACCCGTAGTAAGTTTTCTACACACGTCTTTATGTGTGGGATCGTTGTGCCCATGTTTGTGTCCACACAGCACATCGAGTCCCAAACCAACAAAACCTTCACCATCAAAGTCCATTATTTACCACTGGATTGTATCACCTTTCTGCTTTTGTTTCATCAGTTGCTGAATCGGATGCTGCTAAAGACCAAAGCAGTAACCAGTGGTTGACGCTCCTAATGATGTTAACACCCACATCATCAGAAAACCGAAGATTCAAGAGTCAAATGACTCTGTACCCACAGAAACAGCCGAAGGTATTCAGGCAGCCAAAAAGCAGCCTGGACATAGTCGCAGTAGCAGAAATATCGAAGTGGTGCAGGGTTTGACGGGCTTCCGCTCCTGGGGTCGTCCAGGTGCCTTTGTACGGTAGGTCTCCATGTGTGATGGGCCTGCAGCCTGTCCAGGGTGAACCCTGCCTCTTGCCCACATGACACATTATTGTAGATGCTACTTGACACATTGTTGCAGGCTGCCACAGCAGAACCTGCTGAGCAGATGTTCGTCACAGCTGATGAAGTGGCAATGAGGTGACTGCAATGGTTTTTAGTAAATGCGCTTGTCTGGGACTATATTTAATGATGGATTAATCCACATTTGACAGCAGCAGAACACGTACGACTAAGTCCAAACTAAAACACATTGTATGAGTTCAGTGTGATGAATGGAGGCTTATTGGCCTGTTTATAGCGTGCGCACACACATTAACACCTCAGTAGGACAGATTCCTTCCTGCTTTTCTTGGCAGTGAAACAACCATTCAGTGCTTTGTGCCTAGTCCCAGCCTTCATTCAAATCGTCCATGTTCTGACAACGTAACAAACCTAGTGAACTGCAGGACACATGGCTCATCACTGAGTGGTTGCTCTGACCTCTGTCCTCAATCAGCATTGTGTACATGATGTTCCTAACCCAGCTGTCACACTTTCCCACTTGTGACACAAAATTGATCTCTTCCTGTTTTTATTATGCAAGAGTAATCTTTACATAAGTATTGTTTGGGATGTGTCTCTACAGTGCCCCCTGCAGACTAGACAGCGCCTGGGCCCTGTCAGCATGGTCACACTCACATGGGACGAAGTGTTTCAGTTTATGACAACGTCACATACATCACAGATGGGCAGGCAACTGTGAAGCCGGGCTCAAAGACGCTGTGCTTGTCTGAATGTTGCCCCATCTTACTCATCTCTCACAGTCAGGTTCCAAAGCAGGGAGCAAAATAATTAGCTTCATCAAACCCTGCCTGTGTGTAGCTGTCGGTGCTACAACAACTTAGACGGGTAGGTGCCCTGGTCCCTCAGACATGCACAGTCCTGTTGCCTTCCCTCGCTGCTCTGTCCACCGCTGATTCCCTGCATCATGTAGCTTTTAACAACCTGTAGTTCAACACGTCCAAAACCTGTGATCAGCCTCTGAGTTACAACGCTAAAAACCTAAAGCTTTCTCCCTGACACCAGTTTTCAGCAGCCTCACGTTGATTCAGTTCACTTGAGCACACGTGACTTGATGGTTTATTTTTCACTGCCAACCAGCTTCGTCAAACGTGTCTACAGATGTTCCAGTATGCATGTGCTGAACATGCCCAGCCCAGCAACAACAGGCCAACCTCTAAGACATACATGCATACATGCTTTTTTCATACCAAAGGGAAATTCACAGAATCCAGCAGTATCCACAATCCTAGGACACGTTGGGATCAGATATTCATATGTTCAGCACATCTGAAGTACAGAGTTATTCCCAAACATTCCACAGAACAAGAAGCAGTAAGAAATCCGCGCTGACCCAGTCTCAGGATAAATTCAAGGTTCGGTGCCAGGCTCAGGCTGAAGATGCGTAGTGGAGGCTCTCCCAGACGTGCTGATACTCCACCTGGGCCAGCTGCTTTGCTGGGACGCTGGACACGCTCCTCCGTTGTTTAGGGCTGAGGCAGGTGGTGGGAGCAGTGTAAGATGTAACTGTAAATGAGTTGGGGAGGTCGAACGCATCGTTCAGTTTCTTTAATGGTAGCGCCGCTGTTTGAGCTGGACCTGGTGATTTTCTTCACCTCATCCAGACATTTCATGCTGTTGGTCTGCAGCTTCTGCCCCATTTTCCTCTTGTACTCCTCCATTTCCTCCTTGATGTGTACTTTGAGGTCTCTCTGCACACGCTGCCTCTGCCCCAGCAGTGACCCAGTGCTTGATGTGAGGAAAGCAGCGTTTCTTATTGTAGTCAGTGTAGTCAGTGCTTCTCCCTTGTAGCACATCCCAGTCTCCAGCTCCAAAGTCTCAGCAGACCACTTCCTGAAGGAGCCTGTGGTCGTGGGTAGCCTCCTCACTCTTGTTTGTTGTTGTGGTCTGCTCTTCCCACGGCAGGCAGCAGGTGGCGCTGTGTGCGTATTTATATGGTGTTACAGTTCACACAACAGGTGACAACAGGTAGATTTGTATCCAGAGTTACTTGACTGAAGTGCGTCTGCTGTGTGTGACGACTAGCAGCAGGTGGATGATGCCACACGCACCCGCTCTGTCAGCTCGTGGAGGAATGTGAACCTTCACAGCTGTACTGTGCTGACGCCAGGCAGCTCCACATCAGCATCACAGAAGCAACACACTCTCCGCAGGGCCGGACGTTTCTGAAGTTACTGAGGAAGATGCTTAGTTTTAACTGAATGATTTTTAAGTATTAACAGGCTTGTGGCCAGATTTTATCTTGGCTTTAGACAACATCACATCTTTGAAACATCTTTCCTGATGCTGAAGGATCTCAGCTCAACTTTGGATCCTATAGAGCACCAGTTACACAGATGACACTCTGATTTGTACATCTCTGACCTTAGGGATCTTTAGTTTCCTCAAAATAATATAAATATCTGGATGTCATCAAACTTCCTCCAATTCAATAAAGATCAAACTAAAAAGTAAAACTAAAATCCTGACCTGACTTTCATCAGCTACATAAAGGCCAAAATTTCTTTTAGCTGCTATGCTGCAACAAATGGAACCAACTGAGCTGAGCCTTTGACTGATGTATTGCTGCCTACCCTTCGTCCAGTAGTTCACATAGCAGTTATGAATTTGAAGTACGCATAACCTGCTTTAACGTCTGTGTGAGTAGTTCGACGAGCCACCGGAGGTTTTTACAGTCGTAGTTTACTCTCTATATCACATCTATCGATGTTGGAACGTATATCTACTAAAGCAAGACGTTGCCCCATGATTAATAAGGAAACAACTGACTCAAGTGTGTCTGAATATACAGCTCAAACTCTATGTGAGGTATCACGGGCAGAAGACACAGTGATCAGTTCCCTGTCGTCCACTGCTGCCCCCTAGTGATGACAACAACCTGTCCAGTCTGGTACTTACTTACGATGACTAAATCACAGAGCTGGACCTGATGAGACACATCCTAGGACAAGAGTCTATGGCAGTAATTATATTCATTGTTTTTCTGTAAACATATATTATATGTTCCTACATATATTACATATACATCATACATCCTTGCTAACATATATTATATGTTTAACTTCAGCTCAGAGAATCTGATCGCGACGAAATGTAAAGGTCTGCAAACCTCTGCTGGCTAAAGACTGGTGTCCTTTAAATGTGCTATACAGTGGCAACTACCCTGATTTGACTGTTAATCCCATTAAAGTCAACAAAATAACAGCCTATTGCCTTTTACATAACATGCAGCTTTCCTCCACTGCCTGTCAGAAACAACCCGAGCACCGACCCAGAACAGCCACATCCAAAGAAAAGCGGGGGAGTCACACAAGCCTTTTCACTCCTTGTAGCTATGCCACAAAACACACGTACGTAACAGTGTGTGGTTTGTCCATGTATTTGCTACGCTGCAGATCTGATGCTACAGCATCACCGCACTGTGACTTAGAGATGCGCCTTTAACCCACACGCTGAAGAATCTTTAGACCAACATACAGTAAATCTGAATATTACAAATAAGCAGGAAACATAGTATCCAAGTGGTTGCAATGTAATGTACTATGGGATTTCTCCTCACAGTCTACTGTGTGTGCTTCGTGGGGTCTGGGCACCATCTCCTCATTTAATGGAGAGGGTCTTGAGGTCCAGCTCAGAGGAAGGAGAATCAGGTCAATCCATGCTTCAGAAGGAAATCATTCTTGTTGGATGGTGGAATGGAAACAATGAGCCAAGGTGATGACAATAGTGAAGGATGAGAAGCACTGTACATGAGGAGGGAGGGGGTCTGGGTCCAGACACTCACTTGGCCAGCTTCATCTCTATCTGCTGACGGATTTCCTGACGTTCCTGGTCACTGCGCACTGGAAATATATTGCGGTCCTCCAGCTCCTGTTTGCTAGGCCGGTTCCGAAGCTTCACAGCCAGCAGCTCTTTCTTCATCCTGCGTGGCAGCGTACCTGCTCAAACACAAACTGAGGTCCATGACCACGACTAGATTTTAGGACACCGCATATGCATGTTCCCGCTACAGCTGCTAAACTGAGGCTCCTCACTAAGCAGTGTTATCATCCTCTGGCTATGGTCCTGTACTCATGGCGTTGGGCTTGATCATTTAACAGTTCTCCTCCAAAACCCTTTGTTATCTGACCATTTCTCACTAACTGTTGAATTGACCATAACAGACCTGGCAACAGTTGAAAGAAGTTCTACTACAGCAGATGTTTATCTGATGAGCAAATGAGGTGAATCCTACCCAGCATGGAAAGACAGTTTAATACTATAAAATAAAAACCACCCCAGGTTTCTGTTCAGCTCTGTGGCCAGGCTGACTAAGAGTCATAGCTGTGTTGAGCCTAGTGTCCCTTTAAACCTCAGCAGCAATGACTTTATGAATTTCTTTACTAATAAAAATAAAAAAATAAAGTAAAAATTTTCTGTCTTTTAACAAAAGTCATAAACCGATCTGCAGATCCAACAGCCTTAGATCTTACTTAAACTGTTTTCCCCCATAGATCAGACTGAGTTAACTTCAATAATTAACTCTGCTAAATCAGCTACTTGTCTCTTAGACTCAATCACAACTAGACTCAAAGAAATTCTTCCATTAATCAGCACGTCCATATTAAATCAAACCAACCAGTCTCTGTTTACAGGCTACGTACCACAGGCTTTAATGTTGCTGTGGTCAAACCTTTACTGAATAAACCTACTCTGACCCTAGAGAACTAGAAACTATAGGCCAACATCTAATCTGCCCTTTATTTCTAAAGTTCTTGAAAAACTGTAGCTAAACAACTATGTGACCACCTGCGTAGAAATAACCTGGATGAATATTTCCAGTCAGGATTCAGATCCATCACAGACAGAACCAGCTCTGATTAGAGTCACTAATGATCTTCTCACAGCTTCAGACAATGGTCTAGTTTCTGTCCTTGTCCTGTTAGATCTTAGTTCAGCATTTGATACGATAGATCACAAGATTCTACTAAAGAGACTGGAACATAGTTGGATTAAAGGAAAAGCACTGGATGGTTTAAGTCTCAGCTGTTGAACAGATTCCAGTTTGTTCATGTTCATGATCAATCTTCCATCCACACAAAAATTAGCTTTGTTGTTCCACAGGGTTCTGTGGAACAACACGTTCCACGTTCTGTGTCCAATACGTTTCAGTCTTTACATGTCTCCCCTTGGTAATATTATTAGAAAACATTCTATAAATGATACTCAGTTATATTTGTCTATGAAACCAGAGGAAACAAACCAATTAGTCAAACTTCAAACTAGTTTAACTGATATCAAATCCTGGATGTCCCATAACTTTCTACAACTGAATTCAGATCAAACTGAGGTTATTATAATTGGTGCTAAAACCACAGAGACTCATTATTGAATCAGATTGTTTCTCTGGATGACATAACGTTAGCTTCAGGTTCTACTGTAGGAACCTTGGTGTCATCTTTGACCCAGTTCTCTCCTTTACATCCTACATTATAGAATCTCTAAACCTCCTACTTCCACCTGAGGAATGTTGCTAAAATGAGGAGCATCCTCTCACTGAGTGATGCTGAAACATGAATCCCTGCATTAGTTCCTCCAGGCTGGACGACTGTGTCTCCCTGCTCATAGTTTGAACCAATGACTCTTTAAAAGCCTCCAGTTAATTCAAATGCTGCAGCAGAGTCTGACTGGACTCAGGAAGAGACGTCACATTTCTCCTACATTAGCTTCTCTGTCCTGTCAAATCTAGGATAGAATTAAATTCTTCTCCTCGTCCAAAGCTCTTCATAATAAAGCTCCATCTGGTCTTAGACCTCATGGCTCCTTCTGCTCCAACAGAACCTTGCTTCTCAGAGCTGGTCTACTGGTGGTTCCTAGAGTTTCTACCTGTAGAACGGGAGGCAGAGCCTTTAGCTCCAAGCTCCTCTATGTGGAACCAGCTTCCAGTTCAGGTTCTAGCAGCAGACGCCCTCTCTGCTTTAAAACTAGGCTGAAACCTTCCTTTCTGACAAAGCTGATGGTTCCAGATGGTTCTGGTTCCTCTGATCCATCTCTTAGTTCAGCTGCTACAGGCTTAGATGCTGGAACCTCCTTCATTCACTGAGCTCCTCTGGTTTCTATCTATTCCATCCACTAACATGCCTCCATGTCGTTGTTGTTGAGATGTTCTCCCACTGATCCTGGGTCTGCTGGAGGTTTCTTCCTCTATAGAGGGAAGTTTTTCCACTGTTGCTATTAAAATGTACAATTTATTGACTGGCTCCAGTTAAAAGCTGCTCTATGTGGGATTTGTTGGTTTAGTTGTGTCAGGTCTTAAACCTCACTGTAAAGAGCCTTGAGATAACTGCTGCTTTGAACTGGGGCTATAGAAATAAAACTGAGTTGAATTGAATAACCACCTCATTAAATACACATCTTACATCTGGGATTACGTCATATGATCTTCATCCACGTTTTCTATCAGCATAGAAAAAGGTGTTTTCTTTTCAACGTGTTCAATGTTTCAAATTGATCGTGTGATTGATTCAATGATTTAACGTCCGTTCCCTCTAGGTTCAGCAGGTCGTGCAGCATAGACCTACCAGAGATCACAGAGTCATTCCAACTGTCCTGGTCACTCAAACACTCGTCCCTGTTCTCCTTGTTCTCATCGGACTCTTTCTTGCGCTCCGACTCCCCGGGAGGCTCCTTCTCTGTGCTAGACGAGCGGGACGAGCGACCGTCCAGCCGCCGTTTGGGAGATGAGCGCGCTTCCTTTGCCTGGAAACTGAGATCACACATGACAAGCTTTAGTCCAGCCAGTCGTCCAAACCCAGATAAAAGTGATAACTGCTTAATTTACCCTGCAAATAAGACATTTTAAAAAGAGTTAAGTAAACAAAGTCAATACTTTATTTATATAATACTTTGTCTGACCTGTCCTGTCTGTGCTTAGTGGCCAGGGCCCGGTGCAGTTCCTCAATGATGCAGCTGGGAGGCATTTGTGGGTGCAGCACCCCAAGATGGGGGGAGCCAGTGGGTGTGGAAACCCTGCCTCTCAGCACAGAGCTATGAGGGTCCTTGGGAAGAGTGAAGTTCCTGGGTAAGGTGGCCGGGGACTTTTTAACCGGAGCAGCAGGAGCACCTGGAGGACAACACCAAAGTGAGACGCTGCTACCAACGGGTTGGACTCTACACCCGTGTCTCCTGCAAACTCACGATCGAGGCTGCCCAGCCTGGTGAGGAATTTGACTGGCAGGTTGGGTGGAGGAGAGGCGCTGGCCTGTCTCTGAGGCTTCGCCTCCTGATTCCCATCAGCTGTTTTCGTCTTCCCCATCAGCTGCTCCTCGCTGGGTTCGCTCAGTGAGGTGCTCTCATCCTCTCCGTCTTCACCATGACTGGGGTCTGCCACTGTCTTCAAACCGTCAGTCACATCTAGAACTGAAACAGAGCATTCTGGTTTGTTTAGCAAAGTCTATGTCGCCCCCTAGCGGCCAATTAGATCCACGTACTTTCTCTGAAGCAGCTACCAATAGAGAAGGAATTTATGGTAAACTGCCAGCAGGAATTAGCATGAACTTCTTGAAATGTTTTAATGACGCAGTGTGTGTAGGTCATCCATAATGATGTACAACAGGAGTTCAGTTTTGTACTTTGCAGTCCCACTATTTGTTGTTTCTTGCTTTCCGGCTGCTGAATGCTAAGAAAAGATTTTTAGTTCCTCATCATCTCTTCCAGATGTTACTGGAGTGACTCCTCCTTGGGAGGTGGTGTTGAACGCTTTCCATTCATACGTGGCCTGTCTCAAAGTGGAAACCCACTGTACTAACTGTCAGCCTCTTACACATTCACTCCTTATTTATATATATATATATATATATATATATATACTGCAGCTGTGCCGTGTGTTCTCCACCTGTTGATGTTTCTATATCACTGCCCAGGTCTTCGTGCGTGCTGGCCAGAGGCGCCACAGGCTCCTCGTCTCTGTCCTCACCATCAGACTGGGTCGGGGTGTCTGGATCTTCAGTGTTGCCTCCACAAGCAGTATCAGATTCTGTATGGTTCGTTCAGAGAGGAAGGGGATGAGAGGGAGTCTGCACTGGGCACATTCTGCAAAGCCTGGGATCACGTGTGCACCTGTCTCCGTGTCCCTGGGCTTCCTCCTGACGAGGTCGTCTCTCTTCTGCCGTGCAGCTGCCTTCTTCTCCACCACTAAACAACACAAGCATCAACACGTGTGCAGGGGTTTGACTAATGCCTGGAACTATGACATGTCCTGTGTCACACTCACCTGCAGAGGGCTTCAGCTTCTCGTTTTTCTTTTTCCTCCACTTCCATGGCTTGAAGATGCGTCCCAGGCTGGCCAGCTTGCTGTTTTGGCGGACAGGAGGCGTGCGCACCCCTGACACCAGGCAACCTGGATGCAGCGCCCTCTGCTGTTCCATCACATCTGCACAGACCAAACACGGGCTGGTGAGTGCTGCTGAGGACTAGAGGGAATTCTTAAGTGACTCGTAACACAACTGGATGAACACATGTGAGAGCAGTAAATGTGGGTCACTGGTTTTAAATGCCTTATTGATTGCAGTCTCATTTCAGAGCAGAAGACAGAGAATCGCATTGTTGTTGTGTGACTCGCCTGGTTTCAGGGCAACCAAATGTTCTTGAAATGCTTTCAAGACAGAAGATAAATAAAATCAGCTTCTGCACAATATATTCAGAGGCTGTAACCTCCACTATTTCAGGCCACACAAGAACGTAATGCAGTGTGAGCGTACTGTTACTACTGCTGGCTGGTAGCTTTTGTCCCCTTGTCCTAATTATGAATGATTGTTCTGTTTGTCCTTTGTATGAGTCATTGTTCGTGGTTACTGACAGTGGGCCCACTGTTAGTGTCTGCTGCAACCTTTTAGAGACACGTACTGCTGCATTTGCATGAGATGCAACAAAATGTCCGTTAAATATTCACATTTTACCAGTTGGAAGTCATTTATTTCCTGCCATTTCTCTGCTAATTAACTTGTCAAAACTCCTTTCAACACTACATTCATTAATTAAGCGAACACCGTTATATAGTAATTAAATAATTCTGGGTTTGCCACTTTAATTAGCACCTGTCAGTCACAAAGCAACATTAATGTTTCTGCTGTCATGGGCACAAACAAAACCCACTTTCCTTTATTGATTCTGTGCGTTGGTCACCAGCTAATATCTATCTGCAGTGTTTGGTGCTAAGCAAGTCATGTTTGCTCAGTGTTTTGCTCCTGAAACAGAACAGTCAACCATTAAAAGCTTACCTGAATAAAACTGAGGAGCAGATACAGGCCATCATTTTCTGTAACGTCTTTTTACATTCATGTTTATCACATTACTCACTACTACACACTATATAAATATATATATATAATAGACAACAGCTGCTGTCAGTCAATTCCTACAAATACTAACCAAATATTCTCTGCTTTCAGGTGGTTTGTCGTTTGTCCCTCATTTCAAACAACCTGAATATTGTTTCTGTAGCAGGTTTAAATTACATGAATCCCAGGTCCCCTGAAAAAGACAAATTTAAGGCTAACTTAAGCTTAAGTTAAGGCTAAACTGAAATGCATAAAGGGCAGCAGGTTATGTTTTGTGTTCACTCACAAAATGCTCCTCAGATGAAAAGCTTGCACAGACTGCAGGCTGACACCGCTAACAGGGTTTTGTGGGCTGTGACAGCTCTATGAATAGAGACAACACTCTCACCACTTGCAGCAGTAAACCTGGACCTGAACCTGGTCACTGAACAAAGCACAGCATAAAGCTGAAGTAATGTTTAGCAGACGTGTGTTAGGAAGTGGCATATAACTAACGTTAGGACTATTACTACTACCTGCAGTGAGTGATTTCACACTTTGTATGCGCCTGTGAAAGCCAGTAAGCCCTGAAAACTCAATCAAAAACATATATGAAACTTCTGAAGGTCAGATTTATCACCACCCAGGACCAAGAAATACAAGAAAACTCACATGTGAGAAGGGGACAATGTTAACTTCAAAACCACTGAAACAATCAATGTTTCTGTTAAGTGATTTGTTGAGCTTTGATGCTTAGTCGCTGCCTTTCTGAAGAGGTCTTAAGGGATCACGATAACAGATGAGAAGGTAAGCATGCAAACAACCACAGAGACTGACTGAGCTGACGCTTGGTAGACATCCTGTGTGGCAGAGAGTGAGAAGTAAGGTTTCATGGAGAGACGGCACGAATACGCTCTCCTACACTGTCTGGTTCTGGCAGCAAGCTGACGCCTCAGGGAGTCGACAGCTGAGCCGTGGGCAGTGCAGACGGCTCCGTCATTTTCACTCCACGACATCTGGTCATTGCTCCCGTAAGAAACAAATCACATTTACTGGCATCACTGGTCCCACTCAAACACACATATATATGTGTGTGTGTACAGTCAGGTCCATAAATATTGGGACATCGATACAATTCTAATCTTTTTGGCTCTATACACCACCACAATGGATTTAAAATGAATCGAACAAGATGTGCTTTAACTGCAGACTTCTAGCTTTAATTTGAGGGTATTTACATCCAAGTCAGGTAAACGGTAGGAATTACAACAGTTTGTATATGTGCCTCCCACTTTTTAAGGGACCAAAAGTAGGAGGCACCGTCCTACCGTTCACCTGATTTGGATGTAAATACCCTCAAATTAAAGCTAAAAGTCTGCAGTTAAAGCACATCTTGTTCGATTCATTTTAAATCCATTGTGGTGGTGTATAGAGGCAAAAAGATTAGAATTGTGTCAATGTCTCAATATTTATGGACCTGACTAAAAAAAAATGTCCCTCCTCGCCCCCCGTGGGCGGTCTCATCCATCCAAGCTCAGGTCCTCTACCAGAGGCCTGGGAGCTTGAGGGTTCTGCGCAGTATCTTAGCTTATATATATATATATATATATATATATATATATATATATATATATATATACATACACACGCACACTCACATTCACAAGAACATTTACACACTTTAGCAACACGGAAGAGTTTTCAATGCAGCTGTGGCTGACAGCTGAAATTTTTTATAGAAGCCCTTTTACTGTGCTAATGAATAATTGACTTCATTTAGCAACACATAAGTGTTGCTGAGTTTACTGATAAACGCACAAACAGCGCATAAGTGCCTTGGTGTTCTCCATACTCAGCTAATTGATCACCATCAATAGGAAACAGGTCAGTTGCCCAAGTCATATGCGCCTGCCTCGGATGCTGCAGAAATTCAGGTCAAGCCCGTAGTAACAGCTGCAGTAAAAGCCCGGGTCAAGCTGTGGTTGCCACGGTTACCACACTGCATGCTGCAGCAAGGGCCCTCGGAGGCAGGGAATCAGCACGGCATGAGGAATAGGGAGTTGCTGGGTGGATGGGAAGGCTGTTGCCACAGAAAGACGGACAGCAGCAGCCAATCACAGCCCAGGATGTGATGATGCTTAATGGAATTCACCACAGTCCTGGATTTTAAAATTTTAAGTTACACTGAAATATTTATGAACCTAAACCAGTATTTCTGTGCTTGCAGGGATGTGTTTACTGGTAACTGTCAGTTTACTGATTACTACAGAAGGATGCTGCTGCTGCAGAGCACGGCCCTCACGCATGTTGTACTGAGGAAATGTCTAAACATTCTCACTGCTCATGAGCTTGATGCACATTCCGTTTGAATAACAACGTGCTTCCACTAATAAGCAAAGCTCTCAGTTCTGTGAGGGTCGTCTCTCAGGGCAGTTATTAAATACATCACATCAATTATCGCTACAGACACAACCCTGAACGCCACACATCACTATGCGATATAACACAATGCTAAGTCCTGGAGGCACCTTACTTACGTGTCACAGACACTCAGCTACTGTATCCCGTCCCCCTTCCAGCGCAGTCTTCACATCGTATGGTCCCAAACAGCTCACGAAGACTGAGCAACACACAAATTCACACTACTGTGAATAACAGAGACGGTGGTAAAGCCTTGTGTTGTGGCGCTTGGATGTGGATGTGCGGAGGGAGTGTTTAATCCATCTGAGGGGGCGGGGCCCAGATGGGCCAGTAAACGCGCTCATCTTTCACTACAGGTAACTGTACAGAAACACAAACACAACATGAATGGAATATTTATGTTGTAGTTTTTATTATGTTTATGGCTTATTTATGGTTTATTAGACCAGCACTAACAACGTACGGAGCCAGATTTCAGCCAAGTCTACAAATTGTTTGTTTTGTCGTAGGACACACAACTAACTGAAAACCAGGTTAATAATAATAATAATGTTAAACTAGTCTAGACTGCTGCGAAGACTTTTAGTTCTTCAACCAAGCAAATTTAATTTCCAATAAAACATAGCAGAAGTATTAGTAAGAATTTTGAAAATAAAATAAATCCTGTTATAGATCGTGTTTTTTTTCTGATTCTGCTCCTGGTCTTGTGAGAAACTTCACTTTATTTCATGGCGGAATATTTCTGTTTTCATGGAAGAATATCTTTTCAGGATTGAGACGTCTCGATCTAGTTTGAACAGGAGTATGAAAATAATATGGTCACCAGTAATATGCACATGCATGTGCCATGATACATAGTAAAACCTACAGTGTGGTGTAATGTTACTGTACAAAAGACAGAGGACAACCAAAGGACAGACAGAGGACAGACAGAGGACAGGTTATTTCAGCAGCGCGACAACTGACAATCGTAGAGTTTTCCTCCTGGAAACATAAGGCACCGCTTCTCCGTAGCGATGCAGACACAGTTCCAGAAAACAAGGTTCAGTAATCCAGTTCGTGGTCCCTCATTTCCGTTCCAAACATCAAGGTTTTCATTTAATTAAGAGACTACACATACGACGAGAGTCCTGACTAAACGTGGCTCTATGTTACAGAGCTTGTGGCTTGACAGGACTCTACTGGCTTTGACTAGAACCCTTCGGCCTGACTTAACTTCACAAAGGTTCTTGACTTGAATTCGACATCATCATAAAGTCTCTGGGTTTCAGACAGCAGCCTGAACAACGATCTGACAACATGGCAGAAACAGAGGGTTTAAATACTAGAGCGGAGCGATCATGATAATGACCTAAGCTAACTGAAATCACATGAACACAGAACAGGAAACATTTCAAAATAAAACACCGAACCCAGAAGCTGCTGATCATCACACAGTGCAGCTTGACCTGGGTTCTACAAGTGTCAGGGCTTGCATTGGATGGATGGAAATCAATACGGCTTAGGCCAGACAAGCGTCCCACAGCTGATAAAACAAGAACACTGCAAACTCCAGGTTCAGGAACGTATGTACCACATTTCCCTTGGCAACATATACAGCTTTACATTTTTCATTATGTGAAAGGCTGATCTAACAACACTTATCCAATACACACTATTATTATTTATTAATTATTCAAACAACATCCCCAGCTGTGTAAACAAAGCCTTTGTGGTTTTGCATTGATTTTCAACAGGCCCATACATTAAGGGCAGGAAGGTGTCATGATCGGCATCTCCACTTCCGCCGGGGCTCTTAGTCTGAAATGCTCCGGCCGATTCCCACTCAGCACCTCCGTCAGCTGGCACTGATTACATTATTCACTCCACCTGTTTCTATCTGTTCTTAAGCCCTGTTCACAGGCACCCAGTTGTCAGATCGTCAACCTCGTTCCGGCATAGACCCCGACACGCAGTACCTGCCCATCGCCTGTCTTTCGACTGATCCGCATCTGTTCTGTGAGTGTTTCTGCATCGCCGCTTTTGACTCCGACCCGACTGTTTAGGATTGCTTCATGTACTACGACCACGAACCCGCTCTGGATTTAACGACCCGCTAACCCTGCTCAGAACTGTGACCTGGCCACCCGGAAGTGAAAGGAACCTTCGCTCCCAGGTCTCGACCGTCAAAGCTCTCGGGCTAGATTGCTAGCCACCAGCAAACGCAGTGAGTTTGCTATCGCCCCGGAACTCTACAGGACACGAGCCGGTTCGGCTCGCTCTTTGTTTTCCGTTTTGGTTTTGTTGGTGTTTGAACCCAGCCCTCTTGTTCCGGACGAACGCGGAGCGTTTGCTACTCTCTCGGAACGCTACCGGACACCAGCCGGTTCGGCTCGCTCTTTGTTTCACATGTTGTTTTGTTGGTGTTTGAACCCAGGTCTCTAGTTCCTGGCGAACGCGGAGCGTTTGCTACTCTCTCGGAACGCTACCGGGCACCAGCCGGTTCGGCTCGATTTTTGTTTCCAGTTTTGTTCGGTCAGTTTTGGACCTGCCTTTTCCCCTGCTCTCTCTCTCTCTCTCACCCTCCTCCACTGTTGTTGAAGAGGAGTTCCAGGATCGTCCGTTGCCGCGCTGCGCAAGGATCACCAGGACACCTCGCTTCACACTCGGCTGCCCAGGTGAAAGCATCCACCGGGGAAGTCCGTGCTAGTCGTCATTCCCCCGTTCATGCCTGGATCCTCACAGCTCACTCCCTACTACGTTCCACACCTGATTCACTCTTCCTCGTTCCCTGAACTCCGCACCTGTCTGGAGGTACGTCAGAGCTGACATTATTTCCAGTAGTACCACTGTCCAGCTGTGTTCTGACATCTCCCTCTGATCCTGCAGATCCAGAAGGCGCTCGTATCATCCTACCCACTTTCTGTGTGTGATCTAACCACAATAAACTGTTAACTATCGCTTCGTCTCCTGTCGTGGTTCTGCCCGTTCCATCCTCCTCTGAACCGGTCTGAGTATTCGTAACAGAAGGGCTGAGTTACGTCACAGCGATAAAAGATAAAAGCTGGATATAAACAAACATCTACTGTGGGTCCGTCTCTTCCCGTTTCTCACATTCTACTGTGTTTACCTGCTCTGTCCTCATCCCAGGCTCAACAGACAGCAGACTACAAGCATCCTTGAAGGTGGAGTCAGCGTTCCCACTGTGTACAGGCTGAACTAGCATAACTCACCAAAAACACGAGGAGCTTTTAGATCTTAGTCTGGCGTAGTTATACGTAGGTGAGTGCTGGAGGTTCTGACTGTGAACAGGCGTGTATATGTACTGACAGAGAGAGAGAGAGAGAGCACAGGTGAAAACAATTACCCAGAAAATCAGGAAAGACTGAGATTTAAAACCAGAAATGTACCTTTTAGAAATAACCGGTGAAGAACCGGTGGAAGTAAAGCTGCCGATTGTCACGCTGAGAAATCCACCAGTAACAGACTCCAGCCTCCTCCATTTCTATGGCTGGGACCACAAAAGCTTGATATGACTGACATTACAGTGTGGTGTAGGTGGGTATTGCTTTGGAAGACTAGTTAAACATGATGTGTGGTTAAAATGATACAGTATAATGAGGATGATGGAGCCAGAACTCACAGAGTGAGAGGAAGAGAAATGAAAACACGATAGTGAACAAAATATACTGCAACAGGAGAAAAAGGGAGAGGTCCACACGTCAAAAAAGAACAAGCCCAGGGTCAAGGGTCAGGTCTGGTGGTTAAACGGGCTCCAGCATCACATGGTTGACACATATGATCAGACATTCTGGTAATGAATAGAAGAATAAAGGACAGAACACATACACATAGAGAGAACATATCTGTCCGTATTACTCCCCACGTGCCTAATAGTGATATTATACATGTTGGTTTTATTAATGTGACCATTTGTTCCAGCAGTAGTATTTTTGTGGCATGAACTGCATGGCTGGACTTATTGTCTTTCTATTTTGTCTTGAGTGCCATGAAATTAAAAGTAATTTTATTTATAGTATCCAAGTGGTCCTGAAATGTTCAGCACCCATTTGCAGCTGCTGTCCCTCCTCCTCCTCCTTATTTTACACTACTTGGGGAGAGATCAGTCTCCTAGTTCTTTCTCTGGGATTAAGCCTTTGCTTTAATTACGTCAGTATCTCTTTTTGTCGGCTGACTCTCTATCTCTGTGGGATGTAGAGTAGATTTTGCTTCAAGTGATCATATCGCAGCTCTGTTTCCCATCCTTTCGTGTTGTCAAAAGGAACAGCTGCACGCTCTGTGCTCTCATGTACAAAATACTGCTCTTCTCTGCACTGAAAAGAATTAGGTCAGCACATGAAACATTCATAAAAGATACATTATGTGTAAATGGCAGACAGCTTAAGTCAAGTAGCTTCCCCCAACATGCCTAATCCACCCTCTGCAGCGCTACTACAAACGTATCAAACCCATCCTAAGTACAAATCATGGACATACAGAACGCAGAAGAGCATGCTGGCTGTGGCTTCAGTACTATTCAGCTTGTTTTGATTGATTGATGTTTGACAGCTAGTGTTAGAAACCCAAACCAAAACCAGCAGGACCCGTCAGAACCACAGGGGTTGTGGTCATCTGCCACTGCAGCACAATAAGGTGTGAAATGTTAGTCCCTGCTTCTACAGAAGTTGTTCCCGCAAAAGGGAATCGAGGCTCTCGTGGTGAATAGCATCCTTTGCTTACTGAAGCGTGACGTCATGTTCTGACCTGCTCGCTGTCAGTGGGACCCGGGGACATTTCAGCATAGATGGTGAGAGATGACTTGGCACAAATAAATGCTTCTCAATTGCATTGAAGCACTGAGCCTTGACCAACTAATAAAAAACAAAATGTTTCACTGAAGACTGGCCTTAAGGGTAGAACGACCTCCTGTCCAGCAAAGTCAATTCACTTTTATCTCTATTGTGCCAAACAACACACAACAAAGGTCATCTCATCTTTACAAGGTTGAAGACCTTTTACAACTAAACCCAACAAATACAGGCTTTTGAACTGGAATTTTAATTTATAGTCCTAGATTAATGTAACATCAGTTCTGCAAAGCTGTAAGATTGTGCTCACCCCTGCTTCATAGTCTGAGGGAGGATTTGACATAGAAGAAATAGAAATGTAACTATACAAAATATTAGACATTCTGCTCAATTTCTGTGACTCTATGGCCCATGATACATGACCCAGATAATGCAGCTTAATGGATGGATGGGCCTTGGTGACAAATCCTTGAGGAACACGTCCTAGGACCTAGGTCACTTATCATGTCTCCACAATCTAAGAGCCCCAGAGTCTCCACGAGTACAGTGAACCAAAACAGTGTAAAGGTTTAGCAGTGTGTGTCATTTTACAGCATCACTGAGCAGCATGAGGATCACATGAAGTGACAATTAAGTCTGTTTTGGTCGCACACATGCAGCAGAGAAAACTGTTCCTTCTACGCCGTTGTGAAGGACTACAATAAGTTATTTGTAAATGTTAGTTGTGCAGCTCATTCTTCCTCATTCAACAGAGCCCTTCCTGTGCACGAAGCAGGTTTTCACTGCCCACTCCCCGAATCTCACCTGCAGCCAAAGCTTCAGCTTCAGGGAATTCAACGCTACATCTCCAATGTTAGTGAGGAGTACGTACAGTGCCTCTGAGCCGCTCTTACAGCGCTGTTATGTAACCATGACAACCACAGCGCCGTGACAAGTGCAAACAGGCATAAACACAACAATCTGCAGCTGGCAGTGCTGTTGAAGTGGCCCTTAATGAATGCTTGTAGCATCCACACCTATCCTCGCTTGTTCTGGTTCTGAGACTAGTTGGACCAACAGGATCTGGGTGATGATGATCAAACTCCTGAACACCAAGGGCTCAAGAGGTAAAACAAGGATGCATCACTTTTCTGCATCATTCACTCCGCTTAGAAGTGAAGCTGGAAGAAGTGTAAAGCGCGTCTCAGTAAATAAACCTAATTCACAGCGACACCTTTCATCTTCACTGAGGAAATACCAGTTCGTGGCGCAGACATGCAGAAAAACCCCATGTCGACCCACAGTCGGAGAGCCAAGTGCTGCCTTCTGCCATCTGGATCACCGTGGCAACAGCCAAATGCACAAGCCGCAGTCTCACCAGCTCAGCGTCCGAGTACTGTCCATGTGTGATGGCCAGTGATGTGCTTCACATGCTATTAAATAACACCGTTACTTGCGCTGCTGGATTTTGAGACTATGACGGTTCTCTGGTTCTAACAACGGCTTTAAATGTGAAAGCCTTGTACAAAGCTTTGACACGTTCACACACCGGCGGCAAAGCTGCTGTGTTGTTGCAACTTGGGGTTCAATGCCTTGCCCAAGGACACTTCGGCACATGAATCGATTGGTGGGCGACGCGCTCATATCCAGCGCGACAAACGCGCCCATGCTTCACTGCGTCTCTGGGAAGCTCGTTCTGCAGCCTGCAGACCGGTTTCGCACATAGGCCTGAACGACCGCAGGACAGGACACGACGCACGTTAACGACACAAGCTCCGTGTGCGGTGTCCCGCACGACCGCAGGCCCAGCTGGACTGAGAGCGTCCGTCCTCGTACCTGCTCTGTGCGCGTCCCCCAGGCGGACCTCGGCGATGCTGCTGGGGTCGCTCTGAGATCGTCCCCGCTGCAACACGCGGTCCTCCTCCAGCCCGGCCGAGGAGGCCATGGCGTTTAGAAAAGCGCAGACTCGGGAGCCAAGGTCACCGGCATCAAGTAGAGCAGACTTAACGTGGCTGGACCGCTGCGGCTCCGGGGCCCGGACGGGAAGCAGGGAAATCCATTACGCGTGCAGCATCATGCCGCCTTCAAGTGCTGCTCGTAAAGCGCCACACTTGGCCAGACGCCAGAGTTCTGCAAACATAGTTTAGCTCGAGAGCATAATATTGACTTTGAACCAGAACTGTTACAGAACTAAAGATCATATGTTATTGTTTTTATAGGCATGATTGTATTTACGGGGGAATCCTTCTGAATTGAGCACTTTTAGTCATTTAAACCTGTATTATGTTCATGACACTTTTCCTAAATAAACTTTAATTTTCGATTTTACCACCTTTCTTTCACCTCTAGCTGGTATCTATTTAAATTTATGACAATGAATTAGAATCCTCCAACTGTAGGATTCTCAGTCACCATCTTAAAGAATATGTCCGACAGACTCTTAAGGCATCACAGAATCTGGGACTCTGGAAAGTGCCTTATCTAGAATGATTTGGTTTCACTGTGGGGGGTTGTGCCTACTATTCATCCTCATCTTCTACTTCTGATCTGACACATGTGGCTTGAATCTGCTTGAGATGTGGCACATCTGGCTGACTGGAGGTTTAGGACGTGGCCACTGACTCAGACACATGGTGCCTGTGTTGTGGTTCTACTCTGAATACAGGGAGATGCATGTCAGTCTATCTTACCTAACTGTAACTGTAGGAGTACCGTGAGACCGGATATGTGTTCTGTGTAGATCCTTTAGTCCTGTGGTGTTCTTAGTTTAAAACCAGAAAAAGTCACACAAATATAATAAAGATTAGAGGTCAAATGATTATTGTTATATACTAATATGGTACAAAAGTCACATCTATTGATTAAATCCTCAATCCTTTTGTATATTATACAAAGAAAACAAAGAACGGAAAGAAGTAAATTAGGTATTTGTGAAAATAATAGATGATTGCTCCCAATTGCTTACAACGACAATTTTAAGTAACAGACTTTTTACTGAAAAGGAGCGCCCCCTCCTCACCATCCTCCTCCATAAACAGCCCCCACCACCACCACCCCTGTCTCCCTAACTAAAGATCAGGAAAGCTGCAGGTCCAGACGCCATCAGTCCTGCTCAGGAACTGTGCTGACCAGCCCTGTGAGGTGGTCACGTACATGTTAACCTGAGCCTGAGTCTGGAGTCGGTCCCTGTTCTGTGGAAAACCTCCTGTGTGGTTGTTCCTAAGACGACGCTAAGGAGCCAAACCACTACAGACCAGTTGCCCTGACCTCCCACCTGATGAAGACCATGGAGAGGCTCCTCCTCAGCCTCCTTCGCTCTGTGGTGAGCACTGAGATGGACCCGCTGCAGTTTGCCTCCATCTACCTGCTGCATCGGGCACTGACTCACCTGGAGACTGGAGCCGCTGTGAGGGTCATGTTCTTTGACCTCTCCAGCACCTTCAACCTTCATTACTTCATTCCCACTGCTGTTAGATTTTACATCCAATCAACAGCCTCAACTGTGCAGATTAAGATAATTTTTATTCATTCAGACATATTATGTACAGTATTTTGTGTTTGTAAATAATTGTACGTTTGTATAATGCATAATTTTTGCACACTCTCTGCTTTCATTCTTTCGCACCTTACTGATTTGTAGCAATTCAAATTTCCCACTGCAGCATCAATAAAGAATCATCTTATCTTATCTTTTATTATAATGGAGTATGTTATATATATATATATATAATAATAAAATTTACTTAATATTTTCTTGCTCATGAGGATCCTGTTATAGAAAAAAAAGTGATTTTACTTAAATATTACTAATAAAAATAAATCATAACTTATGTAAAATTTTGTAATATTTAATTAGCCTTTTCAAAAATGTTAAGTGTAGTGGCAAGTACATTTTACTGTATTTTTTACTGTATGACAGGTAAGCTGTACTTAATATTTTGGCAGTAAAATGTACAACACCTTGAATTATAAGTGCAAATTGTTACGAGGATTTAATCAAGTAAATCCTACAAGTTGTTTATTTCAGAGAACGAAAGGGAGAGAGGAGGTAATTTGATTTGAGATTAAAAATGCAGTGTTTTCATGGTGTCACTGATATTTTATTCAAAACTAACCTTTAATATTATCAAGTCAAGTCAAGTCAAGTCTTTCTTTATTGTCGTTTCTTCCACATGTACAGTGCATACATATGGAGAAATGACATTGGGTTACTCTCAGACCCATGGTGCATACATTTAACACAATATAAGTCTCTAAGAGAGAACTATATCAAATATACAATATAAAATAAAATACAACTGTTCAGTAATAAAAAAGTGAAAGATTAAGTAAAAACAAAGTAAGCAGCGCAGGTATAGTGCATCCAACAAAGTGAACATACAGTGCAGGTAAAAGGATTGTAGTGCAGAGAGCTTATATAGGCTGATTAAAGTGGCTAAACTGTAGAGGTAGTGATTATCAGTTCTGTCTTGATGAGGTTGTGTTCTGTTGAGTTGTGTCATGGTTCTGAGGAGCCAAGAGCAGGAGAGGGGAGGGGGGGCAGGTTCAGGAGTGAGCTCAGCTTCCTGACAAGAAATTGATGGATGTGTGGAAAGAGGTGGAAGTAGAAGTGGAGTTAGAGGAGGAGAAGGAGGTGAGAGGGGAAGAAGTGGTTTTGGAGGAGAAGGACGATGAGGTGGAGGTGGAGGTGGAGGTGGAGGGGGTAGAGGTTAAGGGGTGGAAGAGACTTAAAAATGGCTCCAAAATGAGTGGAGGAAGTGGAGAGAGGGGTCAGTTGCCCAGAGGCATGAGGTGGAAACAGAGAAATTAAAATAAATTGTAATAAAAATTAATTCATCTGGGCTAATAGAACTAAAATTAACTATTGGGTATTGACAAAAGAAGAAAAGAAAACATATAGAAAAAAGACAGAGAAAGACAATTGGAGGGGAAATTTCAGACAAAGAAACAAAGTTCAACCAATCTGAACCAAAAATTAAAAGAGGGAGAGAGGGGAGGAGAATAAAAAAAAAGTAGAGGGAGGAGGAGAGAAAGGAAAGGGAGGGGAGGAGGGAGAGAAAGAGGAGGAGGAGGAGGAGTAGAAGTGGAAAGACCAAGAGAGGAAGGAGGTAGAGGGAGCAGCCTGGCAGCCTGTGCCATGTGTCATTACAGATTAGAGAATTAAAAGAAGATGTTATGATCAGCAGCTTGACTGCCGCTCAGACTTTTATTATGAAAAGCTCCACCGGACATTCTCTCACCCCCCCCCGCTGAGCCGCTGCTCGCATCTCCGTGGTCAAATCAGCCGTCACTGGATTTTAGTCTGAAGTGGTGTCAGCGGAAGACCGTGACAGAAAATGGAAAAGAATGGAAGGAAATTGATGGATATGTGGAAGAAGGTGGAGGAGGAGACGGAGATCGAGGTGGAGGTACAGGCTGAAGAGGTAAAGGGATGGAGGAGATTTTAAAAAATGGTGCGAGGAAAAGTGGAGGAAGTGGAGAAAAGGGTTAGTCGCAAGGAGGTAGAAGAGACAAATTAAATTCTATGAGAAAAACTTTTGGCGCTTGATTCAGCGCATGCGCATTTGAGAGATCAGATGCCCACGTTTTGTGTCGCACTTGCGACGGTTGGCATTTTACACAAGGCTGCATGGTTGCATCTCCTGTGTACGAGTAAGTAAATTTATCCGTTTCCTACTTTACATTGGTTTGATTTGATGGGTCGCTTTGCATTTTGTTTTGCTACTGTTTGTTTGCTTGTGATAATACCCTAATCAGGGAACACAAGTTAAGCTAGTTAGCTTGTAAGGTATTTCATTAGCTGTGTAAATTGGCTTAATATACCTAACTTTGGAGTAATTAAGATGGTGGAAATTAGGGGAAGGTTATCTTTTTTGAGTTTTGCATAATTATGAATAAAACATAGGGTTCCTTCAGGAGGCAGTATTACGTGACACTTATTGTGCTAAAATTCTATTTTAACGTGCTACAAGTTGGCTAAATCGACACAAAGTCTGGGAATATGTCGTTGTGTTTTTGATAAGTGCACTGCCAAAGGAAGACTTGAATTGAACATAACTTTATGCCTGCCACACTGTGATACAGTTAAGTTAGGTCACAGGCTGAAGAGCGCAGAAGCAGGTTTACGGGGAGCTTGTGTAGGATAGAACTGCAGGAAAGGTTGAGGAGGGGGCGATGCTGTATGTAACCATATGAGAGATCAAAAGGACGTCAGAAAGACCAGAAAGTGTAAGTTTTACGTTTCGGCACTGTGTGCTTAGTATTTATTGCTTTGAGACAGAAGGGGAGAAGCACAGCTTGTGTATATATATATATATATATATATATATACACACACACACACACACACACACACACACACTGTTAGTCCACCACTACAATGTTCGGTTGGTTCGCCATTACCATTTAATCTGTCTGTATCTGGAAGTCCCACAGGATCTTGGCTCGGTCGTTCTCTACCACCTTAGGGGGTGTTTCCCACCTAGACCTTGGTGCTTCCAGTCCGTACTCTGCACAGATGTTCCTGTCCACTATACCAGCCACTTGGTTATGACGCTCCATGTTTGCCTTTCCTGCCAGCATCTGACACCCTGCAGTTATGTGCTGGATTGTCTCAGAGGCCTCTTTGCACAGCCTGCACCTGGGGTCTTGTCGGGTGTGGTATGTCTTTAACTTTAACTTTATTTATTTATATAGCGCCAATTCACAACAGCAGATATCTCAAGGCACTTTACAAGTGAGGTTTTAACACCTTACACAACTAAACCCAACAATTCCCACATAGAGCAGCTTTTAATTGTAGCCAATCAATAAATTATACATTTAAGTAGAAACAGTGGAAAAACTCCCTCTCTAACGAGGAAGAAACCTCCAGCAGACCCAGGCTCAGTGTGGGCGGCCATCTGCCTTGACCGGTTGGGGTGAGGGAATAGAGAAGAGAGAAAAGAACAACAACAACAAAACAAGCAGCAACAGACACAGGCAGGATGGTTGGACCAGCAACTGAACACTGGAGACACACGACTCTGAGTCTGATGGTACCTGTAGATGAGGATAGAGAGAGACAGAAGGGGAGAAGCACAACTAAGAGAGAACAGAGACAAAGTTAGTCACATGTGGACATGGAGGCATGTTAGTGGATGGAATAGATAGAAAACCAGAGGAGCTCAGTGAATGAAGGACGTCCCCCAGCATCTAAGTCTATAGCAGCTTAACTAAGAGATGGTTCAGGGTGACCACAACCATCTCTAACTATACGCTTTGTCAAAAAGAAAGGTTTTAAGCCTAGTTTTAAAACTAGAGAGAGTGTCTGCTTCTCAAACCTGGACTGGAAGCTGGTTCCATAGGAGAGGAGCTTGGAGCTAAAGGCTCTGCCTCCCGTTCTACAGGTAGAAACTCTAGGAACCACCAGTAGACCAGCTCTGAGAAGCAAGGTTCTGTTGGAGCAGAAGGAGCCATGAGGTCTAAGACAAGATGGAGCTTTATTATGAAGAGCTTTGGACGTGAGGAGAAGAATTTTGAATTCTATCCTAGATTTGACAGGGAGCCAATGCAGTGAAACTAATGTTGGAGAAATGTGATCTCTCTTCCAGTCAGACTCTGGCTGCAGCATTTTGAATTAATTGGAGGATTTTCAAAGAGTTATTGGGACAACCTATGAGTAGCGAGTTACAGTAGTCAAGCCTAGAGGTAACAAATGCATGGATTAATTTTTCAGAATCACTCTGTGAGAGGATGCTCCTAATTTTAGCAATATTCCTCAGGTGGAAGTAGGCAGTTCTAGAGATTTCTTTAATATATGGTGTAAAGGACAGTTCTTGGTCAACAATGACACCAAGGTTCCTCACAGTAGAACTTGAAGCTAACGTTATGTCATCCAGAGTAACAATCTAGTTCAATAATGAGTCTCTGTGGTTTTTAGCACCAATTATAATAACCTCAGTTTTATCTGAATTCAGTTGTAGAAAGTTATGGGACATCCAGGATTTGATATCATTTAAACAAGTCTGAAGTTTGACTAATTGGTTTGTTTCCTCTGGTTTCATGGACAAATATAACTGAGTATCATCTGCATAGCAGTGGAAATTTATAGAATGTTTTCTAATAATATTACCAAGAGGAGACATGTAAAGACTGAAAAGTATTGGACCAAGCACAGAACCCTGTGGAACAACAAAGCTAATTCCTGTGCGGATGGAAGATTGATCATGAACATGAACAAATTGGAATCTGTTCAACAGATAAGACTTAAACCATCCCAGTGCTTTTCCTTTAATCCAACGCTATGTTCCAGTCTCTGCAATAGAATCTTGTGATCTATCGTATCAAATGCTGCACTAAGATCTAACAGGACAAGTACAGAAACTAGACCATTGTCTGAAGCTGTGAGAAGATCATTAGTGACTCTAATCAGAGCTGTTTCTGTGCTATGATGTAATCTGAATCCTGACTGGAAATCTTCATATAGGTCATTTCTACGCAGGTGGTCACATAGTTGTTTAGCTACGGTTTTTTCAAGAACTTTAGAAATAAAGGGCAGATTGGATATAGGCCTATAATTTGCAAGTTCTCTAGGGTCAAGAGTAGGTTTTTTCAATAAAGGTTTTAACACAGCAACTTTAAAAGCCTGTGGTACGTGGCCTGTAACCAGCGATTGGTTGATTTGATTTAATATGGACGTGCTGATTAATGGAAGAATTTCTTTGAGTAATCTGGTTGGGATTGGGTCTAAGAGACAAGTAGCTGATTTAGCAGAGTTAATTATTGAAGTTAACTCAGTGTGATCTATGGGGGAAAAACAGTTTAAGTAAGACATAGGTCTAACCAGCAGATCTAAGGCTGCTGGATCAGCAGATCGGTTTATGACTTTTGTTGACAGATTCTGATAAATCTTTTCTCTATTTATTGGTAAAGAAATTCATAAAGTCGTTGCTGCTGAGATTTAAAGGGACACTAGGCTCAACACAGCTATGACTCTTAGTCAGCCTGGCTCCAGAGCTGAAAAGAAATCTGGGGTTGTTTTTATTTTCCTCAATTAATGATGAATAGTAAGTGGTTCTAGCAGCACAAAGTGCTTTGCGAAGACAGTTATAATAACTAGAAAAAGCATTTCCATAAGAAAATGCACTGTGAATGCTTTATGCTGAATGTATTCCCAATAACTGCTGACTGTAGCTCGAGAGTTTAAAACGTTCTTAAAAGTAGTTTAAGAAAAATAGAAGTGGATAGAATAGGCTTGTACAGGTCCAGAACAAGTTAAAAGTCTTAAATTTCAAAATAAAGCATAATGAAAAAATATTAAGTAAGTATTAATAATTCAATAATTGAATAAAACACAGGTGAGTTGATCTACACAGTAAAAGTATAGATAACCCCTAAGATATGTTGATTGAATTTTGCAAGATTTTCCTGACATTGCTGAAGCTTAAAAAGCTTTGTTACAACAAGCAGAACATCCAGGTTCAATGTGCTGGTAATAAACATCAGTCTGAAGACAGTTGCCTGGACTGGGGTTCGAACCGGTATCTCCCGCTTCGCAGCGCAGCAGATTAACCGCTTGGCCATTTAAGAAGCTGAAATCGGCCGCGTCCGAAGGTGTATTAGACCCTCAGCTTGGTAACAAACATCAGTGTAAAATTAGTTGACACGACCGGGGATTGAACCCGTGGCCTCTGGGTCCAGAGCTCACCACACTATCCACTAGGCCAACAGGCAGCTTGAACCATCAGCTCGCGAAGGTCTATAAGAGGCTGACAGCAGCAGCGGCTGCGGCTACGAAACGATAGAAACGAAGCCCGCTAAACGGGTTCGTAGCGGCGAAACCGTAACAGTAATCACGACAACCACCATATCAAATGAAAGCCGAGAGTTTAATCTTCAACCTGTGTGAGTGTCATGTCGAAAAACTGACAATTGTTGAATTACAGCGAGTTCAAAACGATCAATCTGCCTGCTAATGAGGCGGGCAGATGACACAGAGGCAGCCGCTACGAGACAAATACGACAAAATGTGTCGGTCTTTCGGTTTTGCCATGTGCCCAGTTAGCAAGTAGACAAGTGTGTCTACATCTGAGTGAAAGAATCGTTTGAAAACAGCGAAAATTGCGGCCGTGGCGACAATTTACAAGTGAAAGTTTTAAGCTTGTGACAAAAAGACGATTAAAACAAAGCCCGCTAAACGGGTTCGTTGCGGCGAAACCGTAACAGTAATCACAAAAACCACCACATCAAATTAGAGCCAAGACTGATATCTACAACCTGTGTGAGTTTCATGTCGGAAGATTGACAATTGTTGAATTTACAGCGAGTTCAAAACGCTCAAATCTGCTCGCGAATAAGGCAAATTAGTTAGCAAGTAGACAAGTGCCTCTACATTAGAGTGAAAGAATCTTTTAAAAAGAGCGAAAATTGCGACCGTGGTGACATTTTACAAGTGAAAGTTTATATAGAAACCGCGGTTTGAATGTACTTCGTTCTACAACCTGAGTGAGTTTCATGTCGGAAAACTCACAATTGTTGAATCGTCAGCGATTTCAAACCGCTGTAACTGTCAACACACACTGTTTAAGGCATCAAAGCTTGGAAGCAGAACATAGATGCCTTGAGCGGGATTTGAACTGGGGTCTCTTGCGGGAGTGTCCAGTTGCCCTATACAGCTTCCCATTCATTTTCAATGGGGAAAAAAAAGTGAAAATAGCTTAATATTTCAAAAAGTATAAAAGATATCAAAAAGTTGTATAGAAGCACTCGATTCCCGGAAAAGCTGCACATTTTAATATTTGAATGGTTCCAATAGCTCAAACGGTGCGGCACTAGTTAGATGCCAAAAAACGTACGGAAGAACTATAATAACTAGAAAAAGCATTTCCATAAGAAAATGCACTGTGAATGCTGACATGCTGAATGAATTCCATTGAATTGGTTAAACTGCTGAAGCAGTAAAAACATAGCTGAAGTAGATGAATTTGTTTGAATGTCTGTAGAAGTAGAAAGAGTTGAACAAATTGAACTTTGAATTCTAAAGTATTGCTAAAAGTGTTAGAGCAGTTAAGCTGAATGAAGCACAATTTGTTTGAACTTGAGAAGTTTGCAATGAGTGGGATTCAAACCCTAGTCTCCTGGAGCAAAGGGCAGTTGCTTAACCATTACACTACTCAGTAGCATAAAAGATGCAAAGCTGGAGGAACATTGGAGATGAAAAAAGGCAGTTGAAGAAAGTTGAATTGGATTAATAAAAGTGCTAAAAGTTTAGTTGAAAAGCATTAAAAATCATACTTTTAAATAATGCCATGATGTTTGCAGAAGTTGAAGCAGTTGAAGAAAGTTGAAATAGAATGAATTCCACAGTATTGCTGAAACTGCTGAAGCAGTTAAAACATAGCTGAATGGAGCACAATTTGTTTGAATGTTTGTAGAAGCTGAAACAAATATATTGATAAAAGTGCAGATTAAAAGCATTAAAAATGTGACTTGTAAATTTTGCCATGAGCAGGAACTGAACTCAAGATTCCCACAGCAGAGGACAATCACTTAACCACTACACTATTGAGCAGCACACAGGACAAATAGCTAGAGGACCATAGGAGAAGTAAAAAGTAGAAGGAGAAAGAGTTGAACAAGTTTGAAATACATTGCTAAAATTGCTCCAGCTTTAGATTAAAATTGTCACAGATCTTCCTTTTATAGCATGCCCACGGTTGGATTTGAACTCAAGATTCCTATAGCAAAGAGCAGTTGCTTAACCACTACACTAATGATAAGTTAATATGAAACAGCTGAAGCAGGTCTCATACAGACTGCAAGCAGTTTTGAAAGTACCATCAGGTGCAACCTACTGATTGGTGAGCCAACAATTAGCACATAACACAATGTGCTAATCATCAAAGCCCAAACAGCTTGTTTTGGATGTCATTAGCTTGCCATGCAGTGTGAAGGTCATTTTCTGTCACAGCTGTTTCACTTAGGGTGTTGACAACTATTTCTATAAAACGTGAACGTTAAGCACATCAAACGTTTATATCTAACACAAAGTACAGCCAACATTGTAATTCAATTGTTAATTTGCAGCAGCAGTCACTATTTATAAGCTGAAGCAGTTTTTCTGGGAAGGAGGTGTGAATATTCAAATGTGACCACCCCCACTTTTAAAACTGCTATAATGCAATTGTTAGGAACAACCAGAAGATGGGGCTGTGTGTAAAATATCTTAGAGTGTTTGACTTGTAAAGTCAGTGTCAGACACTAAGTAGACTGTGGAAACTGTTTAGTGCCACATTGGCTTCAAGAAACGTCGAAGAGTTATTGGTGTTGAAATCAACTGCTGACAGAGTGTTGCAGAAACCAGTAAAAGGGTCTGTACAATATATTGTGTACATGAGAGGCTTAAACAGGAAAAGCTGGATTTTAAAAGAATAAAGTTGAAATATATTGATAAAAGTGCAGTTTAAAAGCATTAAAAATGCAGAAATACTTTGCTACTACACTAATGACAAGTTAATATGAAACAGCTGAAGCAGTTAAAACATAGAAGAACAGGAATTGTTTGTTTGCAGAAGTTGAAGCAGTTGAAGACAGTTGAAATAGATTGATAGAAGTGCAGTTTAAAAGCATTAAAAATGCACAAATACTTTGCTACTACATTAGTGACAAGTTAATATGAAACAGCTGAAGCAATTAAAACAAACAACAGCAATTGTTTGGATGTTTGCAGAACTTTTATAACATGCCCACAGCAGAAGTTAGAGTGCTGCTTCAAAACTAAAGTTATGTATTTGAAACAAAGAGGAGTAAAGGTATCAAACAGACTGCAGGCATATTTGAAAATACCATCAGGTGCAATCTCCTGATTGGTGGGGCAACAATTAGCACATTACACAGCATGCTAATCATCAAAGCCCAAACAGCTTGTTTTGGATGTCATTAGATTGACATGCAGTGTGAAGGTCATTTCTTGTCACAGCAGTTTCAGTTAGGGTGTTGACAACTATTTCTATAAAACGTGAATGTTAAGCACATCAAACGTTTACATCTCACACAAAGTACATCCAACATTGTAATTCAGTTGTTAATTTGCAGCAGCAGTCACTATTTATAAGCTGAAGCTGTTTTTCTGGGAAAGTGGTGTGAATATTCAAATGTGACCACCCCCACTTTTAAAACTCCTGTAATGCAATTGTTAGAAATCATACTTTTAAATAATGCCATGTGAAGTTGAAGCAGTTGAAGAAAGTTAAAATAGATTGATAAAAGTGGTAAAAAGTTTGGCAGCTCCAGGACTGGTTTAATAGATGAGTTGCTTGCAAAGGCTTAGATGCCCTCAGTGGGGTTTGAACCGCCGTCTCCTGCGGGAGAGTTCAATTGCTCTATACCAGTTTCCATTCATTTTCAATGGGCAAAATTTGTTGAAAATAGCTTAATATTTCAAAAAGTATAAAAGGTATCAATAAGCAAAATGGAAGCACTCGAGTCCCGAAAAAGCTGAATATTTTGATAGTTGAACGGTTCCTATAGCTCAAACGGTGCGGCCGGAGTTAGGTGCCGTTAAGTGTACGGAATAATAATAATAATAATAATAATAACAACTAGAAAAAGCATTTCCATAAGAAAATGCACTGTGAATGCTGACATGCCGAATGAATTCCATTGAATTGGTTAAACTGCTGAAGCAGTAAAAACATAGCTGAAGTAGCTGAATTTGTTTGAATGTCTGTAGAAGTAGAAAGAGTTGAACAAATTGAACTTTGAATACTAAAGTATTGCTAAAAATGCTAGAGCAGTTAAGCTGAATGGAGCACAATTTATTTGAACTTGTGATGTTTGCAATGAGTGGGATTTGAACCCAAGTTTCCTGCAGCAGAGGGCAGTTGCTTAACCATTACACTACTCAGTACCATACAAGATGCAAAGCTGGAGGAACATAGGAGATGAAAAAAGGCAGTAGTGACAAGTTAATATGAAACAGCTGAAGCAATTAAAACAAACAACAGGAATTGTTTGTATGTTTGCAGAAGTTGAAGCAGCTGAAGAAAGTTGAAATAGATTGATAAAAGTGCTAAAAGTGTAGTTCAAAATCATTAAAAATCATACTTTTAAATAATGCCATGATGTTTGCAGAAGTTGAAGCAGTTGAAGAAAGTTGAAATAGAATGAATTCCATAGTATTGCTGAAACTGCTGAAGCAGTTAAAACATAGCTGAACTGAGCACAATTTGTTTGAATGTTTGTAGAAGCTGAAACAAATATATTGATAAAAGTGCAGTTTAAAAGCATTAAAAATATGACTTGTAAATTCTGCCATGAGCTGGAATTGAACTCAAGATTCCCACAGCAGAGGACAATCACTTAACCACTACACTATTGAGCAGCACACAGGTCAAATAGCTAGAGGACCATAAAAGAAGTAATAAGTAGAAGTAGAAAGAGTTGAACAAGTTTGAAATACATTGCTAAAATTGCTTCAGCTGTAGATTAAAATTGTCACAGATGTTACTTTTATAGCATGCCCACAGTTGGATTGGAAGTCAAGATTACTAGAGCAGAGAGCAGTTGCTTAACCACTACACTAATGGCAAGTTAATATGAAACAGCTGAAGCAGGTCTCATACAGACCTGCAAGCAGTTTTGAAAACACCATCAGGTGCAATCTACTGATTGGTGGGCCAACAATTAGCACATAACAGAATGTGCTAATCATCAAAGCCCAAACAGCTTGTTTTGGATGTCCTTAGCTTGCCATGCAGTGTGAAGGTCATTTCTTGTCACAGCAGTTTCAGTTAGGGTGTTGACAACTATTTCTATAAAACGCGAATGTTAAGCACATCAAACGTTCACATCTCACACAAAGTACAGTCAACATTGCAATTCAATTGTTAATTTGCAGCAGTAGTCACTATTTATAAGCTGAAGCTGTTTTTCTGGGAAGGAGGTGTGAATATTCAAATGTGACCACCCCCACTTTTAAAACTGCTATAATGCAATTGTTAGGAACAACCAGAAGATGGGGCTGTGTGTAAAATATCTTAGAGTGTTTGACTTGTAAAGTCAGTGTCAGACACTAAGTAGACTGTGGAAACTGTTTAGTGCCACATTGGCTTCAAGAAACGTCGAAGAGTTATTGGTGTTGAAATCAACTGCTGACAGAGTGTTGCAGAAACCAGTAAAAGGGTCTGTACAATATATTGTGTACATGAGAGGCGTAAACAGAAAAAGCTGGATTTTAAAAGAATAAAGTTGAAATATATTGATAAAAGTGCAGTTTAAAAGCCTTAAAAATGCAGAAATACTTTGCTACTACACTAGTGACAAGTTAATATGAAACAGCTGAAGCAATTAACAGGAATTGTTTGGATGTTTGCAGAACTTTTTTAACATGCCCACAGCAGAAGTTAGAATGCTGTTTCAAAACTGAAGTTATGTATTTGAAACAAAGAGGAGAAAAGGTATTAAACAGACTGCAGGTAGATTTGAAAATACCATCAGGTGCAATCTCCTGATTGGTGGGCCAACAATTAACACATAGCACAACATGCTAATCATCAAAGTCCAAACAGCTTGTTTTGGATGTCATTAGCTTGCCATGCAGTGTGAAGGTCATTTCTTGTCACAGCAGTTTCAGTTAGGGTGTTGACAACTATTTCTATAAAACGTGAATGTTAAGCACATCAAACTTTTACATCTCACACAAAGTACAGCCAACATTGTAATTCAATTGTTAATTTGCAGCAGCAGTCACTATTTATAAGCTGAAGCTGTTTTTCTGGGAAAGTGGTGTGAATATTCAAATGTGACCACTCCCACTTTTAAAACTCCTATAGTGCAATTGTTAGAAATCATACTTTTAAATAATGCCATATGAAGTTGAAGCAGTTGAAGAAAGTTAAAATAGATTGATAAAAGTGGTAAAAGTTTGGCAGCTCCAGGACTGGTTTAATAGATGAGTTGCTTGCAAAGGCTTCGATGCCCTCAGTGGGGATTGAACCGCAGTCTCCTGTGGGAGAGTCCAATTGGCCTATACCAGTTTCCATTCATTTTCAATGGGGAAAATTTGTTGAAAATAGCTTAATATTTCAAAAAGTATAAAAGGTATCAATAAGCAAAATGGAAGCACTCGAGTCCCGAAAAAGCTGAATATTTTGATAGTTGAACGGTTCCTATAGCTCAAACGGTGCGGCCGGAGTTAGGTGCCGTTAAGTGTACGGAATAATAATAATAATAATAATAACTAGAAAAAGCATTTCCATAAGAAAATGCACTGTGAATGCTGACATGCTGAATGAATTCCATTGAATTGGTTAAACTGCTGAAGCAGTAAAAACATAGCTGAAGTAGCTGAATTTGTTTGAATGTCTGTAGAAGTAGAAAGAGTTGAACAACTTGAAGTTTGAATTCTAAAGTATTGCTAAAAATGCTAGAGCAGTTAAGCTGAATGGAGCACAATTTGTTTGAACTTGTGAAGTTTGCAATGAGTAGGATTTGAACCCAAGTTTCCTGCAGCAGAGCACAGTTGCTTAAGCATTACACTACTCAGTAGCATAGAAGATGCAAAGCTGAATGAACATAGGAGATGAAAATAGGCAGTTGAAAAAAAGTTGAAATAGATTGATAAAAGTTCTAAAAGTTTAGTTCAAAAGCATTAAAAATCATACTTTTAAATAATGCCATGATGTTTGCAGAAGTTGAAGCAGTTGAAGAAAGTTGAAATAGAATGAATTCCATAGTGTTGCTGAAACTGCTGAAGCAGTTAAAACATAGCTGAATGGAGCACAATTTGTTTGAATGTTTGTAGAAGCTGAAACAAATATATTGATAAAAGTGCAGTTTAAAAGCATTTAAATTGTGACTTGTAAATTCTGCCATGAGCTGGAATTGAACTCAAGATTCCCACAGCAGAGGACAATCACTTAACCATTACACTATTGAGCAGCACACAGGATAAATAGCTAGAGGACCATAGGAGAAGTAAAATAAGAAGTAGAAAGAGTTGAACAAATTTGAAATACATTGCTAAAATTGCTTCAGCTGTAGATTAAAATTGTCACAGATCTTTTTTTTATAGCATGCCCACAGTTGGATTTGAACTCAAGATTACTAGAGCAGAGAGCAGTTGCTTAACCACTACACTAATGGCAATTTGATATGAAACAGCTGAAGCAGACCTTATACAGATTGCAAACAGTTTTAAAAGTACGATCAGGTGCAATCTACTGATTGGTGGGCCAATAATTAGCACATTGCAAAACATACTAATCATCAAAGCCCAAACAGCTTGTTTTGATTGTCTTTAGCTTGACATGCAGTGTGAAGGTCATTTCTTGTCACAGCAGTTTCAGTTAGGGTGTTGACAACTATTTCTATAAAACGTGAATGTTAAGCGCATCAAACGTTCACATCTAACACAAAGTACAGCCAACATTGAAATTCAATTGTTAATTTGCAGCAGCAGTCACTATTTATAAGCTGAAGCTGTTTTTCTGGGAAGGAGGTGTGAATATTCAAATGTGACCACCCCCACTTTTAAAAGTCCTATAATGCTTCCAGAAACATTGAAGAGTTATTGGTGTTGAAATCAACTGCTGAAACTGTTGACAGAGTGTTACAGAAACCAGTAAAAGGGTCTGTACAATATATTGTGTACATGAGAGGCTTAAACAGGAAAAGCTGGATTTTAAAAGAATAAAGTTGAAATAGATTGATAGAAGTGCAGTTTAAAAGCCTTAAAAATGCAGAAATACTTTGCTACTACACTAGTGACAAGTTAATATGAAACAGCTGAAGCAATTAACAGGAATTGTTTGGATGTTTGCAGAACTTTTTTAACATGCCCACAGCAGAAGTTAGAATGCTGTTTCAAAACTGAAGTTATGTATTTGAAACAAAGAGGAGAAAAGGTATCAAACAGACTGCAGGCAGATTTGAAAATACCATCAGGTGCAATCTCCTGATTGGTGAGCCAACAATTAGCACATTGCACAACATGCTAATCATCAAAGCCCAACAACTTGTTTTGGATGTCATTAGCTTGCCATGCAGTGTGAAGGTCATTTCTTGTCACAGCAGTTTCAGTTAGGGTGTTGACAACTATTTCTATAAAACGTGAATGTTAAGCACATCAAACTTTTACATCTCACACAAAGTACAGCCAACATTGCAATTCAATTGTTAATTTGCAGCAGCAGTCACTATTTATAAGCTGAAGCTGTTTCTGTGGGAAAGTGGTGTGAATATTCAAATGTGACCACTCCCACTTTTAAAACTCCTATAGTGCAATTGTTAGAAATCATACTTTTAAATAATGCCATATGAAGTTGAAGCAGTTGAAGAAAGTTAAAATAGATTGATAAAAGTGGTAAAAGTTTGGCAGCTCCAGGACTGGTTTAATAGAAGAGTTGCTTGCAAAGGCTTAGATGCCCTCAGTGGGGATTGAACCGCAGTCTCCTGTGGGAGAGTCCAATTGGTCTATACCAGTTTCCATTCATTTTCAATGGGGAAAATTTGTTGAAAATAGCTTAATATTTCAAAAAGTATAAAAGGTATCAATAAGCAAAATGGAAGCACTCGAGTCCCGAAAAAGCTGAATATTTTGATAGTTGAACGGTTTCTATAGCTCAAACGGTGCGGCCGGAGTTAGGTGCCGTTAAGTGTACGGAATAATAATAATAATAATAATAATAATAATAAAGATTAGAAAAACAATACTGTGAATGCTTTCAGCATTCACAGTGATAATAAAGATTAGAAAAACAATACTGTGAATGCTTTCAGCATTCACAGTGATAAAGATTAGAAAAACAATACTGTGAATGCTTTCAGCATTCACAGTGATAAAAAAGATTAGGAAAACAATACTGTGAATGCTTTAAAGCATTCACAGTGATTAAGGAGAAGGAAATAGGAAGCTTTACCAAACGCTTACTTATAAATAGGCACAGTAATTGATGGAGGTTACAAATAGAAATAAGGAAAAGAGGCTGATCCAGGGTGGAATATTTATAGAACAGGCACGCTGCTGTTGCTTGGGCTGCACTTATCAATGAACGCAACCACATCTGCCAATTCGGAGAACGTTTTACGACGAAAATAAACCCCCCTTTTCTGACGTATTCTCTCAAGGTGTCGTTCACTTAAGTAAAAACCGTGTTTTCTACCAAGCACCGATTTAATGTCGCTGTATTTGAGCCCTAACTTAAAATAAAAGTCTATGAACAGCTCCCACACTTGTGTATGCTCCATTGAGGTCGTTTTTGTGGTGACCAGCTGACCCGAAAGTTGTTTTAGAAGATAAAAGTTTTGCGAGATCTGGCAAAACTATTTCGGGATGTGGCAAAAGTTCTTTTTTTTTTTTTTCTCAGCCAATTTTTCCCCCCCTTCCTACTAAACATTACAAGAACTTTCGTTTTTGTGAAACATTTCGTGTCGTGTCTCAATGACAATTTTGTGTTTTTATCGCGTCGTCCAACAAAGCCTCCCCCCCTCATCCAGACCCTCCCTACGCTCCCCGAGCGAAAGTCCACACACACCCACACACATTGCATCACGACGAGTCCAGAGAGAAGAACGAACGCGGTGCTCTCCTCAGAAACACTATTCTTTCATTGTAAAGGTAAAAGATTAGTTCAGTATTTCACACGATGTATCTATGCTTGTTTAATTTAGCCTCAGGGGTTTTGAGAAATATAGGATCTAGGAAAAACACAACGTTTTGTTGTGTGTGAGTTTTTTATTGTAGTTCTTTAAGGTAGAAACGGTTACCGCTTACAAAACTAGTACGCTAACATTATTTTACCTCTGAACACATTCGTCACTCAAGAACTTTCTTTTTGTCAATTCCTGTTTGTCTAAAAAAAAAGCGTTTATTCCCACAAGCAGTTGTCACAAACAATCAAAGTTCCCACCACATCAACCATCCCTTCCTTACACGGCGATGCTAGCCGTTAGCACGCCGATGCTAAGTGAAGGGTCTGTACCGTGGTCAGCTGCAGAGACACCTGCTCCTCTGGGGAACCGACCACGGCCTGTCTGGCAGAACGTACAAGTCCAAATAAAGTCACGCAACCAAGTCTACGACACTCGCCGCAGACAGGAAGCGTTGCTATGGCGACGCTTTGTTAGGTTCAGGCCTCGCCCTCTGGTCTGGTTCAATACGTCAGGCTGACGTATTGAACACGAGGTCACAGGTCAAACAACGCGCGACACTGAGGAGAAACGTTCTCACCGAGGTTTGCAAAGCAGCTGCTGGGAGCGAAACCTTCTGTGACACGTCAGCCTGCGTCCACCTAGAAAAGACTGTCATTAAACACGGACCCAATGTGAAGCTCTGCTTGTTCATCCTGATTATTGGATTTGAAATTGAAAACACAATGTTTTCATGGTGTCACTGACATTTGATTCCAAAATAAACTTTAGTATTGTGTCATTACAGATGAGATAACGAGAAGAAATGAAGATGCTTGAGGTGATAGTGGAGGAGGTAAAGGAGACGGAAGTCGAGACAGTGAAAGGTAAAATAAAGAGGGAGAAAAAGCAAAGAAAAAGAGAGGAAAAGGAGGAGAAAGAGAAAAGAAAAAGAGAGAAAGAGGAGGAGAAAGAGAAAAGAAAAAAGGAAAGAAAAGGAAAGGAGAAAGAAGAAGAAAGAGGAGGAAAACTTAAGAAAACTAGTTCTAGAAACAATTAAAGAAACGAGGATTAAATGTGAAAAATGGGAGAAACAAAATTACCGAAATTATAATTGGCAACACGAAATTAAAAAAGCAAAAATAACAAGACCAATTGACATGTACCGAATTTGCTGCTGACAAAGTGAAAAACGGTGAGAGAGGAGAAGAAAGGTAAAAAAGGTGAGAGAGGAGGAGGAGAAAGGGAAAAAAGGTGAGAGAGGAGGAGGAGAAAGGGAAAAAAGGTGAGAGAGGAGGAGGAGGAGAAAAAGCAAAGAAAAAGAGAGGAAAAGGAGGAGAAAGAGAAAAGAAAAAGAGAGAAAGAGGAGGAGAAAGAGAAAAGAAAAGGAAAGGAGAAAGAAGAAGAAAGAGGAGGAAAACTTAAGAAAACTAGTTCTAGAAACAATTAAAGAAACGAGGATTAAATGTGAAAAATGGGAGAAACAAAATTACCGAAATTATAATTGGCAACACGAAATTAAAAAAGCAAAAATAACAAGACCAATTGACATGTACCGAATTTGCTGCTGACAAAGTGAAAAACGGTGAGAGAGGAGAAGAAAGGTAAAAACGGTGAGAGAGGAGAAGAAAGGTAAAAAAGGTGAGAGAGTAGGAGGAGAAAGGGAAAAAAGGTGAGAGAGGAGGAGGAGAAAGGGAAAAAAGGTGAGAGAGGAGGAGGGGGAGAAAAAGCAAAGAAAAAGAGAGGAAAAGGAGGAGAAAGAGAAAAGAAAAAGAGAGAAAGAGGAGGAGAAAGAGAAAAGAAAAAGGAAAGAAAAGGAAAGGAGAAAGAAGAAGAAAGAGGAGGAAAACTTAAGAAAACTAGTTCTAGAAACAATTAAAGAAACGAGGATTAAATGTGAAAAATGGGAGAAACAAAATTACCGAAATTATAATTGGCAACACGAAATTAAAAAAGCAAAAATAACAAGACCAATTTACATGTACCGAATTTGCTGCTGACAAAGTGAAAAACGGTGAGAGAGGAGAAGAAAGGTAAAAAAGGTGAGAGAGGAGGAGGAGAAAGGGAAAAAAGGTGAGAGAGGAGGAGGAGAAAGGGAAAAAAGGTGAGAGAGGAGGAGGAGAAGAAAAAGAAAAGGTGAAAGAGGAGGAGGAGAAGAAAGAGAAAAGGTGAGAGAGGAGGAGGAGGAGAAAGAAAGAAAAGGGAGATGGAGGAGGAGGAGGCACAAAAAGAGTGGAAAGAATAAAAATAAGAGGTAGAAGGAGGAGCACAGGAGCAGCCTGACAGCCTGGGCCACTCAATGTCAAAGTAAGACACTAATGGTTTCTACTGTAAATGTCTGTGGCAGCCACCTGACGACAACGTGACCAGCGGTGACGCCGCGACCGTCGCGTGTGTGGCGTTAAGGTCAAGGAGGTCGGCGGGTGTGTGTCTGTGTGGGAGGAGCGTGTGCGTGTGTGTGTGTTGGTACCAACGAGCTACGAGCGCACACTGAGCGTTGGACGCGAAGCTGCCGCCAGCAGCCACGACGAACCGCAGCTGGGACTGACGAGCCTCAGGAGACAGGAGTCGGCACACACAATATAGATAACACCGTCCGTCAAATTACTTTGACAGGTCTAGGTCAAAGTTAGGCCCCTCCCCTTTTCTCTGATTGGTCCACGTCATAAGGAGGGAAATGTTTCTGATTGGTGCGCGTCATAAGCCAATCACGTTGAGCGAATGTTCTTTATACAAGGACAAAATAAATTAAGAATCATTAAAACGATGAAAGAATGAGTTATTGAAAGAGCTTATTTGAAAAAGCTTCAAAGCATTTTATTTTCATGTGATTTAAAAATGGTTTTACTGATGGGAGTCCGTTGGTTTCTTGTTGCAGCAGGCTGTAGATCTTCAGGCCTGTGTGTGTGGAGAGGGTATGGGGCCCCTCATCCACTCGGGTGAATGTTTGTGTGAATCGGAGCGGCTCGTTTTGAAGTCAAAGCGAGGGAGGCCGTCCAGGCGCCTGCAACATAACATCGAAACGAAAAAGAAACACGTACGTGAGAAAGAAAAGGTCCCTAAACATATGACAAAAACAGTTATTCGTTAACGTTGCGGCTATATAAACATGATAGTGTTGGAGAAATCATTGGAAGAAGAAGAAGACCCCTGCTCAAACCCTAGCGAGGCTCTTCTAAACATGGCGACAGGTAAACTTATTAAGTTTGATGACTCGATTCAGCTGATAATTCAACGATGTTAACAACGTCTAATTTGTATCAGCGCGAACCTACAATGAATATGAGAACGGCTATCAAAACACGTCACGTAAGAAAGGTAAGTGTTTATTATTATTAATAATAGTCTAGATACATTATTTTATTCTGAAACGTTATATCTGGCTGACAGGTCTGTCCTATAGATTTAAGGCTGCAGCTTTAAAAACGAAGCAAGCCTCAAGAGGAAACGGTTAGTGCAATACGTTTCTTTTAAAAAAAATGGAATAAATCCGTTATGGCTTAAAAATCTGTTTATCTCGTGACATTTAACATTTTGTTCTCTCACAGCGTCCGAGCCTCAAATTCCAAACCGACCAGGTCAGACTGACAGTGAAGTTAACATATTTTTACTCCAATAACTATGTATGAATACAAAAAAAAAACCCAACCTAATTTGTCATTTGTATAAATAGATCAGCCTCCCTCCGTTGCTACAACCAGCACAAGCATCGGACACGAGAACGACTGGGACATCGGCATGTACGTGCAACGTAGTAGTAATAAGGGGTGGGAATATCGACTCTCTGGAATCGATACTTCGATACCCGCTGGCCGATACTTTGGAGTCGATACGTTCTTAAGTATCGCTCGATACTACTCCTAATAAAAACGTGCAATTACTTTTCACTTCTGATCGTTTTTAGTTTTTACCTTAATGTGTTATACGATATAAAAGAATGAAATGAACCAACTTTTTTACTTGCCCAAATATGCAATGAGCTAAGTCAGGTTTGCCCAATACCTCGATCGTTGAGGTAGTTTGGGTTGATCACACTGACAACATCCCACGTAGGCAGCTGTGAAAAAGAATCCGCACCGTAGAGCAGCTGGAACCTGCACATGCGCAGACCAGCCGAGCGGCAGAGACGTTTACATACGTGGACATACACAGTATCCGCGGTTAGAAGCGGCTTTAAAAGCCGCAGAATTATGCGCCGAAGCTGCCGGTACATGAACATGTGCTCACACACTCACCAGCTGCGCCGCGGAAATATCCGGGTGATGTTTTACTGTTAAATATTTACTGTTTTGTTTTGTTCTGCTTGAGCACTATGAACCCTTCAATTTAAGAAATAGTATTTTGTATTCATTTCAATTTTATTTATTATAATTTAAAATAGATATTTTTTCATATTTGAATTTAATTTACTTGTTGACCTAATTTATGTTATATTATATGTCATATATTGTTCATGAGCATTATTCATGTTGCCCTAAAGATATTAATCAATACTGTGCAATGATGATTTGCCTTTAAGGTGCAAAAAGTATGATCTGTTATTGTGGGACTGTGTTGGTACGTGAATAACGTTACGGTTCCTTATCATTACGCTGTGTGATACTCCTAGAAAGTAAACACGTAAATGGCTGCAGCCGCTTCACAGGCGTCACACGTTAGATTCCCTGTCACACACTGCTGTTCCTGTGACGCAGCCAGAGCTGAATTAATTGGGTTTAGGTTAATGGTACGAACTGGAGTTTGGGGAGCGATCGTGACGTCATCTTGGTGGTGGCCAACATCTCAGAGAACAGCAGCATGTTCCACTAACACTGACTACAGAGGCTGAGTGGAAGGTGCTCATGTTCCCCAGCCTGACGTATTGAACACGAGGTCACAGGTCAAACAACGCGCGACACCGAGGACAAACGTTCTCACCGAGGTCTGCAAAGCAGCTGCTGGGAGCGAAACCTTCTGTGACACGTCAGCCTGCGTCCACCTAGAAAAGACTGCATCCGTGTGTTTCTGCCATTAAACACGGACCCAATGTGAAGCTCTGCTTGTTCATCCTGATTATTGGATTTGAAATTGAAAACACAATGTTTTCATGGTGTCACTGACATTTGATTCCAAAATAAACTTTAGTATTGTGTCATTACAGATGAGACAACGAGAAGAAATGAAGATGCTTGAGGTGATAGTGGAGGAGTAGGAGGAGACGGAGGAGGTAAAGGAGACGGAAGTCGAGTCGGTAAAAGGTAAAATAAAGAGGGAGAAAAAGCAAAGGAAAAGATAGGAAAAAGAGGAGAAAGAAAAAAGAAAAAGAGAAAAAAGCAGAGAAAAGGAAAGAAGAAAGAAGGAGAAAGAAGGAGAAAGAGGAGGAAAACTTACGGAAAGTAGTTTTAGAAATAATTAGAGAAACAAGAACGAAATGCGAAAAATGGGAGAAACTAAATTACAAAAATTATAATTGGCAACACGAAATAAAAAAAGCAAAAATTACACGGCCAATTAACATGTACAGAACTTGCCAGTTCAAAGTTTTTGTGGACTTTACGGGGGTTGCTCAAATGAAAATTTATTGAAGTAGGAAAGAAGAGGGAGGGGGAGGAGAAAGAAAAGGTGACAGAGGAGGAGGAGAACAAAGGGAAAAAAGGTGAGAGAGGAGGAGGAGGAGAAAAAGAAAAGGTGAGAGAGGAGGAGGAGAAGAAAGGGAACAGGTGAGAGAGGAGGAGGAGAAGAAAAAGAAAAGGTGAGAGAGGAGGAGGAGAACAAAGGAAAAAAGGTGAGAGAGGAGGAGGAAAAAGAAAGAAAAGGGAGGAGGAGGCACAAAAAGAGTGAAAAGAATAACCAGAGGGGGAGTAGGAGGAGCACAGGAGCAGCCTGACAGCCTGGGCCACTCAATGTCAAAGTAAGACACTAATGGTTTCTACTGTAAATGTCTGTGGCAGCCACCTGACGACAACGTGACCAGCGGTGACGCCGCGACCGTCGCGTGTGTGGCGTTAAGGTCAAGGAGGTCGGCGGGTGTGTGTCTGTGTGGGAGGAGCGTGTGCGTGTGTGTGTGTTGGTACCAACGAGCTACGAGCGCACACTGAGCGTTGGACGCGAAGCTGCCGCCAGCAGCCACGACGAACCGCAGCTGGGACTGACGAGCCTCAGGAGACAGGAGTCGGCACACACAATATAGATAACACCGTCCGTCAAATTACTTTGACAGGTCTAGGTCAAAGTTAGGCCCCTCCCCTTTTCTCTGATTGGTCCACGTCACAAGGAGGGAAATGTTTCTGATTGGTGCGCGTCATAAGCCAATCACGTTGAGCGAATGTTCTTTATACAAGGACAAAATAAATTAAGAATCATTAAAACGATGAAAGAATGAGTTATTGAAAGAGCTTATTTGAAAAAGCTTCAAAGCATTTTATTTTCATGTGATTTAAAAATGGTTTTACTGATGGGAGTCCGTTGGTTTCTTGTTGCAGCAGGCTGTAGATCTTCAGGCCTGTGTGTGTGGAGAGGGTATGGGGCCCCTCATCCACTCGGGTGAATGTTTGTGTGAATCGGAGCGGCTCGTTTTGAAGTCAAAGCGAGGGAGGCCGTCCAGGCGCCTGCAACATAACATCGAAACGAAAAAGAAACACGTACGTGAGAAAGAAAAGGTCCCTAAACATATGACAAAAACAGTTATTCGTTAACGTTGCGGCTATATAAACATGATAGTGTTGGAGAAATCATTGGAAGAAGAAGAAGACCCCTGCTCAAACCCTAGCGAGGCTCTTCTAAACATGGCGACAGGTAAACTTATTAAGTTTGATGACTCGATTCAGCTGATAATTCAACGATGTTAACAACGTCTAATTTGTATCAGCGCGAACCTACAATGAATATGAGAACGGCTATCAAAACACGTCACGTAAGAAAGGTAAGTGTTTATTATTATTAATAATAGTCTAGATACATTATTTTATTCTGAAACGTTATATCTGGCTGACAGGTCTGTCCTATAGATTTAAGGCTGCAGCTTTAAAAACGAAGCAAGCCTCAAGAGGAAACGGTTAGTGCAATACGTTTCTTTTAAAAAAAATGGAATAAATCCGTTATGGCTTAAAAATCTGTTTATCTCGTGACATTTAACATTTTGTTCTCTCACAGCGTCCGAGCCTCAAATTCCAAACCGACCAGGTCAGACTGACAGTGAAGTTAACATATTTTTACTCCAATAACTATGTATGAATACAAAAAAAAAACCCAACCTAATTTGTCATTTGTATAAATAGATCAGCCTCCCTCCGTTGCTACAACCAGCACAAGCATCGGACACGAGAACGACTGGGACATCGGCATGTACGTGCAACGTAGTAGTAATAAGGGGTGGGAATATCGACTCTCTGGAATCGATACTTCGATACCCGCTGGCCGATACTTTGGAGTCGATACGTTCTTAAGTATCGCTCGATACTACTCCTAATAAAAACGTGCAATTACTTTTCACTTCTGATCGTTTTTAGTTTTTACCTTAATGTGTTATACGATATAAAAGAATGAAATGAACCAATTTTTTTACTTGCCCAAATATGCAATGAGCTAAGTCAGGTTTGCCCAATACCTCGATCGTTGAGGTAGTTTGGGTTGATCACACTGACAACATCCCACGTAGGCAGCTGTGAAAAAGAATCCGCACCGTAGAGCAGCTGGAACCTGCACATGCGCAGACCAGCCGAGCGGCAGAGACGTTTACATACGTGGACATACACAGTATCCGCGGTTAGAAGCGGCTTTAAAAGCCGCAGAATTATGCGCCGAAGCTGCCGGTACATGAACATGTGCTCACACACTCACCAGCTGCGCCGCGGAAATATCCGGGTGATGTTTTACTGTTAAATATTTACTGTTTTGTTTTGTTCTGCTTGAGCACTATGAACCCTTCAATTTAAGAAATAGTATTTTGTATTCATTTCAATTTTATTTATTATAATTTAAAATAGATATTTTTTCATATTTGAATTTAATTTACTTGTTGACCTAATTTATGTTATATTATATGTCATATATTGTTCATGAGCATTATTCATGTTGCCCTAAAGATATTAATCAATACTGTGCAATGATGATTTGCCTTTAAGGTGCAAAAAGTATGATCTGTTATTGTGGGACTGTGTTGGTACGTGAATAACGTTACGGTTCCTTATCATTACGCTGTGTGATACTCCTAGAAAGTAAACACGTAAATGGCTGCAGCCGCTTCACAGGCGTCACACGTTAGATTCCCTGTCACACACTGCTGTTCCTGTGACGCAGCCAGAGCTGAATTAATTGGGTTTAGGTTAATGGTACGAACTGGAGTTTGGGGAGCGATCGTGACGTCATCTTGGTGGTGGCCAACATCTCAGAGAACAGCAGCATGTTCCACTAACACTGACTACAGAGGCTGAGTGGAAGGTGCTCATGTTCCCCAGCCTGACGTATTGAACACGAGGTCACAGGTCAAACAACGCGCGACACCGAGGACAAACGTTCTCACCGAGGTCTGCAAAGCAGCTGCTGGGAGCGAAACCTTCTGTGACACGTCAGCCTGCGTCCACCTAGAAAAGACTGCATCCGTGTGTTTCTGCCATTAAACACGGACCCAATGTGAAGCTCTGCTTGTTCATCCTGATTATTGGATTTGAAATTGAAAACACAATGTTTTCATGGTGTCACTGACATTTGATTCCAAAATAAACTTTAGTATTGTGTCATTACAGATGAGACAACGAGAAGAAATGAAGATGCTTGAGGTGATAGTGGAGGAGTAGGAGGAGACGGAGGAGGTAAAGGAGACGGAAGTCGAGTCGGTAAAAGGTAAAATAAAGAGGGAGAAAAAGCAAAGGAAAAGATAGGAAAAAGAGGAGAAAGAAAAAAGAAAAAGAGAAAAAAGCAGAGAAAAGGAAAGAAGAAAGAAGGAGAAAGAGGAGGAAAACTTACGGAAAGTAGTTTTAGAAATAATTAGAGAAACAAGAACGAAATGCGAAAAATGGGAGAAACTAAATTACAAAAATTATAATTGGCAACACGAAATAAAAAAAGCAAAAATTACACGGCCAATTAACATGTACAGAACTTGCCAGTTCAAAGTTTTTGTGGACTTTACGGGGGTTGCTCAAATGAAAATTTATTGAAGTAGGAAAGAAGAGGGAGGGGGAGGAGAAAGAAAAGGTGACAGAGGAGGAGGAGAACAAAGGGAAAAAAGGTGAGAGAGGAGGAGGAGGAGAAAAAGAAAAGGTGAGAGAGGAGGAGGAGAAGAAAGGGAACAGGTGAGAGAGGAGGAGGAGAAGAAAAAGAAAAGGTGAGAGAGGAGGAGGAGAACAAAGGAAAAAAGGTGAGAGAGGAGGAGGAAAAAGAAAGAAAAGGGAGGAGGAGGCACAAAAAGAGTGAAAAGAATAACCAGAGGGGGAGTAGGAGGAGCACAGGAGCAGCCTGACAGCCTGGGCCACTCAATGTCAAAGTAAGACACTAATGGTTTCTACTGTAAATGTCTGTGGCAGCCACCTGACGACAACGTGACCAGCGGTGACGCCGCGACCGTCGCGTGTGTGGCGTTAAGGTCAAGGAGGTCGGCGGGTGTGTGTCTGTGTGGGAGGAGCGTGTGCGTGTGTGTGTGTTGGTACCAACGAGCTACGAGCGCACACTGAGCGTTGGACGCGAAGCTGCCGCCAGCAGCCACGACGAACCGCAGCTGGGACTGACGAGCCTCAGGAGACAGGAGTCGGCACACACAATATAGATAACACCGTCCGTCAAATTACTTTGACAGGTCTAGGTCAAAGTTAGGCCCCTCCCCTTTTCTCTGATTGGTCCACGTCATAAGGAGGGAAATGTTTCTGATTGGTGCGCGTCATAAGCCAATCACGTTGAGCGAATGTTCTTTATACAAGGACAAAATAAATTAAGAATCATTAAAACGATGAAAGAATGAGTTATTGAAAGAGCTTATTTGAAAAAGCTTCAAAGCATTTTATTTTCATGTGATTTAAAAATGGTTTTACTGATGGGAGTCCGTTGGTTTCTTGTTGCAGCAGGCTGTAGATCTTCAGGCCTGTGTGTGTGGAGAGGGTATGGGGCCCCTCATCCACTCGGGTGAATGTTTGTGTGAATCGGAGCGGCTCGTTTTGAAGTCAAAGCGAGGGAGGCCGTCCAGGCGCCTGCAACATAACATCGAAACGAAAAAGAAACACGTACGTGAGAAAGAAAAGGTCCCTAAACATATGACAAAAACAGTTATTCGTTAACGTTGCGGCTATATAAACATGATAGTGTTGGAGAAATCATTGGAAGAAGAAGAAGACCCCTGCTCAAACCCTAGCGAGGCTCTTCTAAACATGGCGACAGGTAAACTTATTAAGTTTGATGACTCGATTCAGCTGATAATTCAACGATGTTAACAACGTCTAATTTGTATCAGCGCGAACCTACAATGAATATGAGAACGGCTATCAAAACACGTCACGTAAGAAAGGTAAGTGTTTATTATTATTAATAATAGTCTAGATACATTATTTTATTCTGAAACGTTATATCTGGCTGACAGGTCTGTCCTATAGATTTAAGGCTGCAGCTTTAAAAACGAAGCAAGCCTCAAGAGGAAACGGTTAGTGCAATACGTTTCTTTTAAAAAAAAATGGAATAAATCCGTTATGGCTTAAAAATCTGTTTATCTCGTGACATTTAACATTTTGTTCTCTCACAGCGTCCGAGCCTCAAATTCCAAACCGACCAGGTCAGACTGACAGTGAAGTTAACATATTTTTACTCCAATAACTATGTATGAATACAAAAAAAAACCCCAACCTAATTTGTCATTTGTATAAATAGATCAGCCTCCCTCCGTTGCTACAACCAGCACAAGCATCGGACACGAGAACGACTGGGACATCGGCATGTACGTGCAACGTAGTAGTAATAAGGGGTGGGAATATCGACTCTCTGGAATCGATACTTCGATACCCGCTGGCCGATACTTTGGAGTCGATACGTTCTTAAGTATCGCTCGATACTACTCCTAATAAAAACGTGCAATTACTTTTCACTTCTGATCGTTTTTAGTTTTTACCTTAATGTGTTATACGATATAAAAAAATGAAATGAACCAATTTTTTTACTTGCCCAAATATGCAATGAGCTAAGTCAGGTTTGCCCAATACCTCGATCGTTGAGGTAGTTTGGGTTGATCACACTGACAACATCCCACGTAGGCAGCTGTGAAAAAGAATCCGCACCGTAGAGCAGCTGGAACCTGCACATGCGCAGACCAGCCGAGCGGCAGAGACGTTTACATACGTGGACATACACAGTATCCGCGGTTAGAAGCGGCTTTAAAAGCCGCAGAATTATGCGCCGAAGCTGCCGGTACATGAACATGTGCTCACACACTCACCAGCTGCGCCGCGGAAATATCCGGGTGATGTTTTACTGTTAAATATTTACTGTTTTGTTTTGTTCTGCTTGAGCACTATGAACCCTTCAATTTAAGAAATAGTATTTTGTATTCATTTCAATTTTATTTATTATAATTTAAAATAGATATTTTTTCATATTTGAATTTAATTTACTTATTGACCTAATTTATGTTATATTATATGTCATATATTGTTCATGAGCATTATTCATGTTGCCCTAAAGATATTAATCAATACTGTGCAATGATGATTTGCCTTTAAGGTGCAAAAAGTATGATCTGTTATTGTGGGACTGTGTTGGTACGTGAATAACGTTACGGTTCCTTATCATTACGCTGTGTGATACTCCTAGAAAGTAAACACGTAAATGGCTGCAGCCGCTTCACAGGCGTCACACGTTAGATTCCCTGTCACACGCTGCTGTTCCTGTGACGCAGCCAGAGCTGAATTAATTGGGTTTAGTTACTGTAAGTTAATGGTACGAACTGGAGTTTGGGGAGCGATCGTGACGTCATCTTGGTGGTGGCCAACATCTCAGGGAACAGCAGCATGTTCCACTAACACTGACTACAGAGGCTGAGTGGAAGGTGCTCATGTTCCCCAGCCTGACGTATTGAACACGAGGTCACAGGTCAAACAACGCGCGACACCGAGGACAAACGTTCTCACCGAGGTTTGCAAAGCAGCTGCTGGGAGCGAAACCTTCTGTGACACGTCAGCCTGCGTCCACCTAGAAAAGACTGCATCCGTGTGTTTCTGCCATTAAACACGGACCCAATGTGAAGCTCTGCTTGTTCATCCTGATTATTGGATTTGAAATTGAAAACACAATGTTTTCATGGTGTCACTGACATTTGATTCCAAAATAAACTTTAGTATTGTGTCATTACAGATGAGACAACGAGAAGAAATGAAGATGCTTGAGGTGATAGTGGAGGAGTAGGAGGAGACGGAGGAGGTAAAGGAGACGGAAGTCGAGTCGGTAAAAGGTAAAATAAAGAGGGAGAAAAAGCAAAGGAAAAGATAGGAAAAAGAGGAGAAAGAAAAAAGAAAAAGAGAAAAAAGCAGAGAAAAGGAAAGAAGAAAGAGGAGGAAAACTTACGGAAAGTAGTTTTAGAAATAATTAGAGAAACAAGAACGAAATGCGAAAAATGGGAGAAACTAAATTACAAAAATTATAATTGGCAACACGAAATAAAAAAAGCAAAAATTACACGGCCAATTAACATGTACAGAACTTGCCAGTTCAAAGTTTTTGTGGACTTTACGGGGGTTGCTCAAATGAAAATTTATTGAAGTAGGAAAGAAGAGGGAGGGGGAGGAGAAAGAAAAGGTGACAGAGGAGGAGGAGAACAAAGGGAAAAAAGGTGAGAGAGGAGGAGGAGGAGAAAAAGAAAAGGTGAGAGAGGAGGAGGAGAAGAAAGGGAACAGGTGAGAGAGGAGGAGGAGAAGAAAAAGAAAAGGTGAGAGAGGAGGAGGAGAACAAAGGAAAAAAGGTGAGAGAGGAGGAGGAAAAAGAAAGAAAAGGGAGGAGGAGGCACAAAAAGAGTGAAAAGAATAACCAGAGGGGGAGTAGGAGGAGCACAGGAGCAGCCTGACAGCCTGGGCCACTCAATGTCAAAGTAAGACACTAATGGTTTCTACTGTAAATGTCTGTGGCAGCCACCTGACGACAACGTGACCAGCGGTGACGCCGCGACCGTCGCGTGTGTGGCGTTAAGGTCAAGGAGGTCGGCGGGTGTGTGTCTGTGTGGGAGGAGCGTGTGCGTGTGTGTGTGTTGGTACCAACGAGCTACGAGCGCACACTGAGCGTTGGACGCGAAGCTGCCGCCAGCAGCCACGACGAACCGCAGCTGGGACTGACGAGCCTCAGGAGACAGGAGTCGGCACACACAATATAGATAACACCGTCCGTCAAATTACTTTGACAGGTCTAGGTCAAAGTTAGGCCCCTCCCCTTTTCTCTGATTGGTCCACGTCACAAGGAGGTAAATGTTTCTGATTGGTGCGCGTCATAAGCCAATCACGTTGAGCGAATGTTCTTTATACAAGGACAAAATAAATTTAGAATCATTAAAACGATGAAAGAATGAGTTATTGAAAGAGCTTATTTGAAAAAGCTTCAAAGCATTTTATTTTCATGTGATTTAAAAATGGTTTTACTGATGGGAGTCCGTTGGTTTCTTGTTGCAGCAGGCTGTAGATCTTCAGGCCTGTGTGTGTGGAGAGGGTATGGGGCCCCTCATCCACTCGGGTGAATGTTTGTGTGAATCGGAGCGGCTCGTTTTGAAGTCAAAGCGAGGGAGGCCGTCCAGGCGCCTGCAACATAACATCGAAACGAAAAAGAAACACGTACGTGAGAAAGAAAAGGTCCCTAAACATATGACAAAAACAGTTATTCGTTAACGTTGCGGCTATATAAACATGATAGTGTTGGAGAAATCATTGGAAGAAGAAGAAGACCCCTGCTCGAACCCTAGCGAGGCTCTTCTAAACATGGCGACAGGTAAACTTATTAAGTTTGATGACTCGATTCAGCTGATAATTCAACGATGTTAACAACGTCTAATTTGTATCAGCGCGAACCTACAATGAATATGAGAACGGCTATCAAAACACGTCACGTAAGAAAGGTAAGTGTTTATTATTATTAATAATAGTCTAGATACATTATTTTATTCTGAAACGTTATATCTGGCTGACAGGTCTGTCCTATAGATTTAAGGCTGCAGCTTTAAAAACGAAGCAAGCCTCAAGAGGAAACGGTTAGTGCAATACGTTTCTTTTAAAAAAAATGGAATAAATCCGTTATGGCTTAAAAATCTGTTTATCTCGTGACATTTAACATTTTGTTCTCTCACAGCGTCCGAGCCTCAAATTCCAAACCGACCAGGTCAGACTGACAGTGAAGTTAACATATTTTTACTCCAATAACTATGTATGAATACAAAAAAAAACCCCAACCTAATTTGTCATTTGTATAAATAGATCAGCCTCCCTCCGTTGCTACAACCAGCACAAGCATCGGACACGAGAACGACTGGGACATCGGCATGTACGTGCAACGTAGTAGTAATAAGGGGTGGGAATATCGACTCTCTGGAATCGATACTTCGATACCCGCTGGCCGATACTTTGGAGTCGATACGTTCTTAAGTATCGCTCGATACTACTCCTAATAAAAACGTGCAATTACTTTTCACTTCTGATCGTTTTTAGTTTTTACCTTAATGTGTTATACGATATAAAAAAATGAAATGAACCAATTTTTTTACTTGCCCAAATATGCAATGAGCTAAGTCAGGTTTGCCCAATACCTCGATCGTTGAGGTAGTTTGGGTTGATCACACTGACAACATCCCACGTAGGCAGCTGTGAAAAAGAATCCGCACCGTAGAGCAGCTGGAACCTGCACATGCGCAGACCAGCCGAGCGGCAGAGACGTTTACATACGTGGACATACACAGTATCCGCGGTTAGAAGCGGCTTTAAAAGCCGCAGAATTATGCGCCGAAGCTGCCGGTACATGAACATGTGCTCACACACTCACCAGCTGCGCCGCGGAAATATCCGGGTGATGTTTTACTGTTAAATATTTACTGTTTTGTTTTGTTCTGCTTGAGCACTATGAACCCTTCAATTTAAGAAATAGTATTTTGTATTCATTTCAATTTTATTTATTATAATTTAAAATAGATATTTTTTCATATTTGAATTTAATTTACTTATTGACCTAATTTATGTTATATTATATGTCATATATTGTTCATGAGCATTATTCATGTTGCCCTAAAGATATTAATCAATACTGTGCAATGATGATTTGCCTTTAAGGTGCAAAAAGTATGATCTGTTATTGTGGGACTGTGTTGGTACGTGAATAACGTTACGGTTCCTTATCATTACGCTGTGTGATACTCCTAGAAAGTAAACACGTAAATGGCTGCAGCCGCTTCACAGGCGTCACACGTTAGATTCCCTGTCACACGCTGCTGTTCCTGTGACGCAGCCAGAGCTGAATTAATTGGGTTTAGTTACTGTAAGTTAATGGTACGAACTGGAGTTTGGGGAGCGATCGTGACGTCATCTTGGTGGTGGCCAACATCTCAGGGAACAGCAGCATGTTCCACTAACACTGACTACAGAGGCTGAGTGGAAGGTGCTCATGTTCCCCAGCCTGACGTATTGAACACGAGGTCACAGGTCAAACAACGCGCGACACCGAGGACAAACGTTCTCACCGAGGTTTGCAAAGCAGCTGCTGGGAGCGAAACCTTCTGTGACACGTCAGCCTGCGTCCACCTAGAAAAGACTGCATCCGTGTGTTTCTGCCATTAAACACGGACCCAATGTGAAGCTCTGCTTGTTCATCCTGATTATTGGATTTGAAATTGAAAACACAATGTTTTCATGGTGTCACTGACATTTGATTCCAAAATAAACTTTAGTATTGTGTCATTACAGATGAGACAACGAGAAGAAATGAAGATGCTTGAGGTGATAGTGGAGGAGTAGGAGGAGACGGAGGAGGTAAAGGAGACGGAAGTCGAGTCGGTAAAAGGTAAAATAAAGAGGGAGAAAAAGCAAAGGAAAAGATAGGAAAAAGAGGAGAAAGAAAAAAGAAAAAGAGAAAAAAGCAGAGAAAAGGAAAGAAGAAAGAGGAGGAAAACTTACGGAAAGTAGTTTTAGAAATAATTAGAGAAACAAGAACGAAATGCGAAAAATGGGAGAAACTAAATTACAAAAATTATAATTGGCAACACGAAATAAAAAAAGCAAAAATTACACGGCCAATTAACATGTACAGAACTTGCCAGTTCAAAGTTTTTGTGGACTTTACGGGGGTTGCTCAAATGAAAATTTATTGAAGTAGGAAAGAAGAGGGAGGGGGAGGAGAAAGAAAAGGTGACAGAGGAGGAGGAGAACAAAGGGAAAAAAGGTGAGAGAGGAGGAGGAGGAGAAAAAGAAAAGGTGAGAGAGGAGGAGGAGAAGAAAGGGAACAGGTGAGAGAGGAGGAGGAGAAGAAAAAGAAAAGGTGAGAGAGGAGGAGGAGAACAAAGGAAAAAAGGTGAGAGAGGAGGAGGAAAAAGAAAGAAAAGGGAGGAGGAGGCACAAAAAGAGTGAAAAGAATAACCAGAGGGGGAGTAGGAGGAGCACAGGAGCAGCCTGACAGCCTGGGCCACTCAATGTCAAAGTAAGACACTAATGGTTTCTACTGTAAATGTCTGTGGCAGCCACCTGACGACAACGTGACCAGCGGTGACGCCGCGACCGTCGCGTGTGTGGCGTTAAGGTCAAGGAGGTCGGCGGGTGTGTGTCTGTGTGGGAGGAGCGTGTGCGTGTGTGTGTGTTGGTACCAACGAGCTACGAGCGCACACTGAGCGTTGGACGCGAAGCTGCCGCCAGCAGCCACGACGAACCGCAGCTGGGACTGACGAGCCTCAGGAGACAGGAGTCGGCACACACAATATAGATAACACCGTCCGTCAAATTACTTTGACAGGTCTAGGTCAAAGTTAGGCCCCTCCCCTTTTCTCTGATTGGTCCACGTCACAAGGAGGTAAATGTTTCTGATTGGTGCGCGTCATAAGCCAATCACGTTGAGCGAATGTTCTTTATACAAGGACAAAATAAATTTAGAATCATTAAAACGATGAAAGAATGAGTTATTGAAAGAGCTTATTTGAAAAAGCTTCAAAGCATTTTATTTTCATGTGATTTAAAAATGGTTTTACTGATGGGAGTCCGTTGGTTTCTTGTTGCAGCAGGCTGTAGATCTTCAGGCCTGTGTGTGTGGAGAGGGTATGGGGCCCCTCATCCACTCGGGTGAATGTTTGTGTGAATCGGAGCGGCTCGTTTTGAAGTCAAAGCGAGGGAGGCCGTCCAGGCGCCTGCAACATAACATCGAAACGAAAAAGAAACACGTACGTGAGAAAGAAAAGGTCCCTAAACATATGACAAAAACAGTTATTCGTTAACGTTGCGGCTATATAAACATGATAGTGTTGGAGAAATCATTGGAAGAAGAAGAAGACCCCTGCTCAAACCCTAGCGAGGCTCTTCTAAACATGGCGACAGGTAAACTTATTAAGTTTGATGACTCGATTCAGCTGATAATTCAACGATGTTAACAACGTCTAATTTGTATCAGCGCGAACCTACAATGAATATGAGAACGGCTATCAAAACACGTCACGTAAGAAAGGTAAGTGTTTATTATTATTAATAATAGTCTAGATACATTATTTTATTCTGAAACGTTATATCTGGCTGACAGGTCTGTCCTATAGATTTAAGGCTGCAGCTTTAAAAACGAAGCAAGCCTCAAGAGGAAACGGTTAGTGCAATACGTTTCTTTTAAAAAAAATGGAATAAATCCGTTATGGCTTAAAAATCTGTTTATCTCGTGACATTTAACATTTTGTTCTCTCACAGCGTCCGAGCCTCAAATTCCAAACCGACCAGGTCAGACTGACAGTGAAGTTAACATATTTTTACTCCAATAACTATGTATGAATACAAAAAAAAACCCCAACCTAATTTGTCATTTGTATAAATAGATCAGCCTCCCTCCGTTGCTACAACCAGCACAAGCATCGGACACGAGAACGACTGGGACATCGGCATGTACGTGCAACGTAGTAGTAATAAGGGGTGGGAATATCGACTCTCTGGAATCGATACTTCGATACCCGCTGGCCGATACTTTGGAGTCGATACGTTCTTAAGTATCGCTCGATACTACTCCTAATAAAAACGTGCAATTACTTTTCACTTCTGATCGTTTTTAGTTTTTACCTTAATGTGTTATACGATATAAAAAAATGAAATGAACCAATTTTTTTACTTGCCCAAATATGCAATGAGCTAAGTCAGGTTTGCCCAATACCTCGATCGTTGAGGTAGTTTGGGTTGATCACACTGACAACATCCCACGTAGGCAGCTGTGAAAAAGAATCCGCACCGTAGAGCAGCTGGAACCTGCACATGCGCAGACCAGCCGAGCGGCAGAGACGTTTACATACGTGGACATACACAGTATCCGCGGTTAGAAGCGGCTTTAAAAGCCGCAGAATTATGCGCCGAAGCTGCCGGTACATGAACATGTGCTCACACACTCACCAGCTGCGCCGCGGAAATATCCGGGTGATGTTTTACTGTTAAATATTTACTGTTTTGTTTTGTTCTGCTTGAGCACTATGAACCCTTCAATTTAAGAAATAGTATTTTGTATTCATTTCAATTTTATTTATTATAATTTAAAATAGATATTTTTTCATATTTGAATTTAATTTACTTATTGACCTAATTTATGTTATATTATATGTCATATATTGTTCATGAGCATTATTCATGTTGCCCTAAAGATATTAATCAATACTGTGCAATGATGATTTGCCTTTAAGGTGCAAAAAGTATGATCTGTTATTGTGGGACTGTGTTGGTACGTGAATAACGTTACGGTTCCTTATCATTACGCTGTGTGATACTCCTAGAAAGTAAACACGTAAATGGCTGCAGCCGCTTCACAGGCGTCACACGTTAGATTCCCTGTCACACGCTGCTGTTCCTGTGACGCAGCCAGAGCTGAATTAATTGGGTTTAGTTACTGTAAGTTAATGGTACGAACTGGAGTTTGGGGAGCGATCGTGACGTCATCTTGGTGGTGGCCAACATCTCAGGGAACAGCAGCATGTTCCACTAACACTGACTACAGAGGCTGAGTGGAAGGTGCTCATGTTCCCCAGCCTGACGTATTGAACACGAGGTCACAGGTCAAACAACGCGCGACACCGAGGACAAACGTTCTCACCGAGGTTTGCAAAGCAGCTGCTGGGAGCGAAACCTTCTGTGACACGTCAGCCTGCGTCCACCTAGAAAAGACTGCATCCGTGTGTTTCTGCCATTAAACACGGACCCAATGTGAAGCTCTGCTTGTTCATCCTGATTATTGGATTTGAAATTGAAAACACAATGTTTTCATGGTGTCACTGACATTTGATTCCAAAATAAACTTTAGTATTGTGTCATTACAGATGAGACAACGAGAAGAAATGAAGATGCTTGAGGTGATAGTGGAGGAGTAGGAGGAGACGGAGGAGGTAAAGGAGACGGAAGTCGAGTCGGTAAAAGGTAAAATAAAGAGGGAGAAAAAGCAAAGGAAAAGATAGGAAAAAGAGGAGAAAGAAAAAAGAAAAAGAGAAAAAAGCAGAGAAAAGGAAAGAAGAAAGAAGGAGAAAGAGGAGGAAAACTTACGGAAAGTAGTTTTAGAAATAATTAGAGAAACAAGAACGAAATGGGAGAAACTAAATTACAAAAATTATAATTGGCAACACGAAATAAAAAAAGCAAAAATTACACGGCCAATTAACATGTACAGAACTTGCCAGTTCAAAGTTTTTGTGGACTTTACGGGGGTTGCTCAAATGAAAATTTATTGAAGTAGGAAAGAAGAGGGAGGGGGAGGAGAAAGAAAAGGTGACAGAGGAGGAGGAGAACAAAGGGAAAAAAGGTGAGAGAGGAGGAGGAGGAGAAAAAGAAAAGGTGAGAGAGGAGGAGGAGAAGAAAGGGAACAGGTGAGAGAGGAGGAGGAGAAGAAAAAGAAAAGGTGAGAGAGGAGGAGGAGAACAAAGGAAAAAAGGTGAGAGAGGAGGAGGAAAAAGAAAGAAAAGGGAGGAGGAGGCACAAAAAGAGTGAAAAGAATAACCAGAGGGGGAGTAGGAGGAGCACAGGAGCAGCCTGACAGCCTGGGCCACTCAATGTCAAAGTAAGACACTAATGGTTTCTACTGTAAATGTCTGTGGCAGCCACCTGACGACAACGTGACCAGCGGTGACGCCGCGACCGTCGCGTGTGTGGCGTTAAGGTCAAGGAGGTCGGCGGGTGTGTGTCTGTGTGGGAGGAGCGTGTGCGTGTGTGTGTGTTGGTACCAACGAGCTACGAGCGCACACTGAGCGTTGGACGCGAAGCTGCCGCCAGCAGCCACGACGAACCGCAGCTGGGACTGACGAGCCTCAGGAGACAGGAGTCGGCACACACAATATAGATAACACCGTCCGTCAAATTACTTTGACAGGTCTAGGTCAAAGTTAGGCCCCTCCCCTTTTCTCTGATTGGTCCACGTCACAAGGAGGTAAATGTTTCTGATTGGTGCGCGTCATAAGCCAATCACGTTGAGCGAATGTTCTTTATACAAGGACAAAATAAATTTAGAATCATTAAAACGATGAAAGAATGAGTTATTGAAAGAGCTTATTTGAAAAAGCTTCAAAGCATTTTATTTTCATGTGATTTAAAAATGGTTTTACTGATGGGAGTCCGTTGGTTTCTTGTTGCAGCAGGCTGTAGATCTTCAGGCCTGTGTGTGTGGAGAGGGTATGGGGCCCCTCATCCACTCGGGTGAATGTTTGTGTGAATCGGAGCGGCTCGTTTTGAAGTCAAAGCGAGGGAGGCCGTCCAGGCGCCTGCAACATAACATCGAAACGAAAAAGAAACACGTACGTGAGAAAGAAAAGGTCCCTAAACATATGACAAAAACAGTTATTCGTTAACGTTGCGGCTATATAAACATGATAGTGTTGGAGAAATCATTGGAAGAAGAAGAAGACCCCTGCTCGAACCCTAGCGAGGCTCTTCTAAACATGGCGACAGGTAAACTTATTAAGTTTGATGACTCGATTCAGCTGATAATTCAACGATGTTAACAACGTCTAATTTGTATCAGCGCGAACCTACAATGAATATGAGAACGGCTATCAAAACACGTCACGTAAGAAAGGTAAGTGTTTATTATTATTAATAATAGTCTAGATACATTATTTTATTCTGAAACGTTATATCTGGCTGACAGGTCTGTCCTATAGATTTAAGGCTGCAGCTTTAAAAACGAAGCAAGCCTCAAGAGGAAACGGTTAGTGCAATACGTTTCTTTTAAAAAAAAATGGAATAAATCCGTTATGGCTTAAAAATCTGTTTATCTCGTGACATTTAACATTTTGTTCTCTCACAGCGTCCGAGCCTCAAATTCCAAACCGACCAGGTCAGACTGACAGTGAAGTTAACATATTTTTACTCCAATAACTATGTATGAATACAAAAAAAAACCCCAACCTAATTTGTCATTTGTATAAATAGATCAGCCTCCCTCCGTTGCTACAACCAGCACAAGCATCGGACACGAGAACGACTGGGACATCGGCATGTACGTGCAACGTAGTAGTAATAAGGGGTGGGAATATCGACTCTCTGGAATCGATACTTCGATACCCGCTGGCCGATACTTTGGAGTCGATACGTTCTTAAGTATCGCTCGATACTACTCCTAATAAAAACGTGCAATTACTTTTCACTTCTGATCGTTTTTAGTTTTTACCTTAATGTGTTATACGATATAAAAAAATGAAATGAACCAATTTTTTTACTTGCCCAAATATGCAATGAGCTAAGTCAGGTTTGCCCAATACCTCGATCGTTGAGGTAGTTTGGGTTGATCACACTGACAACATCCCACGTAGGCAGCTGTGAAAAAGAATCCGCACCGTAGAGCAGCTGGAACCTGCACATGCGCAGACCAGCCGAGCGGCAGAGACGTTTACATACGTGGACATACACAGTATCCGCGGTTAGAAGCGGCTTTAAAAGCCGCAGAATTATGCGCCGAAGCTGCCGGTACATGAACATGTGCTCACACACTCACCAGCTGCGCCGCGGAAATATCCGGGTGATGTTTTACTGTTAAATATTTACTGTTTTGTTTTGTTCTGCTTGAGCACTATGAACCCTTCAATTTAAGAAATAGTATTTTGTATTCATTTCAATTTTATTTATTATAATTTAAAATAGATATTTTTTCATATTTGAATTTAATTTACTTATTGACCTAATTTATGTTATATTATATGTCATATATTGTTCATGAGCATTATTCATGTTGCCCTAAAGATATTAATCAATACTGTGCAATGATGATTTGCCTTTAAGGTGCAAAAAGTATGATCTGTTATTGTGGGACTGTGTTGGTACGTGAATAACGTTACGGTTCCTTATCATTACGCTGTGTGATACTCCTAGAAAGTAAACACGTAAATGGCTGCAGCCGCTTCACAGGCGTCACAAGTTAGATTCCCTGTCACACGCTGCTGTTCCTGTGACGCAGCCAGAGCTGAATTAATTGGGTTTAGTTACTGTAAGTTAATGGTACGAACTGGAGTTTGGGGAGCGATCGTGACGTCATCTTGGTGGTGGCCAACATCTCAGAGAACAGCAGCATGTTCCACTAACACTGACTACAGAGGCTGAGTGGAAGGTGCTCATGTTCCCCAGCCTGACGTATTGAACACGAGGTCACAGGTCAAACAACGCGCGACACCGAGGACAAACGTTCTCACCGAGGTTTGCAAAGCAGCTGCTGGGAGCGAAACCTTCTGTGACACGTCAGCCTGCGTCCACCTAGAAAAGACTGCATCCGTGTGTTTCTGCCATTAAACACGGACCCAATGTGAAGCTCTGCTTGTTCATCCTGATTATTGGATTTGAAATTGAAAACACAATGTTTTCATGGTGTCACTGACATTTGATTCCAAAATAAACTTTAGTATTGTGTCATTACAGATGAGACAACGAGAAGAAATGAAGATGCTTGAGGTGATAGTGGAGGAGTAGGAGGAGACGGAGGAGGTAAAGGAGACGGAAGTCGAGTCGGTAAAAGGTAAAATAAAGAGGGAGAAAAAGCAAAGGAAAAGATAGGAAAAAGAGGAGAAAGAAAAAAGAAAAAGAGAAAAAAGCAGAGAAAAGGAAAGAAGAAAGAAGGAGAAAGAGGAGCAAAACTTACGGAAAGTAGTTTTAGAAATAATTAGAGAAACAAGAACGAAATGGGAGAAACTAAATTACAAAAATTATAATTGGCAACACGAAATAAAAAAAGCAAAAATTACACGGCCAATTAACATGTACAGAACTTGCCAGTTCAAAGTTTTTGTGGACTTTACGGGGGTTGCTCAAATGAAAATTTATTGAAGTAGGAAAGAAGAGGGAGGGGGAGGAGAAAGAAAAGGTGACAGAGGAGGAGGAGAACAAAGGGAAAAAAGGTGAGAGAGGAGGAGGAGGAGAAAAAGAAAAGGTGAGAGAGGAGGAGGAGAAGAAAGGGAACAGGTGAGAGAGGAGGAGGAGAAGAAAAAGAAAAGGTGAGAGAGGAGGAGGAGAACAAAGGAAAAAAGGTGAGAGAGGAGGAGGAAAAAGAAAGAAAAGGGAGGAGGAGGCACAAAAAGAGTGAAAAGAATAACCAGAGGGGGAGTAGGAGGAGCACAGGAGCAGCCTGACAGCCTGGGCCACTCAATGTCAAAGTAAGACACTAATGGTTTCTACTGTAAATGTCTGTGGCAGCCACCTGACGACAACGTGACCAGCGGTGACGCCGCGACCGTCGCGTGTGTGGCGTTAAGGTCAAGGAGGTCGGCGGGTGTGTGTCTGTGTGGGAGGAGCGTGTGCGTGTGTGTGTGTTGGTACCAACGAGCTACGAGCGCACACTGAGCGTTGGACGCGAAGCTGCCGCCAGCAGCCACGACGAACCGCAGCTGGGACTGACGAGCCTCAGGAGACAGGAGTCGGCACACACAATATAGATAACACCGTCCGTCAAATTACTTTGACAGGTCTAGGTCAAAGTTAGGCCCCTCCCCTTTTCTCTGATTGGTCCACGTCACAAGGAGGTAAATGTTTCTGATTGGTGCGCGTCATAAGCCAATCACGTTGAGCGAATGTTCTTTATACAAGGACAAAATAAATTTAGAATCATTAAAACGATGAAAGAATGAGTTATTGAAAGAGCTTATTTGAAAAAGCTTCAAAGCATTTTATTTTCATGTGATTTAAAAATGGTTTTACTGATGGGAGTCCGTTGGTTTCTTGTTGCAGCAGGCTGTAGATCTTCAGGCCTGTGTGTGTGGAGAGGGTATGGGGCCCCTCATCCACTCGGGTGAATGTTTGTGTGAATCGGAGCGGCTCGTTTTGAAGTCAAAGCGAGGGAGGCCGTCCAGGCGCCTGCAACATAACATCGAAACGAAAAAGAAACACGTACGTGAGAAAGAAAAGGTCCCTAAACATATGACAAAAACAGTTATTCGTTAACGTTGCGGCTATATAAACATGATAGTGTTGGAGAAATCATTGGAAGAAGAAGAAGACCCCTGCTCGAACCCTAGCGAGGCTCTTCTAAACATGGCGACAGGTAAACTTATTAAGTTTGATGACTCGATTCAGCTGATAATTCAACGATGTTAACAACGTCTAATTTGTATCAGCGCGAACCTACAATGAATATGAGAACGGCTATCAAAACACGTCACGTAAGAAAGGTAAGTGTTTATTATTATTAATAATAGTCTAGATACATTATTTTATTCTGAAACGTTATATCTGGCTGACAGGTCTGTCCTATAGATTTAAGGCTGCAGCTTTAAAAACGAAGCAAGCCTCAAGAGGAAACGGTTAGTGCAATACGTTTCTTTTAAAAAAAATGGAATAAATCCGTTATGGCTTAAAAATCTGTTTATCTCGTGACATTTAACATTTTGTTCTCTCACAGCGTCCGAGCCTCAAATTCCAAACCGACCAGGTCAGACTGACAGTGAAGTTAACATATTTTTACTCCAATAACTATGTATGAATACAAAAAAAAACCCCAACCTAATTTGTCATTTGTATAAATAGATCAGCCTCCCTCCGTTGCTACAACCAGCACAAGCATCGGACACGAGAACGACTGGGACATCGGCATGTACGTGCAACGTAGTAGTAATAAGGGGTGGGAATATCGACTCTCTGGAATCGATACTTCGATACCCGCTGGCCGATACTTTGGAGTCGATACGTTCTTAAGTATCGCTCGATACTACTCCTAATAAAAACGTGCAATTACTTTTCACTTCTGATCGTTTTTAGTTTTTACCTTAATGTGTTATACGATATAAAAAAATGAAATGAACCAATTTTTTTACTTGCCCAAATATGCAATGAGCTAAGTCAGGTTTGCCCAATACCTCGATCGTTGAGGTAGTTTGGGTTGATCACACTGACAACATCCCACGTAGGCAGCTGTGAAAAAGAATCCGCACCGTAGAGCAGCTGGAACCTGCACATGCGCAGACCAGCCGAGCGGCAGAGACGTTTACATACGTGGACATACACAGTATCCGCGGTTAGAAGCGGCTTTAAAAGCCGCAGAATTATGCGCCGAAGCTGCCGGTACATGAACATGTGCTCACACACTCACCAGCTGCGCCGCGGAAATATCCGGGTGATGTTTTACTGTTAAATATTTACTGTTTTGTTTTGTTCTGCTTGAGCACTATGAACCCTTCAATTTAAGAAATAGTATTTTGTATTCATTTCAATTTTATTTATTATAATTTAAAATAGATATTTTTTCATATTTGAATTTAATTTACTTATTGACCTAATTTATGTTATATTATATGTCATATATTGTTCATGAGCATTATTCATGTTGCCCTAAAGATATTAATCAATACTGTGCAATGATGATTTGCCTTTAAGGTGCAAAAAGTATGATCTGTTATTGTGGGACTGTGTTGGTACGTGAATAACGTTACGGTTCCTTATCATTACGCTGTGTGATACTCCTAGAAAGTAAACACGTAAATGGCTGCAGCCGCTTCACAGGCGTCACACGTTAGATTCCCTGTCACACGCTGCTGTTCCTGTGACGCAGCCAGAGCTGAATTAATTGGGTTTAGTTACTGTAAGTTAATGGTACGAACTGGAGTTTGGGGAGCGATCGTGACGTCATCTTGGTGGTGGCCAACATCTCAGGGAACAGCAGCATGTTCCACTAACACTGACTACAGAGGCTGAGTGGAAGGTGCTCATGTTCCCCAGCCTGACGTATTGAACACGAGGTCACAGGTCAAACAACGCGCGACACCGAGGACAAACGTTCTCACCGAGGTTTGCAAAGCAGCTGCTGGGAGCGAAACCTTCTGTGACACGTCAGCCTGCGTCCACCTAGAAAAGACTGCATCCGTGTGTTTCTGCCATTAAACACGGACCCAATGTGAAGCTCTGCTTGTTCATCCTGATTATTGGATTTGAAATTGAAAACACAATGTTTTCATGGTGTCACTGACATTTGATTCCAAAATAAACTTTAGTATTGTGTCATTACAGATGAGACAACGAGAAGAAATGAAGATGCTTGAGGTGATAGTGGAGGAGTAGGAGGAGACGGAGGAGGTAAAGGAGACGGAAGTCGAGTCGGTAAAAGGTAAAATAAAGAGGGAGAAAAAGCAAAGGAAAAGATAGGAAAAAGAGGAGAAAGAAAAAAGAAAAAGAGAAAAAAGCAGAGAAAAGGAAAGAAGAAAGAAGGAGAAAGAGGAGGAAAACTTACGGAAAGTAGTTTTAGAAATAATTAGAGAAACAAGAACGAAATGGGAGAAACTAAATTACAAAAATTATAATTGGCAACACGAAATAAAAAAAGCAAAAATTACACGGCCAATTAACATGTACAGAACTTGCCAGTTCAAAGTTTTTGTGGACTTTACGGGGGTTGCTCAAATGAAAATTTATTGAAGTAGGAAAGAAGAGGGAGGGGGAGGAGAAAGAAAAGGTGACAGAGGAGGAGGAGAACAAAGGGAAAAAAGGTGAGAGAGGAGGAGGAGGAGAAAAAGAAAAGGTGAGAGAGGAGGAGGAGAAGAAAGGGAACAGGTGAGAGAGGAGGAGGAGAAGAAAAAGAAAAGGTGAGAGAGGAGGAGGAGAACAAAGGAAAAAAGGTGAGAGAGGAGGAGGAAAAAGAAAGAAAAGGGAGGAGGAGGCACAAAAAGAGTGAAAAGAATAACCAGAGGGGGAGTAGGAGGAGCACAGGAGCAGCCTGACAGCCTGGGCCACTCAATGTCAAAGTAAGACACTAATGGTTTCTACTGTAAATGTCTGTGGCAGCCACCTGACGACAACGTGACCAGCGGTGACGCCGCGACCGTCGCGTGTGTGGCGTTAAGGTCAAGGAGGTCGGCGGGTGTGTGTCTGTGTGGGAGGAGCGTGTGCGTGTGTGTGTGTTGGTACCAACGAGCTACGAGCGCACACTGAGCGTTGGACGCGAAGCTGCCGCCAGCAGCCACGACGAACCGCAGCTGGGACTGACGAGCCTCAGGAGACAGGAGTCGGCACACACAATATAGATAACACCGTCCGTCAAATTACTTTGACAGGTCTAGGTCAAAGTTAGGCCCCTCCCCTTTTCTCTGATTGGTCCACGTCACAAGGAGGTAAATGTTTCTGATTGGTGCGCGTCATAAGCCAATCACGTTGAGCGAATGTTCTTTATACAAGGACAAAATAAATTTAGAATCATTAAAACGATGAAAGAATGAGTTATTGAAAGAGCTTATTTGAAAAAGCTTCAAAGCATTTTATTTTCATGTGATTTAAAAATGGTTTTACTGATGGGAGTCCGTTGGTTTCTTGTTGCAGCAGGCTGTAGATCTTCAGGCCTGTGTGTGTGGAGAGGGTATGGGGCCCCTCATCCACTCGGGTGAATGTTTGTGTGAATCGGAGCGGCTCGTTTTGAAGTCAAAGCGAGGGAGGCCGTCCAGGCGCCTGCAACATAACATCGAAACGAAAAAGAAACACGTACGTGAGAAAGAAAAGGTCCCTAAACATATGACAAAAACAGTTATTCGTTAACGTTGCGGCTATATAAACATGATAGTGTTGGAGAAATCATTGGAAGAAGAAGAAGACCCCTGCTCGAACCCTAGCGAGGCTCTTCTAAACATGGCGACAGGTAAACTTATTAAGTTTGATGACTCGATTCAGCTGATAATTCAACGATGTTAACAACGTCTAATTTGTATCAGCGCGAACCTACAATGAATATGAGAACGGCTATCAAAACACGTCACGTAAGAAAGGTAAGTGTTTATTATTATTAATAATAGTCTAGATACATTATTTTATTCTGAAACGTTATATCTGGCTGACAGGTCTGTCCTATAGATTTAAGGCTGCAGCTTTAAAAACGAAGCAAGCCTCAAGAGGAAACGGTTAGTGCAATACGTTTCTTTTAAAAAAAAATGGAATAAATCCGTTATGGCTTAAAAATCTGTTTATCTCGTGACATTTAACATTTTGTTCTCTCACAGCGTCCGAGCCTCAAATTCCAAACCGACCAGGTCAGACTGACAGTGAAGTTAACATATTTTTACTCCAATAACTATGTATGAATACAAAAAAAACCCCCAACCTAATTTGTCATTTGTATAAATAGATCAGCCTCCCTCCGTTGCTACAACCAGCACAAGCATCGGACACGAGAACGACTGGGACATCGGCATGTACGTGCAACGTAGTAGTAATAAGGGGTGGGAATATCGACTCTCTGGAATCGATACTTCGATACCCGCTGGCCGATACTTTGGAGTCGATACGTTCTTAAGTATCGCTCGATACTACTCCTAATAAAAACGTGCAATTACTTTTCACTTCTGATCGTTTTTAGTTTTTACCTTAATGTGTTATACGATATAAAAAAATGAAATGAACCAATTTTTTTACTTGCCCAAATATGCAATGAGCTAAGTCAGGTTTGCCCAATACCTCGATCGTTGAGGTAGTTTGGGTTGATCACACTGACAACATCCCACGTAGGCAGCTGTGAAAAAGAATCCGCACCGTAGAGCAGCTGGAACCTGCACATGCGCAGACCAGCCGAGCGGCAGAGACGTTTACATACGTGGACATACACAGTATCCGCGGTTAGAAGCGGCTTTAAAAGCCGCAGAATTATGCGCCGAAGCTGCCGGTACATGAACATGTGCTCACACACTCACCAGCTGCGCCGCGGAAATATCCGGGTGATGTTTTACTGTTAAATATTTACTGTTTTGTTTTGTTCTGCTTGAGCACTATGAACCCTTCAATTTAAGAAATAGTATTTTGTATTCATTTCAATTTTATTTATTATAATTTAAAATAGATATTTTTTCATATTTGAATTTAATTTACTTATTGACCTAATTTATGTTATATTATATGTCATATATTGTTCATGAGCATTATTCATGTTGCCCTAAAGATATTAATCAATACTGTGCAATGATGATTTGCCTTTAAGGTGCAAAAAGTATGATCTGTTATTGTGGGACTGTGTTGGTACGTGAATAACGTTACGGTTCCTTATCATTACGCTGTGTGATACTCCTAGAAAGTAAACACGTAAATGGCTGCAGCCGCTTCACAGGCGTCACAAGTTAGATTCCCTGTCACACGCTGCTGTTCCTGTGACGCAGCCAGAGCTGAATTAATTGGGTTTAGTTACTGTAAGTTAATGGTACGAACTGGAGTTTGGGGAGCGATCGTGACGTCATCTTGGTGGTGGCCAACATCTCAGAGAACAGCAGCATGTTCCACTAACACTGACTACAGAGGCTGAGTGGAAGGTGCTCATGTTCCCCAGCCTGACGTATTGAACACGAGGTCACAGGTCAAACAACGCGCGACACCGAGGACAAACGTTCTCACCGAGGTTTGCAAAGCAGCTGCTGGGAGCGAAACCTTCTGTGACACGTCAGCCTGCGTCCACCTAGAAAAGACTGCATCCGTGTGTTTCTGCCATTAAACACGGACCCAATGTGAAGCTCTGCTTGTTCATCCTGATTATTGGATTTGAAATTGAAAACACAATGTTTTCATGGTGTCACTGACATTTGATTCCAAAATAAACTTTAGTATTGTGTCATTACAGATGAGACAACGAGAAGAAATGAAGATGCTTGAGGTGATAGTGGAGGAGTAGGAGGAGACGGAGGAGGTAAAGGAGACGGAAGTCGAGTCGGTAAAAGGTAAAATAAAGAGGGAGAAAAAGCAAAGGAAAAGATAGGAAAAAGAGGAGAAAGAAAAAAGAAAAAGAGAAAAAAGCAGAGAAAAGGAAAGAAGAAAGAAGGAGAAAGAGGAGCAAAACTTACGGAAAGTAGTTTTAGAAATAATTAGAGAAACAAGAACGAAATGGGAGAAACTAAATTACAAAAATTATAATTGGCAACACGAAATAAAAAAAGCAAAAATTACACGGCCAATTAACATGTACAGAACTTGCCAGTTCAAAGTTTTTGTGGACTTTACGGGGGTTGCTCAAATGAAAATTTATTGAAGTAGGAAAGAAGAGGGAGGGGGAGGAGAAAGAAAAGGTGACAGAGGAGGAGGAGAACAAAGGGAAAAAAGGTGAGAGAGGAGGAGGAGGAGAAAAAGAAAAGGTGAGAGAGGAGGAGGAGAAGAAAGGGAACAGGTGAGAGAGGAGGAGGAGAAGAAAAAGAAAAGGTGAGAGAGGAGGAGGAGAACAAAGGAAAAAAGGTGAGAGAGGAGGAGGAAAAAGAAAGAAAAGGGAGGAGGAGGCACAAAAAGAGTGAAAAGAATAACCAGAGGGGGAGTAGGAGGAGCACAGGAGCAGCCTGACAGCCTGGGCCACTCAATGTCAAAGTAAGACACTAATGGTTTCTACTGTAAATGTCTGTGGCAGCCACCTGACGACAACGTGACCAGCGGTGACGCCGCGACCGTCGCGTGTGTGGCGTTAAGGTCAAGGAGGTCGGCGGGTGTGTGTCTGTGTGGGAGGAGCGTGTGCGTGTGTGTGTGTTGGTACCAACGAGCTACGAGCGCACACTGAGCGTTGGACGCGAAGCTGCCGCCAGCAGCCACGACGAACCGCAGCTGGGACTGACGAGCCTCAGGAGACAGGAGTCGGCACACACAATATAGATAACACCGTCCGTCAAATTACTTTGACAGGTCTAGGTCAAAGTTAGGCCCCTCCCCTTTTCTCTGATTGGTCCACGTCACAAGGAGGTAAATGTTTCTGATTGGTGCGCGTCATAAGCCAATCACGTTGAGCGAATGTTCTTTATACAAGGACAAAATAAATTTAGAATCATTAAAACGATGAAAGAATGAGTTATTGAAAGAGCTTATTTGAAAAAGCTTCAAAGCATTTTATTTTCATGTGATTTAAAAATGGTTTTACTGATGGGAGTCCGTTGGTTTCTTGTTGCAGCAGGCTGTAGATCTTCAGGCCTGTGTGTGTGGAGAGGGTATGGGGCCCCTCATCCACTCGGGTGAATGTTTGTGTGAATCGGAGCGGCTCGTTTTGAAGTCAAAGCGAGGGAGGCCGTCCAGGCGCCTGCAACATAACATCGAAACGAAAAAGAAACACGTACGTGAGAAAGAAAAGGTCCCTAAACATATGACAAAAACAGTTATTCGTTAACGTTGCGGCTATATAAACATGATAGTGTTGGAGAAATCATTGGAAGAAGAAGAAGACCCCTGCTCGAACCCTAGCGAGGCTCTTCTAAACATGGCGACAGGTAAACTTATTAAGTTTGATGACTCGATTCAGCTGATAATTCAACGATGTTAACAACGTCTAATTTGTATCAGCGCGAACCTACAATGAATATGAGAACGGCTATCAAAACACGTCACGTAAGAAAGGTAAGTGTTTATTATTATTAATAATAGTCTAGATACATTATTTTATTCTGAAACGTTATATCTGGCTGACAGGTCTGTCCTATAGATTTAAGGCTGCAGCTTTAAAAACGAAGCAAGCCTCAAGAGGAAACGGTTAGTGCAATACGTTTCTTTTAAAAAAAATGGAATAAATCCGTTATGGCTTAAAAATCTGTTTATCTCGTGACATTTAACATTTTGTTCTCTCACAGCGTCCGAGCCTCAAATTCCAAACCGACCAGGTCAGACTGACAGTGAAGTTAACATATTTTTACTCCAATAACTATGTATGAATACAAAAAAAAACCCCAACCTAATTTGTCATTTGTATAAATAGATCAGCCTCCCTCCGTTGCTACAACCAGCACAAGCATCGGACACGAGAACGACTGGGACATCGGCATGTACGTGCAACGTAGTAGTAATAAGGGGTGGGAATATCGACTCTCTGGAATCGATACTTCGATACCCGCTGGCCGATACTTTGGAGTCGATACGTTCTTAAGTATCGCTCGATACTACTCCTAATAAAAACGTGCAATTACTTTTCACTTCTGATCGTTTTTAGTTTTTACCTTAATGTGTTATACGATATAAAAAAATGAAATGAACCAATTTTTTTACTTGCCCAAATATGCAATGAGCTAAGTCAGGTTTGCCCAATACCTCGATCGTTGAGGTAGTTTGGGTTGATCACACTGACAACATCCCACGTAGGCAGCTGTGAAAAAGAATCCGCACCGTAGAGCAGCTGGAACCTGCACATGCGCAGACCAGCCGAGCGGCAGAGACGTTTACATACGTGGACATACACAGTATCCGCGGTTAGAAGCGGCTTTAAAAGCCGCAGAATTATGCGCCGAAGCTGCCGGTACATGAACATGTGCTCACACACTCACCAGCTGCGCCGCGGAAATATCCGGGTGATGTTTTACTGTTAAATATTTACTGTTTTGTTTTGTTCTGCTTGAGCACTATGAACCCTTCAATTTAAGAAATAGTATTTTGTATTCATTTCAATTTTATTTATTATAATTTAAAATAGATATTTTTTCATATTTGAATTTAATTTACTTATTGACCTAATTTATGTTATATTATATGTCATATATTGTTCATGAGCATTATTCATGTTGCCCTAAAGATATTAATCAATACTGTGCAATGATGATTTGCCTTTAAGGTGCAAAAAGTATGATCTGTTATTGTGGGACTGTGTTGGTACGTGAATAACGTTACGGTTCCTTATCATTACGCTGTGTGATACTCCTAGAAAGTAAACACGTAAATGGCTGCAGCCGCTTCACAGGCGTCACACGTTAGATTCCCTGTCACACGCTGCTGTTCCTGTGACGCAGCCAGAGCTGAATTAATTGGGTTTAGTTACTGTAAGTTAATGGTACGAACTGGAGTTTGGGGAGCGATCGTGACGTCATCTTGGTGGTGGCCAACATCTCAGGGAACAGCAGCATGTTCCACTAACACTGACTACAGAGGCTGAGTGGAAGGTGCTCATGTTCCCCAGCCTGACGTATTGAACACGAGGTCACAGGTCAAACAACGCGCGACACCGAGGACAAACGTTCTCACCGAGGTTTGCAAAGCAGCTGCTGGGAGCGAAACCTTCTGTGACACGTCAGCCTGCGTCCACCTAGAAAAGACTGCATCCGTGTGTTTCTGCCATTAAACACGGACCCAATGTGAAGCTCTGCTTGTTCATCCTGATTATTGGATTTGAAATTGAAAACACAATGTTTTCATGGTGTCACTGACATTTGATTCCAAAATAAACTTTAGTATTGTGTCATTACAGATGAGACAACGAGAAGAAATGAAGATGCTTGAGGTGATAGTGGAGGAGTAGGAGGAGACGGAGGAGGTAAAGGAGACGGAAGTCGAGTCGGTAAAAGGTAAAATAAAGAGGGAGAAAAAGCAAAGGAAAAGATAGGAAAAAGAGGAGAAAGAAAAAAGAAAAAGAGAAAAAAGCAGAGAAAAGGAAAGAAGAAAGAGGAGGAAAACTTACGGAAAGTAGTTTTAGAAATAATTAGAGAAACAAGAACGAAATGCGAAAAATGGGAGAAACTAAATTACAAAAATTATAATTGGCAACACGAAATAAAAAAAGCAAAAATTACACGGCCAATTAACATGTACAGAACTTGCCAGTTCAAAGTTTTTGTGGACTTTACGGGGGTTGCTCAAATGAAAATTTATTGAAGTAGGAAAGAAGAGGGAGGGGGAGGAGAAAGAAAAGGTGACAGAGGAGGAGGAGAACAAAGGGAAAAAAGGTGAGAGAGGAGGAGGAGGAGAAAAAGAAAAGGTGAGAGAGGAGGAGGAGAAGAAAGGGAACAGGTGAGAGAGGAGGAGGAGAAGAAAAAGAAAAGGTGAGAGAGGAGGAGGAGAACAAAGGAAAAAAGGTGAGAGAGGAGGAGGAAAAAGAAAGAAAAGGGAGGAGGAGGCACAAAAAGAGTGAAAAGAATAACCAGAGGGGGAGTAGGAGGAGCACAGGAGCAGCCTGACAGCCTGGGCCACTCAATGTCAAAGTAAGACACTAATGGTTTCTACTGTAAATGTCTGTGGCAGCCACCTGACGACAACGTGACCAGCGGTGACGCCGCGACCGTCGCGTGTGTGGCGTTAAGGTCAAGGAGGTCGGCGGGTGTGTGTCTGTGTGGGAGGAGCGTGTGCGTGTGTGTGTGTTGGTACCAACGAGCTACGAGCGCACACTGAGCGTTGGACGCGAAGCTGCCGCCAGCAGCCACGACGAACCGCAGCTGGGACTGACGAGCCTCAGGAGACAGGAGTCGGCACACACAATATAGATAACACCGTCCGTCAAATTACTTTGACAGGTCTAGGTCAAAGTTAGGCCCCTCCCCTTTTCTCTGATTGGTCCACGTCACAAGGAGGGAAATGTTTCTGATTGGTGCGCGTCATAAGCCAATCACGTTGAGCGAATGTTCTTTATACAAGGACAAAATAAATTAAGAATCATTAAAACGATGAAAGAATGAGTTATTGAAAGAGCTTATTTGAAAAAGCTTCAAAGCATTTTATTTTCATGTGATTTAAAAATGGTTTTACTGATGGGAGTCCGTTGGTTTCTTGTTGCAGCAGGCTGTAGATCTTCAGGCCTGTGTGTGTGGAGAGGGTATGGGGCCCCTCATCCACTCGGGTGAATGTTTGTGTGAATCGGAGCGGCTCGTTTTGAAGTCAAAGCGAGGGAGGCCGTCCAGGCGCCTGCAACATAACATCGAAACGAAAAAGAAACACGTACGTGAGAAAGAAAAGGTCCCTAAACATATGACAAAAACAGTTATTCGTTAACGTTGCGGCTATATAAACATGATAGTGTTGGAGAAATCATTGGAAGAAGAAGAAGACCCCTGCTCGAACCCTAGCGAGGCTCTTCTAAACATGGCGACAGGTAAACTTATTAAGTTTGATGACTCGATTCAGCTGATAATTCAACGATGTTAACAACGTCTAATTTGTATCAGCGCGAACCTACAATGAATATGAGAACGGCTATCAAAACACGTCACGTAAGAAAGGTAAGTGTTTATTATTATTAATAATAGTCTAGATACATTATTTTATTCTGAAACGTTATATCTGGCTGACAGGTCTGTCCTATAGATTTAAGGCTGCAGCTTTAAAAACGAAGCAAGCCTCAAGAGGAAACGGTTAGTGCAATACGTTTCTTTTAAAAAAAAATGGAATAAATCCGTTATGGCTTAAAAATCTGTTTATCTCGTGACATTTAACATTTTGTTCTCTCACAGCGTCCGAGCCTCAAATTCCAAACCGACCAGGTCAGACTGACAGTGAAGTTAACATATTTTTACTCCAATAACTATGTATGAATACAAAAAAAAACCCCAACCTAATTTGTCATTTGTATAAATAGATCAGCCTCCCTCCGTTGCTACAACCAGCACAAGCATCGGACACGAGAACGACTGGGACATCGGCATGTACGTGCAACGTAGTAGTAATAAGGGGTGGGAATATCGACTCTCTGGAATCGATACTTCGATACCCGCTGGCCGATACTTTGGAGTCGATACGTTCTTAAGTATCGCTCGATACTACTCCTAATAAAAACGTGCAATTACTTTTCACTTCTGATCGTTTTTAGTTTTTACCTTAATGTGTTATACGATATAAAAAAATGAAATGAACCAATTTTTTTACTTGCCCAAATATGCAATGAGCTAAGTCAGGTTTGCCCAATACCTCGATCGTTGAGGTAGTTTGGGTTGATGACACTGACAACATCCCACGTAGGCAGCTGTGAAAAAGAATCCGCACCGTAGAGCAGCTGGAACCTGCACATGCGCAGACCAGCCGAGCGGCAGAGACGTTTACATACGTGGACATACACAGTATCCGCGGTTAGAAGCGGCTTTAAAAGCCGCAGAATTATGCGCCGAAGCTGCCGGTACATGAACATGTGCTCACACACTCACCAGCTGCGCCGCGGAAATATCCGGGTGATGTTTTACTGTTAAATATTTACTGTTTTGTTTTGTTCTGCTTGAGCACTATGAACCCTTCAATTTAAGAAATAGTATTTTGTATTCATTTCAATTTTATTTATTATAATTTAAAATAGATATTTTTTCATATTTGAATTTAATTTACTTATTGACCTAATTTATGTTATATTATATGTCATATATTGTTCATGAGCATTATTCATGTTGCCCTAAAGATATTAATCAATACTGTGCAATGATGATTTGCCTTTAAGGTGCAAAAAGTATGATCTGTTATTGTGGGACTGTGTTGGTACGTGAATAACGTTACGGTTCCTTATCATTACGCTGTGTGATACTCCTAGAAAGTAAACACGTAAATGGCTGCAGCCGCTTCACAGGCGTCACAAGTTAGATTCCCTGTCACACGCTGCTGTTCCTGTGACGCAGCCAGAGCTGAATTAATTGGGTTTAGTTACTGTAAGTTAATGGTACGAACTGGAGTTTGGGGAGCGATCGTGACGTCATCTTGGTGGTGGCCAACATCTCAGAGAACAGCAGCATGTTCCACTAACACTGACTACAGAGGCTGAGTGGAAGGTGCTCATGTTCCCCAGCCTGACGTATTGAACACGAGGTCACAGGTCAAACAACGCGCGACACCGAGGACAAACGTTCTCACCGAGGTTTGCAAAGCAGCTGCTGGGAGCGAAACCTTCTGTGACACGTCAGCCTGCGTCCACCTAGAAAAGACTGCATCCGTGTGTTTCTGCCATTAAACACGGACCCAATGTGAAGCTCTGCTTGTTCATCCTGATTATTGGATTTGAAATTGAAAACACAATGTTTTCATGGTGTCACTGACATTTGATTCCAAAATAAACTTTAGTATTGTGTCATTACAGATGAGACAACGAGAAGAAATGAAGATGCTTGAGGTGATAGTGGAGGAGTAGGAGGAGACGGAGGAGGTAAAGGAGACGGAAGTCGAGTCGGTAAAAGGTAAAATAAAGAGGGAGAAAAAGCAAAGGAAAAGATAGGAAAAAGAGGAGAAAGAAAAAAGAAAAAGAGAAAAAAGCAGAGAAAAGGAAAGAAGAAAGAAGGAGAAAGAGGAGGAAAACTTACGGAAAGTAGTTTTAGAAATAATTAGAGAAACAAGAACGAAATGGGAGAAACTAAATTACAAAAATTATAATTGGCAACACGAAATAAAAAAAGCAAAAATTACACGGCCAATTAACATGTACAGAACTTGCCAGTTCAAAGTTTTTGTGGACTTTACGGGGGTTGCTCAAATGAAAATTTATTGAAGTAGGAAAGAAGAGGGAGGGGGAGGAGAAAGAAAAGGTGACAGAGGAGGAGGAGAACAAAGGGAAAAAAGGTGAGAGAGGAGGAGGAGGAGAAAAAGAAAAGGTGAGAGAGGAGGAGGAGAAGAAAGGGAACAGGTGAGAGAGGAGGAGGAGAAGAAAAAGAAAAGGTGAGAGAGGAGGAGGAGAACAAAGGAAAAAAGGTGAGAGAGGAGGAGGAAAAAGAAAGAAAAGGGAGGAGGAGGCACAAAAAGAGTGAAAAGAATAACCAGATGGGGAGTAGGAGGAGCACAGGAGCAGCCTGACAGCCTGGGCCACTCAATGTCAAAGTAAGACACTAATGGTTTCTACTGTAAATGTCTGTGGCAGCCACCTGACGACAACGTGACCAGCGGTGACGCCGCGACCGTCGCGTGTGTGGCGTTAAGGTCAAGGAGGTCGGCGGGTGTGTGTCTGTGTGGGAGGAGCGTGTGCGTGTGTGTGTGTTGGTACCAACGAGCTACGAGCGCACACTGAGCGTTGGACGCGAAGCTGCCGCCAGCAGCCACGACGAACCGCAGCTGGGACTGACGAGCCTCAGGAGACAGGAGTCGGCACACACAATATAGATAACACCGTCCGTCAAATTACTTTGACAGGTCTAGGTCAAAGTTAGGCCCCTCCCCTTTTCTCTGATTGGTCCACGTCACAAGGAGGTAAATGTTTCTGATTGGTGCGCGTCATAAGCCAATCACGTTGAGCGAATGTTCTTTATACAAGGACAAAATAAATTAAGAATCATTAAAACGATGAAAGAATGAGTTATTGAAAGAGCTTATTTGAAAAAGCTTCAAAGCATTTTATTTTCATGTGATTTAAAAATGGTTTTACTGATGGGAGTCCGTTGGTTTCTTGTTGCAGCAGGCTGTAGATCTTCAGGCCTGTGTGTGTGGAGAGGGTATGGGGCCCCTCATCCACTCGGGTGAATGTTTGTGTGAATCGGAGCGGCTCGTTTTGAAGTCAAAGCGAGGGAGGCCGTCCAGGCGCCTGCAACATAACATCGAAACGAAAAAGAAACACGTACGTGAGAAAGAAAAGGTCCCTAAACATATGACAAAAACAGTTATTCGTTAACGTTGCGGCTATATAAACATGATAGTGTTGGAGAAATCATTGGAAGAAGAAGAAGACCCCTGCTCGAACCCTAGCGAGGCTCTTCTAAACATGGCGACAGGTAAACTTATTAAGTTTGATGACTCGATTCAGCTGATAATTCAACGATGTTAACAACGTCTAATTTGTATCAGCGCGAACCTACAATGAATATGAGAACGGCTATCAAAACACGTCACGTAAGAAAGGTAAGTGTTTATTATTATTAATAATAGTCTAGATACATTATTTTATTCTGAAACGTTATATCTGGCTGACAGGTCTGTCCTATAGATTTAAGGCTGCAGCTTTAAAAACGAAGCAAGCCTCAAGAGGAAACGGTTAGTGCAATACGTTTCTTTTAAAAAAAAATGGAATAAATCCGTTATGGCTTAAAAATCTGTTTATCTCGTGACATTTAACATTTTGTTCTCTCACAGCGTCCGAGCCTCAAATTCCAAACCGACCAGGTCAGACTGACAGTGAAGTTAACATATTTTTACTCCAATAACTATGTATGAATACAAAAAAAAACCCCAACCTAATTTGTCATTTGTATAAATAGATCAGCCTCCCTCCGTTGCTACAACCAGCACAAGCATCGGACACGAGAACGACTGGGACATCGGCATGTACGTGCAACGTAGTAGTAATAAGGGGTGGGAATATCGACTCTCTGGAATCGATACTTCGATACCCGCTGGCCGATACTTTGGAGTCGATACGTTCTTAAGTATCGCTCGATACTACTCCTAATAAAAACGTGCAATTACTTTTCACTTCTGATCGTTTTTAGTTTTTACCTTAATGTGTTATACGATATAAAAAAATGAAATGAACCAATTTTTTTACTTGCCCAAATATGCAATGAGCTAAGTCAGGTTTGCCCAATACCTCGATCGTTGAGGTAGTTTGGGTTGATCACACTGACAACATCCCACGTAGGCAGCTGTGAAAAAGAATCCGCACCGTAGAGCAGCTGGAACCTGCACATGCGCAGACCAGCCGAGCGGCAGAGACGTTTACATACGTGGACATACACAGTATCCGCGGTTAGAAGCGGCTTTAAAAGCCGCAGAATTATGCGCCGAAGCTGCCGGTACATGAACATGTGCTCACACACTCACCAGCTGCGCCGCGGAAATATCCGGGTGATGTTTTACTGTTAAATATTTACTGTTTTGTTTTGTTCTGCTTGAGCACTATGAACCCTTCAATTTAAGAAATAGTATTTTGTATTCATTTCAATTTTATTTATTATAATTTAAAATAGATATTTTTTCATATTTGAATTTAATTTACTTATTGACCTAATTTATGTTATATTATATGTCATATATTGTTCATGAGCATTATTCATGTTGCCCTAAAGATATTAATCAATACTGTGCAATGATGATTTGCCTTTAAGGTACAAAAAGTATGATCTGTTATTGTGGGACTGTGTTGGTACGTGAATAACGTTACGGTTCCTTATCATTACGCTGTGTGATACTCCTAGAAAGTAAACACGTAAATGGCTGCAGCCGCTTCACAGGCGTCACACGTTAGATTCCCTGTCACACGCTGCTGTTCCTGTGACGCAGCCAGAGCTGAATTAATTGGGTTTAGTTACTGTAAGTTAATGGTACGAACTGGAGTTTGGGGAGCGATCGTGACGTCATCTTGGTGGTGGCCAACATCTCAGGGAACAGCAGCATGTTCCACTAACACTGACTACAGAGGCTGAGTGGAAGGTGCTCATGTTCCCCAGCCTGACGTATTGAACACGAGGTCACAGGTCAAACAACGCGCGACACCGAGGACAAACGTTCTCACCGAGGTTTGCAAAGCAGCTGCTGGGAGCGAAACCTTCTGTGACACGTCAGCCTGCGTCCACCTAGAAAAGACTGCATCCGTGTGTTTCTGCCATTAAACACGGACCCAATGTGAAGCTCTGCTTGTTCATCCTGATTATTGGATTTGAAATTGAAAACACAATGTTTTCATGGTGTCACTGACATTTGATTCCAAAATAAACTTTAGTATTGTGTCATTACAGATGAGACAACGAGAAGAAATGAAGATGCTTGAGGTGATAGTGGAGGAGTAGGAGGAGACGGAGGAGGTAAAGGAGACGGAAGTCGAGTCGGTAAAAGGTAAAATAAAGAGGGAGAAAAAGCAAAGGAAAAGATAGGAAAAAGAGGAGAAAGAAAAAAGAAAAAGAGAAAAAAGCAGAGAAAAGGAAAGAAGAAAGAAGGAGAAAGAGGAGCAAAACTTACGGAAAGTAGTTTTAGAAATAATTAGAGAAACAAGAACGAAATGCGAAAAATGGGAGAAACTAAATTACAAAAATTATAATTGGCAACACGAAATAAAAAAAGCAAAAATTACACGGCCAATTAACATGTACAGAACTTGCCAGTTCAAAGTTTTTGTGGACTTTACGGGGGTTGCTCAAATGAAAATTTATTGAAGTAGGAAAGAAGAGGGAGGGGGAGGAGAAAGAAAAGGTGACAGAGGAGGAGGAGAACAAAGGGAAAAAAGGTGAGAGAGGAGGAGGAGGAGAAAAAGAAAAGGTGAGAGAGGAGGAGGAGAAGAAAGGGAACAGGTGAGAGAGGAGGAGGAGAAGAAAAAGAAAAGGTGAGAGAGGAGGAGGAGAACAAAGGAAAAAAGGTGAGAGAGGAGGAGGAAAAAGAAAGAAAAGGGAGGAGGAGGCACAAAAAGAGTGAAAAGAATAACCAGAGGGGGAGTAGGAGGAGCACAGGAGCAGCCTGACAGCCTGGGCCACTCAATGTCAAAGTAAGACACTAATGGTTTCTACTGTAAATGTCTGTGGCAGCCACCTGACGACAACGTGACCAGCGGTGACGCCGCGACCGTCGCGTGTGTGGCGTTAAGGTCAAGGAGGTCGGCGGGTGTGTGTCTGTGTGGGAGGAGCGTGTGCGTGTGTGTGTGTTGGTACCAACGAGCTACGAGCGCACACTGAGCGTTGGACGCGAAGCTGCCGCCAGCAGCCACGACGAACCGCAGCTGGGACTGACGAGCCTCAGGAGACAGGAGTCGGCACACACAATATAGATAACACCGTCCGTCAAATTACTTTGACAGGTCTAGGTCAAAGTTAGGCCCCTCCCCTTTTCTCTGATTGGTCCACGTCATAAGGAGGGAAATGTTTCTGATTGGTGCGCGTCATAAGCCAATCACGTTGAGCGAATGTTCTTTATACAAGGACAAAATAAATTAAGAATCATTAAAACGATGAAAGAATGAGTTATTGAAAGAGCTTATTTGAAAAAGCTTCAAAGCATTTTATTTTCATGTGATTTAAAAATGGTTTTACTGATGGGAGTCCGTTGGTTTCTTGTTGCAGCAGGCTGTAGATCTTCAGGCCTGTGTGTGTGGAGAGGGTATGGGGCCCCTCATCCACTCGGGTGAATGTTTGTGTGAATCGGAGCGGCTCGTTTTGAAGTCAAAGCGAGGGAGGCCGTCCAGGCGCCTGCAACATAACATCGAAACGAAAAAGAAACACGTACGTGAGAAAGAAAAGGTCCCTAAACATATGACAAAAACAGTTATTCGTTAACGTTGCGGCTATATAAACATGATAGTGTTGGAGAAATCATTGGAAGAAGAAGAAGACCCCTGCTCGAACCCTAGCGAGGCTCTTCTAAACATGGCGACAGGTAAACTTATTAAGTTTGATGACTCGATTCAGCTGATAATTCAACGATGTTAACAACGTCTAATTTGTATCAGCGCGAACCTACAATGAATATGAGAACGGCTATCAAAACACGTCACGTAAGAAAGGTAAGTGTTTATTATTATTAATAATAGTCTAGATACATTATTTTATTCTGAAACGTTATATCTGGCTGACAGGTCTGTCCTATAGATTTAAGGCTGCAGCTTTAAAAACGAAGCAAGCCTCAAGAGGAAACGGTTAGTGCAATACGTTTCTTTTAAAAAAAAATGGAATAAATCCGTTATGGCTTAAAAATCTGTTTATCTCGTGACATTTAACATTTTGTTCTCTCACAGCGTCCGAGCCTCAAATTCCAAACCGACCAGGTCAGACTGACAGTGAAGTTAACATATTTTTACTCCAATAACTATGTATGAATACAAAAAAAAACCCCAACCTAATTTGTCATTTGTATAAATAGATCAGCCTCCCTCCGTTGCTACAACCAGCACAAGCATCGGACACGAGAACGACTGGGACATCGGCATGTACGTGCAACGTAGTAGTAATAAGGGGTGGGAATATCGACTCTCTGGAATCGATACTTCGATACCCGCTGGCCGATACTTTGGAGTCGATACGTTCTTAAGTATCGCTCGATACTACTCCTAATAAAAACGTGCAATTACTTTTCACTTCTGATCGTTTTTAGTTTTTACCTTAATGTGTTATACGATATAAAAAAATGAAATGAACCAATTTTTTTACTTGCCCAAATATGCAATGAGCTAAGTCAGGTTTGCCCAATACCTCGATCGTTGAGGTAGTTTGGGTTGATCACACTGACAACATCCCACGTAGGCAGCTGTGAAAAAGAATCCGCACCGTAGAGCAGCTGGAACCTGCACATGCGCAGACCAGCCGAGCGGCAGAGACGTTTACATACGTGGACATACACAGTATCCGCGGTTAGAAGCGGCTTTAAAAGCCGCAGAATTATGCGCCGAAGCTGCCGGTACATGAACATGTGCTCACACACTCACCAGCTGCGCCGCGGAAATATCCGGGTGATGTTTTACTGTTAAATATTTACTGTTTTGTTTTGTTCTGCTTGAGCACTATGAACCCTTCAATTTAAGAAATAGTATTTTGTATTCATTTCAATTTTATTTATTATAATTTAAAATAGATATTTTTTCATATTTGAATTTAATTTACTTATTGACCTAATTTATGTTATATTATATGTCATATATTGTTCATGAGCATTATTCATGTTGCCCTAAAGATATTAATCAATACTGTGCAATGATGATTTGCCTTTAAGGTACAAAAAGTATGATCTGTTATTGTGGGACTGTGTTGGTACGTGAATAACGTTACGGTTCCTTATCATTACGCTGTGTGATACTCCTAGAAAGTAAACACGTAAATGGCTGCAGCCGCTTCACAGGCGTCACACGTTAGATTCCCTGTCACACGCTGCTGTTCCTGTGACGCAGCCAGAGCTGAATTAATTGGGTTTAGTTACTGTAAGTTAATGGTACGAACTGGAGTTTGGGGAGCGATCGTGACGTCATCTTGGTGGTGGCCAACATCTCAGGGAACAGCAGCATGTTCCACTAACACTGACTACAGAGGCTGAGTGGAAGGTGCTCATGTTCCCCAGCCTGACGTATTGAACACGAGGTCACAGGTCAAACAACGCGCGACACCGAGGACAAACGTTCTCACCGAGGTTTGCAAAGCAGCTGCTGGGAGCGAAACCTTCTGTGACACGTCAGCCTGCGTCCACCTAGAAAAGACTGCATCCGTGTGTTTCTGCCATTAAACACGGACCCAATGTGAAGCTCTGCTTGTTCATCCTGATTATTGGATTTGAAATTGAAAACACAATGTTTTCATGGTGTCACTGACATTTGATTCCAAAATAAACTTTAGTATTGTGTCATTACAGATGAGACAACGAGAAGAAATGAAGATGCTTGAGGTGATAGTGGAGGAGTAGGAGGAGACGGAGGAGGTAAAGGAGACGGAAGTCGAGTCGGTAAAAGGTAAAATAAAGAGGGAGAAAAAGCAAAGGAAAAGATAGGAAAAAGAGGAGAAAGAAAAAAGAAAAAGAGAAAAAAGCAGAGAAAAGGAAAGAAGAAAGAGGAGGAAAACTTACGGAAAGTAGTTTTAGAAATAATTAGAGAAACAAGAACGAAATGCGAAAAATGGGAGAAACTAAATTACAAAAATTATAATTGGCAACACGAAATAAAAAAAGCAAAAATTACACGGCCAATTAACATGTACAGAACTTGCCAGTTCAAAGTTTTTGTGGACTTTACGGGGGTTGCTCAAATGAAAATTTATTGAAGTAGGAAAGAAGAGGGAGGGGGAGGAGAAAGAAAAGGTGACAGAGGAGGAGGAGAACAAAGGGAAAAAAGGTGAGAGAGGAGGAGGAGGAGAAAAAGAAAAGGTGAGAGAGGAGGAGGAGAAGAAAGGGAACAGGTGAGAGAGGAGGAGGAGAAGAAAAAGAAAAGGTGAGAGAGGAGGAGGAGAACAAAGGAAAAAAGGTGAGAGAGGAGGAGGAAAAAGAAAGAAAAGGGAGGAGGAGGCACAAAAAGAGTGAAAAGAATAACCAGAGGGGGAGTAGGAGGAGCACAGGAGCAGCCTGACAGCCTGGGCCACTCAATGTCAAAGTAAGACACTAATGGTTTCTACTGTAAATGTCTGTGGCAGCCACCTGACGACAACGTGACCAGCGGTGACGCCGCGACCGTCGCGTGTGTGGCGTTAAGGTCAAGGAGGTCGGCGGGTGTGTGTCTGTGTGGGAGGAGCGTGTGCGTGTGTGTGTGTTGGTACCAACGAGCTACGAGCGCACACTGAGCGTTGGACGCGAAGCTGCCGCCAGCAGCCACGACGAACCGCAGCTGGGACTGACGAGCCTCAGGAGACAGGAGTCGGCACACACAATATAGATAACACCGTCCGTCAAATTACTTTGACAGGTCTAGGTCAAAGTTAGGCCCCTCCCCTTTTCTCTGATTGGTCCACGTCATAAGGAGGGAAATGTTTCTGATTGGTGCGCGTCATAAGCCAATCACGTTGAGCGAATGTTCTTTATACAAGGACAAAATAAATTAAGAATCATTAAAACGATGAAAGAATGAGTTATTGAAAGAGCTTATTTGAAAAAGCTTCAAAGCATTTTATTTTCATGTGATTTAAAAATGGTTTTACTGATGGGAGTCCGTTGGTTTCTTGTTGCAGCAGGCTGTAGATCTTCAGGCCTGTGTGTGTGGAGAGGGTATGGGGCCCCTCATCCACTCGGGTGAATGTTTGTGTGAATCGGAGCGGCTCGTTTTGAAGTCAAAGCGAGGGAGGCCGTCCAGGCGCCTGCAACATAACATCGAAACGAAAAAGAAACACGTACGTGAGAAAGAAAAGGTCCCTAAACATATGACAAAAACAGTTATTCGTTAACGTTGCGGCTATATAAACATGATAGTGTTGGAGAAATCATTGGAAGAAGAAGAAGACCCCTGCTCGAACCCTAGCGAGGCTCTTCTAAACATGGCGACAGGTAAACTTATTAAGTTTGATGACTCGATTCAGCTGATAATTCAACGATGTTAACAACGTCTAATTTGTATCAGCGCGAACCTACAATGAATATGAGAACGGCTATCAAAACACGTCACGTAAGAAAGGTAAGTGTTTATTATTATTAATAATAGTCTAGATACATTATTTTATTCTGAAACGTTATATCTGGCTGACAGGTCTGTCCTATAGATTTAAGGCTGCAGCTTTAAAAACGAAGCAAGCCTCAAGAGGAAACGGTTAGTGCAATACGTTTCTTTTAAAAAAAATGGAATAAATCCGTTATGGCTTAAAAATCTGTTTATCTCGTGACATTTAACATTTTGTTCTCTCACAGCGTCCGAGCCTCAAATTCCAAACCGACCAGGTCAGACTGACAGTGAAGTTAACATATTTTTACTCCAATAACTATGTATGAATACAAAAAAAAACCCCAACCTAATTTGTCATTTGTATAAATAGATCAGCCTCCCTCCGTTGCTACAACCAGCACAAGCATCGGACACGAGAACGACTGGGACATCGGCATGTACGTGCAACGTAGTAGTAATAAGGGGTGGGAATATCGACTCTCTGGAATCGATACTTCGATACCCGCTGGCCGATACTTTGGAGTCGATACGTTCTTAAGTATCGCTCGATACTACTCCTAATAAAAACGTGCAATTACTTTTCACTTCTGATCGTTTTTAGTTTTTACCTTAATGTGTTATACGATATGAAAGAATGAAATGAACCAATTTTTTTACTTGCCCAAATATGCAATGAGCTAAGTCAGGTTTGCCCAATACCTCGATCGTTGAGGTAGTTTGGGTTGATCACACTGACAACATCCCACGTAGGCAGCTGTGAAAAAGAATCCGCACCGTAGAGCAGCTGGAACCTGCACATGCGCAGACCAGCCGAGCGGCAGAGACGTTTACATACGTGGACATACACAGTATCCGCGGTTAGAAGCGGCTTTAAAAGCCGCAGAATTATGCGCCGAAGCTGCCGGTACATGAACATGTGCTCACACACTCACCAGCTGCGCCGCGGAAATATCCGGGTGATGTTTTACTGTTAAATATTTACTGTTTTGTTTTGTTCTGCTTGAGCACTATGAACCCTTCAATTTAAGAAATAGTATTTTGTATTCATTTCAATTTTATTTATTATAATTTAAAATAGATATTTTTTCATATTTGAATTTAATTTACTTATTGACCTAATTTATGTTATATTATATGTCATATATTGTTCATGAGCATTATTCATGTTGCCCTAAAGATATTAATCAACACTGTGCAATGATGATTTGCCTTTAAGGTGCAAAAAGTATGATCTGTTATTGTGGGACTGTGTTGGTACGTGAATAACGTTACGGTTCCTTATCATTACGCTGTGTGATACTCCTAGAAAGTAAACACGTAAATGGCTGCAGCCGCTTCACAGGCGTCACACGTTAGATTCCCTGTCACACGCTGCTGTTCCTGTGACGCAGCCAGAGCTGAATTAATTGGGTTTAGTTACTGTAAGTTAATGGTACGAACTGGAGTTTGGGGAGCGAACGTGACGTCATCTTGGTGGTGGCCAACATCTCAGAGAACAGCAGCATGTTCCACTAACACTGACTACAGAGGCTGAGTGGAAGGTGCTCATGTTCCCCAGCCTGACGTATTGAACACGAGGTCACAGGTCAAACAACGCGCGACACCGAGGACAAACGTTCTCACCGAGGTTTGCAAAGCAGCTGCTGGGAGCGAAACCTTCTGTGACACGTCAGCCTGCGTCCACCTAGAAAAGACTGCATCCGTGTGTTTCTGCCATTAAACACGGACCCAATGTGAAGCTCTGCTTGTTCATCCTGATTATTGGATTTGAAATTGAAAACACAATGTTTTCATGGTGTCACTGACATTTGATTCCAAAATAAACTTTAGTATTGTGTCATTACAGATGAGACAACGAGAAGAAATGAAGATGCTTGAGGTGATAGTGGAGGAGTAGGAGGAGACGGAGGAGGTAAAGGAGACGGAAGTCGAGTCGGTAAAAGGTAAAATAAAGAGGGAGAAAAAGCAAAGGAAAAGATAGGAAAAAGAGGAGAAAGAAAAAAGAAAAAGAGAAAAAAGCAGAGAAAAGGAAAGAAGAAAGAAGGAGAAAGAGGAGGAAAACTTACGGAAAGTAGTTTTAGAAATAATTAGAGAAACAAGAACGAAATGCGAAAAATGGGAGAAACTAAATTACAAAAATTATAATTGGCAACACGAAATAAAAAAAGCAAAAATTACACGGCCAATTAACATGTACAGAACTTGCCAGTTCAAAGTTTTTGTGGACTTTACGGGGGTTGCTCAAATGAAAATTTATTGAAGTAGGAAAGAAGAGGGAGGGGGAGGAGAAAGAAAAGGTGACAGAGGAGGAGGAGAACAAAGGGAAAAAAGGTGAGAGAGGAGGAGGAGGAGAAAAAGAAAAGGTGAGAGAGGAGGAGGAGAAGAAAGGGAACAGGTGAGAGAGGAGGAGGAGAAGAAAAAGAAAAGGTGAGAGAGGAGGAGGAGAACAAAGGAAAAAAGGTGAGAGAGGAGGAGGAAAAAGAAAGAAAAGGGAGGAGGAGGCACAAAAAGAGTGAAAAGAATAACCAGAGGGGGAGTAGGAGGAGCACAGGAGCAGCCTGACAGCCTGGGCCACTCAATGTCAAAGTAAGACACTAATGGTTTCTACTGTAAATGTCTGTGGCAGCCACCTGACGACAACGTGACCAGCGGTGACGCCGCGACCGTCGCGTGTGTGGCGTTAAGGTCAAGGAGGTCGGCGGGTGTGTGTCTGTGTGGGAGGAGCGTGTGCGTGTGTGTGTGTTGGTACCAACGAGCTACGAGCGCACACTGAGCGTTGGACGCGAAGCTGCCGCCAGCAGCCACGACGAACCGCAGCTGGGACTGACGAGCCTCAGGAGACAGGAGTCGGCACACACAATATAGATAACACCGTCCGTCAAATTACTTTGACAGGTCTAGGTCAAAGTTAGGCCCCTCCCCTTTTCTCTGATTGGTCCACGTCATAAGGAGGGAAATGTTTCTGATTGGTGCGCGTCATAAGCCAATCACGTTGAGCGAATGTTCTTTATACAAGGACAAAATAAATTAAGAATCATTAAAACGATGAAAGAATGAGTTATTGAAAGAGCTTATTTGAAAAAGCTTCAAAGCATTTTATTTTCATGTGATTTAAAAATGGTTTTACTGATGGGAGTCCGTTGGTTTCTTGTTGCAGCAGGCTGTAGATCTTCAGGCCTGTGTGTGTGGAGAGGGTATGGGGCCCCTCATCCACTCGGGTGAATGTTTGTGTGAATCGGAGCGGCTCGTTTTGAAGTCAAAGCGAGGGAGGCCGTCCAGGCGCCTGCAACATAACATCGAAACGAAAAAGAAACACGTACGTGAGAAAGAAAAGGTCCCTAAACATATGACAAAAACAGTTATTCGTTAACGTTGCGGCTATATAAACATGATAGTGTTGGAGAAATCATTGGAAGAAGAAGAAGACCCCTGCTCGAACCCTAGCGAGGCTCTTCTAAACATGGCGACAGGTAAACTTATTAAGTTTGATGACTCGATTCAGCTGATAATTCAACGATGTTAACAACGTCTAATTTGTATCAGCGCGAACCTACAATGAATATGAGAACGGCTATCAAAACACGTCACGTAATAAAGGTAAGTGTTTATTATTATTAATAATAGTCTAGATACATTATTTTATTCTGAAACGTTATATCTGGCTGACAGGTCTGTCCTATAGATTTAAGGCTGCAGCTTTAAAAACGAAGCAAGCCTCAAGAGGAAACGGTTAGTGCAATACGTTTCTTTTAAAAAAAATGGAATAAATCCGTTATGGCTTAAAAATCTGTTTATCTCGTGACATTTAACATTTTGTTCTCTCACAGCGTCCGAGCCTCAAATTCCAAACCGACCAGGTCAGACTGACAGTGAAGTTAACATATTTTTACTCCAATAACTATGTATGAATACAAAAAAAAACCCCAACCTAATTTGTCATTTGTATAAATAGATCAGCCTCCCTCCGTTGCTACAACCAGCACAAGCATCGGACACGAGAACGACTGGGACATCGGCATGTACGTGCAACGTAGTAGTAATAAGGGGTGGGAATATCGACTCTCTGGAATCGATACTTCGATACCCGCTGGCCGATACTTTGGAGTCGATACGTTCTTAAGTATCGCTCGATACTACTCCTAATAAAAACGTGCAATTACTTTTCACTTCTGATCGTTTTTAGTTTTTACCTTAATGTGTTATACGATATAAAAAAATGAAATGAACCAATTTTTTTACTTGCCCAAATATGCAATGAGCTAAGTCAGGTTTGCCCAATACCTCGATCGTTGAGGTAGTTTGGGTTGATGACACTGACAACATCCCACGTAGGCAGCTGTGAAAAAGAATCCGCACCGTAGAGCAGCTGGAACCTGCACATGCGCAGACCAGCCGAGCGGCAGAGACGTTTACATACGTGGACATACACAGTATCCGCGGTTAGAAGCGGCTTTAAAAGCCGCAGAATTATGCGCCGAAGCTGCCGGTACATGAACATGTGCTCACACACTCACCAGCTGCGCCGCGGAAATATCCGGGTGATGTTTTACTGTTAAATATTTACTGTTTTGTTTTGTTCTGCTTGAGCACTATGAACCCTTCAATTTAAGAAATAGTATTTTGTATTCATTTCAATTTTATTTATTATAATTTAAAATAGATATTTTTTCATATTTGAATTTAATTTACTTGTTGACCTAATTTATGTTATATTATATGTCATATATTGTTCATGAGCATTATTCATGTTGCCCTAAAGATATTAATCAATACTGTGCAATGATGATTTGCCTTTAAGGTGCAAAAAGTATGATCTGTTATTGTGGGACTGTGTTGGTACGTGAATAACGTTACGGTTCCTTATCATTACGCTGTGTGATACTCCTAGAAAGTAAACACGTAAATGGCTGCAGCCGCTTCACAGGCGTCACACGTTAGATTCCCTGTCACACGCTGCTGTTCCTGTGACACAGCCAGAGCTGAATTAATTGGGTTTAGGTTAATGGTACGAACTGGAGTTTGGGGAGCGATCGTGACGTCATCTTGGTGGTGGCCAACATCTCAGAGAACAGCAGCATGTTCCACTAACACTGACTACAGAGGCTGAGTGGAAGGTGCTCATGTTCCCCAGCCTGACGTATTGAACACGAGGTCACAGGTCAAACAACGCGCGACACCGAGGACAAACGTTCTCACCGAGGTTTGCAAAGCAGCTGCTGGGAGCGAAACCTTCTGTGACACGTCAGCCTGCGTCCACCTAGAAAAGACTGCATCCGTGTGTTTCTGCCATTAAACACGGACCCAATGTGAAGCTCTGCTTGTTCATCCTGATTATTGGATTTGAAATTGAAAACACAATGTTTTCATGGTGTCACTGACATTTGATTCCAAAATAAACTTTAGTATTGTGTCATTACAGATGAGACAACGAGAAGAAATGAAGATGCTTGAGGTGATAGTGGAGGAGTAGGAGGAGACGGAGGAGGTAAAGGAGACGGAAGTCGAGTCGGTAAAAGGTAAAATAAAGAGGGAGAAAAAGCAAAGGAAAAGATAGGAAAAAGAGGAGAAAGAAAAAAGAAAAAGAGAAAAAAGCAGAGAAAAGGAAAGAAGAAAGAAGGAGAAAGAGGAGGAAAACTTACGGAAAGTAGTTTTAGAAATAATTAGAGAAACAAGAACGAAATGCGAAAAATGGGAGAAACTAAATTACAAAAATTATAATTGGCAACACGAAATAAAAAAAGCAAAAATTACACGGCCAATTAACATGTACAGAACTTGCCAGTTCAAAGTTTTTGTGGACTTTACGGGGGTTGCTCAAATGAAAATTTATTGAAGTAGGAAAGAAGAGGGAGGGGGAGGAGAAAGAAAAGGTGACAGAGGAGGAGGAGAACAAAGGGAAAAAAGGTGAGAGAGGAGGAGGAGGAGAAAAAGAAAAGGTGAGAGAGGAGGAGGAGAAGAAAGGGAACAGGTGAGAGAGGAGGAGGAGAAGAAAAAGAAAAGGTGAGAGAGGAGGAGGAGAACAAAGGAAAAAAGGTGAGAGAGGAGGAGGAAAAAGAAAGAAAAGGGAGGAGGAGGCACAAAAAGAGTGAAAAGAATAACCAGAGGGGGAGTAGGAGGAGCACAGGAGCAGCCTGACAGCCTGGGCCACTCAATGTCAAAGTAAGACACTAATGGTTTCTACTGTAAATGTCTGTGGCAGCCACCTGACGACAACGTGACCAGCGGTGACGCCGCGACCGTCGCGTGTGTGGCGTTAAGGTCAAGGAGGTCGGCGGGTGTGTGTCTGTGTGGGAGGAGCGTGTGCGTGTGTGTGTGTTGGTACCAACGAGCTACGAGCGCACACTGAGCGTTGGACAACATTTTTGTGGTCATAATCTGAGATAATATTAGAATAGTGGTCTTGCAGGACGCATAAATTATTCTGCATCCACTGTTGCGCGTTTCTTTCCACAGCGTCTCTGACTTGTTCTGCGGGGGAGGAGGGTTTAATGAAGCCGGTGAGTTTCCGGACGTGTCTGAACGTTCCCTGTGGCGGCATCTGGGTGCCGATAGCTTTAGCAATAATGTTCTTATGATGGACCGCTTGCATTAATTTGAAATAATTTGTACAGAGCGATCTGGTGGCCTCATCTAGTTCTGTGTGGGGCGTCTGGGAGGAGGGAGGTTTTGTTCGTTCTCTTCTGTTTGCGTTCCTGGTTGTGCTGGTCCTGAGTATTTCTGTTATCGTAACTTTCCCTACTTTCTAAAGGTGCTGTAGTCCCTGGAAAGCTGAAGTAGGCTGTCTTGGATCTGTGGAGGGAAGACGTGGTCGTGTGGGAAATCCCGGTGTTCGCTGGGCCTGTGGTGGTAGAAGCTCGATCCTGGCGACTCGGAGAAGATGGTGTTTAAAACGAATCTCTTTTAACAGAGCGTCAATTCGTCTTCGTGGCCGGTGAGTAAAAGTTGGTAGTGAGTGATTATCAAATGTGGACCCGTTGGCAGATCCCCGACTGACGTCTGAGCTGTTGAAATTCCAAACTTTATTTGATCGACAATTTTTCTAAAAAATGAAAACGCCTATTGTGACCAGACACGTCAGTGTTATTCATGCAAGTCAAATTTGATATAAAAAGAGGGAGGACAGATCCCAAGATTTAAGCCTAATTCAGCTTAATTGGCCCTAACGTTTGGCAGTGAACTGCTTCCTCAGAGGGGGTTGATTCCAGGAACTGAGCAGAGGGGTAGATGAAACATTGGGAGGGTGAACTAGCTCCTCCCTCCAATGTTTGTTCTCCCCTGTAATTGGTTGAAGCCTATCCTGTCCCTCTTCTACGTGGCTAGTTCAGACAATCCCAGAGGAGTTACTAATGTATAGGTGAAGTGGTTGTCAGTGACAGGTGGGATTCGATTTGAAGTTTAAGATTCCAATATTTCAATGTATTAAAATGAGTTAAACAGAGGGGTTGAGATGAGACAGCTACAATGGAATCAGAAATCCAAACTAAAGAAGTAGACTGCTGCCAAATATGCTGGTCAGGATTAAGGAGAGGCTGCTGGTGGATTCTGGTGGGTCAAACATGCTTCTTTGGTTTTACATATGACATAGAGATGAAGCTGAGGGTTATTTGATGTTAAATGTTAAACAGAGGGCTTTAACCTTCCTCTGGTGTTCGGGTCGGCACCGACCCGTTTCCAAGTTTTAAATGCATTAAAAAACACGTAAATTAGTTTATTGCGTCAAGGCTTTTTGACTTTGTCAAGAACCTCTATATCAACAAAATAAAACAAAAAATTTTTTTTTTACTAAATTAAAAAATGCTCTGGTTGAAATTATGACCTTTGTGTTGTTCGGGTCGGTTTCGACCCGGTTATAAAAGTTAGATTATAAAGCAATAATTAGAACCAAAACTTAAATCATAAGTGAACTGTCAGCCAAAACACTGACAGACAGCTCCTCTCCCAATCATGTGAGCTTTAGGGGATGCTCATTTTGCCTTGTCAGATCATGCAATGAGGCCACTGATAGTCTTTGGGACGCATCGACAGGCAGAAATACTTTCCGCTCAACAATGTCACTTCAGACCTTTTGCGTGATATCAAGAGTCCTCAGATTTGACAACAGAGATACCAGAGCAAGATCTGACAAGCTTGCCCCCATCAGGGATGTCTGGGAGAGATGGACGCAGCTCCTTCCACTGATGTTCACCCCAGGGACAGAGGTGACAGTGGATGAACGTCTTGTCCCTTTCCGAGGAAAATGCCCCTTCCAGCAATACATACCCAGTAAGCCAGGGAAGTACGGCATACAAATCTGGGCAGCCTGCGATGCAAAAACCAGCTATGCCTGGAATCTACAGATTTACACCGGCAAAGCTGCGAGTGGCATTCCCGAGAAGAACCAAGGAAAACTCAGTTTGCTTTTACAGACACCACCACTGTTGTCTCATATTGTCCAAAAAGAAAACGGAATGTGATACTTGTGTCGACTCTTGATGCAGATGCAGCTGTGTCATCAGGAAGTGAAAAAAAGCCCACAATCATCCTCGACTATAACAAAAACAAAGGAGGAGTGGACAACCTGGACAAGCTGACTGCCACCTACACTTGCTAGCGAATGACCAGGAGATGGCCAATGGTTGTGTTTTACAACATCCTTGATGTGTCTGCATGTAACGCATTTGTGTTGTGGACCCACATCCACCAAGGGTAGAACTCAACCAAAAAAGCCAAGCGGAGAATGTTTCTTGAGGAGCTGGGAAATTCACTTGTCAAGCCACACATTGAGCGAAGGGAACAGTTGCCCAGAGACCTAGACGCTGCCGCCTTGGTCAGACAGCTGCAGAGCTCACCTTGCACTACGTCCACGCCCTCAGCAACACAAAGAGCATCCACAACAGCTTCCTCCTCAGTCAGCCCTGCCTCAACACCAACCAGAAGAGCCACAGCCACAACCCCACTCAGGCCACCTGATTCTAAAAGAAAGAGGTGTCAAGTCTGCCCAAGCAAGTGCAAGAAATATCTCTGCAAGGAACACACTAAAAGTGTCACTTTTTGCCACACATGCATCTAAACACACACACATACACATGCATGTTCTTGCACACGAGAGTTTTACTCTGATTTGGTATTTTGGATTGATTTGCTGGATTGGTTGTTGTTTGTGTGACCTTGCAAATCTATATTTTGTGTTATGACCTGTTCTGCTTTTCATTTTGTGTTTATATTAAAGTTCTAATGCTGAAAAAAATACTTTTAATACCTTTTTCTTGAAGTAAATATATATGGGTCGAAACTGACCCGTAACACCATAGATGTTACTATAGTTAATAATATTAAAATTAAAAAATAAATAAAACAAATTTATTTAAGAGATGTGTTCTAATAGTGCTTAGTAATAGTCAGGTAACACAACAACCTTTTATTTATTTATATAATTCTGTTGAGGTTAATTTTACCATTTTTTTTCATTGAAATCGAGGGGTATACTGACAAAAAAAAGGCCCAGAGGCCCACACCAAAAATATTAAAACCAATATTTTCATGGATATGAAAGCCTAACAAGGTAACCAAGAGATGAGAAACAATTTGGATGATAGCTAATTGTTTTTAGTGTATTTTACAGCTGATTTAAGACACGGGTCAAAACCGACCCGTTAACATAAGAGATGGTAACAGAAAGCGAACACAAGAGGAAGGTTAATGGACGGTGAGGGGCACAGGCCCCCGGCAACTGGCTAGGTTAGGTTTGAAATGTGGTTTTATTTTAAAAAGACCAGAGCTGTGGTTCAAGTTGCACTGGCAGGCAGGGGTCTGTGCCATATCACCAAATAAGCCCATTCAGCCAGGATGTTGTATTTGATTGGTTTTATGCAGTTTTACAGAGATGGTTTGGTTCCTTTTGAGGTTGTTTATTTACTTTGTTGTCTTCCTAAGTGATATTTGTTTTTTAGGTGCTTCTAAGCATCATGAGAGGGAGGAGAGGATCCCAGGAGGACATCCCATCAGTCCGAAGCTGACTAGGCAGCCATCAGCAAGGTAAGTGCATGAAAAAAAAACTTAAAACAAAGAAGTTTTATGAATTTATAGTTTATGTACATGTATATACACACACAGTGGGTATGGAAAGTATTTAGACCCCCTTAAATGTTTCACTCTTTGTTATATTGCAGCCATATGCTAAAATCATTTAGGTTCGTTTTTTCCTCGTTAATGTACACACAGCGCCCACATTGACAGAAAAACACAGAATTTTTGCAGATTTCTTAAAAAAGAAAAACTGAAATATCACATGGTCATAAGTATTCAGACCCTTTGCTCAGTATTTAGTAGAAGCACCCTTTTGAGCTAATGCAGCCACGAGTCTTTTGGGGAATTCTTTCACAGCTGCATTTGGGGATCCTCTGCCATTCCTCCTTGCAGATCCTCGTTGGAAATTCGCCACTGGAGCCCTGTGCTCTTCAGAGGTGAAAGCAGGTTCACACTGAGCACACGTGACAGACGTGAGCCTGGAGACGCCGTGGAGAACGTCCTCCAGCATGACCGCTTTGGCGGTGGGTCAGTAATGGTGTGGGGTGGCATTTCTTTGGGGGGCCGCACAGCCCTCCATGTGCTCGCCACAGGTAGCCTGACTGCCATTAGGTACCGAGATGAGATGGGTTCCTAATGCAACACAACGCTAGACCTCAGCAGTTCCTGCAAGACTGTAAGGCGTCCCCTTCATCTACACACAGGACTGTAGCTGTCACATGTGAGGCGTGAGTTATGTTTGTTTGTAATATGGTTCATGCTGGAGGAGACCTGCTCACACACGTACGTGGATGCGAAGATCGACCTCTACGGAAAGATTTTTATGTTCATTAATGTTTCAGTCATTTGCCGGTTTTGGGATATTGATATGGATAATATTTACAAATGGATATGCAATGGACAGGTTTTAAACTGTAATGAGGGATTTACAATAGATGGGCATAGATTAGCATATTCTAATAATCAGAGGTATGCAAATAAATATGAGCATAATATACTAATGTAGTGGAAAACATTAGCATATGTTAGTAGGCTTAGGATGCATTTTGTTCAGGCTTTGTTCATTTCCAGGGAATATGATTGTACAGGACGCTTGCTGGCCTTTGGCGGCTGCGAGGACGTCTGGCCTGTAGAGCGAAAGAATTTGGGCAAAACATTGCGACCCGGTAACCAAAGCTATTGAGACAAAACAATTTCTGGTAATCACAAATCTTTGCATTTGGGCCGATGCAGGTTGAGGGATCAAAACACGCTCCCTAAACATCTGGGGGGAGAGTTCTCTGCCTGCCTTAGAGACAACTCGTTTTCTGTGGCCAGGCCTCCCCACGCGCTAGCAAGCATGGAGGCTCGCACATCTGCATTCACATCCTTTCAGCAGCCAATCAGATCCCTCCTGAGTGTGTTGACGTGGTGACAGAGGTCAGAGGGTTCACTGACCCACAGAAGGAGGAGTACTTCATGAAGAGGTTCAGAGATGAGTAGCAGGCCACAACCACCATCTCCCACGTCAAGACCTCACGAAGCCTCCGCATCATGTGTCACATCCCAGTCTTCTGCTGGATCTGCTGAGAACCAGAGGGGGAGGGGAGCTGCCCAAGGCAGTGACGGAGATGTACATGTGCTTCCTGGAAACAAGACTGTTTTGTGGTCATAGTTACACTGAGGTCACTGATCGTTTAACATTTGGGCCACCCTGTCAATATTTGTATTTCTTTTTTAGTATATTTCAGAAAGCCATAAATTATATTGGAATATTCAAATGTTGGTCCATGTTGCTTTTTCTACTTTGCCAGTTCCCAGGGCTACGCTCCTCGTCATTGCATGCTACGCAATCTAAATGCGTGGCTCCTTGCTACCGCTAGGGGGCAGACTGTTCTTTGGTTTTGACCGACATCCCAGTAAAAAAGACCATTTTTGTGATGGTCCCAGTGTGTGATGCCAGGTTGGGGGTATAGTCCGGGCCTTCTCCCCCGTCAGTGTAAGTTTCTGATCAGTTCTGGTGGCGACTTGAAAACATGCACTAAACTAGAGATTCCTGAAAACCAGAAAGGTTTGAATGGAAAGTTGGTCTAAATGTTACCAAGCTTTAATCAAACGAGCCCAACGAACTTTACAGTAATTGATTTGGGAGAAACCCGTGATTTCGACTTCGACGGGCCTCAGATGCTCTACACCCTGGACACACTGGACGGGTCTTCACTGCTCAGGCTGGACTGATGACAGGACTCTGACTAGTTTAGTGAGAGACCTGTCGGGTGATTCTTGGCCTGGGAGGTCGAAGCGTGGAGGAGTAGCGTGAGAGACCTGAAGGTTCCTGCTGCTGCGACTGCACATCCACCGCTGGACTCGTTTTGTCTAGAGTTATAATAGTAGTAATATAGATTAGGTTTCTGTGTAACAGGTTAGGTTAAGATAACTTGCGTTCAATTGATTTAGGTTTACTTAAGTTGAATGTATTAAGTTGAGATCTGTGATGGGTTAGTGAAGGCAAGTATCAGTTTTTTATTGAACTTGTCTCGATATACTGTTCATGTGATGTTAGGTTGACCTCACTAATGTTTGTGTTCTCCGTTTTTTTTCTTCTCCTCCTTGAACCGACACCTTATCGCGGTGGAGGAGTTCGTGTGCCCGTGTGACTCTAGCAGCTGTGTTGTCTGGGCTAAATGCCCCCGGCAGGGTCTCCCATGACAAACGGGTCCTGGGCGACGGGCCAGACTAAGACTAAGGTTCATCTGTCGCCGGAGGAGCCGGAGGAGGCCCAGAGGAAGACCAGGACTCACTGGAGGGACGATGTCTGTCAGCCAGCCTGGGAAGGTTAAAGGTCATTACACCTGATGCTGACACGTGCTACTGATGGGGCTTTATTTAGTGCTGCCGGACACTTACACCAAGTCCTGAACGAGACCTTTCTGATGCAGCGTCTTTTGCTTCTCGCCCCATAACCTGGGTTAATATCTATGTGTTGTTTCATTCCAGCCGCTGACACTTTCATCCTGTCTCTGTGTAACCCACATTAAATGATGAAGAATATTGATTTAGTTTTTTGCGTGTGTTACACCAGTAGGTGGCAGAATTGGCCTGTTGAGGATAAGTTTGATACAATCTATAGGGTTTTCTGTCAAAAATTCCAGGGATGAGAAGGCGACTGCATGTTTGAGGGTCCGATTTTGGGTCTGGCTGAGAAAAGAGAAGTTTGTGGCACTAAAGGCCCAGGTTCTGTTTGGTCTTAAACTGGAATGTTCTGAGTACTTGGGTCGAAGTAACGTTGGCCTGGAAGTTGCGCAGCGGCGGTTCGACGGGCGGATCGTGGGAACTGCAGCGGCGCCGGAGCAGATGAGCCCTGTGTTCACAGAACGATAGGACAAGTTTGAAACACACTACCCGGGTAGATGGACTTTGTTTTATTTTCTTGCCATGTGGTTGCATTTTGTTTATCAGAGCTCTGAATGTTATAAATATGTTGCATCTACATAATTAAATGCCAGAAATCTCACTGGTTCAGTTAAACATATGAGTGTGATATTCTGTTAGAGGATATGGAGCATAATCATTGTCCTCTCTGTGTTTGGTCCTGTCTGTGTCTTTGTGACCTGTAACCTTTTCTTGCTTTTACTTTTATAAACATGGAACGATTTCTAGTATTAGAGGAGAGTGGTTTTACCACCTATGTCAGGAGGAGGTTTTGCAGATCACATTTATTGCTTAACGGCTCCATAGGTATTTGACACCACATGGAGCTGTTCACTATCTTGCTATGCCTGCATGCATCTTTTACGACTTGTAGTGTTTGGGAAAGGGGGTCTCAACCCCCTTCATCAAAGGAGGAAGCTTCACAACCTATGTATATGTTATCTACCATATATGGACTTGTCTTGTACTTTATTGCACCAGATGTAGAAGGAGTGACTTTCATACTGATCTCAATAAAGGACCCGTGTGCGAGAGAGGAGTTCGGAGTTCTCCAGCTGGCCACTAAGTTGTTGTGTTCAGAGAGGCTCCCCTCGTGCACGAGTAAAAAGAAGCTGAGATTCTCGAGTTTGTCTTCATGTGTCAGGTGTCTCTGCGATTGTTTAAGTGTTGGCAGGTTAGACCCAACATATTCTTTTTCTTTCCTCCGCTCCTCCTTGGGAAAAGAGCCCAGTGAGTAACCAATCGGCCGCTGTGTGTCAAGGCGTTGGTTACATCTGCTTCAGAACCAGTACAGAACCACGGCTCATCTGCAGGATTGTGCAGCGGTGCCATCGCCTTCCTTTTCATGTGCTGCTTTTGTTAGAAGTGGCTCCAGAGTCATTGGCCCAGCGGTCGTCTCACCCTCACAAGCTGATCCTCTCTGTAACACAGGCTCATGTAGAGACTCTGCACTTTGCTGCTTTTCTTCTAGTAAATGTTGGCACATTCAGCTACTTTGCTGCTGTTGTTTAGCTGAAGTTTGCACTAGTGGCTCACAGTAACTGCAGCTTGTCACAGTTTCTTGTTTTACTGTTTCCTCCGCCAGGAAAGGACGACCACAAGTCACCTCTGCTGCTGAGGACGAGTCCGTCCGAGTCACCGGCCTCCGAAAAGCTACCGGCAGCTCAGCTCAGAGCCACGTTGAAGGCCACACCGAGTTCTAGTGGCAGCTGTGAATGCAGACGGACACAGCGACTCCACTACCGCTGTCCACGCTCTGGGCCCACGCTCCACCATGTGCTCACTCCTTCGGTGGGGAACATCCTTCACTCCTCCACCAGGGACAGGAACTCTCCGCCAAGCAGGAGCACACGCCACCCGTCACCGCTTCAGAGCCGTGGCCTCGCGCTCGGAGGAGCCGGTTCTCGCTCGTCATCGCCCAAGCTGAGGTCACCGAGGTGCTGGGAAACTCCTCGTGGCGAGGATTCAAGGCTTGGGATTCACTGGTTATTCACATTCACTGTATTATTCACTCATTCATCCCAGGCTCTACTGCAATCAGAGCCACGAGTCATTTCAGAGCCTGACCGAGCCCTTTGTGAAGTGTTGCAGCCAAAACTAACTCGGGTGCCTGCTGTTCGCTGCCACCGTCACTCATTTCATGTGTTTGCGTTCCACTTATAACGTCCACGAAAAGCGTCACGTTCTGTCCGTTGTGGTATAGAACTCAAACTGGTACGAAAGTGAAACCATATATAGTACGTGTGCTAAATAGAAGCACACTTTGAGTTCAAATGCTGAACTTATCATTGATTCATTCATTTCAGGTTCTTTTAGCGCCGCTGGTCCAGAAAGAAGGTGGGTAACAAACTGTCAGTCGCATGTTTCCTTAATGTGAGTAGTCTGCTGTGTGGGTGCAGGACTGTGCTCTACTGTGGACAGTAGGTGGCGCCGTGAGGCTGAGGTTGGAGCTGGAGCCAGGACTGAGTCTGGCTGGTTCCTTCATCAAGGCAAGATGCTCAGCTCAGCCTCTGAAGGAGCATCTGAGTCTACAGCAGCTTCACTAGGATGGATCAGAGCGACCAGGACCATCTGGAACCATCGCGTTACATTTTGTTAGTAGTTTGATGTTTACCAGGATAACAAAAGGTTTTCTGCTTGTTTGTGCCAGTATTGAGCATAATAGTAGGATTGGAACAAATCAGTGTGTGTGAGTTCAGCAAAGAGAGCTCTAAGTTACGGAGGTCTTTGAAGGCCGCGCTGCGCCCCTTCCCTCGCTCACTACACGCTGAGCCGAGGAAAGGTCGTCGTCGTCTTTTCAATTCCTCCGTCTTCAGGGCGTTTACATCAGCCTGGTTTTAAAGCCGAGAGGGCGTCTGCTGCTCCAAGCTGGTCTGGAGGCTGCTGTGATGTTTGGCAGCACGGGGAGAGCTCTGGGTGTTTCCAGACAGCAGGGCTAGCGACGGGTTTGAGCTGGGGGAGGGTCCGACGCAGGAGGCGCGAAGCAGTGGTAGTGATGCTGGTTTGGTCTGGAGTATGTGGAGCCTGGCTTCCAGACTGGAAGAAGCACAGAGACGGACTCTCCCCACGCTCCAAGTGACGTCCTGGTGGCAGGCGACCTGTGAGCCGACCCCGCAGCTTCGTCAAAGCTCACTGGCTTTTCAGGCTGCTCTGCAGATGAGACTCCAGTCCCAGCGTGTGAGCTTCACACAGAGGTCAAGGTACAAGTGACACAGTACCGGATAAGGAGGACTTGACTTGACATGTACAACAAGAGACTCCCGCTGACCTCCCACAGGTCCTCCACAGAGCATCACGACCTGCTCCATCAGCACACGGCGGCTCAGACGAAAGCTGTCCAGGGGCGATGGACACGTCTGGAAGATCGTGGGCCGTGCAACGCTGGGCCCTGTACATGTGTCGAGTAGTATTTCACGGTGATTTGAAAACGGTTGTTTTCAACCTGCCCCTTTAAACGAGCTGATTTGTTTGTCTTTTCAATTGCTCCTGTAGTTTACGTGGTTTGTTTTGATGCTGAATGGATGGATGACTGCTGCACTTTGACACTTGATGTTTTTGTCGTGCATGTTGCAGTGACAATAAAATGTCTTCTCTTCTCTTAAAAGGCATGTGGTTGAGTCGCACAGAAGCTCTTGTTTCACTAGTCCAGCCATCACCTACCGCCTCCAGACGTCCTCCTCTGCTGCAGGTCACACATTGGATAGCATGTAAATGAAGGGTCAGTAAATGAGTTATTCATTGTTTCATTTCTCTAGCGTCCATTCACAACAGCAGTTGTCTCAAGGCACTTTACAAGCAAGGTTTGAGATCAAACACAGCGAAGCGTTTAAATGCAATCAATCAGTAAGTTCTAATCTTAATATATAGACGTTTATAGAGATATTAAAAGCAATATACTCTGCCTCCAGCAGAGCCAGGCCCAATGTGGCGAACATCCGCCTTGAGGGGGTAGAGAAGAGAGAGACAACGTAGTGGTCAGAGACGTCCCAACTCAGAGGAATTCAAGCCGAGGCAGCATTAGGTTCAAATAATCAAACATGAATGAGAAATATGCAAAGGCAGGCAAACAAAGTCACCTCTCTCTCCTGCAGGGAGACGCTCACAGGAAGTGGGGAAGGACGGAGCCTGGGAGACGCTGGCTGTGTCCCCCAGCACAGCTCACATCTCCCCCGTCTCCTTCTAGGGAGGTGGTTGAAACCCTGAACAAGCGTCACAATGTGGAGATTTCATACCAACAACTGTTTTGTCTAAGAGCCAGATTGTCTTCGGACCCAAGGCCAGCAAGCCTGCACAGCCTAGACAGGACCGGTTCTACTCTATTACTCTATCTACCCTTTAGCCTGAACCACACGTATATGTGCTACATATGTATTCCACTACAAATGAACTAATTATGCATGGACTTTTTCCACCACAACGACACGACAAGAGGAAGCCGGCAGCAACAGGACAAACCCTGGGACAACGTAAGGCACAGTCACGATACTTTCTACAACAGGCAAATTATTCATTAATTAACAAAAGAGCAATTTACCACAAAGCCAAATGTTCATGTTTTCAGCTATGTCACAGCCTCCACCGCTTCCTCTCTGCCAGGTCGACAGCGGGTAACCGCCTCACCAACGGAGTGTGACAGTGGACAAAGCAAAGGATCAGGCCACCGCCCTGTTCATCCATGGACACAACGTTTCTGAGAATGGAGAACAACGCTGCGCTTTCCAAAACCACTGCCCTGCACCCACGGGGTAAAAAGTGAGACTGCAAGGAATAACTGCAGCCCCAGCAGCCTGTCAGCTCCTCCATCAGAGGGCCAGGAGGAAGAAGGAGCAAGGAACCACAGGCGTCTGCTGCGCGGAGCAACCGGAGACACTGGAAGGCGAAATCCCAGAGTTGATGCTGTACTGGAGGCGAGGTCCCGTCTCGAGGAGCCTCTCATCCAAAGAGCTGAAGACCCACTGAAACGGTGGGAGGCCGAGGCTTCGAGGATACTTCACTGCCGTTCCAACGCGAGCCACGTGGACGAAATATTGCCCTCAAGGTATCGGCATTGCAAAGATGAATACGTACTATAAAAAATGGCCAAAAAGGCTTCAGTCTACCCACGACCGGTTAAGGTGATGCTAGGAAGACGTCAGTCCCTCAGAGAGAGTCTCCTCAAAAACAGGACCGATAATCCCTGAGGCCCGTCCAAGCTGTGGCTTCTGGTATTTCTGGTTCAAATGTGAAACAGTAGTGACTGCGTGTAATGGAATTTTTACTATATGTGACAGAACTGTGATGCATATTACTTGATATATCCTCATATGTATTGGCTTTTATCTGTACTAAGTGAAGTAATCATAGAGTGAGTTATATACCTGCTTACAGAAATGTTTGAGAACAACGAGCCTTCTCTTCTGCCTTGAGAAAGGGAGGTAAGCTTTCGAGCTAGGTGGGGAGACACTGTCTAGTTCAAATTGGTTTACGACATGGGGCCATGGTGAGAGCACGGCAGCAGAACTTTGATTTACTTTGTTTCTGTTACACTTTCCCCCTGGTACAAGACAGTGACTGACCCTTAGTTGTGGGCTGATGAGTCTGAGTTACACTCAGGCAGGACAGCTTTGCACTGACTCTGTGTACTTCTCTTCTTGCAAGAGTAAAAGACAACACAAAGACAACTTTGATTGGGTTTTGATTCATTCACCGGTTCCTAACAGGTTTTTGCCTCCACACTGCGCAAAAACAAGGCTTTTATGAAAAGGCAGAATAAACAAATGTTCAGAAACACGCAAACCGTTCACAGTTGCTAAGTTAGGCTCAAATATAATAGATAATATATTCAACGACGAGCCGACTCTTTGAAGAGAGTCAGGCCAAAAGAGTGGGACAAAGCCCAGAGTAGTAGTTTGGTTGCAGTGAATGCGGCCGCCACATACACAGCCCCCTAGCGGTATTCTGACACGTGATTGGGGGATTGAAGCGTCACGTCAGTGCTTCTGTAATGTGATTGGCTGTGGGCGGGAAGACGAGTTCCGACAACGCAGGCTAATAGTTGACGCTGATAATGACCGAGGACCAGAGTTTCCGCTTTCAGCTGTGTAGCGGTTGTTGTAGCCACCGCAACATGAAGTTGAACACAGCAGAAGCCTGTTGACGGCCATTAACCCTGAACGTGACCATGAAGAGGCAGGTGTCGTTGATCCAGCTGTTCGGGCTAACCAGCTAGCTAGCTAGATAGCCAGCCAGCTAGCCGGTAGCCTCGCAGCTACACCGGGCACAGCAGCGAGGAGCAGCCTGGACTGTGACCTTGACCCGCCGCCATGTGAGTACTCAGATGCTTCCAAGGCTGGGACGTCACAGAAAAGTCGATTTGCAGAGATGCGGGAGGACGAACATTTAGTTTCCCTCTCAAGTCCGACCTTTGATTGACAGCTTCATTAACGTCCTGCTAACACAAAGAAAAACCCTCAGAACAACCTCGACGTGTATTTGTACCGTGGTACTGAAATGCACATTGTTCATTCGGTGTAGTCGTTGACTCCAACATAGCTGCTGTGCTGAGAGCAGACTGGCCTGTAGGGTGGAGACCAGTTGATGGAGAAAGCATCACAGAGGTCGTCTAGATTTGATGAAGCCTGGTCATGATGTGCTTTGCAAGGTGGTGGTCATACGCGTGTTGCTGAGTCCACAGCCTATAGTCCCTCCTGATGTGAAGACGTGTCCCGTAGCGTGAGGCTGCCTGACCGTGACGCTTCTCTTCACGCGCTGCTTCCTTAGACGCTGTGTGACCGACGCTGGTCTGGTTCGGGACCATGCGACTGTGGTTGAGTCTCCAGATTAGGCTGATCAGTGGAGAGTTGGAGACGGTGCAGGGGATGGTGCTGTCACTGCTGGAGCCACTGATAGAAACTGAAATGATGCAACTCAAATATTAATGTAATACAGTGACGTGTGTAGTTTCTGGGCCTTGTGAGATTCATCGAACGCTCACCCAGGCTCTCCTCCCGTTTGTGCTGCTGACGGTGCAGCTGTCGTCCACATCGGTAGCATCGTGTGAGCGTAGCAGAGAGCTGCGGGTGTAGCAGAGCGGCTGTTCAGTCCGCTGGGCTGTGGTTGTGCTGTGGAGGGCGGTGGTGGACCAGCTGAGTCCAGGTTTAGGGTGGATCCCCTCTGAGCTGCAGCTCATCCAGTTTCCTACCTGCTCCAGGTGGACTTTACAAACAAATGGATTGACGCAGCTTTGAATTAATGAGGATTATTTTACTCAGTGGAAGTAAAACCTACCTACCTATCGTTCAGTGGCTTTATTTTGTGTAAACACACACACGCAGAAGCTTCACTTTGGAGACTGGAGCTGGAGAATGAAAGGTTGTGTCAGATAGTTTGTGTGTTTGTCTCACCGGACACTTTTAAGTAGATAAATGAGTCCTTGTTACTGGTTCTGGTGCTGGTCAAGCACTGGAATCTGCCCTGGTCCTGAACCTTGACCCCCGTCAGCTGCAGTGAGGCGTTTCCTCCGGAGATCTGATCCTGGAACAGTGACGTCCTGCCTGTGAAGCGCTGGTCCTGGTTTGTGAGCTGGTCTCGGTAGTCATGGCAGGAGTGGACATGAAGGTCACATCAAGGTCAGCGTCTCCCTGAAAGTTTCCATGGCAACACACGACGCAAACATTCATACAGAATTAGATGATTTAATTATTTAGAGGTGTTAAATATTAATTAATTGAGGATCCTATAGCTGATTTAGTTCTACTTGAGTATTTCTTCGCTTTCTTGTTTTCATTCATTTAGTCGACAGTTCACCCAGTGTAAAATTGAAAAGCTGCTTTCTGTCGTGTGAAACAGGCCTCGTGGAGTTTGTGTTGTGCCAATCGCTGTATTTTTGGTTTTGAAGTGTCAAACGCTTTTAGTTCTTTTACGCAGCATAAAAATCTTCCCATTGTCACTTGTGTTGATGCTGTAATGAAACGTCTATTTATTATAAATAAAACTTGTGTTAATGAAACCAGCTCAGAAATAGACGGCGTCGTCTGCTCTAAACGCTCGGCACCAAATGGAATCCGATTCAGTTCATTTCACTTTTTCATGTGTTTTTCTTGCTGGTTTTTAATATTTTTCTTGTTATGGGGGTTTGTGTGTTTCATAATCAGGCGATGTCCGTGACTCACACATCCAGCAGACAAAGAACGGGCCTGGTTCTGATTATCCGGTCCGCACAGCCGTCCCTGAGCAGGTCCGTTCTAAACAGAACCATCGTGTTTCTCTACAGATGTGACGTCGTTGAGGTGCGTCCAGATCAGGTGCGTCATGGATGAACATGTTCCAGTTAACGGAGGGCTGGGACCAAGTCCCCGACGCCGCTGGAGGAAGAGACCTACTGGGAGGAGGAAGAGCGTTTTTCTATTGGCTGGGATCGGTAGGAGAATTTCTCTAGTATGTTATTACCAGTAATGAGTGCGTCGCCTTCGCTGTGATCTTTAATACGCGCAGGCGTAATGATGACACGTTGGGGTCCAGTCTCTGACGATGATGTTACACACATTGCTCTAAACCGAGTCTCTAGGTGGAGACGCAGCGTAGTTAGTTGATAGCAGTTTAAACCAGGTAGTGGTTTGCTGACGCATCAATATGTGACACGTCTAATGTGTCTAATGTGAATGTTTGACGCTGGCTTGATTCTCGTTGCGTCTCTCGGGGCAGGACGAGCGTGTCCTGGAGGGATTCCTTCAGACATCGGGGTCGGAGTAAACCTCCGGCTGGTCGCCTCCTCTCAGACCTACCTGATCCCGCAAGAGTCCAGAACCACAGGACGGACACGACCAGTGAGAACTGGGTGAGACTGGGTCTGCTCATGTCAGGTTAGTCCTCAGTTCAATAAAGATTTCGGTTTCCTCCAGATCATCGTTAGGTGCGACGGTCTCCCCAGAACCGTGACACTGAGCGGATGCTCGTGAGCAGGGAGGGAACCAACTGGATCCGATCCGTCACTGACCTCACGCAAACCGATTACTTGCGTTTGTTTTATTGTAGTTTTCTCTACATTTAGACTAAATTAGTAAAAACACAAAGTGGAACGGTTTTCTTCACGTCACTTAATTTTCCTAAGGTGCATGTGGAGTGAGCTGACACCTTTCAAAATAAAGCTGTGATGATGCTTTAGTAGCTCACAAATGAGCTAGAAGATTTAATGATTTGATTGTGTTATAACAACCTTAATGACCTGAAGACCTCAAGTTACTGTTGGTACCAGTAACACGGCGGCAGACACAGGGAAGGAGAGCTTCATTTAACATCAACTGTCGTTTCAGTCTTGCACGTTGCAGGTAAAAGTCCGGGTTCACGTCCAGAGTCCAGGACTTGCTTCTTGACCCGGAATCCACAGAGACCAGTAAATGTCTAGATCTGATCCAGGAGATTCTCTCGATGTTTGTCTCTGTTTGTGTGGAAGGAGGAGGGAACGACATCTGTTTCCATTGACGCGGCTCAGTCCGTCCACTACTGGCTCAAGGTGTACGGATACGCGTCGGTTCCTAAAGGTGAGGTAACGACAACAACAGCGATGCTTTACGCACGGTCACGTACTCTACGCGTCCACGGCTTCTTTGCACGGGGTAGATTAGAGCCGATTCCTGAGGGCCTTTCACTGGCTGCAGGGTCTCCTCAGAGGAGGACGGATCGCTGCTGGCTCATCCAAAAACCAGAGGCGAGCGTTAATCTACACACGAACGCACACAGTTCACTTCCTGTCCTAGAGAAATGGCGCCAACGTTTACTTATGTCGGTTATTTATATGCTCATTTTCATATTAGAAATCAATCAGATATCAGTAGAATTAATAGAGGTGACAAGTCATGTTAAACACTCACACTGTACATGATCCTATTTAACCTGTGTGTTTCTAATATAAATGCACAGACGCGTTTTAGGTCACGTCATTGTGATGTTTGTGTTTTTACCCTGCAGGCCAAGAAAGTTCTACACCGGGCAGCACAACGAGAGCCGCTGCTACGTTCTGCACCAGGACGAGAAAAGCCAAAGCCCCACTGAGAACGTAGCACCAAGAACCGACGCCAGAAAACCTACACGGTTTGTCAGACGCTGCAGCAAACTGCGCTTACGTGACACTGACCCACAGGGAGTTTGAGGACAGGCTGAGCGAAGGATGGCGCTCATACACACTCTAGTGTGTTACTGTGGCGCTGATTACTGTACAACAAAGGAGCAACCCCCTCCTCCCCCACACTGAGCTCTCTGCCTTCCTCACATTGAGGGAGGTGGAGTCATTTCAACGCTGCAGAACAAAGTGAAGAGTTGCCTGAATCAACTGAAACCGTGACTATGCAGCACTGTTCAGAAACACATACGCGTCTGTCCAGCCAGTCGACGATAGGAACCTGAAGCTGAGTGTTAGAAACGATGTTTGAATGGTAGTGATGCAAACAGAGTCACTACACAGGCCCTGAATAAAATACTAGCAACCACAGACATCGGCCAAACTAAGGAGTCGATGCCCCGGAGGAGCAGCAGAAACAGCGTCTGCTCAACCAACGTGACGGACGGCGGACGCAGCGGCTCAGCTGAAGCCTGAACATTCTACCCATGCGCTGCTACGCAGACACGTCCACGTGTTGGTTCTGCTTTTAAGTTTGAGGAAGTGCACACACAGTAACATGGTATAAATGACACTGACTGTGTTTCTGGACTTTATTGATTTGTATCTATTATTGGAAATTCTATCAAATGTACGGTTTACCAAAAAAAAGCAGCAACATGACAAAGTCTCCCTCAGCAAACTGTTGGACCGACTCACGTTTGTTAATGTGTTCTTGGAATATCTGACTGTCAAATGCAGCCTTTTTATCTCCCAAGGGAGTTTACTGTGGTCATGGTCACGGCTGTGTACATTCCACCGGATGCTAATGCTAACACAGCTATCGGACTCCTGCATGCTAGCGTTAGCAACAAGCAGAGCACGTACCCTGACGCTGTGCAGATCATAGCAGGAGACTTTAACCATGCGGACTTAAAGGCAGCTCTCCCTAAGTTCCACCAGCACGTAAAGTGCGCTACTAGGGGAGAGAAGACTCTGGACAAGGTCTATTCCAACATCAAACTGGGCTACAGGGCCAGACCACTACCACACCTGGGCCAGTCTGACCACCTGTCCCTGCTGCTCATTCCTGCATATGCCCCCGTCAAGAAAACGGCTCCCACCATCACAAAGACTGCTGCCACATGGCCAGATGGTGCCTCCCAGCAGCTGCAGGACTGTTTTGACAGAACCAACTGGGAGGTCTTTGAACATCAGGACCTGGAGATGTTCACAGACAGTGTACTGTGCTACATCAAGAACTGCATAGACACGGTCACAGTGGACAAACGCATCAGGGTCTACCCCAACCAGAAGCCCTGGATGACCCGGAAGGTCCAGCAGCTGCTGAGGAAGAGGAACAACGCCTACAGGTCTGGCGACAGAGATCTCTACAGCGCAGCCCGAGCTGACTTGAAGAGAGGCATCAGAGAGGCCAGAGCAGACTACAGGAGGAGGATTGAGGGCCACCTGGACAGTAACAACAGCCGGCAGGTGTGGCAGGACGTCCAGCACCTCACCAAGTACAGGACCAACGTCAAAGCTGCTGAAGGTGACCTCACGCTGGCAGAGGAACTAAATATCTACTTTGCTCGCTTTGAGGTTTCTGCACCTGAAGCGGCGCAGCTACACCACACGGTGCACAGCAGCACGGTCCTCAGTCTGGAGCGGCACGAGGTGAGACGTACCCTCCGAGCCGTCAACCCGAGGAAGGCGACTGGTCCTGATGGCGTCCCAGGACGTGTGCTGAGGGACTGTGCAGACGAGCTGACTGAGGTCTTCACAAAGACCTTCAACCGGTCCCTGGCACAGTCCACTGTCCCCCCCTGCCTGAAGTCCTCCACCATAGTCGCCCTGCCCAAGAAGCCCCACATCTCCAGCCTCAATGACTACAGACCAATAGCACTCACCCCAGTCGTGATGAAGTGCTTCGAAAAACTGGTCCGTAGCCACATCACAGCAGCTCTGCCCTCAAGACTCGACCCACACCAGTTTGCTTACAGAGCAAACCGAAAAGAACTCATAATAGACTTCAGGAGAAAAAAGACAGACGTTCCACCATTACACATCGGCAGGGACTGTGTGGAGAGGGTGGCAGACTTCCGCTTCCTGGGAGTACACATAGAGGAGAGTCTGACCTGGAGCGCAAACACCTCTGAGCTGCTGAAAAAGGCCCAGCAGAGACTGTAACAACATCACACAAAGACTGTTGGTGTCCTTTTACAGAGCTAGCATAGAAAGTATACTAACATACTGTATATGCATATGGTTCACCAGCAGCACAGCAGCTCAGAGGAAAGCTCTCCAAGGGGTCATCAACACCGCACAGAAGATTGTTGGCTGCCCTCTCCCCACATTGGAAAACCTACACAGCTCCCGTTGCCTCAGGAAAGCACAGGACATTGTGAAAGACACTTCTCACCCAGGCCACTCCCTGTTTGAACTGCTGCCCTCAGGCAGACGGTACAGACTATGCAAGACTAGGACTAACAGACTCAAGCACAGTTGTTATCCCACTTTACTATCCGCTCTGAACGCTGCTAAAAAATAATGCAAAACTCAAGTCTGGACCAATGCAATGTACGATGTTTGTGTGGGTTTTTAGATGTTTTTTTTACTCTTATTTATTGTTTTAGTTTTTTTTACCTCGTATGAATGATGCACTGTATGGAAAGCACCTGTTAAATGACTGGAGAGCACTTTTTTAAATTTCACTGTACAAGTGACAGCGACAATAAAGAATCTATCTGTTCAGGAATTTATCAGGTTTAATCAACTTACAGATGACACCGGTACAGTTGAGGATGGGGGTTTAGTCTGTTTTATTTTTACAGTTTTGCTACGACCTGATACAGGTTAAGATGCAATTCATTGAATCTCTTACTGGTGGGTGGAGGTTTCAAAAATCAAAGGAGCTTAAAATGAACATGTAGCATTCGGTCTACTCTGGCTGAATGTTTCTAGCTAACAGACATTGACCACAGGGGAAGGAGAGCTAGCACGCTTGCTCTTTCTTTGCCGTATGACAACCACGCTTTCTCTGCAGAATAAGGGAGAAGGGGGTGGTGCAAGAGAGTCCGGCTCAGCCGAGTTTGGTGGATGGACAAAGGGGCTTGAAAACCAGAAGGTGCGTAAAAGGCACGACAGGGTTACTCCCAAACCCAGCCAACACACATAGAGACGCCTTCACACACACGCTACACGCACAACCTCACACACAAGCAGCAGAGAGAGAGTCCCAAGAGCACCGACGCAGGGAGAAAGTGGACGTCCTCCGAAGAAAGAGCTGGGGTTGAAACCCGGGTAAGACGGCAGCGAAGGGGCCTGGATCCGGTGCCGCCGCCGTGTCCGAACAGAACAAACGAACCGCTGGAATGGATCGTTTCTGGTCCTTCAGCTGGTCGGACAGCCGGGCGCAGGTGGCCTGGATGTACCAGCCGCGCTGGCGGAGGGCACGCAAACCCAGCTCGTCTGTGACCTCTGCAGCATTCATAGCGTTGGGCAGATGCTGGGAGGGGAAACTGAAATGTATCGAGCTGGTTCCGAAAACTCACGTCAGTGAAGGTGCTAAACGTCACGTGTATGCGCCAAAGAAACAAATGCGACCTCACCTGTTTATTTGCCAACACGAGCAGCGCAGCGTCTCCGAGTTGGTCCTCGGCGAACATGCTGGACGGCTCCTCGCCTCGTTCACTCGCTCTCTGCCGTTGCTGAGCCCGAGAACCAAAACACAGCATTTACAGCATTAAAACCTGTGACCAGGGATGAACAAAGGTTTACCTGAACAGTCCATTCCAACAAAAACGATCCCTCTCAGGTTGAAAGCTGTGGAAATAATTCTATGCAAATGACTCCTGCTGCTTAATAATTCGCTTCTCTGGATAAAAGCCACATCCTCATATTCATGCCCACGCGGAGACGTCAGACTCCCAGTGAACCACACAGAATCCAACTGCTGGACAGTAACAACTCTCTTCAATCCTCAAGGCTGAGGACAAATGAGACACGAGGATGTTTCACACTGTCTGTTAATGTACAGCTGGTAGATGGTTCATCGTCCCTTGACATTTTCTGACACACTTGCAACGGTGCCGGTATTTTTGGCCATGACTGTACATGTTCAGCCTGGAATTTAGCTGCAGTTTCATCATCGTCGTCATGTCAGGAAAACACAGATTGGCATAATGTGGACCTTTGACAACTGAATACTTCACCAGTCATGGCTTCACCAGCCTCAGCCTCATCCCTTAAGCACCGATGAGGACACCTATGGGCAGCAATGTTCACCAACACCAGCTACCACCCCCACCCCTCCTCACCTTCAGTGTTCTGGAGGTAGTGGCGCCACAGCGCCCACACTGTGAAGCTGATGTTCTTGTATTCACAGTTTCAACATTAAGCTGAAGTTACATGATGCAAAATAATAGAGTATCATTAGATGGGTTGAACACCAGCCTTGTACTTCAACCGCACTTAAGCTTGTGTTGGGCCTCTACCACTAGGCACAGTAGCAGACTAACCATCTGCTGCTGGGAGATTTCTCTGATATATTTAGCTACTTCATGCTTTTTAGATAAATGAATATGCTTGTATATAATGTTAAAACCTAAAAAAAATAATTTCCCCCCCATCTTCAAAAGTCAGATGTTGAGTTGTTGGTAGTTGGTAGATTAAAGCAGACGTTAGTAACCAACCCAGTGGAGCTTTGCCTGCTCCACTGTTTCATTTCATTATCATCTCAGATTTCCTTCATTTCTCTGGTGACCCTTAGAGGCTACACTCATTCGGTAGCAGCTGCTTCTTCTTGAATGTCTCCATCTAGAGGCTAAATCTATACAACTGGAACCTAAAGTTTAGTCCGGTTAAATATTTACAGGTGTTTCTACCTGCCAGTTCTATCCTGGACTGTCCACTGGACTCTGTGGAGGAGGTGGATGAGAGGAGCTGACATCCATCATGGACAATGCTTCTCACCCACTGCATCAACTGTGGAGGCTCTGGCCTTGGGGGGGGAAAAAAATAGTCAAAGACCGTTTTACAGTACATTACAACTGTATCCACATGACTGACCCTAAAGAGAGTAACAGGACAGAACAGCATTAAAACAAGCCATTTCATGCTCGTTTCTGGGCCACGTGTTTGAACAGGCCGCTGTACAAGCGCTACCATCAAAGAGCAGCACATCCTCCCAGTCACAAATAAGCATTAACTTGTGCTTCTCAGATGGAGGAACCAGCCCCATAGGTTTACTCACAGCCAGTGATCCTGAACCTGCAGCTTGGGACACGGCTGCAGACGCCACACAGACCTTAGAACCGTCCGCGAAGGAGGACGTGCAGTCTGGTGGACTGGCGTCAGGAGGCACTTCTCCATCCTGGTTCTGCACAGCGGGTTCCAGATCCGTCAGGGGAGACGGGAGCACACGGAGAGAACCAAACAACACGAGTTGTTACAGCTTCTGAACTGCAAACCTCAGGTTCATGGTGCTCCTTTCAGCCCGTGCAGACTCTGGCCAATCAGTCCTCACATGTACATCCTGGCGCCATAGCAACATGTATGTTGACACAAACATTCTAAAAACCTTTAGGCAACAAACAGCGGCAGAGAGAGGTAGGAATTTTTACAGCTCTGCTAAAAACGTGCATTTACTTGTATTTTCTGTCAGTGCATCCTTTTACTGGACTCAGCCACGATGTGTCCGTTTGCTTTACTCGCTTTGAATTGGCTACATTGACTTTGTGCTGATTTGACTAAAGCTCGGACTCCGAGAGGAACCAGGCCATAGACGCTGGTTGTCCGGGTTTAAAGTTAACACAGCGGGGACATTTAACCTGCAATAAATTGACATGGTTGGACGGGTGAGAGGTTTTAAGGGAGGCCTGAGAGTCGACAGCTGTGTAAAGCTCTCGGTGGCAGGAGCTAACGGTTAGCATCGCTGTGAGCTAACGGTTAGCATCGCTGTGAGCTAACGGTTAGCATCGCTGTGAGCTAACGGTTAGCATCGCTGTGAGCTAACGGTTAGCATCGCTGTGTGCTAACGGTTAGCATCGCTGTGTGCTAACGCTTCTTATGCTAAAGATGAGCGCCTGCATGGCGGTGCTAGCCGTTAGCACGCCGATGCTAAGTGAAGCTCGGTACCTGCTCCTGTGTCCCACTCTCCCCTCTGAGAGGTTCCTCCTTTGGGGAACCGACCACGGCCTCCGCTTCTCCGGCAGAACGAACACGTCCAGACCAAGTCACGCAGCCAAGTCCACGACACTCTGCGCAGACAGGAAGCGTTGCTATGGCGACGCTTTGTTAGGTTCAGGCCGTCCCCTGGTCTCTGGTCTGCACAAGTATAATGAGCTTGAACAATGATCTGTTATTGTGGGACTGTGTTGGTACGTGAATAACGTTACGGTTCCTTATCATTACGCTGTGTGATACTCCTAGAAAGTAAACACGTAAATGGCTGCAGCCGCTTCACAGGCGTCACACGTTAGATTCCCTGTCACACGCTGCTGTTCCTGTGACGCAGCCAGAGCTGAATTAATTGGGTTTAGTTACTGTAAGTTAATGGTACGAACTGGAGTTTGGGGAGCGAACGTGACGTCATCTTGGTGGTGGCCAACATCTCAGAGAACAGCAGCATGTTCCACTAACACTGACTACAGAGGCTGAGTGGAAGGTGCTCATGTTCCCCAGCCTGACGTATTGAACACGAGGTCACAGGTCAAACAACGCGCGACACCGAGGAGAAACGTTCTCACCGAGGTTTGCAAAGCAGCTGCTGGGAGCGAAACCTTCTGCGACACGTCAGCCTGCGTCCACCTAGAAAAGACTGCATCCGTGTGTTTCTGCCATTAAACACGGACCCAATGTGAAGCTCTGCTTGTTCATCCTGATTATTGGATTTGAAATTGAAAACACAATGTTTTGATGGTGTCACTGACATTTGATTCCAAAATAAACTTTAGTATTGTGTCATTACAGATGAGACAACAAGAAGAAAGGAAGATAGAAAAGATGGAGGAACAAATGGAGAAAGAGGAAAAGAAGACGGAGGACGTAGAGGAGGTAAAGGAGGAGGAGGTGGAGGAGGTGGAAAATAGAAAAAAAAAGAGGGAGACAATAAAAAAGGAGAAAAGGGAAGAAAAGGACAAACTAAAGAGGGAGAAAAGAGAAAGAAAAAGAGAGGAAAAAGAGGAGAAAGAAAAAAGAAAAAGAGAGAAAAAGGAGGAGAAAGAAGAAAGAAAAAGAGAGAAAGAGGAGGAGAAAGAGAAAAGAAAAAGGGAAATAAGGAAAGAAAAGGAAAGGAGAAAGAAGAAGAAAGAGGAGGAAAAATTAAGAAAACTAGTTTTAGAAACGATTAAAGAAACAAGAATTAAATGCGAGAAATGGGAGAAACAAAACTACAGAAATTATAATTGGCAACGTGAAATTAAAAAAGCAAAAATAACAAGACCTCTTGACATGAACCGAATTTGCTGCTAAAATACTGAAAAACGGTGAAAGGGAGGATTGGAGAAAGGGAAAAAAGGTGAGAGAGGAGGAGGAGAAAGGGAAAAAAGGTGAGAGAGGAGGAGGAGAACAAAGGAAAAAAAGGTGAGAGAGGAGGAGGAGAAGAAAAAGAAAAAGTGAGAGAGGAGGAGGAGAACAAAGAAAAAAAGGTGAGAGAGGAGGAGGAGAAGAAAAAGAAAAAGTGAGAGAGGAGGAGGAGAACAAAGAATAAAAGGTGAGAGAGGAGGAGGAGAAGAAAGAGAAAAGGTGAGAGAGGAGGAGAACAAAGGAAAAAAAGGTGAGAGAGGAGGAGGAGAAGAAAAAGGAAAGGTGAGAGAGGAGGAGGAGGAGAAAGAAAGAAAAAGGGAGATGGAGGAGGAGGAGGCTCAAAAAGAGTGGAAAGAATAAAAATAAGAGGTAGTAGGAGGAGCACAGGAGCAGCCTGACAGCCTGGGCCACTCAATGTCAAAGTAAGACACTAATGGTTTGTACTGTAAATGTCTGTGGCAGCCACCTGACGACAACGTGACCAGCGGTGACGCCGCGACCGTGGTGTGTGTGGCGTTAAGGTCAAGGAGGTCGGCGGGTGTGTGTCTGTGTGGGAGGAGCGTGTGTGTGTGTTGGTACCAACGAGCTACAGCTGCGCTGTATGAGCGCACACTGAGCGTTGGACGCGAAGCTGCCGTCAGCAGCCACGACGAGCCTGGGACTGACGAGCCTCAGGAGACAGGAGTCGGCCACCAATCGTAGGGTCGGCGGTCGGCTCCCGGCTCCTCCGGACTTGATGGAAATGTCCACGTGACAGCAGTGCAGCGAGAACAAAAGACTAAAGGGGCTCATGTACCATTTAAAAATGTAAAATAGAAAAGTATCGCGTCCGTAAGTCGACTCAGTGACCACCGCTACCGGCCGGGTTTGGAAGGCTGGTTCGCCCACGACGGGTAAGATCCCACCTCAAACCCCGGGACGACCTAAGGCAGGCACAGTCACGATAACCTGGGAGGCTGTTTTCTCTGACGCGCCAGGCACATGCCCCCAAAACACGACGACACGGAGACGGTGGTGGGTAGGGCCGCCATCGTCTCGGTGCCAAATGGCGTTCAAAGGAACGGGCAGAGTAGCGGGTGCGAGAATCCAACAACAGCCTCTTAGCTGCTAGTGGTGCGTTAACATGGAAGGCTGGTTCGCCCGTGACGGTAAGATCCCACCTCAAACCCCGGGACGACCTAAGGCACAGTCACGATTGTTTGAAGTCACTTACGAGCCTCAGGAGACAGGAGTCGTCCACCAATCGTAGGGTCGGCGGTTCGACTCCCGGCTCCTCTGGATTTGATTGATGGTTGATGTGTCGTTCAGACGCTGGACTGACTATGAGTCCACTCAGTGACCTCCAGGTTTGGAAGGCTGGTTCGCCCATGACGGGTAACATTCGTAAACCGGGAGGCACAGTCACGATAACCTGGGAGGCTGTTTTCTAGGGTGCATGCCCCCAAAACATGACAAGTCGGGACTAACGAGCCTCAGGAGACAGGAGTCGGCCACCAATCGTAGGGTCGGCGGTTCGACTCCCGGCTCCTCTGGACTCTGGTTGATTTGTTCTTCAGACACTGAAGGCTGACAGTTGTTCCCAGTGTGTGAATGTATCTCAAAGTGCTGCATGAGTCCACTCAGTGACCTCCAGGTTTGGAAGGCTGGTTCGCCCATGACGGGTAACAATCTTTAACCCGGAGGCACAGTCACGATAACCTGGGAGGCGGTTGTGTCACACCAGGCACGTGCCCCCCAGCCCAGCCTGCTCCCCCAGCTTCCTCCATCAGAGTGACTGTGCTGCTGTGTTTGGTAGTTTGGTGTCATCAGGTGGTCGCCTTGTGCATTTATAGAAGAAACTTTTAACTGGTATAAGGCTGCTCCTAAATGAATTTATTGAACTCAAGTTAAGCTGTGATGTGTCCAGTCCAGACAGCAACAAGGAGCCGGGTTGGATTCCCGGGTGGCCCAGGTGCTTTTCTGTGAGGAGTTTGCATGTTCTCCTCGTGTCGGTTTCCTCCCACAGTCCAAAGACATGCAGTCATTTAACTAGAGACTCTAAACTGTGACTGTTTGTTCCTCTCTGCCTGTATGTGGTTCTGTGATGGACTGGCGACCTGTCCAGGCTAAACCCTGCCGCTCGCCCACATAGAAAGTTAGAAAGGTGCTTTATTCAAGCCACAGCACAGCGTCCAGCAGAAACCAGTGACAGCTGGGACAGGCTCCAGCAGCCGCCACCCTTAAAGCGGGTGAGCGGCTGAAGATGAGTGCCCCCTTCCTCCCTCCACGCTTACAGCCCCCGCCTCAGCACCCACTTCACTCTCCAGGTGAGTGACCTCTGCTCAGCCGTCCACCCCTTCAGGGAGGCGGCGGCTCATCGGGACGTTACCTGTGTTGTTCGAGTCACGGGAGTCACGGCGTGAACGTAAAGGTGTCGAGGTTCCTGGGGTGAGTTGTACTGACTGTACTCTACACGAGTGGAGGCCAGGGGTGGGTGGACCTCTCTGTTTGGTAGGTCTGTTTGGTCCAGAAGAGTCTGGTTGTTAGTGGAGAGGCTGTAGGTGAAGGTTTCTCAAGCCACGTTAGGTCACATGTACGAAGTTCGTACCGAAATATGGAGAGATGCTAAATGTCAGTCTCCATGATTGTATTAATAGGTTAGAGTAGTGTTGGTTGTGTTTTATTGGTAGGATTTATTATGCTTATATTACTAGGTTATGTTTATATTAGTGGTTGTTTATATTAGTAGCTTGTTTGTGGTAGTGGGTTGTTTATACTAGTAGTTTATGTTTATATTAGTAGGTTATGTTTATATTAGTGGTTGTTTATATTAGTAGCTTGTTTGTGTTAGTGGGTTGTTTTTATTGGTAGGTTGTGTTTGTTGGTTACCAAACAGAGAGGTCAAAGATTAAATTCCAAATTCATATCTAAATTTAACCATAGCTATGTATTTGTTCATTCACCTTCCAATTTCCAAATTAACTTTTATTTTCAGGTATTTACACCTGCATCTGATACACAACGTAGAAGACGGCACCTTTGTCTGAACCCACACGCTTCAACTACAGTATAGCAGTAATACACCCACTAGACTGAAGTGAACAGAATATGAACACGTGCACTAATACAGTAACTGCATTCAGCCTGTGGCTTCACCAAACGTTAGCTGTGTTTGCTTGTGATGCTTTTCCAGGTTTGACCGTAACCTCTAGCAGTTGCTCCCTTTACGTGTTAATTGTTTGAAGGTCTAACAAACCTGTCAGTCACATGTTCCAGCACTTTTACTCACACGAAACACGGGTGGGTTCTGACAAAACGTGCTCTCTGCTAAGTTCTGCATCAGACTCAGATGTAAATATCTGGAAGTATGATTAAAAGCAGAATCGTGACCTGGTAGCTGTGAATGGGCTCCATTGGTTAATGAGGTAATGAACTGAGTTGGATGAAGGAATTTGCTTCGCTGGTTCGTGGGCCTGCCACCTGCAGTGCAGTCCTTACATTCTGCCTGGGCTACAGAACACCTGTTCACACCGGACTCAACATCAAACGTCACCACGAGGCACCTGAAAACCTCAGACGGAGGTCAGGGTTCGGCCTTTGGGTTGCGTCGCTGGGCGCAGCCACGCTCGTATGGGCACCACAGTGAAAAGGGGGTCTGGGCCGTCAGGTTAGCGCCACCCGGTGGTCGCTGGGAGCCGCCTCCGGGAGAGGCCATGGAGGAGGACTGTTGGTCGGCCTCGACAAAACAGACGCCGGGACGGAGACGCTCACGGGTGGAGTCACTGAATTACATTGTTTGGTTAAATACTGATCAGCAGTTTGACTTGTCATCCACACGAGTCAAACAATAACTTCACTTTATGACAAGCCATGATTTCATTTGACAAAAACATTTGCCGTTGCTCCAAAGTGTAAAGCTAAGTTGGGAGCAAGTCGTTTTCAATTTCTCACTATGATTAAGACGTAGTGTCTTTACTCCAATCACTGTGTGCATCTCCATAATTCAAAACACAGTGTTTGCCTTTTATGATTATTACCCACAGTGCTTAGCAAACGCTGCCCCTCAGCTCGCTGCACAAATACCAGTTGTAATGAACTGACTTAGTTCCTGTTTGTATTCAGAGTCATTTCATCCAGGAACAGCACAGTAAGAACATTTCACTCACACTAATGTAGAAACACACATCAAGTGCATTGCACAGCAGTAGCATCTCTTTCAGTGCTTCACCTCCGAGTCCCTCGTTTCTGGGAGAGTCTGCGTCAGGGTTGAGGCGGAGGAGAGTTCGGCCAATAGTCCAACCTCAGATTCAGGAGGAACGATTCGCTCTCTGCTGGGTTTGCCGCTGGTGTGAGAATCGCTCCTCCGGGTCTGAGGCCATCGTCCCGACCGGAAACGGCGGCTAGTTGTTGTTAGAGGACGGTTCCTGTTCCGAGCGGAGGAGCGAAGCATCTTTTGGTCTCGTTCACCAGCGAGAGAACGAGCGCTAGACCGACGGACGGTGAAGGAGGAGCCGAGCCAAAGGGCAAAGCTCTCGGTTCACCCGTCGAGCTACGTTCCTTCTCTCTAAGGTCGTGACCTTTGATTCACGACCAAAAGAACAGGCCGCCGCTCCTCCACGTGGAGGGGAGCGTTGGGGTTAGGCTAGGGTTGGGGTTTGCTGACGGCTCGGCATCAGGTCTGGATGCCTCCTGGATCCCTTCCAGGTCAGGGATTCCAGGAAAGACCCGCGGGGAGGCCCTGCGATCCCCCCGGTGATCTGGGGGTGGCCAGCGAGTGGGACTGGGGTCAGGGCCACGGTGACCAATTGGAAAACTCGAACAACACAAGCGACGTCCAGGTGGGCCTCCGCCTCCCTGAGGGGGCCAACGGCTCCGCAGAGGTCAGGGGTGGGGGGCGAGGTGGGGGCGTGCGCTCCTCCTCCTCCTCCTCCTGGTCCTCCTCCTCCTCTCTTCCTCCCTCACACTGAGCTCCTCGCCTCCCTCTCTCCCTCCCTCACATTGAGAGAGAGAGGGAGGTGGAGGAGGAGCGACCTTCTCCTCCTCTCTCTCTACCTCCCTCACATCGCGCTCTCCGCCTCCCTCTCTCCCTCCCTCACATTGAGAGAGAGAGGGAGGTGGAGCAGGAGCGACCCTGTTCTCCTCCCCCTCCCTCACATCGAGCTCTCCGCCTCCCTCTCTCCCTCCCTCACATTGAGATATAGAGGGAGGTGGAGGAGGAGCAACCTTCTCCTCCTCTCTCTCCCTCCCTCACATCGCGCTCTCCGCCTCCCTCTCTCTCTCCCTCACATTGAGAGAGAGAGGGAGGTGGAGCAGGAGCAACCCTGTTCTCCTCCCCCTCCCTCACATCGATCTCTCCGCCTCCCTCTCTCCCTCCCTCACATTGAGAGAGAGAGGGAGGTGGAGCAGGAGCAACCCTGTTCTCCTCCCCCTCCCTCACATCGATCTCTCCGCCTCCCTTTCTCCCTCCATCACAATGAGAGAGAGAGGGAGGTGGAGGAGGAGCAACCTTCTCCTCCTCTCTCTCCCCCTCCCTCACATCGCGCTCTCTGCCTCCCTCTCTCCCTCCCTCACATTGAGAGAGAGAGGGAGGTGGAGCAGGAGCAACCCTGTTCTCCTTCTCTCTCTCCCCCTCCCTCACATCGAGCTCTCCGCCTCCCTCTCTCCCTCCCTCACATTGAGAGAGAGAGGGAGGTGGAGGAGGAGCAACCCTGTTCTCCTCCCCCTCCCTCACATCGAGCTCTCCGCCTCCCTCTCTCCCTCCCTCACATTGAGAGAGAGAGGGAGGTGGAGCAGGAGCAACCCTGTTCTCCTCCCCCTCCCTCACATCGAGCTCTCCGCCTCCCTCTCTCCCTCCCTCACATTTAGAGAGAGAGGGAGGTGGAGGAGGAGCAACCCTGTTCTCCTCCCCCTCCCTCACATCGAGCTCTCCGCCTCCCTCTCTCCCTCCCTCACATTGAGAGAGAGAGGGAGGTGGAGGAGGAGCAACCCTGTTCTCCTCCCCCTCCCTCACATCGAGCTCTCCGCCTCCCTCTCTCCCTCCCTCACATTGAGAGAGAGAGGGAGGTGGAGCAGGAGCAACCCTGTTCTCCTTCTCTCTCTCCCCCTCCCTCACATCGAGCTCTCCGCCTCCCTCTCTCCCTCCCTCACATTGAGAGAGAGAGGGAGGTGGAGCAGGAGCAACCCTGTTCTCCTCCCCCTCCCTCACATCGAGCTCTCCGCCTCCCTCTCTCCCTCCCTCACATTTAGAGAGAGAGGGAGGTGGAGGAGGAGCAACCCTGTTCTCCTCCCCCTCCCTCACATCGAGCTCTCCGCCTCCCTCTCTCCCTCCCTTACATTGAGAGAGAGAGGGAGGTGGAGGAGGAGCAACCCCCCTTCTCCTCCCTCATTGTAAATATTTGTAAATAACCCCCCCACACCCGAAGTCAAGCTCCCTCCCCTCTCTCTCCCCTCAATACAAGGCCTCCCCCCCACATCGAGCTCCCTACCTCCTTACACCCCCTCCTGTACATAGTTTTAATAAAGTTCAGAGCATGACTGGCTTGTTTCCGTGGCTTCTTTCTTGTGCTGCAGCTTCAGCTCAGGCTCCAGGTGAAACTGAGCAGAGCTTCTGGCAGAGCTGCTCTATGTTGGACTCTGCTCGTCTGCAGAGCTTCGAGTCAGACGCCTCCTGGTTGAGTCAGAGACGTCTCCTCACAGCACACGGACTCTAACCCTGGGATGATCTCTCACTGTGTTTGTATTAACTTGGACGGATGAGCCTAAAGAAACGAATCTAAGGGTCGCGTGGTTACAGTGGCCGACGATGGCTAATAACCATTTGTGCCCCGACTCCATCTTAACGTGACGAGACTGGTGTAATGACATGTTGGCGACAAACTGGAAAAATGAGAAAACAAATGAGAGCAAAGACTTTTACTGATCTCAGTGCAAATGGTTTCAACACAAGACTAAAATACAAGGAAGCTTCAGAGCCAAGAAATATGGTTTGACAGGAATCTGATTCCTGCTCCAAACTGGACTCCATCACACATCCTGTAAACACAAGGAGAAATGGTTGGGGTTAACCACAGGACACAGAGCAGACTGTGCTGGACTACAGGAGAAAGCTCCCCCACGACCATCAACGGTTCTGCAGTGGAGCAGGTGAGCAGCACCAAGTTCCTGGGTGTGGACCTCTTCTGGAGCAACAACCCTGCATCACTGGCCAGGAAGGGAAACAGAGTCTCTACTTCCTCCGCAGAGCCCCCCCTCCATCATGCTGCCCTTCTACAGAGGTGCTGTGGAGAGCATCCCGACCAGCAGCATCACTGTGTGCTACGGAGCCTGCAGCGCCACCTGCAGGAAGACACTTCACTCCCTCTCCCCTCCCTCCAAAAGCTCTATGGCTCACGCCTGACTCAGGGACAGTTTCCTCCAGCAGGCTGTGAGGAGGCTGAATTCCCTTCCTGCTCTGCCCTGTCAACACAAGGTCCCACCTCTCACTGACTAACACACTGACAACTCCCATCTCCACTCACGCACACATCTACGCCAGTCACCTCATCCCCTGCACTGATTCACTTTACGCCAGCATAAAGCTTCTGTACGTTCCGTAAACGTTATTTTTCATACCCCTGAACATTTCCACACTTAGTAACATAGTCCTTGTATATTTTGTGTATAGTTCCGTAGTATAAACGCACAATGTATGTAACGGGTTTGAGAGACACAAATGTCAATTCTCCGTGTGTCACACACATAAAGCAGCATTGACAAATACAGCTGACGTTGACGTTTTACAGCCGTGTTCATAGTGTAAAGAGTTAATTAACGTCGGGAGCGTGGCTGGTTTGTTTCCGTGTCTTCTTTCTCTTGTTCCAGGTGAAACACTAAGCAGCTGCTTTATGTTGGACTCTACTCGTCTCTGCTGAGCTTAAAGTCAGACGCCTCTTGGTTTAGTCAGAAATCTCACTAACGCGTCTCTTCACATTAACCGAAGTCATTTCAACGCTGCAGAAACACACACAACAGCGCAAATGAAGAAAAGCTCAACCTTTAGGTCAAAGCATCAAAACAAAGTGAAGAGTTGCCTGAATAAACTGAAACACACCTGGAAACTATGCGGCTCTGAAAAATCTACGGTTGTGTCCAGTCAGTCAACGATAGAAACCTGAAGCTGAGTGTTAGAAAACGAGGGAAAACACTGAATGGTAGTTATTTCTGAACTGATGCAAACAGAGTCACTACACAGGCCCTGAATAAAATACTAGCAACCACAGACATCGGCCAAACTAAGGAGTCGATGCAGAACCAGCGTCTGCTTGAACATCCTACCCATGCGCTGCTACTGGTTCTGCTTCTAAGTTAGAGGAACAATCCTTTTACCGGATGCAAGTCTGCTTGTGGCCTGTGGTTCAACATCAACACACGTCTGTGTTTCTGGATTTGTTTCTATTATTGGAAATTATATCAAATGTACAGTTTGAAAAAAAAAAAGCAGCGATATGACAAAGTCTCCCTCAGCAAACTGTTGGACCGACTCACGTTTGTTAATGTGTTCAGGAATCCCCAGGTTTACTGGGGAACTTACAGATGTACAGTCATTGACAGAAGTTGCTCTCGGTTGCTCTGCGTTCTTTTAAAGGATTTTGGTTCAGCAGTCCTAGAACAAACTAGCTACAGAAAAACAACAGGTCGCATCTCTTCAAGGAAGAACGTGAAGCTTGTGGATGTGCCAGGACACTGTCAAACGGCTGAAGCTCGTCAAACGCCCAACACCTTGTATTTGACCCATAATAAAGCAGGAACACTATCAGAAAGTTAATCAGGAGCTAAGAGGAATGTGATGCTACTCACTGGCAGGAACCAGAGCCACCAGTGCTCCGATGACGCGTGACCACCTCGCTGAACACAAAGCAGGTTATTCACAGTCTCACCCTACAGCCTGAGCAGCGACGGATTCTTCGCTGGCGAGCGTCCTTTCACAATAAAACAGCTGGCGCAGTCGTCGACAGTCACGGACCGAGTCCTGACGTTGAGGGAGCACAAAGAGGAGACCTGGGTGGGAGGTCAACCGCAAGACGAGGATCCCGACTCCCACCCAGACCGAAGTCTGGGGGCAACCGGTCAGAACCTGAAGCCTAGACTTCTTCCTCCTCTAGCCGCTGCCTCTTACCTGCTGCACTTACCCGATCCAGACACTCAGCGACTGAACGCTGGAGACACACGGCTCTGAGTCTGACGAAAGCTGTAGATGAGGACAGAGAGAAACACGAGAGACCAGCTCAGTCACACGTGGACGTGGTGGAGCGAGGAAACAGATGGAAAACCAGATGTGCTTGACTTTGCCCTCTCAGTCTGGGTGTTGTGAGTCACCGTAGGGAAAGAGACGTTACGGTGAGGGAAGCTGGTCTGGAGGCTGCTCACCTGGGAGCTGCTGTGATGTTTGGCAGCACGGGGAGAGCTCTGGGTGTTTCCAGACAGCAGGGCTAGTGACGGGGTTTGAGCTGGGGGAGGGTCCGATACAGCAGGTGGCGCTAAACACCGCAGCAGAAGCAGCAAAGGAGGAAGAAGAAGAAGCAGCAGCAAAGGAGGACGACGACTATGAAGCAGCAGCAAAGGAGGACGACGACGACGAAGAAGAAGCAGCAGCAGCACTGGCGCGCATGGCGTCTGCGCTCTGAGACGGCAACAGGTAGATTTTTATTAAACAGCTGGAGACATGACAAGTGGCGGATTTTGTAGCCGAGCTTTTTTTGTTTTGTTTTGTTTTATCGCTTTCCAGGTGACTTTAGGTCGTCCAGAGTTAAGGCTCTGTTAGCCAATCTATGCTAAGCTAAGCTAAGCTAAGCTAAGCTACCTAATATTACGATGAAGACATTTGCTGTGCTCCGTACATGTAGAACGTTTCTTCTGTCCTTACCTCGTGTTATGTGACAGCGCTAGGAAGAAAGGGCTTCAATTCAATTGAAATTCAACTTTATTTATCTAGCGCCAATTCACAACATCAGTTATCTCAAGGCACTTTACAAGTGAGGTTTAAGACCTGACACAACTAAACCAAAGTTTAGCTAGTTAGTCACATGTGGACATGGAGGCATGTTAGTGGATAGAAGAAACCGAAAAGAGCTCAGTGAATGAAGGACGTCCCCCAGCATCTAAGTCTATAGCAGCTGAACGACCACAACCATCTCTAACTATACGCTTTGTCAAAAAGAAAGGTTTTCAAACTAGAGAGGGCGTCTGCTGCTAGAACCTGAACTGGAAGCTGGTTCCACATAGAGGAGCTTGGCGCTAAAGGCTCTGCCTCCCGTTCTACAGGTAGAAACTCTAGGAACCACCAGCAGACCAGCTCTGAGAAGCAAGGTTCTGTTGGAGCAGAAGGAGCCATGAGGTCTAAGACAAGATGGAGCTTTATCATGAAGAGCTTTGTAGGTGAGGAGAGGGATTTTGAATTCTATCCTAGATTTGACAGGGAGCCAATGCAGAGAAGCTCATGTAGGAGAAATGTGAGTCCAGTCAGACTCTGGCTGCAGCATTTTGAATGAACTGGAGGCTTTTCAAAGAGTTAGTGGGACAAACTATGAGCAGCGAGTTACAGTCGTCCAGCCTAGCGGTAACAAATGCCTGGATTAATTTCTCAGCGTCACTCTGGTTAGGGTTAGGGGTCGGGTGTGTGAGTTTTTTCTCAATGACTCTCCCTGCTCTGTCCTTTAGAGTAGAGCAGTTTGGTGTGGAGAGCCAAGGGGAAGGCACGGGCCGACGCTTGTCGCTCAGGTTCCTCGATACTTGAGTTACTCTTGTGTTTTGCCGATTCTCCATATGGTCAAAGCGTCCTCTGCAGCCCCCAGGAGGCCGTGAGACAGCTGCAAAGGGTGAGCTCTACTTGATTCTTCTCGGTCCTAGAGACATTTTCCAAGTTCCCAGGTTGGGTTTGTAGTAGTTAGGGTTAGGCACAAGGATCCCATGGTTAGGATGAAGCCACGGTTGAGGTTAATTGTTTCTAATGTGCCAGGTTGGTGACTGAGGTTGGGTTTTGTTATGAATTTATCGTCCTGGCAACTAAGACTAACGAAGCGAGACACTGCTTCGGTTTAATAAAATAAAAAAAGAAGGGAGTATAATACAACGTGTGCTTTCTTAGCGCATCAAAGCTGCTACTAAACTGGAACATCAACTTCTTCTGTGTCCTTTCCTGGTGCAATGCATCTTGGGAAAATGAAGTCAGTTTCCCTGAAATTCACCAACCGTTATGACACAGTTTATTTTAATCACATATGTAACTGACACATGAACCTTTCTTCTTATTGTCGTGTATTAACTGTCAGTATGATTTTAACCCGTTCATTTTAATATTTTAACTATTCTTATAAACAGTCTTCTAACAAGAAAGTCTCAACAGGTTTAGGCATTGAGGTCTCATTGTTAGGGTTAAGTAGTTTGGTCTAAGCTGTCTTAGACTAAATTGTGAGGGTTACTCATCAGTAGTGTACCTTAGGTTCATCGGGCGTTTCGGCCATTTACCACTAGACACCCTCCCCTAAGGGCGGCCCCCTGGGGTGATCAAGTCCCAGGGTATGTCCTCTTAGGGTTAGGTTTGAAATGTGTTTTTTTTGCACTGGCAAGCAGGGGTCTGTGCCATATTACCAAAAAGCCCATTCAGTCAGGATGTTGCATTTTATTTCATGGATGCAGTTTAACAGAGATGGTTTGGTTCCTTTTGAGGTTGTTTATTTACTTTGTTGTCTTCCTAAGTGCTAAGTGATATTTGTTTTTTAGGTGCTTCTAAGCATCATGAGAGGGAGGAGAGGATCCCAGAAGGACATCCCATCAGTCCGAAGCTGACTAGGCAGCCATCAGCAAGGTAAGTGCATGGAAAACATACTTAAAACCAAGAAGTTTTATAAATATATAGTTTATGTACATGTGTGCGCACACATATACACACACACACAAAAACACCTACACCTACGTGTATATATATATACACATACACACACGCGCACCTACGTATTTAACCATTGGCACACATGTATACACACACACACACACGTATCTTGTTAATAGCATGCATAGAGTGAAAGGGCCCAGCTATAAGTGCTGTAAATACAAATAGCTATGAATGTTAATTGATACCAAAGTAGAATCATGCAACACACAAGAAGAATAAACTCATGCAGAATAAATTATTACATTAAAAAGTTCATGTGTGGGGCATGCAAAATGGTTAAGAAGTTAATATGTAGGACATATCATTATTGAGGAGTCATGCAGTGGAGGAATAGTTTTATCACTTAATTCCAAATTTAAAAAGATTTTAAGAAGGATTTTTTATGTGTATGTGTTACTCGGAATCTCCTATCAACAGGTTTGAAGGGTTGAAGGATGAAGGGTAAGGAGAATGAATTGGGGGCTGAAATGGAGCCCAAAGCTTGAGGACAGACCAGAGAGTGGCACACAACAGGTAATACAGGCAAGATATATATTTAAAACAAATGTTTGTTTGTTTGTTTGTTGAACTTACTTACTGCCTAGGAAGAAACACACTCCCATCTCTACAATCATGCATTTTTATTTTCCAGTTCCTCAGTTCCTCCATTCAGTTATGATAATCTATGTATTCCTTGTGTATTAGATGTATTTATTAAATGTTCAAAGCTGAAGGAATTTTTGTTTTCAATTTCTCCATCCACAGCCTCTCCTGCCTCCTGCGCTGGCCCCCCGTCCACGTGGCGGATGCTTGGAGGCCAGTGATTGTGAGATGGTGAAGGGGGTGTGTTTGGAAATGCTGCACCAAGGGAGTGGATAATCTGGCCGTCTTCATGCTGCGGATGTGTTGCTGGAGTCTGGTAAAAAGTGTTTTTCCTCTTTCACCCACGTACATCTTTCCACAGGTTTGGCAGATGATGCAGTAGCCCAGGTTGGAGCTGTGGATGCTGAACTCACCGTTAATAGGTGCTCCTGCGCCCCCGTGTGGATCAAAAATGAATTTCTCTTGCCTGAAAGCCCAGTGCCCGTCCCGATTTCCAGCAACTGTGTGCCTGCAAAACCTAGCTCTGACTAATAAATCTCTTAGATTATACTGTAGTTTTGAAATTGATCATGGTCAGCCATAATTGTTATAAAGTTGTTCTGCCACAGATTCTGTAGGTAAGGACGAGGTCTGGAGTAGGTTGTGACCAAGGGGACGAGTTCTGTAGGCTCCATTCTGTGTTTCTCTCCCTGTGGTCGCCGCTCTCCGGCTCCGCTGAGAGACAGAGCAGCGGAGGGGGGAGAGAGATGATAGCGTCTGCTTTTTAACGCGTCCCAAAAACCTCCTCGTACCCTCTTGCTCTCAGGAATGAAGTGGAGATGGCTTGGTTTGAATCCGCCTCCCTCGAGCAGATTCTATGAAACCGGATGATTTGTGATTGAACTATGCCTTTAAATGTGTGTTTCGGATGATAACCGGCTTTATGGAGTAGCGCGTGTGTATCTGTTGGTCTGAAGTAAACACGGGTGAGTCATTTTTAATTTTCCTCATCTGTGTGTCCAAAAAGTTTACTTCATCAGCGTGTAGATCGTATTTAACCTTGATGGAGGGGTGGTGGTTATTCAACGTGTCAGTGAATGTATAAAAACTCTCCTTCCCGTGCTCCCAGATGCCGATGATGTCATCCAGGAAGCGGAGGTAGACGGTAGGTTTCACTGGGCTTTGTTCTAGTGCCTCGCGTTCCCATTGGCTCATATGAATGTTGGCGTACCTGTGGCCCATCGCCGTGCCCTCCACCTGTAAGTGTTGCTTGTTATCAAACTCGAAGTCATTGTGTTGAAGGCATATTTCTAGAAGATGTCTGCATCCGGTCTGCTGTGGTCCGGGTATGGAGTAAAGATCTGCTGGACGGCTCCGTGTTGATGTTTGTATATAAGCTGTCAATGTCTCGACAGCGTCAAAGGGCGAATCCTGTCTAGAAAGTGGTACGTGTCTTTGAGGAAACTGGGATGTTTGCAGGAGAGCGGACCTAAGGAGAAGTCTATGCACAGCGAGATGTTGTGAGTGGCGCTGCTGCAGTCGGAGACTATGGGTCTGCCGGGAGGGATCGCGTGGGGGACCGTCCAGGGGAGTGGGTCCTTGTGGATTTTAGGGAGAAGATAGAACTGTCTGTTGCGGTGGATCTGGTCCGAATAAACCCGTCATGGTCGAGTTTTTGAACAATGTCTCGGATGTGCGCCTGCGTTTGGCTCTGGATGCTGCCGTCTATGGCTTTATAATACCTAGTGGTGTTTAATTGTCTATGGGCTTCCAGGGCATGTTGTTGTAAATCCGTGATGACAATTTTTGAGCCCTTATCGGCCGGATTAATTATGATATTGAAGTTGACTGACCCTGTAATTGCTCTTTTATCCTCCGCCGTGGATCGGTCTCTTTTGTCCAGCGGAGGAACGTAGCGGTTCAGACCGTCAACGTCACGGTGAATGAGAATCTTTGTCTGTGCACTCAGCTCATCCCAGGGTGGTTCCCGATTAGACAGCAGGGAGAAGGGCATTGCTTCCGAGTGGTTATCCTCAGAGCAATCTAGTAGTTTGACCCGTCTGTGGTACCGGTAAGGGTCCAAAGTGCTTGGAGTGGGAATGAACGTGAGGCCCCTCTCTAACAGGCGTATCTGAGCCTCACTTGGAGAGGTTGAGACTATCAGAGGGGGAGCCCCAGGAGAGGTCGACTCGCGTTGTGAGACGGGGTCCCCGTGGGAAAGTGACGCTTGAAGGTGAGCTGCGTCAGTGGAGGTGGGGGGGCGACGGTTGCCACAAAGTTGTTGTGGGGTTCTAGGGTCGTAGGATCCCAGCCGGGGGTCTCGATGGACCGCGCCCGGTGGGTCCCCGTTAAAATCCTGGTTAGGCTGTGACCACATTATAAATGTATCTGCATGCATCGGGCTGTTTCCTGAGTCCAGTGCACGTCGTCCTGCGCTGTGCAGACCTGGTCCTTCGGCAGCGGTCTCAGGAAGGGGAGGTAGCTGGAGATAAAGTCATTAATGATATTAAGATTATTCTGCTGCGCTGGAGGGAGGAGCGACGAGTAATGAATGAGTGGGAACGCAATCCTGGTTAGGAAAAACGGACTGTGCCCTCCTGTAAATCTGACGTAACTGTTTTATGGAGGTTTTGTGTGGGTCCTGATCCCTGTTGTCTATGCCTACAGACAGGAGCAGCAGCTTAACGGAGGGGTGCTCTGCTGTTTTGTCCAGGATTTTTTGAAAGTGATAGAATGCGGCGCCAGGGTAGCTGTCAGTTTGGACGTTGTTATTTGCGGGCGGGTATACGCGAGAGGTTGGAGTCACCGAGGAACCAGGTGGCTTTTCTGCCTCTGATTTTGCGGCCTACTCTGGCTTTGTGCTGGTCGGGCCCGTGCGCCTCCCGTGTGGGGCTCACACAGCGCGTGTGAACCGAGGCGGCCTCATCCCAGCAACCTGTGGAGGTGGTTTGAGTGGGGTCAGACGGGGTCGTTCTACCATTGTAGTTGGTGTAATTATACGCTTCGGACCCTGGATGAGAGCTGGATGGGGCTCGTGTGCTCGTATTTGGTTTCTTGGGCTGATTGGCTGGGGGCCGTCCTCACTCCCGCTCCTCTTCTCCATATCGATGTAAATATCAGTCCCCACCGGTGTGGACTGGGTCAGTCTGGTCTTGTAGCGTTTCTGGGCCCAGCTAACTGCTATCTTAACGGTAAGTGGTCATAATCTGAGATAATATTAGAATAGTGGTCCTGCAGGACGCAGAAATTATTCTGCATCCACTGTTGCGCGTTTCTTTCCACAGCGTCTCTGACTTGTTCTGGGGGGGAGGAGGGTTTAATGAAGCCGGTGAGTTTCCGGACGTGTCTGAACGTTCCCTGTGGCGGCATCTGGGTGCCGATAGCTTTAGCAATAATGTTCTTATGATGGACCGCTTGCATTAATTTGAAATAATTTGTACAGAGCGATCTGGTGGCCTGATCTAGTTCTGTGTGGGGCGTCTGGGAGGAGGGAGGTTTTGTTCGTTCTCTTCTGTTTGCGTTCCTGGTTGTGCTGGTCCTGAGTATTTCTGTTATCGTAACTTTCCCTACTTTCTAAAGGTGCTGTAGTCCCTGGAAAGCTGAAGTAGGCTGTCTTGGATCTGTGGAGGGAAGACGTGGTCGTGTGGGAAATCCCGGTGTTCGCTGGGCCTGTGGTGGTAGAAGCTCGATCCTGGCGACTCGGAGAAGATGGTGTTTAAAACGAATCTCTTTTAACAGAGCGTCAATTCGTCTTCGTGGCCGGTGAGTAAAAGTTGGTAGTGAGTGATTATCAAATGTGGACCCGTTGGCAGATCCCCGACTGACGTCTGAGCTGTTGAAATTCCAAACTTTATTTGATCGACAATTTTTCTAAAAAATGAAAACGCCTATTGTGACCAAACACGTCAGTGTTATTCATGCAAGTCAAATTTGATATAAAAAGATTTAAGCCTAATTCAGCTTAATTGGCCCTAACGTTTGGCAGTGAACTGCTTCCTCAGAGGGGGTTGATTCCAGGAACTGAGCAGAGGGGTAGATGAAACATTGGGAGGGTGAACTAGCTCCTCCCTCCAATGTTTGTTCTCCCCTGTAATTGGTTGAAGCCTATCCTGTCCCTCTTCTACGTGGCTAGTTCAGACAATCCCAGAGGAGTTACTAATGTATAGGTGAAGTGGTTGTCAGTGACAGGTGGGATTCGATTTGAAGTTTAAGATTCCAATATTTCAATGTATTAAAATGAGTTAAACAGAGGGGTTGAGATGAGAAAGCTACAATGGAATCAGAAATCCAAACTAAAGAAGTAGACTGCTGCCAAATATGCTGGTCAGGATTAAGGAGAGGCTGCTGGTGGATTCTGGTGGGTCAAACATGCTTCTTTTGTTTTACATATGACATAGAGATGAAGCTGAGGGTTATTTGATGTTAAATGTTAAACAGAGGGCTTTAATGGACGGTGAGGGGCACAGGCCCCCGGCAACTGGCTAGGTTAGGTTTGAAATGTGGTTTTATTTTAAAAAGACCAGAGCTGTGGTTCAAGTTGCACTGGCAGGCAGGGGTCTGTGCCATATCACCAAATAAGCCCATTCAGTCAGGATGTTGTATTTGATTGGTTTTATGCAGTTTTACAGAGATGGTTTGGTTCCTTTTGAGGTTGTTTATTTACTTTGTTGTCTTCCTAAGTGATATTTGTTTTTTAGGTGCTTCTAAGCATCATGAGAGGGAGGAGAGGATCCCAGGAGGACATCCCATCAGTCCGAAGCTGACTAGGCAGCCATCAGCAAGGTAAGTGCATGAAAAAAAAACTTAAAACAAAGAAGTTTTATGAATTTATAGTTTATGTACATGTATATACACACACAGTGGGTATGGAAAGTATTCAGACCCCCTTAAATGTTTCACTCTTTGTTATATTGCAGCCATATGCTAAAATCATTTAGGTTCGTTTTTTCCTCGTTAATGTACACACAGCGCCCACATTGACAGAAAAACACTGAATTTTTGCAGATTTCTTAAAAAAGAAAAACTGAAATATCACATGGTCATAAGTATTCAGACCCTTTGCTCAGTATTTAGTAGAAGCACCCTTTTGAGCTAATGCAGCCACGAGTCTTTTGGGGAATTCTTTCACAGCTGCATTTGGGGATCCTCTGCCATTCCTCCTTGCAGATCCTCTGCAGTTCTGTCAGGTTGGATGGTAAACGTTGGACATTCGCCACTGGAGCCCTGTGCTCTTCAGAGGTGAAAGCAGGTTCACACTGAGCACACGTGACAGACGTGAGCCTGGAGACGCCGTGGAGAACGTCCTCCAGCATGACCGCTTTGGCGGTGGGTCAGTAATGGTGTGGGGTGGCATTTCTTTGGGGGGCCGCACAGCCCTCCATGTGCTCGCCACAGGTAGCCTGACTGCCATTAGGTACCGAGATGAGATGGGTTCCTAATGCAACACAACGCTAGACCTCAGCAGTTCCTGCAAGACTGTAAGGCGTCCCCTTCATCTACACACAGGACTGTAGCTGTCACATGTGAGGCGTGAGTTATGTTTGTTTGTAATATGGTTCATGCTGGAGGAGACCTGCTCACACACGTACGTGGATGCGAAGATCGACCTCTACGGAAAGATTTTCATGTTCATTAATGTTTCAGTCATTTGCCGGTTTTGGGATATTGATATGGATAATATTTACAAATGGATATGCAATGGACAGGTTTTAAACTGTAATGAGGGATTTACAATAGATGGGCATAGATGAGCATATTCTAATAATCAGAGGTATGCAAATAAATATGAGCATAATATACTAATGTAGTGGAAAACATTAGCATATGTTAGTAGGCTTAGGATGCATTTTGTTCAGGCTTTGTTCATTTCCAGGGAATATGATTGTACAGGACGCTTGCTGGCCTTTGGCGGCTGCGAGGACGTCTGGCCTGTAGAGCGAAAGAATTTGGGCAAAACATTGCGACCCGGTAACCAAAGCTATTGAGACAAAACAATTTCTGGTAATCACAAATCTTTGCATTTGGGCCGATGCAGGTTGAGGGATCAAAACACGCTCCCTAAACATCTGGGGGGAGAGTTCTCTGCCTGCCTTAGAGACAACTCGTTTTCTGTGGCCAGGCCTCCCCACGCGCTAGCAAGCATGGAGGCTCGCACATCTGCATTCACATCCTTTCAGCAGCCAATCAGATCCCTCCTGAGTGTGTTGACGTGGTGACAGAGGTCAGAGGGTTCACTGACCCACAGAAGGAGGAGTACTTCATGAAGAGGTTCAGAGATGAGCAGCAGGCCACAACCACCATCTCCCACGTCAAGACCTCACGAAGCCTCCGCATCATGTGTCACATCCCAGTCTTCTGCTGGATCTGCTGAGAACCAGAGGGGGAGGGGAGCTGCCCAAGGCAGTGACGGAGATGTACATGTGCTTCCTGGAAACAAGACTGTTTTGTGGTCATAGTTACACTGAGGTCACTGATCGTTTAACATTTGGGCCACCCTGTCAATATTTGTATTTCTTTTTTAGTATATTTCAGAAAGCCATAAATTATATTGGAATATTCAAATGTTGGTCCATGTTGCTTTTTCTACTTTGCCAGTTCCCAGGGCTACGCTCCTCGTCATTGCATGCTACGCAATCTAAATGCGTGGCTCCTTGCTACCGCTAGGGGGCAGACTGTTCTTTGGTTTTGACCGACATCCCAGTAAAAAAGACCATTTTTGTGATGGTCCCAGTGTGTGATGCCAGGTTGGGGGTATAGTCCGGGCCTTCTCCCCCGTCAGTGTAAGTTTCTGATCAGTTCTGGTGGCGACTTGAAAACATGCACTAAACTAGAGATTCCTGAAAACCAGAAAGGTTTGAATGGAAAGTTGGTCTAAATGTTACCAAGCTTTAATCAAACGAGCCCAACGAACTTTACAGTAATTGATTTGGGAGAAACCCGTGATTTCGACTTCGACGGGCCTCAGATGCTCTACACCCTGGACACACTGGACGGGTCTTCACTGCTCAGGCTGGACTGATGACAGGACTCTGACTAGTTTAGTGAGAGACCTGTCAGGCGAGTCTTGGCCTGGGAGGTCGAAGCGTGGAGGAGTAGCGTGAGAGACCTGAAGAAGGTTCCTGCTGCTGCGACTGCACATCCACCGCTGGACTCGTTTTGTCTAGACTTATAATAGTAGTAATATAGATTAGGTTTCTGTGTAACAGGTTAGGTTAAGATAACATGCGTTCAATTGATTTAGGTTTACTTAAGTTGAATGTATTAAGTTGAGATCTGTGATGGGTTAGTGAAGGCAAGTATCAGTTTTTTATTGAACTTGTCTCGATATACTGTTCATGTGATGTTAGGTTGACCTCACTAACGTTTGTGTTCTCCGTTTTTTTTTTTTCTCCTCCTTGAACCGACACCTTATCGCGGTGGAGGAGTTCGTGTGCCCGTGTGACTCTAGCAGCTGTGCTGTCTGGGCTAAATGCCCCCGGCAGGGTCTCCCATGACAAACGGGTCCTGGGCGACGGGCCAGACTAAGACTAAGGTTCATCTGTCGCCGGAGGAGGCCCAGAGGAAGACCAGGACTCACTGGAGGGACGATGTCTGTCAGCCAGCCTGGGAAGGTTAAAGGTCATTACACCTGATGCTGACACGTGCTACTGATGGGGCTTTATTTAGTGCTGCCGGACACTTACACCAAGTCCTGAACGAGACCTTTCTGATGCAGCGTCTTTTGCTTCTCGCCCCATAACCTGGGTTAATATCTATGTGTTGTTTCATTCCAGCCGCTGACACTTTCATCCTGTCTCTGTGTAACCCACATTAAATGATGAAGAATATTGATTTAGTTTTTTGCGTGTGTTACACCAGTAGGTGGCAGAATTGGCCTGTTGAGGATAAGTTCGATACAATCTATAGGGTTTTCTGTCAAAAATTCCAGGGATGAGAAGGCGACTGCATGTTTGAGGGTCCGATTTTGGGTCTGGCTGAGAAAAGAAAAGTTTGTGGCACTAAAGGCCCAGGTTCTGTTTGGTCTTAAACTGGAATGTTCTGAGTACTTGGGTCGAAGTAACGTTGGCCTGGAAGTTGCGCAGCGGCGGTTCGACGGGCGGATCGTGGGAACTGCAGCGGCGCCGGAGCAGATGAGCCCTGTGTTCACAGAACGATAGGACAAGTTTGAAACACACTACCCGGGTAGATGGACTTTGTTTTATTTTCTTGCCATGTGGTTGCATTTTGTTTATCAGAGCTCTGAATGTTATAAATATGTTGCATCTACATAATTAAATGCCAGAAATCTCACTGGTTCAGTTAAACATATGAGTGTGATATTCTGTTAGAGGATATGGAGCATAATCATTGTCCTCTCTGTGTTTGGTCCTGTCTGTGTCTTTGTGACCTGTAACCTTTTCTTGCTTTTACTTTTATAAACATGAAACGATTTCTAGTATTAGAGGAGAGTGGTTTTACCACCTATGTCAGGAGGAGGTTTTGCAGATCACATTTATTGCTTAACGGCTCCATAGGTATTTGACACCACATGGAGCTGTTCACTATCTTGCTATGCCTGCATGCATCTTTTACGACTTGTAGTGTTTGGGAAAGGGGGTCTCAACCCCCTTCATCAAAGGAGGAAGCTTCACAACCTATGTATATGTTATCTACCATATATGGACTTGTCTTGTACTTTATTGCACCAGATGTAGAAGGAGTGACTTTCATACTGATCTCAATAAAGGACCCGTGTGCGAGAGAGGAGTTCGGAGTTCTCCAGCTGGCCACTAAGTTGTTGTGTTCAGAGAGGCTCCCCTCGTGCACGAGTAAAAAGAAGCTGAGATTCTCGAGTTTGTCTTCATGTGTCAGGTGTCTCTGCGATTGTTTAAGTGTTGGCAGGTTAGACCCAACATATTCTTTTTCTTTCCTCCGCTCCTCCTTGGGAAAAGAGCCCAGTGAGTAACCAATCGGCCGCTGTGTGTCAAGGCGTTGGTTACATCTGCTTCAGAACCAGTACAGAACCACGGCTCATCTGCAGGATTGTGCAGCGGTGCCATCGCCTTCCTTTTCATGTGCTGCTTTTGTTAGAAGTGGCTCCAGAGTCATTGGCCCAGCGGTCGTCTCACCCTCACAAGCTGATCCTCTCTGTAACACAGGCTCATGTAGAGACTCTGCACTTTGCTGCTTTTCTTCTAGTAAATGTTGGCACATTCAGCTACTTTGCTGCTGTTGTTTAGCTGAAGTTTGCACTAGTGGCTCACAGTAACTGCAGCTTGTCACAGTTTCTTGTTTTACTGTTTCCTCCGCCAGGAAAGGACGACCACGAGTCACCTCTGCTGCTGAGGACGAGTCCGTCCGAGTCACCGGCCTCCGAAAAGCTACCGGCAGCTCAGCTCAGAGCCACGTTGAAGGCCACACCGAGTTCTAGTGGCAGCTGTGAATGCAGACGGACACAGCGACTCCACTACCGCTGTCCACGCTCTGGGCCCACGCTCCACCATGTGCTCACTCCTTCGGTGGGGAACATCCTTCACTCCTCCACCAGGGACAGGAACTCTCCGCCAAGCAGGAGCACACGCCACCCGTCACCGCTTCAGAGCCGTGGCCTCGCGCTCGGAGGAGCCGGTTCTCGCTCGTCATCGCCCAAGCTGAGGTCACCGAGGTGCTGGGAAACTCCTCGTGGCGAGGATTCAAGGCTTGGGATTCACTGGTTATTCACATTCACTGTATTATTCACTCATTCATCCCAGGCTCTACTGCAATCAGAGCCACGAGTCATTTCAGAGCCTGACCGAGCCATTTGTGAAGTGTTGCAGCCAAAACTAACTCGGGTGCCTGCTGTTCGCTGCCACCGTCACTCATTTCATGTGTTTGCGTTCCACTGCCGCTGGTCCAGAAAGAAGGTGGGTAACAAACTGTCAGTCGCATGTTTCCTTAATGTGAGTAGTCTGCTGTGTGGGTGCAGGACTGTGCTCTACTGTGGACAGTAGGTGGCGCCGTGAGGCTGAGGTTGGAGCTGGAGCCAGGACTGAGTCTGGCTGGTTCCTTCATCAAGGCAAGATGCTCAGCTCAGCCTCTGAAGGAGCATCTGAGTCTACAGCAGCTTCACTAGGATGGATCAGAGCGACCAGGACCATCTGGAACCATCGCGTTACATTTTGTTAGTAGTTTGATGTTTACCAGGATAACAAAAGGTTTTCTGCTTGTTTGTGCCAGTATTGAGCATAATAGTAGGATTGGAACAAATCAGTGTGTGTGAGTTCAGCAAAGAGAGCTCTAAGTTACGGAGGTCTTTGAAGGCCGCGCTGCGCCCCTTCCCTCGCTCACTACACGCTGAGCCGAGGAAAGGTCGTCGTCGTCTTTTCAATTCCTCCGTCTTCAGGGCGTTTACATCAGCCTGGTTTTAAAGCCGAGAGGGCGTCTGCTGCTCCAAGCTGGTCTGGAGGCTGCTGTGATGTTTGGCAGCACGGGGAGAGCTCTGGGTGTTTCCAGACAGCAGGGCTAGCGACGGGTTTGAGCTGGGGGAGGGTCCGACGCAGGAGGCGCGAAGCAGTGGTAGTGATGCTGGTTTGGTCTGGAGTATGTGGAGCCTGGCTTCCAGACTGGAAGAAGCACAGAGACGGACTCTCCCCACGCTCCAAGTGACGTCCTGGTGGCAGGCGACCTGTGAGCCGACCCCGCAGCTTCGTCAAAGCTCACTGGCTTTTCAGGCTGCTCTGCAGATGAGACTCCAGTCCCAGCGTGTGAGCTTCACACAGAGGTCAAGGTACAAGTGACACAGTACCAGATAAGGAGGACTTGACTTGACATGTACAACAAGAGACTCCCGCTGACCTCCCACAGGTCCTCCACAGAGCATCACGACCTGCTCCATCAGCACACGGCGGCTCAGACGAAAGCTGTCCAGGGGCGATGGACACGTCTGGAAGATCGTGGGCCGTGCAACGCTGGGCCCTGTACATGTGTCGAGTAGTATTTCACGGTGATTTGAAAACGGTTGTTTTCAACCTGCCCCTTTAAACGAGCTGATTTGTTTGTCTTTTCAATTGCTCCTGTAGTTTACGTGGTTTGTTTTGATGCTGAATGGATGGATGACTGCTGCACTTTGACACTTGATGTTTTTGTCGTGCATGTTGCAGTGACAATAAAATGTCTTCTCTTCTCTTAAAAGGCATGTGGTTGAGTCGCACAGAAGCTCTTGTTTCACTAGTCCAGCCATCACCTACCGCCTCCAGACGTCCTCCTCTGCTGCAGGTCACACATTGGATAGCATGTAAATGAAGGGTCAGTAAATGAGTTATTCATTGTTTCATTTCTCTAGCGTCCATTCACAACAGCAGTTGTCTCAAGGCACTTTACAAGCAAGGTTTGAGATCAAACACAGCGAAGCGTTTAAATGCAATCAATCAGTAAGTTCTAATCTTAATATATAGACGTTTATAGAGATATTAAAAGCAATATACTCTGCCTCCAGCAGAGCCAGGCCCAATGTGGCGAACATCCGCCTTGAGGGGGTAGAGAAGAGAGAGACAACGTAGTGGTCAGAGACGTCCCAACTCAGAGGAATTCAAGCCGAGGCAGCATTAGGTTCAAATAATCAAACATGAATGAGAAATATGCAAAGGCAGGCAAACAAAGTCACCTCTCTCTCCTGCAGGGAGACGCTCACAGGAAGTGGGGAAGGACGGAGCCTGGGAGACGCTGGCTGTGTCCCCCAGCACAGCTCACATCTCCCCCGTCTCCTTCTAGGGAGGTGGTTGAAACCCTGAACAAGCGTCACAATGTGGAGATTTCATACCAACAACTGTTTTGTCTAAGAGCCAGATTGTCTTCGGACCCAAGGCCAGCAAGCCTGCACAGCCTAGACAGGACCGGTTCTACTCTATTACTCTATCTACCCTTTAGCCTGAACCACACGTATATGTGCTACATATGTATTCCACTACAAATGAACTAATTATGCATGGACTTTTTCCACCACAACGACACGACAAGAGGAAGCCGGCAGCAACAGGACAAACCCTGGGACAACGTAAGGCACAGTCACGATACTTTCTACAACAGGCAAATTATTCATTAATTAACAAAAGAGCAATTTACCACAAAGCCAAATGTTCATGTTTTCAGCTATGTCACAGCCTCCACCGCTTCCTCTCTGCCAGGTCGACAGCGGGTAACCGCCTCACCAACGGAGTGTGACAGTGGACAAAGCAAAGGATCAGGCCACCGCCCTGTTCATCCATGGACACAACGTTTCTGAGAATGGAGAACAACGCTGCGCTTTCCAAAACCACTGCCCTGCACCCACGGGGTAAAAAGTGAGACTGCAAGGAATAACTGCAGCCCCAGCAGCCTGTCAGCTCCTCCATCAGAGGGCCAGGAGGAAGAAGGAGCAAGGAACCACAGGCGTCTGCTGCGCGGAGCAACCGGAGACACTGGAAGGCGAAATCCCAGAGTTGATGCTGTACTGGAGGCGAGGTCCCGTCTCGAGGAGCCTCTCATCCAAAGAGCTGAAGACCCACTGAAACGGTGGGAGGCCGAGGCTTCGAGGATACTTCACTGCCGTTCCAACGCGAGCCACGTGGACGAAATATTGCCCTCAAGGTATCGGCATTGCAAAGATGAATACGTACTATAAAAAATGGCCAAAAAGGCTTCAGTCTACCCACGACCGGTTAAGGTGATGCTAGGAAGACGTCAGTCCCTCAGAGAGAGTCTCCTCAAAAACAGGACCGATAATCCCTGAGGCCCGTCCAAGCTGTGGCTTCTGGTATTTCTGGTTCAAATGTGAAACAGTAGTGACTGCGTGTAATGGAATTTTTACTATATGTGACAGAACTGTGATGCATATTACTTGATATATCCTCATATGTATTGGCTTTTATCTGTACTAAGTGAAGTAATCATAGAGTGAGTTATATACCTGCTTACAGAAATGTTTGAGAACAACGAGCCTTCTCTTCTGCCTTGAGAAAGGGAGGTAAGCTTTCGAGCTAGGTGGGGAGACACTGTCTAGTTCAAATTGGTTTACGACATGGGGCCATGGTGAGAGCACGGCAGCAGAACTTTGATTTACTTTGTTTCTGTTACACTTTCCCCCTGGTACAAGACAGTGACTGACCCTTAGTTGTGGGCTGATGAGTCTGAGTTACACTCAGGCAGGACAGCTTTGCACTGACTCTGTGTACTTCTCTTCTTGCAAGAGTAAAAGACAACACAAAGACAACTTTGATTGGGTTTTGATTCATTCACCGGTTCCTAACAGGTTTTTGCCTCCACACTGCGCAAAAACAAGGCTTTTATGAAAAGGCAGAATAAACAAATGTTCAGAAACACGCAAACCGTTCACAGTTGCTAAGTTAGGCTCAAATATAATAGATAATATATTCAACGACGAGCCGACTCTTTGAAGAGAGTCAGGCCAAAAGAGTGGGACAAAGCCCAGAGTAGTAGTTTGGTTGCAGTGAATGCGGCCGCCACATACACAGCCCCCTAGCGGTATTCTGACACGTGATTGGGGGATTGAAGCGTCACGTCAGTGCTTCTGTAATGTGATTGGCTGTGGGCGGGAAGACGAGTTCCGACAACGCAGGCTAATAGTTGACGCTGATAATGACCGAGGACCAGAGTTTCCGCTTTCAGCTGTGTAGCGGTTGTTGTAGCCACCGCAACATGAAGTTGAACACAGCAGAAGCCTGTTGACGGCCATTAACCCTGAACGTGACCATGAAGAGGCAGGTGTCGTTGATCCAGCTGTTCGGGCTAACCAGCTAGCTAGCTAGATAGCCAGCCAGCTAGCCGGTAGCCTCGCAGCTACACCGGGCACAGCAGCGAGGAGCAGCCTGGACTGTGACCTTGACCCGCCGCCATGTGAGTACTCAGATGCTTCCAAGGCTGGGACGTCACAGAAAAGTCGATTTGCAGAGATGCGGGAGGACGAACATTTAGTTTCCCTCTCAAGTCCGACCTTTGATTGACAGCTTCATTAACGTCCTGCTAACACAAAGAAAAACCCTCAGAACAACCTCGACGTGTATTTGTACCGTGGTACTGAAATGCACATTGTTCATTCGGTGTAGTCGTTGACTCCAACATAGCTGCTGTGCTGAGAGCAGACTGGCCTGTAGGGTGGAGACCAGTTGATGGAGAAAGCATCACAGAGGTCGTCTAGATTTGATGAAGCCTGGTCATGATGTGCTTTGCAAGGTGGTGGTCATACGCGTGTTGCTGAGTCCACAGCCTATAGTCCCTCCTGATGTGAAGACGTGTCCCGTAGCGTGAGGCTGCCTGACCGTGACGCTTCTCTTCACGCGCTGCTTCCTTAGACGCTGTGTGACCGACGCTGGTCTGGTTCGGGACCATGCGACTGTGGTTGAGTCTCCAGATTAGGCTGATCAGTGGAGAGTTGGAGACGGTGCAGGGGATGGTGCTGTCACTGCTGGAGCCACTGATAGAAACTGAAATGATGCAACTCAAATATTAATGTAATACAGTGACGTGTGTAGTTTCTGGGCCTTGTGAGATTCATCGAACGCTCACCCAGGCTCTCCTCCCGTTTGTGCTGCTGACGGTGCAGCTGTCGTCCACATCGGTAGCATCGTGTGAGCGTAGCAGAGAGCTGCGGGTGTAGCAGAGCGGCTGTTCAGTCCGCTGGGCTGTGGTTGTGCTGTGGAGGGCGGTGGTGGACCAGCTGAGTCCAGGTTTAGGGTGGATCCCCTCTGAGCTGCAGCTCATCCAGTTTCCTACCTGCTCCAGGTGGACTTTACAAACAAATGGATTGACGCAGCTTTGAATTAATGAGGATTATTTTACTCAGTGGAAGTAAAACCTACCTACCTATCGTTCAGTGGCTTTATTTTGTGTAAACACACACACGCAGAAGCTTCACTTTGGAGACTGGAGCTGGAGAATGAAAGGTTGTGTCAGATAGTTTGTGTGTTTGTCTCACCGGACACTTTTAAGTAGATAAATGAGTCCTTGTTACTGGTTCTGGTGCTGGTCAAGCACTGGAATCTGCCCTGGTCCTGAACCTTGACCCCCGTCAGCTGCAGTGAGGCGTTTCCTCCGGAGATCTGATCCTGGAACAGTGACGTCCTGCCTGTGAAGCGCTGGTCCTGGTTTGTGAGCTGGTCTCGGTAGTCATGGCAGGAGTGGACATGAAGGTCACATCAAGGTCAGCGTCTCCCTGAAAGTTTCCATGGCAACACACGACGCAAACATTCATACAGAATTAGATGATTTAATTATTTAGAGGTGTTAAATATTAATTAATTGAGGATCCTATAGCTGATTTAGTTCTACTTGAGTATTTCTTCGCTTTCTTGTTTTCATTCATTTAGTCGACAGTTCACCCAGTGTAAAATTGAAAAGCTGCTTTCTGTCGTGTGAAACAGGCCTCGTGGAGTTTGTGTTGTGCCAATCGCTGTATTTTTGGTTTTGAAGTGTCAAACGCTTTTAGTTCTTTTACGCAGCATAAAAATCTTCCCATTGTCACTTGTGTTGATGCTGTAATGAAACGTCTATTTATTATAAATAAAACTTGTGTTAATGAAACCAGCTCAGAAATAGACGGCGTCGTCTGCTCTAAACGCTCGGCACCAAATGGAATCCGATTCAGTTCATTTCACTTTTTCATGTGTTTTTCTTGCTGGTTTTTAATATTTTTCTTGTTATGGGGGTTTGTGTGTTTCATAATCAGGCGATGTCCGTGACTCACACATCCAGCAGACAAAGAACGGGCCTGGTTCTGATTATCCGGTCCGCACAGCCGTCCCTGAGCAGGTCCGTTCTAAACAGAACCATCGTGTTTCTCTACAGATGTGACGTCGTTGAGGTGCGTCCAGATCAGGTGCGTCATGGATGAACATGTTCCAGTTAACGGAGGGCTGGGACCAAGTCCCCGACGCCGCTGGAGGAAGAGCCCTACTGGGAGGAGGAAGAGCGTTTTTCTATTGGCTGGGATCGGTAGGAGAATTTCTCTAGTATGTTATTACCAGTAATGAGTGCGTCGCCTTCGCTGTGATCTTTAATACGCGCAGGCGTAATGATGACACGTTGGGGTCCAGTCTCTGACGATGATGTTACACACATTGCTCTAAACCGAGTCTCTAGGTGGAGACGCAGCGTAGTTAGTTGATAGCAGTTTAAACCAGGTAGTGGTTTGCTGACGCATCAATATGTGACACGTCTAATGTGTCTAATGTGAATGTTTGACGCTGGCTTGATTCTCGTTGCGTCTCTCGGGGCAGGACGAGCGTGTCCTGGAGGGATTCCTTCAGACATCGGGGTCGGAGTAAACCTCCGGCTGGTCGCCTCCTCTCAGACCTACCTGATCCCGCAAGAGTCCAGAACCACAGGACGGACACGACCAGTGAGAACTGGGTGAGACTGGGTCTGCTCATGTCAGGTTAGTCCTCAGTTCAATAAAGATTTCGGTTTCCTCCAGATCATCGTTAGGTGCGACGGTCTCCCCAGAACCGTGACACTGAGCGGATGCTCGTGAGCAGGGAGGGAACCAACTGGATCCGATCCGTCACTGACCTCACGCAAACCGATTACTTGCGTTTGTTTTATTGTAGTTTTCTCTACATTTAGACTAAATTAGTAAAAACACAAAGTGGAACGGTTTTCTTCACGTCACTTAATTTTCCTAAGGTGCATGTGGAGTGAGCTGACACCTTTCAAAATAAAGCTGTGATGATGCTTTAGTAGCTCACAAATGAGCTAGAAGATTTAATGATTTGATTGTGTTATAACAACCTTAATGACCTGAAGACCTCAAGTTACTGTTGGTACCAGTAACACGGCGGCAGACACAGGGAAGGAGAGCTTCATTTAACATCAACTGTCGTTTCAGTCTTGCACGTTGCAGGTAAAAGTCCGGGTTCACGTCCAGAGTCCAGGACTTGCTTCTTGACCCGGAATCCACAGAGACCAGTAAATGTCTAGATCTGATCCAGGAGATTCTCTCGATGTTTGTCTCTGTTTGTGTGGAAGGAGGAGGGAACGACATCTGTTTCCATTGACGCGGCTCAGTCCGTCCACTACTGGCTCAAGGTGTACGGATACGCGTCGGTTCCTAAAGGTGAGGTAACGACAACAACAGCGATGCTTTACGCACGGTCACGTACTCTACGCGTCCACGGCTTCTTTGCACGGGGTAGATTAGAGCCGATTCCTGAGGGCCTTTCACTGGCTGCAGGGTCTCCTCAGAGGAGGACGGATCGCTGCTGGCTCATCCAAAAACCAGAGGCGAGCGTTAATCTACACACGAACGCACACAGTTCACTTCCTGTCCTAGAGAAATGGCGCCAACGTTTACTTATGTCGGTTATTTATATGCTCATTTTCATATTAGAAATCAATCAGATATCAGTAGAACTAATAGAGGTGACAAGTCATGTTAAACACTCACACTGTACATGATCCTATTTAACCTGTGTGTTTCTAATATAAATGCACAGACGCGTTTTAGGTCACGTCATTGTGATGTTTGTGTTTTTACCCTGCAGGCCAAGAAAGTTCTACACCGGGCAGCACAACGAGAGCCGCTGCTACGTTCTGCACCAGGACGAGAAAAGCCAAAGCCCCACTGAGAACGTAGCACCAAGAACCGACGCCAGAAAACCTACACGGTTTGTCAGACGCTGCAGCAAACTGCGCTTACGTGACACTGACCCACAGGGAGTTTGAGGACAGGCTGAGCGAAGGATGGCGCTCATACACACTCTAGTGTGTTACTGTGGCGCTGATTACTGTACAACAAAGGAGCAACCCCCTCCTCCCCCACACTGAGCTCTCTGCCTTCCTCACATTGAGGGAGGTGGAGTCATTTCAACGCTGCAGAACAAAGTGAAGAGTTGCCTGAATCAACTGAAACCGTGACTATGCAGCACTGTTCAGAAACACATACGCGTCTGTCCAGCCAGTCGACGATAGGAACCTGAAGCTGAGTGTTAGAAACGATGTTTGAATGGTAGTGATGCAAACAGAGTCACTACACAGGCCCTGAATAAAATACTAGCAACCACAGACATCGGCCAAACTAAGGAGTCGATGCCCCGGAGGAGCAGCAGAACCAGCGTCTGCTCAACCAACGTGACGGACGGCGGACGCAGCGGCTCAGCTGAAGCCTGAACATTCTACCCATGCGCTGCTACGCAGACACGTCCACGTGTTGGTTCTGCTTTTAAGTTTGAGGAAGTGCACACACAGTAACATGCTATAAATGACACTGACTGTGTTTCTGGACTTTATTGATTTGTATCTATTATTGGAAATTCTATCAAATGTACGGTTTACCAAAAAAAAGCAGCAACATGACAAAGTCTCCCTCAGCAAACTGTTGGACCGACTCACGTTTGTTAATGTGTTCTTGGAATATCTGACTGTCAAATGCAGCCTTTTTATCTCCCAAGGGAGTTTACTGTGGTCATGGTCACGGCTGTGTACATTCCACCGGATGCTAATGCTAACACAGCTATCGGACTCCTGCATGCTAGCGTTAGCAACAAGCAGAGCACGTACCCTGACGCTGTGCAGATCATAGCAGGAGACTTTAACCATGCGGACTTAAAGGCAGCTCTCCCTAAGTTCCACCAGCACGTAAAGTGCGCTACTAGGGGAGAGAAGACTCTGGACAAGGTCTATTCCAACATCAAACTGGGCTACAGGGCCAGACCACTACCACACCTGGGCCAGTCTGACCACCTGTCCCTGCTGCTCATTCCTGCATATGCCCCCGTCAAGAAAACGGCTCCCACCATCACAAAGACTGATGGTGCCTCCCAGCAGCTGCAGGACTGTTTTGACAGAACCAACTGGGAGGTCTTTGAACATCAGGACCTGGAGATGTTCACAGACAGTGTACTGTGCTACATCAAGAACTGCATAGACACGGTCACAGTGGACAAACGCATCAGGGTCTACCCCAACCAGAAGCCCTGGATGACCCGGAAGGTCCAGCAGCTGCTGAGGAAGAGGAACAACGCCTACAGGTCTGGCGACAGAGATCTCTACAGCGCAGCCCGAGCTGACTTGAAGAGAGGCATCAGAGAGGCCAGAGCAGACTACAGGAGGAGGATTGAGGGCCACCTGGACAGTAACAACAGCCGGCAGGTGTGGCAGGACGTCCAGCACCTCACCAAGTACAGGACCAACGTCAAAGCTGCTGAAGGTGACCTCACGCTAGCAGAGGAACTAAATATCTACTTTGCTCGCTTTGAGGTTTCTGCACCTGAAGCGGCGCAGCTACACCACACGGTGCACAGCAGCACGGTCCTCAGTCTGGAGCGGCACGAGGTGAGACGTACCCTCCGAGCCGTCAACCCGAGGAAGGCGACTGGTCCTGATGGCGTCCCAGGACGTGTGCTGAGGGACTGTGCAGACGAGCTGACTGAGGTCTTCACAAAGACCTTCAACCGGTCCCTGGCACAGTCCACTGTCCCCCCCTGCCTGAAGTCCTCCACCATAGTCGCCCTGCCCAAGAAGCCCCACATCTCCAGCCTCAATGACTACAGACCAATAGCACTCACCCCAGTCGTGATGAAGTGCTTCGAAAAACTGGTCCGTAGCCACATCACAGCAGCTCTGCCCTCAAGACTCGACCCACACCAGTTTGCTTACAGAGCAAACCGATCCACAGAGGAGCCATAGCAACAGCGCTACATGCTGCTCTGTCACACCTGGAGCAGCAGGGCAGCTACGTGAGGATGCTCTTTGTGGATTACAGCTCGGCTTTCAACACCATCCTCCCACACAAGCTGGTGGCCAAGCTGGAGGACCTGGGGCTCCCACATTCAACCTGCATGTGGATCCGCAGCTTCCTCTCTGGTCGCAGACAGGCCCCCACACATCCACGGCCCTAAGCCTCAGCACCGGCTCCCCCCAGGGCTGTGCTGAGTCCGCTGCTCTACTCGCTCTACACACACGACTGCAGCCCTGTCCATCACTGCAACACCATCATAAAGTTTGCAGACGACACTACAGTGGTGGGGCTCATCTCTGACGGGGACGAGTCTGCCTACAGAGACGAGGTGGAGCAACTAGTGATGTGGTGTACGACCAACAACCTTCTCCTCAACATTTCAAAAACAAAAGAACTCATAATAGACTTCAGGAGAAAAAAGACAGACGTTCCACCATTACACATCGGCAGGGACTGTGTGGAGAGGGTGGCAGACTTCCGCTTCCTGGGAGTACACATAGAGGAGAGTCTGACCTGGAGCGCAAACACCTCTGAGCTGCTGAAAAAGGCCCAGCAGAGACTGTAACAACATCACACAAAGACTGTTGGTGTCCTTTTACAGAGCTAGCATAGAAAGTATACTAACATACTGTATATGCATATGGTTCACCAGCAGCACAGCAGCTCAGAGGAAAGCTCTCCAAGGGGTCATCAACACCGCACAGAAGATTGTTGGCTGCCCTCTCCCCACATTGGAAAACCTACACAGCTCCCGTTGCCTCAGGAAAGCACAGGACATTGTGAAAGACACTTCTCACCCAGGCCACTCCCTGTTTGAACTGCTGCCCTCAGGCAGACGGTACAGACTATGCAAGACTAGGACTAACACACTCAAGCACAGTTGTTATCCCACTTTACTATCCGCTCTGAACGCTGCTAAAAAATAATGCAAAACTCAAGTCTGGACCAATGCAATGTACGATGTTTGTGTGGGTTTTTAGATGTTTTTTTTACTCTTATTTATTGTTTTAGTTTTTTTACCTCGTATGAATGATGCACTGTATGGAAAGCACCTGTTAAATGACTGGAGAGCACTTTTTTAAATTTCACTGTACAAGTGACAGCGACAATAAAGAATCTATCTGTTCAGGAATTTATCAGGTTTAATCAACTTACAGATGACACCGGTACAGTTGAGGATGGGGGTTTAGTCTGTTTTATTTTTACAGTTTTGCTACGACCTGATACAGGTTAAGATGCAATTCATTGAATCTCTTACTGGTGGGTGGAGGTTTCAAAAATCAAAGGAGCTTAAAATGAACATGTAGCATTCGGTCTACTCTGGCTGAATGTTTCTAGCTAACAGACATTGACCACAGGGGAAGGAGAGCTAGCACGCTTGCTCTTTCTTTGCCGTATGACAACCACGCTTTCTCTGCAGAATAAGGGAGAAGGGGGTGGTGCAAGAGAGTCCGGCTCAGCCGAGTTTGGTGGATGGACAAAGGGGCTTGAAAACCAGAAGGTGCGTAAAAGGCACGACAGGGTTACTCCCAAACCCAGCCAACACACATAGAGACGCCTTCACACACACGCTACACGCACAACCTCACACACAAGCAGCAGAGAGAGAGTCCCAAGAGCACCGACGCAGGGAGAAAGTGGACGTCCTCCGAAGAAAGAGCTGGGGTTGAAACCCGGGTAAGACGGCAGCGAAGGGGCCTGGATCCGGTGCCGCCGCCGTGTCCGAACAGAACAAACGAACCGCTGGAATGGATCGTTTCTGGTCCTTCAGCTGGTCGGACAGCCGGGCGCAGGTGGCCTGGATGTACCAGCCGCGCTGGCGGAGGGCACGCAAACCCAGCTCGTCTGTGACCTCTGCAGCATTCATAGCGTTGGGCAGATGCTGGGAGGGGAAACTGAAATGTATCGAGCTGGTTCCGAAAACTCACGTCAGTGAAGGTGCTAAACGTCACGTGTATGCGCCAAAGAAACAAATGCGACCTCACCTGTTTATTTGCCAACACGAGCAGCGCAGCGTCTCCGAGTTGGTCCTCGGCGAACATGCTGGACGGCTCCTCGCCTCGTTCACTCGCTCTCTGCCGTTGCTGAGCCCGAGAACCAAAACACAGCATTTACAGCATTAAAACCTGTGACCAGGGATGAACAAAGGTTTACCTGAACAGTCCATTCCAACAAAAACGATCCCTCTCAGGTTGAAAGCTGTGGAAATAATTCTATGCAAATGACTCCTGCTGCTTAATAATTCGCTTCTCTGGATAAAAGCCACATCCTCATATTCATGCCCACGCGGAGACGTCAGACTCCCAGTGAACCACACAGAATCCAACTGCTGGACAGTAACAACTCTCTTCAATCCTCAAGGCTGAGGACAAATGAGACACGAGGATGTTTCACACTGTCTGTTAATGTACAGCTGGTAGATGGTTCATCGTCCCTTGACATTTTCTGACACACTTGCAACGGTGCCGGTATTTTTGGCCATGACTGTACATGTTCAGCCTGGAATTTAGCTGCAGTTTCATCATCGTCGTCATGTCAGGAAAACACAGATTGGCATAATGTGGACCTTTGACAACTGAATACTTCACCAGTCATGGCTTCACCAGCCTCAGCCTCATCCCTTAAGCACCGATGAGGACACCTATGGGCAGCAATGTTCACCAACACCAGCTACCACCCCCACCCCTCCTCACCTTCAGTGTTCTGGAGGTAGTGGCGCCACAGCGCCCACACTGTGAAGCTGATGTTCTTGTATTCACAGTTTCAACATTAAGCTGAAGTTACATGATGCAAAATAATAGAGTATCATTAGATGGGTTGAACACCAGCCTTGTACTTCAACCGCACTTAAGCTTGTGTTGGGCCTCTACCACTAGGCACAGTAGCAGACTAACCATCTGCTGCTGGGAGATTTCTCTGATATATTTAGCTACTTCATGCTTTTTAGATAAATGAATATGCTTGTATATAATGTTAAAACCTAAAAAAAATAATTTCCCCCCCATCTTCAAAAGTCAGATGTTGAGTTGTTGGTAGTTGGTAGATTAAAGCAGACGTTAGTAACCAACCCAGTGGAGCTTTGCCTGCTCCACTGTTTCATTTCATTATCATCTCAGATTTCCTTCATTTCTCTGGTGACCCTTAGAGGCTACACTCATTCGGTAGCAGCTGCTTCTTCTTGAATGTCTCCATCTAGAGGCTAAATCTATACAACTGGAACCTAAAGTTTAGTCCGGTTAAATATTTACAGGTGTTTCTACCTGCCAGTTCTATCCTGGACTGTCCACTGGACTCTGTGGAGGAGGTGGATGAGAGGAGCTGACATCCATCATGGACAATGCTTCTCACCCACTGCATCAACTGTGGAGGCTCTGGCCTTGGGGGGGGAAAAAAATAGTCAAAGACCGTTTTACAGTACATTACAACTGTATCCACATGACTGACCCTAAAGAGAGTAACAGGACAGAACAGCATTAAAACAAGCCATTTCATGCTCGTTTCTGGGCCACGTGTTTGAACAGGCCGCTGTACAAGCGCTACCATCAAAGAGCAGCACATCCTCCCAGTCACAAATAAGCATTAACTTGTGCTTCTCAGATGGAGGAACCAGCCCCATAGGTTTACTCACAGCCAGTGATCCTGAACCTGCAGCTTGGGACACGGCTGCAGACGCCACACAGACCTTAGAACCGTCCGCGAAGGAGGACGTGCAGTCTGGTGGACTGGCGTCAGGAGGCACTTCTCCATCCTGGTTCTGCACAGCGGGTTCCAGATCCGTCAGGGGAGACGGGAGCACACGGAGAGAACCAAACAACACGAGTTGTTACAGCTTCTGAACTGCAAACCTCAGGTTCATGGTGCTCCTTTCAGCCCGTGCAGACTCTGGCCAATCAGTCCTCACATGTACATCCTGGCCCCATAGCAACATGTATGTTGACACAAACATTCTAAAAACCTTTAGGCAACAAACAGCGGCAGAGAGAGGTAGGAATTTTTACAGCTCTGCTAAAAACGTGCATTTACTTGTATTTTGTGTTCAGTTCATCCTAGTTTCGTTCAGGAAGATGTTAAGTGACTTAAGCTGCTTATTTCTGTAGAGTCAATGACTTTTATTACTTTGAATCTACTTCACTGAAACCAGCTTTGGATGCGTCAGTGTGTGTTACAGGGATCATTATGTTGATTAGTGCTTGATTTGGTTAAATGTGGATTTTCAAAAATCAGAGGACACAGTAATAGAGTAAAGCCTCTGAAAAATATTACTATGAAGCTTTTACTGAAACATGGAATGAAGCTGCATTTACCTTCAACGCAAACGCGTTTTGTGGCCACACATGTGAACTTTTCCATTCCAATTACGCTGCATCTGTAACAGACAGGTGCTGATGGGACAATACAGAGTGAGGAGACGTCCCTGCTGGGGTTTATTTGGGCCACGCGTCAATTTAACGCAGCTTCTGCAGCTCTGACCATGTTCATTTCAGCCTGTGCAGACTCATCCTGGCCCCATAGCAACATGTATGTTGACACAAACATTCTAAAAACCTTTAGGCAACAAACAGCGGCAGAGAGAGGTAGGAATTTTTACAGCTCTGCTAAAAACGTGCATTTACTTGTATTTTCTGTCAGTGCATCCTTTTACTGGACTCAGCCACGATGTGTCCGTTTGCTTTACTCGCTTTGAATTGGCTACATTGACTTTGTGCTGATTTGACTAAAGCTCGGACTCCGAGAGGAACCAGGCCATAGACGCTGGTTGTCCGGGTTTAAAGTTAACACAGCGGGGACATTTAACCTGCTATAAATTGACATGGTTGGACGGGTGAGAGGTTTTAAGGGAGGCCTGAGAGTCGACAGCTGTGTAAAGCTCTCGGTGGCAGGAGCTAACGGTTAGCATCGCTGTGAGCTAACGGTTAGCATCGCTGTGAGCTAACGGTTAGCATCGCTGTGAGCTAACGGTTAGCATCGCTGTGTGCTAACGGTTAGCATCGCTGTGTGCTAACGGTTAGCATCGCTGTGTGCTAACGCTTCTTATGCTAAAGATGAGCGCCTGCATGGCGGTGCTAGCCGTTAGCACGCCGATGCTAAGTGAAGCTCGGTACCTGCTCCTGTGTCCCACTCTCCCCTCTGAGAGGTTCCTCCTTTGGGGAACCGACCACGGCCTCCGCTTCTCTGGCAGAACGAACACGTCCAGACCAAGTCACGCAGTCAAGTCCACGACACTCTCCGCAGACAGGAAGCGTTGCTATGGCGACGCTTTGTTAGGTTCAGGCCGTCCCCTGGTCTCTGGTCTGCACAAGTATAATGAGCTTGAACAATGATCTGTTATTGTGGGACTGTGTTGGTACGTGAATAACGTTACGGTTCCTTATCATTACGCTGTGTGATACTCCTAGAAAGTAAACACGTAAATGGCTGCAGCCGCTTCACAGGCGTCACACGTTAGATTCCCTGTCACACGCTGCTGTTCCTGTGACGCAGCCAGAGCTGAATTAATTGGGTTTAGTTACTGTAAGTTAATGGTACGAACTGGAGTTTGGGGAGCGAACGTGACGTCATCTTGGTGGTGGCCAACATCTCAGAGAACAGCAGCATGTTCCACTAACACTGACTACAGAGGCTGAGTGGAAGGTGCTCATGTTCCCCAGCCTGACGTATTGAACACGAGGTCACAGGTCAAACAACGCGCGACACCGAGGAGAAACGTTCTCACCGAGGTTTGCAAAGCAGCTGCTGGGAGCGAAACCTTCTGCGACACGTCAGCCTGCGTCCACCTAGAAAAGACTGCATCCGTGTGTTTCTGCCATTAAACACGGACCCAATGTGAAGCTCTGCTTGTTCATCCTGATTATTGGATTTGAAATTGAAAACACAATGTTTTCATGGTGTCACTGACATTTGATTCCAAAATAAACTTTAGTATTGTGTCATTACAGATGAGACAACAAGAAGAAAGGAAGATAGAAAAGATGGAGGTTATAGTTGAAGAGGAAGAGGACAAGGAGGAGGTAAAGGAGGAGGAGGTGGAGGAGGTGGAAAATAGAAAAAAAAAGAGGGAGACAATAAAAAAGGAGAAAAGGGAAGAAAAGGACAAACTAAAGAGGGAGAAAAGAGAAAGAAAAAGAGAGGAAAAAGAGGAGAAAGAAAAAAGAAAAAGAGAGAAAAAGGAGGAGAAAGAAGAAAGAAAAAGAGAGAAAGAGGAGGAGAAAGAGAAAAGAAAAAGGGAAATAAGGAAAGAAAAGGAAAGGAGAAAGAAGAAGAAAGAGGAGGAAAAATTAAGAAAACTAGTTTTAGAAACGATTAAAGAAACAAGAATTAAATGCGAGAAATGGGAGAAACAAAACTACAGAAATTATAATTGGCAACGTGAAATTAAAAAAGCAAAAATAACAAGACCTCTTGACATGAACCGAATTTGCTGCTAAAATACTGAAAAACGGTGAAAGGGAGGATTGGAGAAAGGGAAAAAAGGTGAGAGAGGAGGAGGAGAAAGGGAAAAAAGGTGAGAGAGGAGGAGGAGAACAAAGGAAAAAAAGGTGAGAGAGGAGGAGGAGAAGAAAAAGAAAAAGTGAGAGAGGAGGAGGAGAACAAAGAAAAAAAGGTGAGAGAGGAGGAGGAGAAGAAAAAGAAAAAGTGAGAGAGGAGGAGGAGAACAAAGAAAAAAAGGTGAGAGAGGAGGAGGAGAAGAAAGAGAAAAGGTGAGAGAGGAGGAGAACAAAGGAAAAAAAGGTGAGAGAGGAGGAGGAGAAGAAAAAGGAAAGGTGAGAGAGGAGGAGGAGGAGAAAGAAAGAAAAAGGGAGATGGAGGAGGAGGAGGCTCAAAAAGAGTCGAAAGAATAAAAATAAGAGGTAGTAGGAGGAGCACAGGAGCAGCCTGACAGCCTGGGCCACTCAATGTCAAAGTAAGACACTAATGGTTTCTACTGTAAATGTCTGTGGCAGCCACCTGACGACAACGTGACCAGCGGTGACGCCGCGACCGTGGTGTGTGTGGCGTTAAGGTCAAGGAGGTCGGCGGGTGTGTGTCTGTGTGGGAGGAGCGTGTGTGTGTGTTGGTACCAACGAGCTACAGCTGCGCTGTATGAGCGCACACTGAGCGTTGGACGCGAAGCTGCCGTCAGCAGCCACGACGAGCCTGGGACTGACGAGCCTCAGGAGACAGGAGTCGGCCACCAATCGTAGGGTCGGCGGTCGGCTCCCGGCTCCTCCGGACTTGATGGAAATGTCCACGTGACAGCAGTGCAGCGAGAACAAAAGACTAAAGGGGCTCATGTACCATTTAAAAATGTAAAATAGAAAAGTATCGCGTCCGTAAGTCGACTCAGTGACCACCGCTACCGGCCGGGTTTGGAAGGCTGGTTCGCCCACGACGGGTAAGATCCCACCTCAAACCCCGGGACGACCTAAGGCAGGCACAGTCACGATAACCTGGGAGGCTGTTTTCTCTGACGCGCCAGGCACATGCCCCCAAAACACGACGACACGGAGACGGTGGTGGGTAGGGCCGCCATCGTCTCGGTGCCAAATGGCGTTCAAAGGAACGGGCAGAGTAGCGGGTGCGAGAATCCAACAACAGCCTCTTAGCTGCTAGTGGTGCGTTAACATGGAAGGCTGGTTCGCCCGTGACGGTAAGATCCCACCTCAAACCCCGGGACGACCTAAGGCACAGTCACGATTGTTTGAAGTCACTTACGAGCCTCAGGAAACAGGAGTCGTCCACCAATCGTAGGGTCGGCGGTTCGACTCCCGGCTCCTCTGGATTTGATTGATGGTTGATGTGTCGTTCAGACGCTGGACTGACTATGAGTCCACTCAGTGACCTCCAGGTTTGGAAGGCTGGTTCGCCCATGACGGGTAACATTCGTAAACCGGGAGGCACAGTCACGATAACCTGGGAGGCTGTTTTCTAGAGTGCATGCCCCCAAAACATGACAAGTCGGGACTAACGAGCCTCAGGAGACAGGAGTCGGCCACCAATCGTAGGGTCGGCGGTTCGACTCCCGGCTCCTCTGGACTCTGGTTGATTTGTTCTTCAGACACTGAAGGCTGACAGTTGTTCCCAGTGTGTGAATGTATCTCAAAGTGCTGCATGAGTCCACTCAGTGACCTCCAGGTTTGGAAGGCTGGTTCGCCCATGACGGGTAACAATCTTTAACCCGGAGGCACAGTCACGATAACCTGGGAGGCGGTTGTGTCACACCAGGCACGTGCCCCCCAGCCCAGCCTGCTCCCCCAGCTTCCTCCATCAGAGTGACTGTGCTGCTGTGTTTGGTAGTTTGGTGTCATCAGGTGGTCGCCTTGTGCATTTATAGAAGAAACCTTTAACTGGTATAAGGCTGCTCCTAAATGAATTTATTGAACTCAAGTTAAGCTGTGATGTCTCCAGTCCAGACAGCAACAAGGAGCCGGGTTGGATTCCCGGGTGGCCCAGGTGCTTTTCTGTGAGGAGTTTGCATGTTCTCCTCGTGTCGGTTTCCTCCCACAGTCCAAAGACATGCAGTCATTTAACTGTTCCTCTCTGCCTGTAAGTGGTTCTGTGATGGACTGGCGACCTGTCCAGGCTAAACCCTGCCGCTCGCCCACATAGAAAGTTAGAAAGGTGCTTTATTCAAGCCACAGTGCAGCGTCCAGCAGAAACCAGTGACAGCTGGGACAGGCTCCAGCAGCCGCCACCCTTAAAGCGGGTGAGCGGCTGAAGATGAGTGCCCCCTTCCTCCCTCCACGCTTACAGCCCCCGCCTCAGCACCCACTTCACTCTCCAGGTGAGTGACCTCTGCTCAGCCGTCCACCCCTTCAGGGAGGCGGCGGCTCATCGGGACGTTACCTGTGTTGTTCGAGTCACGGGAGTCACGGCGTGAACGTAAAGGTGTCGAGGTTCCTGGGGTGAGTTGTACTGACTGTAGCCTACACGAGTGGAGGCCAGGGGTGGGTGGACCTCTCTGTTTGGTAGGTCTGTTTGGTCCAGAAGAGTCTGGTTGTTAGTGGAGAGGCTGTAGGTGAAGGTTTCTCAAGCCACGTTAGGTCACATGTACGAAGTTCGTACCGAAATATGGAGAGATGCTAAATGTCAGTCTCCATGATTGTATTAATAGGTTAGAGTAGTGTTGGTTGTGTTTTATTGGTAGGATTTATTATGCTTATATTACTAGGTTATGTTTATATTAGTGGTTGTTTATATTAGTAGCTTGTTTGTGGTAGTGGGTTGTTTATACTAGTAGTTTATGTTTATATTAGTAGGTTATGTTTATATTAGTGGTTGTTTATATTAGTAGCTTGTTTGTGTTAGTGGGTTGTTTTTATTGGTAGGTTGTGTTTGTTGGTTACCAAACAGAGAGGTCAAAGATTAAATTCCAAATTCATATCTAAATTTAACCATAGCTATGTATTTGTTCATTCACCTTCCAATTTCCAAATTAACTTTTATTTTCAGGTATTTACACCTGCATCTGATACACAACGTAGAAGACGGCACCTTTGTCTGAACCCACACGCTTCAACTACAGTATAGCAGTAATACACCCACTAGACTGAAGTGAACAGAATATGAACACGTGCACTAATACAGTAACTGCATTCAGCCTGTGGCTTCACCAAACGTTAGCTGTGTTTGCTTGTGATGCTTTTCCAGGTTTGACCGTAACCTCTAGCAGTTGCTCCCTTTACGTGTTAATTGTTTGAAGGTCTAACAAACCTGTCAGTCACATGTTCCAGCACTTTTACTCACACGAAACACGGGTGGGTTCTGACAAAACGTGCTCTCTGCTAAGTTCTGCATCAGACTCAGATGTAAATATCTGGAAGTATGATTAAAAGCAGAATCGTGACCTGGTAGCTGTGAATGGGCTCCATTGGTTAATGAGGTAATGAACTGAGTTGGATGAAGGAATTTGCTTCGCTGGTTCGTGGGCCTGCCACCTGCAGTGCAGTCCTTACACTCTGCCTGGGCTACAGAACACCTGTTCACACCGGACTCAACATCAAACGTCACCACGAGGCACCTGAAAACCTCAGACGGAGGTCAGGGTTCGGCCTTTGGGTTGCGTCGCTGGGCGCAGCCACGCTCGTATGGGCACCACAGTGAAAAGGGGGTCTGGGCCGTCAGGTTAGCGCCACCCGGTGGTCGCTGGGAGCCGCCTCCGGGAGAGGCCATGGAGGAGGACTGTTGGTCGGCCTCGACAAAACAGACGCCGGGACGGAGACGCTCACGGGTGGAGTCACTGAATTACATTGTTTGGTTAAATACTGATCAGTAGTTTGACTGACTCATCCACACGAGTCAAACAATAACTTCACTTTATGACAAGCCATGATTTTATTTGACAAAAACATTTGCCGTTGCTCCAAAGTGTAAAGCTAAGTTGGGAGCAAGTCGTTTTCAATTTCTCACTATGATTAAGACGTAGTGTCTTTACTCCAATCACTGTGTGCATCTCCATAATTCAAAACACAGTGTTTGCCTTTTATGATTATTACCCACAGTGCTTAGCAAACGCTGCCCCTCAGCTCGCTGCACAAATACCAGTTGTAATGAACTGACTTAGTTCCTGTTTGTATTCAGAGTCATTTCATCCAGGAACAGCACAGTAAGAACATTTCACTCACACTAATGTAGAAACACACATCAAGTGCATTGCACAGCAGTAGCATCTCTTTCAGTGCTTCACCTCCGAGTCCCTCGTTTCTGGGAGAGTCTGCGTCAGGGTTGAGGCGGAGGAGAGTTCGGCCAATAGTCCAACCTCAGATTCAGGAGGAACGATTCGCTCTCTGCTGGGTTTGCCGCTGGTGTGAGAATCGCTCCTCCGGGTCTGAGGCCATCGTCCCGACCGGAAACGGCGGCTAGTTGTTGTTAGAGGACGGTTCCTGCTCCGAGCGGAGGAGCGAAGCATCTTTTGGTCTCGTTCACCAGCGAGAGAACGAGCGCTAGACCGACGGACGGTGAAGGAGGAGCCGAGCCAAAGGGCAAAGCTCTCGGTTCACCCGTCGAGCTACGTTCCTTCTCTCTAAGGTCGTGACCTTTGATTCACGACCAAAAGAACAGGCCGCCGCTCCTCCACGTGGAGGGGAGCCTTGGGGTTAGGCTAGGGTTGGGGTTTGCTGACGGCTCGGCATCAGGTCTGGATGCCTCCTGGATCCCTTCCAGGTCAGGGATTCCAGGAAAGACCCGCGGGGAGGCCCTGCGATCCCCCCGGTGATCTGGGGGTGGCCAGCGAGTGGGACTGGGGTCAGGGCCACGGTGACCAATTGGAAAACTCGAACAACACAAGCGACGTCCAGGTGGGCCTCCGCCTCCCTGAGGGGGCCAACGGCTCCGCAGAGGTCAGGGGTGGGGGGCGAGGTGGGGGCGTGCGCTCCTCCTCCTCCTCCTCCTGGTCCTCCTCCTCCTCTCTTCCTCCCTCACACTGAGCTCCTCGCCTCCCTCTCTCCCTCCCTCACATTGAGAGAGAGAGGGAGGTGGAGGAGGAGCGACCTTCTCCTCCTCTCTCTCTACCTCCCTCACATCGCGCTCTCCGCCTCCCTCTCTCCCTCCCTCACATTGAGAGAGAGAGGGAGGTGGAGCAGGAGCGACCCTGTTCTCCTCCCCCTCCCTCACATCGAGCTCTCCGCCTCCCTCTCTCCCTCCCTCACATTGAGAGAGAGAGGGAGGTGGAGCAGGAGCAACCTTCTCCTCCTCTCTCTCCCTCCCTCACATCGCGCTCTCCGCCTCCCTCTCTCTCTCCCTCACATTGAGAGAGAGAGGGAGGTGGAGCAGGAGCAACCCTGTTCTCCTCCCCCTCCCTCACATCGATCTCTCCGCCTCCCTCTCTCCCTCCCTCACATTGAGAGAGAGAGGGAGGTGGAGCAGGAGCAACCCTGTTCTCCTCCCCCTCCCTCACATCGATCTCTCCGCCTCCCTCTCTCCCTCCATCACAATGAGAGAGAGAGGGAGGTGGAGGAGGAGCAACCTTCTCCTCCTCTCTCTCCCCCTCCCTCACATCGCGCTCTCCGCCTCCCTCTCTCCCTCCCTCACATTGAGAGAGAGAGGGAGGTGGAGCAGGAGCAACCCTGTTCTCCTTCTCTCTCTCCCCCTCCCTCACATCGAGCTCTCCGCCTCCCTCTCTCCCTCCCTCACATTGAGAGAGAGAGGGAGGTGGAGCAGGAGCAACCCTGTTCTCCTCCCCCTCCCTCACATCGAGCTCTCCGCCTCCCTCTCTCCCTCCCTCACATTGAGAGAGAGAGGGAGGTGGAGGAGGAGCAACCCCCCTTCTCCTCCCTCATTGTAAATATTTGTAAATAACCCCCCCACACCCGAAGTCAAGCTCCCTCCCCTCTCTCTCCCCTCAATACAAGGCCTCCCCCCCACATCGAGCTCCCTACCTCCTTACACCCCCTCCTGTACATAGTTTTAATAAAGTTCAGAGCATGACTGGCTTGTTTCCGTGGCTTCTTTCTTGTGCTGCAGCTTCAGCTCAGGCTCCAGGTGAAACTGAGCAGAGCTTCTAGCAGAGCTGCTCTATGTTGGACTCTGCTCGTCTGCAGAGCTTCGAGTCAGACGCCTCCTGGTTGAGTCAGAGACGTCTCCTCACAGCACACGGACTCTAACCCTGGGATGATCTCTCACAGTGTTTGTATTAACTTGGACGGATGAGCCTAAAGAAACGAATCTAAGGGTCGCGTGGTTACAGTGGCCGACGATGGCTAATAACCATTTGTGCCCCGACTCCATCTTAACGTGACGAGACTGGTGTAATGACATGTTGGCGACAAACGGGAAAAATGAGAAAACAAATGAGAGCAAAGACTTTTACTGATCTCAGTGCAAATGGTTTCAACACAAGACTAAAATACAAGGAAGCTTCAGAGCCAAGAAATATGGTTTGACAGGAATCTGATTCCTGCTCCAAACTGGACTCCATCACACATCCTGTAAACACAAGGAGAAATGGTTGGGGTTAACCACAGGACACAGAGCAGACTGTGGTGGACTACAGGAGAAAGCTCCCCCACGACCATCAACGGTTCTGCAGTGGAGCAGGTGAGCAGCACCAAGTTCCTGGGTGTGGACCTCTTCTGGAGCAACAACCCTGCATCACTGGCCAGGAAGGGAAACAGAGTCTCTACTTCACTCCCTCTCCCCTCCCTCCAAAAGCTCTATGGCTCACGCCTGACTCAGGGACAGTTTCCTCCAGCAGGCTGTGAGGAGGCTGAATTCCCTTCCTGCTCTGCCCTGTCAACACAAGGTCCCACCTCTCACTGACTAACACACTGACAACTCCCATCTCCACTCACGCACACATCTACGCCAGTCACCTCATCCCCTGCACTGATTCACTTTACGCCAGCATAAAGCTTCTGTACGTTCCGTAAACGTTATTTTTCATACCCCTGAACATTTCCACACTTAGTAACATAGTCCTTGTATATTTTGTGTACAGTTCCGTAGTATAAACGCACAATGTATGTAACGGGTTTGAGAGACACAAATGTCAATTCTCCGTGTGTCACACACATAAAGCAGCATTGACAAATACAGCTGACGTTGACGTTTTACAGCCGTGTTCATAGTGTAAAGAGTTAATAAACGTCGGGAGCGTGGCTGGTTTGTTTCCGTGTCTTCTTTCTCTTGTTCCAGGTGAAACACTAAGCAGCTGCTTTATGTTGGACTCTACTCGTCTCTGCTGAGCTTAAAGTCAGACGCCTCTTGGTTTAGTCAGAAATCTCACTAACGCGTCTCTTCACATTAACCGAAGTCATTTCAACACTGCAGAAACACACACAACAGCGCGAATGAAGAAAAGCTGAACCTTTAGGTCAAAGCATCAAAACAAAGTGAAGAGTTGACTGAATCAACTCAAACACACCTGGAAACTATGCAGCACTGAAAAATCGACGGTTGTGTCCAGTCAGTCAACGATAGAAACCTGAAGCTGAGTGTTAGAAAACGAGGGAAAACACTGAATGGTAGTTATTTCTGAACTGATGCAAACAGAGTCACTACACAGGCCCTGAATAAAATACTAGCAACCACAGACATCGGCCAAACTAAGGAGTCGATGCAGAACCAGCGTCTGCTTGAACATCCTACCCATGCGCTGCTACTGGCTCTGCTTCTAAGTTAGAGGAACAATCCTTTTATCGGATGCAAGTCTGCTTGTGGCCTGTGGTTCAACATCAACACACGTCTGTGTTTCTGGATTTGTTTCTATTATTGGAAATTATATCAAAAAAAAAAGCAGCGATATGACAAAGTCTCCCTCAGCAAACTGTTGGACCGACTCACGTTTGTTAATGTGTTCAGGAATCCCCAGGTTTACTGGGGAACTTACAGATGTACAGTCATTGACAGAAGTTGCTCTCGGTTGCTCTGCGTTCTTTTAAAGGATTTTGGTTCAGCAGTCCTAGAACCAACAGAAACGCTGAAACTAGCTACAGAAAAACAACAGGTCGCATCTCTTCAAGGAAGAACGTGAAGCTTGTGGATGTGCCAGGACACTGTCAAACGGCTGAAGCTCGTCAAACGCCCAACACCTTGTATTTGACCCATAATAAAGCAGGAACACTATCAGAAAGTTAATCAGGAGCTAAGAGGAATGTGATGCTACTCACTGGCAGGAACCAGAGCCACCAGTGCTCCGATGACGCGTGACCACCTCGCTGAACACAAAGCAGGTTATTCACAGTCTCACCCTACAGCCTGAGCAGCGACGGATTCTTCGCTGGCGAGCGTCCTTTCACAATAAAACAGCTGGCGCAGTCGTCGACAGTCACGGACCGAGTCCTGACGTTGAGGGAGCACAAAGAGGAGACCTGGGTGGGAGGTCAACCGCAAGACGAGGATCCCGACTCCCACCCAGACCGAAGTCTGGGGGCAACCGGTCAGAACCTGAAGCCTAGACTTCTTCCTCCTCTAGCCGCTGCCTCTTACCTGCTGCACTTACCCGATCCAGACACTCAGCGACTGAACGCTGGAGACACACGGCTCTGAGTCTGACGAAAGCTGTAGATGAGGACAGAGAGAAACACGAGAGACCAGCTCAGTCACACGTGGACGTGGTGGAGCGAGGAAACAGATGGAAAACCAGATGTGCTTGACTTTGCCCTCTCAGTCTGGGTGTTGTGAGTCACCGTAGGGAAAGAGACGTTACGGTGAGGGAAGCTGGTCTGGAGGCTGCTCACCTGGGAGCTGCTGTGATGTTTGGCAGCACGGGGAGAGCTCTGGGTGTTTCCAGACAGCAGGGCTAGTGACGGGGTTTGAGCTGGGGGAGGGTCCGATACAGCAGGTGGCGCTAAACACCGCAGAAGAAGCAGCAGCAAAGGAGGAAGAAGAAGAAGCAGCAGCAAAGGAGGACGACGACGAAGAAGAAGAAGAAGCAGCAGCAAAGGAGGACGACGACGAAGAAGAAGAAGAAGGAAGCAGAAGCAGCAGCAGCAGCACTGGCGCGCATGGCGTCTGCGCTCTGAGAAGGCAACAGGTAGATTTTTATTAAACAGCTGGAGACATGACAAGTGGCGGATTTTGTAGCCGAGCTTTTTTTGTTTTGTTTTATCGCTTTCCAGGTGACTTTAGGTCGTCCAGAGTTAAGGCTCTGTTAGCCAATCTACGCTAAGCTAGGCTAAGCTAGGCTACCTAATATTACGATGAAGACATTTGCTGTGCTCCGTACATGTAGAACGTTTCTTCTGTCCTTACCTCGTGTTATGTGACAGCGCTAGGAAGAAAGGGCTTCAATTCAATTGAAATTCAACTTTATTTATCTAGCGCCAATTCACAACATCAGTTATCTCAAGGCACTTTACAAGTGAGGTTTAAGACCTGACACAACTAAACCAAAGTGTAGCTATTTAGTCACATGTGGACATGGAGGCATGTTAGTGGATAGAAGAAACCGAAAAGAGCTCAGTGAATGAAGGACGTCCCCCAGCATCTAAGTCTATAGCAGCTGAACGACCAGAACCATCTCTAACTATACGCTTTGTCAAAAAGAAAGGTTTTCAAACTAGAGAGGGCGTCTGCTGCTAGAACCTGAACTGGAAGCTGGTTCCACATAGAGGAGCTTGGCGCTAAAGGCTCTGCCTCCCGTTCTACAGGTAGAAACTCTAGGAACCACCAGCAGACCAGCTCTGAGAAGCCAGCGTTCTGTTGGAGCATAAGGAGCCATGAGGTCTAAGACAAGATGGAGCTTTATCATGAAGAGCTTTGTAGGTGAGGAGAGGGATTTTGAATTCTATCCTAGATTTGACAGGGAGCCAATGCAGAGAAGCTCATGTAGGAGAAATGTGAGTCCAGTCAGACTCTGGCTGCAGCATTTTGAATGAACTGGAGGCTTTTCAAAGAGTTAGTGGGACAAACTATGAGCAGCGAGTTACAGTCGTCCAGCCTAGCGGTAACAAATGCATGGATTAATTTCTCAGCGTCACTCTGCTTAGGGTTAGGGGTCGGGTGTGTGAGTTTTTTCTCAATGACTCTCCCTGCTCTGTCTTTTAGAGTAGAGCAGTTTGGTGTGGAGAGCCAAGGGGAAGGCACGGGCCGACGCTTGTCGCTCAGGTTCCTCGATACTTGAGTTACTCTTGTGTTTTGCCGATTCTCCATATGGTCAAAGCGTCCTCTGCAGCCCCCAGGAGGCCGTGAGACAGCTGCAAAGGGTGAGCTCTACTTGATTCTTCTCGGTCCTAGAGACATTTTCCAAGTTCCCAGGTTGGGTTTGTAGTAGTTAGGGTTAGGCACAAGGATCCCATGGTTAGGATGAAGCCACGGTTGAGGTTAATTGTTTCTAATGTGCCAGGTTGGTGACTGAGGTTGGGTTTTGTTATGAATTTATCGTCCTGGCAACTAAGACTAACGAAGCGAGACACTGCTTCGGTTTAATAAAATAAAAAAAGAAGGGAGTATAATACAACGTGTGCTTTCTTAGCGCATCAAAGCTGCTACTAAACTGGAACATCAACTTCTTCTGTGTCCTTTCCTGGTGCAATGCATCTTGGGAAAATGAAGTCAGTTTCCCTGAAATTCACCAACCGTTATGACACAGTTTATTTTAATCACATATGTAACTGACACATGAACCTTTCTTCTTATTGTCGTGTATTAACTGTCAGTATGATTTTAACCCGTTCATTTTAATATTTTAACTATTCTTATAAACAGTCTTCTAACAAGAAAGTCTCAACAGGTTTAGGCATTGAGGTCTCATTGTTAGGGTTAAGTAGTTTGGTCTAAGCTGTCTTAGACTAAATTGTGAGGGTTACTCATCAGTAGTGTACCTTAGGTTCATCGGGCGTTTCGGCCATTTACCACTAGACACCCTCCCCTAAGGGCGGCCCCCTGGGGTGATCAAGTCCCAGGGTATGTCCTCTTAGGGTTAGGTTTGAAATGTGTTTTTTTTGCACTGGCAAGCAGGGGTCTGTGCCATATCACCAAAAAGCCCATTCAGTCAGGATGTTGCATTTTATTTCATGGATGCAGTTTAACAGAGATGGTTTGGTTCCTTTTGAGGTTGTTTATTTACTTTGTTGTCTTCCTAAGTGCTAAGTGATCTATGTTTTTTAGGTGCTTCTAAGCATCATGAGAGGGAGGAGAGGATCCCAGAAGGACATCCCATCAGTCCGAAGCTGACTAGGCAGCCATCAGCAAGGTAAGTGCATGGAAAACATACTTAAAACCAAGAAGTTTTATAAATATATAGTTTATGTACATGTGTGCGCACACATATACACACACACACAAAAACACCTACACCTACGTGTATATATATACACATACACACACGCGCACCTACGTATTTAACCATTGGCACACATGTATACACACACACACACGTATCTTGTTAATAGCATGCATAGAGTGAAAGGGCCCAGCTATAAGTGCTGTAAATACAAATAGCTATGAATGTTAATTGATACCAAAGTAGAATCATGCAACACACAAGAAGAATAAACTCATGCAGAATAAATTATTACATTAAAAAGTTCATGTGTGGGGCATGCAAAATGGTTAAGAAGTTAATATGTAGGACATATCATTATTGAGGAGTCATGCAGTGGAGGAATAGTTTTATCACTTAATTCCAAATTTAAAAAGATTTTAAGAAGGATTTTTTATGTGTATGTGTTACTCGGAATCTCCTATCAATAGGTTTGAAGGGTTGAAGGATGAAGGGTAAGGAGAATGAATTGGGGGCTGAAATGGAGCCCAAAGCTTGAGGACAGACCAGAGAGTGGCACACAACAGGTAATACAGGCAAGATATATATTTAAAACAAATGTTTGTTTGTTTGTTTGTTGAACTTACTTACTGCCTAGGAAGAAACACACTCCCATCTCTACAATCATGCATTTTTATTTTCCAGTTCCTCAGTTCCTCCATTCAGTTATGATAATCTATGTATTCCTTGTGTATTAGATGTATTTATTAAATGTTCAAAGCTGAAGGAATTTTTGTTTTCAATTTCTCCATCCACAGCCTCTCCTGCCTCCTGCGCTGGCCCCCCGTCCACGTGGCGGATGCTTGGAGGCCAGTGATTGTGAGATGGTGAAGGGGGTGTGTTTGGAAGTGCTGTACCAAGGGAGTGGATAATCTGGCCGTCTTCATGCTGCGGATGTGTTGCTGGAGTCTGGTAAAAAGTGTTTTTCCTCTTTCACCCACGTACATCTTTCCACAGGTTTGGCAGATGATGCAGTAGCCCAGGTTGGAGCTGTGGATGCTGAACTCACCGTTAATAGGTGCTCCTGCGCCCCCGTGTGGATCAAAAATGAATTTCTCTTGCCTGAAAGCCCAGTGCCCGTCCCGATTTCCAGCAACTGTGTGCCTGCAAAACCTAGCTCTGACTAATAAATCTCTTAGATTATACTGTAGTTTTGAAATTGATCATGGTCAGCCATAATTGTTATAAAGTTGTTCTGCCACAGATTCTGTAGGTAAGGACGAGGTCTGGAGTAGGTTGTGACCAAGGGGACGAGTTCTGTAGGCTCCATTCTGTGTTTCTCTCCCTGTGGTCGCCGCTCTCCGGCTCCGCTGAGAGACAGAGCAGCGGAGGGGGGAGAGAGATGATAGCGTCTGCTTTTTAACGCGTCCCAAAAACCTCCTCGTACCCTCTTGCTCTCAGGAATGAAGTGGAGATGGCTTGGTTTGAATCCGCCTCCCTCGAGCAGATTCTATGAAACCGGATGATTTGTGATTGAACTATGCCTTTAAATGTGTGTTTCGGATGATAACCGGCTTTATGGAGTAGCGCGTGTGTATCTGTTGGTCTGAAGTAAACACGGGTGAGTCATTTTTAATTTTCCTCATCTGTGTGTCCAAAAAGTTTACTTCATCAGCGTGTAGATCGTATTTAACCTTGATGGAGGGGTGGTGGTTATTCAACGTGTCAGTGAATGTATAAAAACTCTCCTTCCCATGCTCCCAGATGCCGATGATGTCATCCAGGAAGCGGAGGTAGACGGTAGGTTTCACTGGGCTTTGTTCTAGTGCCTTGCGTTCCCATTGGCTCATATAAATGTTGGCGTACCTGTGGCCCATCGCCGTGCCCTCCACCTGTAAGTGTTGCTTGTTATCAAACTCGAAGTCATTGTGTTGAAGGCATATTTCTAGAAGATGTCTGCATCCGGTCTGCTGTGGTCCGGGTATGGAGTAAAGATCTGCTGGACGGCTCCGTGTTGATGTTTGTATATAAGCTGTCAATGTCTCGACAGCGTCAAAGGGCGAATCCTGTCTAGAAAGTGGTACGTGTCTTTGAGGAAACTGGGATGTTTGCAGGAGAGCGGACCTAAGGAGAAGTCTATGCACAGCGAGATGTTGTGAGTGGCGCTGCTGCAGTCGGAGACTATGGGTCTGCCGGGAGGGATCGCGTGGGGGACCGTCCAGGGGAGTGGGTCCTTGTGGATTTTAGGGAGAAGATAGAACTGTCTGTTGCGGTGGATCTGGTCCGAATAAACCCGTCATGGTCGAGTTTTTGAACAATGTCTCGGATGTGCGCCTGCGTTTGGCTCTGGATGCTGCCGTCTATGGCTTTATAATACCTAGTGGTGTTTAATTGTCTATGGGCTTCCAGGGCATGTTGTTGTAAATCCGTGATGACAATTTTTGAGCCCTTATCGGCCGGATTAATTATGATATTGAAGTTGACTGACCCTGTAATTGCTCTTTTATCCTCCGCCGTGGATCGGTCTCTTTTGTCCAGCGGAGGAACGTAGCGGTTCAGACCGTCAACGTCACGGTGAATGAGAATCTTTGTCTGTGCACTCAGCTCATCCCAGGGTGGTTCCCGATTAGACAGCAGGGAGAAGGGCATTGCTTCCGAGTGGTTATCCTCAGAGCAATCTAGTAGTTTGACCCGTCTGTGGTACCGGTAAGGGTCCAAAGTGCTTGGAGTGGGAATGAACGTGAGGCCCCTCTCTAACAGGCGTATCTGAGCCTCACTTGGAGAGGTTGAGACTATCAGAGGGGGAGCCCCAGGACAGGTCGACTCGCGTTGTGAGACGGGGTCCCCGTGGGAAAGTGACGCTTGAAGGTGAGCTGCGTCAGTGGAGGTGGGGGGGCGACGGTTGCCACAAAGTTGTTGTGGGGTTCTAGGGTCGTAGGATCCCAGCCGGGGGTCTCGATGGACCGCGCCCGGTGGGTCCCCGTTAAAATCCTGGTTAGGCTGTGACCACATTATAAATGTATCTGCAGGCATCGGGCTGTTTCCTGAGTCCAGTGCACGTCGTCCTGCGCTGTGCAGACCTGGTCCTTCGGCAGCGGTCTCAGGAAGGGGAGGTAGCTGGAGATAAAGTCATTAATGATATTAAGATTATTCTGCTGCGCTGGAGGGAGGAGCGACGAGTAATGAATGAGTGGGAACGCAATCCTGGTTAGGAAAAACGGACTGTGCCCTCCTGTAAATCTGACGTAACTGTTTTATGGAGGTTTTGTGTGGGTCCCGATCCCTGTTGTCTATGCCTACAGACAGGAGCAGCAGCTTAACGGAGGGGTGCTCTGCTGTTTTGTCCAGGATTTTTTGAAAGTGATAGAATGCGGCGCCAGGGTAGCTGTCAGTTTGGACGTTGTTATTTGCGGGCGGGTATACGCGAGAGGTTGGAGTCACCGAGGAACCAGGTGGCTTTTCTGCCTCTGATTTTGCGGCCTACTCTGGCTTTGTGCTGGTCGGGCCGGTGCGCCTCCCGTGTGGGGCTCACACAGCGCGTGTGAACCGAGGCGGCCTCATCCCAGCAACCTGTGGAGGTGGTTTGAGTGGGGTCAGACGGGGTCGTTCTACCATTGTAGTTGGTGTAATTATACGCTTCGGACCCTGGATGAGAGCTGGATGGGGCTCGTGTGCTCGTATTTGGTTTCTTGGGCTGATTGGCTGGGGGCCGTCCTCACTCCCGCTCCTCTTCTCCATATCGATGTAAATATCAGTCCCCACCGGTGTGGACTGGGTCAGTCTGGTCTTGTAGCGTTTCTGGGCCCAGCTAACTGCTATCTTAACGGTAAGTGGTCATAATCTGAGATAATATTAGAATAGTGGTCCTGCAGGACGCAGAAATTATTCTGCATCCACTGTTGCGCGTTTCTTTCCACAGCGTCTCTGACTTGTTCTGGGGGGGAGGAGGGTTTAATGAAGCCGGTGAGTTTCCGGACGTGTCTGAACGTTCCCTGTGGCGGCATCTGGGTGCCGATAGCTTTAGCAATAATGTTCTTATGATGGACCGCTTGCATTAATTTGAAATAATTTGTACAGAGCGATCTGGTGGCCTGATCTAGTTCTGTGTGGGGCGTCTGGGAGGAGGGAGGTTTTGTTCGTTCTCTTCTGTTTGCGTTCCTGGTTGTGCTGGTCCTGAGTATTTCTGTTATCGTAACTTTCCCTACTTTCTAAAGGTGCTGTAGTCCCTGGAAAGCTGAAGTAGGCTGTCTTGGATCTGTGGAGGGAAGACGTGGTCGTGTGGGAAATCCCGGTGTTCGCTGGGCCTGTGGTGGTAGAAGCTCGATCCTGGCGACTCGGAGAAGATGGTGTTTAAAACGAATCTCTTTTAACAGAGCGTCAATTCGTCTTCGTGGCCGGTGAGTAAAAGTTGGTAGTGAGTGATTATCAAATGTGGACCCGTTGGCAGATCCCCGACTGACGTCTGAGCTGTTGAAATTCCAAACTTTATTTGATCGACAATTTTTCTAAAAAATGAAAACGCCTATTGTGACCAAACACGTCAGTGTTATTCATGCAAGTCAAATTTGATATAAAAAGATTTAAGCCTAATTCAGCTTAATTGGCCCTAACGTTTGGCAGTGAACTGCTTCCTCAGAGGGGGTTGATTCCAGGAACTGAGCAGAGGGGTAGATGAAACATTGGGAGGGTGAACTAGCTCCTCCCTCCAATGTTTGTTCTCCCCTGTAATTGGTTGAAGCCTATCCTGTCCCTCTTCTACGTGGCTAGTTCAGACAATCCCAGAGGAGTTACTAATGTATAGGTGAAGTGGTTGTCAGTGACAGGTGGGATTCGATTTGAAGTTTAAGATTCCAATATTTCAATGTATTAAAATTAGTTAAACAGAGGGGTTGAGATGAGACAGCTACAATGGAATCAGAAATCCAAACTAAAGAAGTAGACTGCTGCCAAATATGCTGGTCAGGATTAAGGAGAGGCTGCTGGTGGATTCTGGTGGGTCAAACATGCTTCTTTTGTTTTACATATGACATAGAGATGAAGCTGAGGGTTATTTGATGTTAAATGTTAAACAGAGGGCTTTAATGGACGGTGAGGGGCACAGGCCCCCGGCAACTGGCTAGGTTAGGTTTGAAATGTGGTTTTATTTTAAAAAGACCAGAGCTGTGGTTCAAGTTGCACTGGCAGGCAGGGGTCTGTGCCATATCACCAAATAAGCCCATTCAGCCAGGATGTTGTATTTGATTGGTTTTATGCAGTTTTACAGAGATGGTTTGGTTCCTTTTGAGGTTGTTTATTTACTTTGTTGTCTTCCTAAGTGATATTTGTTTTTTAGGTGCTTCTAAGCATCATGAGAGGGAGGAGAGGATCCCAGGAGGACATCCCATCAGTCCGAAGCTGACTAGGCAGCCATCAGCAAGGTAAGTGCATGAAAAAAAAACTTAAAACAAAGAAGTTTTAAAAATTTATAGTTTATGTACATGTATATACACACACAGTGGGTATGGAAAGTATTCAGACCCCCTTAAATGTTTCACTCTTTGTTATATTGCAGCCATATGCTAAAATCATTTAGGTTCGTTTTTTCCTCGTTAATGTACACACAGCGCCCACATTGACAGAAAAACACTGAATTTTTGCAGATTTCTTAAAAAAGAAAAACTGAAATATCACATGGTCATAAGTATTCAGACCCTTTGCTCAGTATTTAGTAGAAGCACCCTTTTGAGCTAATGCAGCCATGAGTCTTTTGGGGAATTCTTTCACAGCTGCATTTGGGGATCCTCTGCCATTCCTCCTTGCAGATCCTCGTTGGAAATTCGCCACTGGAGCCCTGTGCTCTTCAGAGGTGAAAGCAGGTTCACACTGAGCACACGTGACAGACGTGAGCCTGGAGACGCCGTGGAGAACGTCCTCCAGCATGACCGCTTTGGCGGTGGGTCAGTAATGGTGTGGGGTGGCATTTCTTTGGGGGGCCGCACAGCCCTCCATGTGCTCGCCACAGGTAGCCTGACTGCCATTAGGTACCGAGATGAGATGGGTTCCTAATGCAACACAACGCTAGACCTCAGCAGTTCCTGCAAGACTGTAAGGCGTCCGCTTCATCTACACACAGGACTGTAGCTGTCACATGTGAGGCGTGAGTTATGTTTGTTTGTAATATGGTTCATGCTGGAGGAGACCTGCTCACACACGTACGTGGATGCGAAGATCGACCTCTACGGAAAGATTTTCATGTTCATTAATGTTTCAGTCATTTGCCGGTTTTGGGATATTGATATGGATAATATTTACAAATGGATATGCAATGGACAGGTTTTAAACTGTAATGAGGGATTTACAATAGATGGGCATAGATTAGCATATTCTAATAATCAGAGGTATGCAAATAAATATGAGCATAATATACTAATGTAGTGGAAAATATTAGCATATGTTAGTAGGCTTAGGATGCATTTTGTTCAGGCTTTGTTCATTTCCAGGGAATATGATTGTACAGGACGCTTGCTGGCCTTTGGCGGCTGCGAGGACGTCTGGCCTGTAGAGCGAAAGAATTTGGGCAAAACATTGCGACCCGGTAACCAAAGCTATTGAGACAAAACAATTTCTGGTAATCACAAATCTTTGCATTTGGGCCGATGCAGGTTGAGGGATCAAAACACGCTCACTAAACATCTGGGGGGAGAGTTCTCTGCCTGCCTTAGAGACAACTCGTTTTCTGTGGCCAGGCCTCCCCACGCGCTAGCAAGCATGGAGGCTCGCACATCTGCATTCACATCCTTTCAGCAGCCAATCAGATCCCTCCTGAGTGTGTTGACGTGGTGACAGAGGTCAGAGGGTTCACTGACCCACAGAAGGAGGAGTACTTCATGAAGAGGTTCAGAGATGAGCAGCAGGCCACAACCACCATCTCCCACGTCAAGACCTCACGAAGCCTCCGCATCATGTGTCACATCCCAGTCTTCTGCTGGATCTGCTGAGAACCAGAGGGGGAGGGGAGCTGCCCAAGGCAGTGACGGAGATGTACATGTGCTTCCTGGAAACAAGACTGTTTTGTGGTCATAGTTACACTGAGGTCGCTGATCGTTTAACATTTGGGCCACCCTGTCAATATTTGTATTTCTTTTTTAGTATATTTCAGAAAGCCATAAATTATATTGGAATATTCAAATGTTGGTCCATGTTGCTTTTTCTACTTTGCCAGTTCCCAGGGCTACGCTCCTCGTCATTGCATGCTACGCAATCTAAATGCGTGGCTCCTTGCTACCGCTAGGGGGCAGACTGTTCTTTGGTTTTGACCGACATCCCAGTAAAAAAGACCATTTTTGTGATGGTCCCAGTGTGTGATGCCAGGTTGGGGGTATAGTCCGGGCCTTCTCCCCCGTCAGTGTAAGTTTCTGATCAGTTCTGGTGGCGACTTGAAAACATGCACTAAACTAGAGATTCCTGAAAACCAGAAAGGTTTGAATGGAAAGTTGGTCTAAATGTTACCAAGCTTTAATCAAACGAGCCCAACGAACTTTACAGTAATTGATTTGGGAGAAACCCGTGATTTCGACTTCGACGGGCCTCAGATGCTCTACACCCTGGACACACTGGACGGGTCTTCACTGCTCAGGCTGGACTGATGACAGGACTCTGACTAGTTTAGTGAGAGACCTGTCAGGCGAGTCTTGGCCTGGGAGGTCGAAGCGTGGAGGAGTAGCGTGAGAGACCTGAAGAAGGTTCCTGCTGCTGCGACTGCACATCCACCGCTGGACTCGTTTTGTCTAGACTTATAATAGTAGTAATATAGATTAGGTTTCTGTGTAACAGGTTAGGTTAAGATAACTTGCGTTCAATTGATTTAGGTTTACTTAAGTTGAATGTATTAAGTTGAGATCTGTGATGGGTTAGTGAAGGCAAGTATCAGTTTTTTATTGAACTTGTCTCGATATACTGTTCATGTGATGTTAGGTTGACCTCACTAACGTTTGTGTTCTCCGTTTTTTTTTTTTCTCCTCCTTGAACCGACACCTTATCGCGGTGGAGGAGTTCGTGTGACTCTAGCAGCTGTGCTGTCTGGGCTAAATGCCCCCGGCAGGGTCTCCCATGACAAACGGGTCCTGGGCGACGGGCCAGACTAAGACTAAGGTTCATCTGTCGCCGGAGGAGCCGGAGGAGCCGGAGGAGGCCCAGAGGAAGACCAGGACTCACTGGAGGGACGATGTCTGTCAGCCAGCCTGGGAAGGTTAAAGGTCATTACACCTGATGCTGACACGTGCTACTGATGGGGCTTTATTTAGTGCTGCCGGACACTTACACCAAGTCCTGAACGAGCACTTTCTGATGCAGCGTCTTTTGCTTCTCGCCCCATAACCTGGGTTAATATCTATGTGTTGTTTCATTCCAGCCGCTGACACTTTCATCCTGTCTCTGTGTAACCCACATTAAATGATGAAGAATATTGATTTAGTTTTTTGCGTGTGTTACACCAGTAGGTGGCAGAATTGGCCTGTTGAGGATAAGTTCGATACAATCTATAGGGTTTTCTGTCAAACATTCCAGGGATGAGAAGGCGACTGCATGTTTGAGGGTCCGATTTTGGGTCTGGCTGAGAAAAGAAAAGTTTGTGGCACTAAAGGCCCAGGTTCTGTTTGGTCTTAAACTGGAATGTTCTGAGTACTTGGGTCGAAGTAACGTTGGCCTGGAAGTTGCGCAGCGATAGCTGAGCAGCGGCGGTTCGACGGGCGGATCGTGGGAACTGCAGCGGCGCCGGAGCAGATGAGCCCTGTGTTCACAGAACGATAGGACAAGTTTGAAACACACTACCCGGGTAGATGGACTTTGTTTTATTTTCTTGCCATGTGGTTGCATTTTGTTTATCAGAGCTCTGAATGTTATAAATATGTTGCATCTACATAATTAAATGCCAGAAATCTCACTGGTTCAGTTAAACATATGAGTGTGATATTCTGTTAGAGGATATGGAGCATAATCATTGTCCTCTCTGTGTTTGGTCCTGTCTGTGTCTTTGTGACCTGTAACCTTTTCTTGCTTTTACTTTTATAAACATGGAACGATTTCTAGTATTAGAGGAGAGTGGTTTTACCACCTATGTCAGGAGGAGGTTTTGCAGATCACATTTATTGCTTAACGGCTCCATAGGTATTTGACACCACATGGAGCTGTTCACTATCTTGCTATGCCTGCATGCATCTTTTACGACTTGTAGTGTTTGGGAAAGGGGGTCTCAACCCCCTTCATCAAAGGAGGAAGCTTCACAACCTATGTATATGTTATCTACCATATATGGACTTGTCTTGTACTTTATTGCACCAGATGTAGAAGGAGTGACTTTCATACTGATCTCAATAAAGGACCCGTGTGCGAGAGAGGAGTTCGGAGTTCTCCAGCTGGCCACTAAGTTGTTGTGTTCAGAGAGGCTCCCCTCGTGCACGAGTAAAAAGAAGCTGAGATTCTCGAGTTTGTCTTCATGTGTCAGGTGTCTCTGCGATTGTTTAAGTGTTGGCAGGTTAGACCCAACATATTCTTTTTCTTTCCTCCGCTCCTCCTTGGGAAAAGAGCCCAGTGAGTAACCAATCGGCCGCTGTGTGTCAAGGCGTTGGTTACATCTGCTTCAGAACCAGTACAGAACCACGGCTCATCTGCAGGATTGTGCAGCGGTGCCATCGCCTTCCTTTTCATGTGCTGCTTTTGTTAGAAGTGGCTCCAGAGTCATTGGCCCAGCGGTCGTCTCACCCTCACAAGCTGATCCTCTCTGTAACACAGGCTCATGTAGAGACTCTGCACTTTGCTGCTTTTCTTCTAGTAAATGTTGGCACATTCAGCTACTTTGCTGCTGTTGTTTAGCTGAAGTTTGCACTAGTGGCTCACAGTAACTGCAGCTTGTCACAGTTTCTTGTTTTACTGTTTCCTCCGCCAGGAAAGGACGACCACGAGTCACCTCTGCTGCTGAGGACGAGTCCGTCCGAGTCACCGGCCTCCGAAAAGCTACCGGCAGCTCAGCTCAGAGCCACGTTGAAGGCCACACCGAGTTCTAGTGGCAGCTGTGAATGCAGACGGACACAGCGACTCCACTACCGCTGTCCACACTCTGGGCCCACGCTCCACCATGTGCTCACTCCTTCGGTGGGGAACATCCTTCACTCCTCCACCAGGGACAGGAACTCTCCGCCAAGCAGGAGCACACGCCACCCGTCACCGCTTCAGAGCCGTGGCCTCGCGCTCGGAGGAGCTGGTTCTCGCTCGTCATCGCCCAAGCTGAGGTCACCGAGGTGCTGGGAAACTCCTCGTGGCGAGGATTCAAGGCTTGGGATTCACTGGTTATTCACATTCACTGTATTATTCACTCATTCATCCCAGGTTCTACTGCAATCAGAGCCACGAGTCATTTCAGAGCCTGACCGAGCCATTTGTGAAGTGTTGCAGCCAAAACTAACTCGGGTGCCTGCTGTTCGCTGCCACCGTCACTCATTTCATGTGTTTGCGTTCCACTGCCGCTGGTCCAGATAGAAGGTGGGTAACAAACTGTCAGTCGCATGTTTCCTTAATGTGAGTAGTCTGCTGTGTGGGTGCAGGACTGTGCTCTACTGTGGACAGTAGGTGGCGCCGTGAGGCTGAGGTTGGAGCTGGAGCCAGGACTGAGTCTGGCTGGTTCCTTCATCAAGGCAAGATGCTCAGCTCAGCCTCTGAAGGAGCATCTGAGTCTACAGCAGCTTCACTAGGATGGATCAGAGCGACCAGGACCATCTGGAACCATCGCGTTACATTTTGTTAGTAGTTTGATGTTTACCAGGATAACAAAAGGTTTTCTGCTTGTTTGTGCCAGTATTGAGCATAATAGTAGGATTGGAACAAATCAGTGTGTGTGAGTTCAGCAAAGAGAGCTCTAAGTTACGGAGGTCTTTGAAGGCCGCGCTGCGCCCCTTCCCTCGCTCACTACACGCTGAGCCGAGGAAAGGTCGTCGTCGTCTTTTCAATTCCTCCGTCTTCAGGGCGTTTACATCAGCCTGGTTTTAAAGCCGAGAGGGCGTCTGCTGCTCCAAGCTGGTCTGGAGGCTGCTGTGATGTTTGGCAGCACGGGGAGAGCTCTGGGTGTTTCCAGACAGCAGGGCTAGCGACGGGTTTGAGCTGGGGGAGGGTCCGACGCAGGAGGCGCGAAGCAGTGGTAGTGATGCTGGTTTGGTCTGGAGTATGTGGAGCCTGGCTTCCAGACTGGAAGAAGCACAGAGACGGACTCTCCCCACGCTCCAAGTGACGTCCTGGTGGCAGGCGACCTGTGAGCCGACCCCGCAGCTTCGTCAAAGCTCACTGGCTTTTCAGGCTGCTCTGCAGATGAGACTCCAGTCCCAGCGTGTGAGCTTCACACAGAGGTCAAGGTACAAGTGACACAGTACCAGATAAGGAGGACTTGACTTGACATGTACAACAAGAGACTCCCGCTGACCTCCCACAGGTCCTCCACAGAGCATCACGACCTGCTCCATCAGCACACGGCGGCTCAGACGAAAGCTGTCCAGGGGCGATGGACACGTCTGGAAGATCGTGGGCCGTGCAACGCTGGGCCCTGTACATGTGTCGAGTAGTATTTCACGGTGATTTGAAAACGGTTGTTTTCAACCTGCCCCTTTAAACGAGCTGATTTGTTTGTCTTTTCAATTGCTCCTGTAGTTTACGTGGTTTGTTTTGATGCTGAATGGATGGATGACTGCTGCACTTTGACACTTGATGTTTTTGTCGTGCATGTTGCAGTGACAATAAAATGTCTTCTCTTCTCTTAAAAGGCATGTGGTTGAGTCGCACAGAAGCTCTTGTTTCACTAGTCCAGCCATCACCTACCGCCTCCAGACGTCCTCCTCTGCTGCAGGTCACACATTGGATAGCATGTAAATGAAGGGTCAGTAAATGAGTTATTCATTGTTTCATTTCTCTAGCGTCCATTCACAACAGCAGTTGTCTCAAGGCACTTTACAAGCAAGGTTTGAGATCAAACACAGCGAAGCGTTTAAATGCAATCAATCAGTAAGTTCTAATCTTAATATATAGACGTTTATAGAGATATTAAAAGCAATATACTCTGCCTCCAGCAGAGCCAGGCCCAATGTGGCGAACATCCGCCTTGAGGGGGTAGAGAAGAGAGAGACAACGTAGTGGTCAGAGACGTCCCAACTCAGAGGAATTGAAGCCGAGGCAGCATTAGGTTCAAATAATCAAACATGAATGAGAAATATGCAAAGGCAGGCAAACAAAGTCACCTCTCTCTCCTGCAGGGAGACGCTCACAGGAAGTGGGGAAGGACGGAGCCTGGGAGACGCTGGCTGTGTCCCCCAGCACAGCTCACATCTCCCCCGTCTCCTTCTAGGGAGGTGGTTTAAACCCTGAACAAGCGTCACAATGTGGAGATTTCATACCAACAACTGTTTTGTCTAAGAGCCAGATTGTCTTCGGACCCAAGGCCAGCAAGCCTGCACAGCCTAGACAGGACCTGTTCTACTCTATTACTCTATCTACCCTTTAGCCTGAACCACACGTATATGTGCTACATATGTATTCCACTACAAATGAACTAATTATGCATGGACTTTTTCCACCACAACGACACGACAAGAGGAAGCCGGCAGCAACAGGACAAACCCTGGGACAACGTAAGGCACAGTCACGATACTTTCTACAACAGGCAAATTATTCATTAATTAACAAAAGAGCAATTTACCACAAAGCCAAATGTTCATGTTTTCAGCTATGTCACAGCCTCCACCGCTTCCTCTCTGCCAGGTCGACAGCGGGTAACCGCCTCACCAACGGAGTGTGACAGTGGACAAAGCAAAGGATCAGGCCACCGCCCTGTTCATCCATGGACACAACGTTTCTGAGAATGGAGAACAACGCTGCGCTTTCCAAAACCACTGCCCTGCACCCACGGGGTAAAAAGTGAGACTGCAAGGAATAACTGCAGCCCCAGCAGCCTGTCAGCTCCTCCATCAGAGGGCCAGGAGGAAGAAGGAGCAAGGAACCACAGGCGTCTGCTGCGCGGAGCAACCGGAGACACTGGAAGGCGAAATCCCAGAGTTGATGCTGTACTGGAGGCGAGGTCCCGTCTCGAGGAGCCTCTCATCCAAAGAGCTGAAGACCCACTGAAACGGTGGGAGGCCGAGGCTTCGAGGATACTTCACTGCCGTTCCAACGCGAGCCACGTGGACGAAATATTGCCCTCAAGGTATCGGCATCGCAAAGATGAATACGTACTATAAAAAATGGCCAAAAAGGCTTCAGTCTACCCACGACCGGTTAAGGTGATGCTAGGAAGACGTCAGTCCCTCAGAGAGAGTCTCCTCAAAAACAGGACCGATAATCCCTGAGGCCCGTCCAAGCTGTGGCTTCTGGTATTTCTGGTTCAAATGTGAAACAGTAGTGACTGCGTGTAATGGAATTTTTACTATATGTGACAGAACTGTGATGCATATTACTTGATATATCCTCATATGTATTGGCTTTTATCTGTACTAAGTGAAGTAATCATAGAGTGAGTTATATACCTGCTTACAGAAATGTTTGAGAACAACGAGCCTTCTCTTCTGCCTTGAGAAAGGGAGGTAAGCTTTCGAGCTAGGTGGGGAGACACTGTCTAGTTCAAATTGGTTTACGACATGGGGCCATGGTGAGAGCACGGCAGCAGAACTTTGATTTACTTTGTTTCTGTTACACTTTCCCCCTGGTACAAGACAGTGACTGACCCTTAGTTGTGGGCTGATGAGTCTGAGTTACACTCAGGCAGGACAGCTTTGCACTGACTCTGTGTACTTCTCTTCTTGCAAGAGTAAAAGACAACACGAAGACAACTTTGATTGGGTTTTGATTCATTCACCGGTTCCTAACAGGTTTTTGCCTCCACACTGCGCAAAAACAAGGCTTATATGAAAACGCAGAATAAACAAATGTTCAGAAACACGCAAACCGTTCACAGTTGCTAAGTTAGGCTCAAATATAATAGTTAATATATTCAACGACGAGCCGACTCTTTGAAGAGAGTCAGGCCAAAAGAGTGGGACAAAGCCCAGAGTAGTAGTTTGGTTGCAGTGAATGCGGCCGCCACATACACAGCCCCCTAGCGGTATTCTGACACGTGATTGGGGGATTGAAGCGTCACGTCAGTGCTTCTGTAATGTGATTGGCTGTGGGCGGGAAGACGAGTTCCGACAACGCAGGCTAATAGTTGACGCTGATAATGACCGAGGACCAGAGTTTCCGCTTTCAGCTGTGTAGCGGTTGTTGTAGCCACCGCAACATGAAGTTGAACACAGCAGAAGCCTGTTGACGGCCATTAACCCTGAACGTGACCATGAAGAGGCAGGTGTCGTTGATCCAGCTGTTCGGGCTAACCAGCTAGCTAGCTAGATAGCCAGCCAGCTAGCCGGTAGCCTCGCAGCTACACCGGGCACAGCAGCGAGGAGCAGCCTGGACTGTGACCTTGACCCGCCGCCATGTGAGTACTCAGATGCTTCCAAGGCTGGGACGTCACAGAAAAGTCGATTTGCAGAGATGCGGGAGGACGAACATTTAGTTTCCCTCTCAAGTCCGACCTTTGATTGACAGCTTCATTAACGTCCTGCTAACACAAAGAAAAACCCTCAGAACAACCTCGACGTGTATTTGTACCGTGGTACTGAAATGCACATTGTTCATTCGGTGTAGTCGTTGACTCCAACACAGCTGCTGTGCTGAGAGCAGACTGGCCTGTAGGGTGGAGACCAGTTGATGGAGAAAGCATCACAGAGGTCGTCTAGATTTGATGAAGCCTGGTCATGATGTGCTTTGCAAGGTGGTGGTCATACGCGTGTTGCTGAGTCCACAGCCTATAGTCCCGCCTGATGTGAAGACGTGTCCCGTAGCGTGAGGCTGCCTGACCGTGACGCTTCTCTTCACGCGCTGCTTCCTTAGACGCTGTGTGACCGACGCTGGTCTGGTTCGGGACCATGCGACTGTGGTTGAGTCTCCAGATTAGGCTGATCAGTGGAGAGTTGGAGACGGTGCAGGGGATGGTGCTGTCACTGCTGGAGCCACTGATAGAAACTGAAATGATGCAACTCAAATATTAATGTAATACAGTGACGTGTGTAGTTTCTGGGCCTTGTGAGATTCATCGAACGCTCACCCAGGCTCTCCTCCCGTTTGTGCTGCTGACGGTGCAGCTGTCGTCCACATCGGTAGCATCGTGTGAGCGTAGCAGAGAGCTGCGGGTGTAGCAGAGCGGCTGTTCAGTCCGCTGGGCTGTGGTTGTGCTGTGGAGGGCGGTGGTGGACCAGCTGAGTCCAGGTTTAGGGTGGATCCCCTCTGAGCTGCAGCTCATCCAGTTTCCTACCTGCTCCAGGTGGACTTTACAAACAAATGGATTGACGCAGCTTTGAATTAATGAGGATTATTTTACTCAGTGGAAGTAAAACCTACCTACCTATCGTTCAGTGGCTTTATTTTGTGTAAACACACACACGCAGAAGCTTCACTTTGGAGACTGGAGCTGGAGAATGAAAGATCTTGACGTTCGGCACAAAGTACGTCACAAATGATGTCAGATAGTTTGTGTGTTTGTCTCACCGGACACTTTTAAGTAGATAAATGAGTCCTTGTTACTGGTTCTGGTGCTGGTCAAGCACTGGAATCTGCCCTGGTCCTGAACCTTGACCCCCGTCAGCTGCAGTGAGGCGTTTCCTCCGGAGATCTGATCCTGGAACAGTGACGTCCTGCCTGTGAAGCGCTGGTCCTGGTTTGTGAGCTGGTCTCGGTAGTCATGGCAGGAGTGGACATGAAGGTCACATCAAGGTCAGCGTCTCCCTGAAAGTTTCCATGGCAACACACGACGCAAACATTCATACAGAATTAGATGATTTAATTATTTAGAGGTGTTAAATATTAATTAATTGAGGATCCTATAGCTGATTTAGTTCTACTTGAGTATTTCTTCGCTTTCTTGTTTCACTGTGATCATTTAGTCGACAGTTCACCCGGTGTAAAATTGAAAAGCTGCTTTCTGTCGTGTGAAACAGGCCTCATGGAGTTTGTGTTGTGCCAATCGCTGTATTTTTGGTTTTGAAGTGTCAAACGCTTTTAGTTCTTTTACGCAGCATAAAAATCTTCCCATTGTCACTTACGTTGATGCTGTAATGAAACGTCTATTTATTATAAATAAAACTTGTGTTAATGAAACCAGCTCAGAAATAGACGGCGTCGTCTGCTCTAAACGCTCGGCACCAAATGGAATCCGATTCAGTTCATTTCACTTTTTCATGTGTTTTTCTTGCTGGTTTTTAATATTTTTCTTGTTATGGGGGTTTGTGTGTTTCATAATCAGGCGATGTCCATGACTCACACATCCAGCAGACAAAGAACGGGCCTGGTTCTGATTATCCGGTCCGCACAGCCGTCCCTGAGCAGGTCCGTTCTAAACAGAACCATCGTGTTTCTCTACAGATGTGACGTCGTTGAGGTGCGTCCAGATCAGGTGCGTCATGGATGAACATGTTCCAGTTAACGGAGGGCTGGGACCAAGTCCCCGACGCCGCTGGAGGAAGAGACCTACTGGGAGGAGGAAGAGCGTTTTTCTATTGGCTGGGATCGGTAGGAGAATTTCTCTAGTATGTTATTACCAGTAATGAGTGCGTCGCCTTCGCTGTGATCTTTAATACGCGCAGGCGTAATGATGACACGTTGGGGTCCAGTCTCTGACGATGATGTTACACACATTGCTCTAAACCGAGTCTCTAGGTGGAGACGCAGCGTAGTTAGTTGATAGCAGTTTAAACCAGGTAGTGGTTTGCTGACGCATCAATATGTGACGTGTCTAATGTGTCTAATGTGAATGTTTGATGCTGGCTTGATTCTCGTTGCGTCTCTCGGGGCAGGGCGAGCGTGTCCTGGAGGGATTCCTTCAGACATCAGGGTCGGAGTAAACCTCCGGCTGGTCGCCTCCTCTCAGACCTACCTGATCCCGCAAGAGTCCAGAACCACAGGACGGACACGACCAGTGAGAACTGGGTGAGACTGGGTCTGCTCATGTCAGGTTAGTCCTCAGTTCAATAAAGATTTCGGTTTCCTCCAGATCATCGTTAGGTGCGACGGTCTCCCCAGAACCGTGACACTGAGCGGATGCTCGTGAGCAGGGAGGGAACCAACTGGATCCGATCCGTCACTGACCTCACGCAAACCGATTACTTGCGTTTGTTTTATTGTAGTTTTCTCTACATTTAGACTAAATTAGTAAAAACACAAAGTGGAACGGTTTTCTTCACGTCACTTCATTTTCCTAAGTTACATGTGGAGTGAGCTGACACCTTTCAAAATAAAGCTGTGATGATGCTTTAGTAGCTCACAAATGAGCTAGAAGATTTAATGATTTGATTGTGTTATAACAACCTTAATGACCTGAAGACCTCAAGTTACTGTTGGTACCAGCACCACGGCGGCAGACACAGGGAAGGAGAGCTTCATTTAACATCAACTGTCGTTTCAGTCTTGCACGTTGCAGGTAAAAGTCCAGGTTCACGTCCAGAGTCCAGGACTTGCTTCTTGACCCGGAATCCACAGAGACCAGTAAATGTCTAGATCTGATCCAGGAGATTCTCTCGATGTTTGTCTCTGTTTGTGTGGAAGGAGGAGGGAACGACATCTGTTTCCATTGACGCGGCTCAGTCCGTCCACTACTGGCTCAAGGTGTACGGATACGCGTCGGTTCCTAAAGGTGAGGTAACGACAACAACAGCGATGCTTTACGCACGGTCACGTACTCTACGCGTCCACGGCTTCTTTGCACGGGGTAGATTAGAGCCGATTCCTGAGGGCCTTTCACTGGCTGCAGGGTCTCCTCAGAGGAGGACGGATCGCTGCTGGCTCATCCAAAAACCAGAGGCGAGCGTTAATCTACACACGAACGCACACAGTTCACTTCCTGTCCTAGAGAAATGGCGCCAACGTTTACTTATGTCGGTTATTTATATGCTCATTTTCATATTAGAAATCAATCAGATATCAGTAGAACTAATAGAGGTGACAAGTCATGTTAAACACTCACACTGTACATGATCCTATTTAACCTGTGTGTTTCTAATATAAATGCACAGACGCGTTTTAGGTCACGTCATTGTGATGTTTGTGTTTTTACCCTGCAGGCCAAGAAAGTTCTACACCGGGCAGCACAACGAGAGCCGCTGCTACGTTCTGCACCAGGACGAGAAAAGCCAAAGCCCCACTGAGAACGTAGCACCAAGAACCGACGCCAGAAAACCTACACGGTTTGTCAGACGCTGCAGCAAACTGCGCTTACGTGACACTGACCCACAGGGAGTTTGAGGACAGGCTGAGCGAAGGATGGCGCTCATACACACTCCAGTGTGTTACTGTGGCGCTGATTACTGTACAACAAAGGAGCAACCCCCTCCTCCCCCACACTGAGCTCTCTGCCTTCCTCACATTGAGGGAGGTGGAGTCATTTCAACGCTGCAGAACAAAGTGAAGAGTTGCCTGAATCAACTGAAACCGTGACTATGCAGCACTGTTCAGAAACACATACGCGTCTGTCCAGCCAGTCGACGATAGGAACCTGAAGCTGAGTGTTAGAAACGATGTTTGAATGGTAGTGATGCAAACAGAGTCACTACACAGGCCCTGAATAAAATACTAGCAACCACAGACATCGGCCAAACTAAGGAGTCGATGCCCCGGAGGAGCAGCAGAACCAGCGTCTGCTCAACCAACGTGACGGACGGCGGACGCAGCGGCTCAGCTGAAGCCTGAACATTCTACCCATGCGCTGCTACGCAGACACGTCCACGTGTTGGTTCTGCTTTTAAGTTTGAGGAAGTGCACACACAGTAACATGCTATAAATGACACTGACTGTGTTTCTGGACTTTATTGATTTGTATCTATTATTGGAAATTCTATCAAATGTACGGTTTACCAAAAAAAAGCAGCAACATGACAAAGTCTCCCTCAGCAAACTGTTGGACCGACTCACGTTTGTTAATGTGTTCTTGGAATATCTGACTGTCAAATGCAGCCTTTTTATCTCCCAAGGGAGTTTACTGTGGTCATGGTCACGGCTGTGTACATTCCACCGGATGCTAATGCTAACACAGCTATCGGACTCCTGCATGCTAGCGTTAGCAACAAGCAGAGCACGTACCCTGACGCTGTGCAGATCATAGCAGGAGACTTTAACCATGCGGACTTAAAGGCAGCTCTCCCTAAGTTCCACCAGCACGTAAAGTGCGCTACTAGGGGAGAGAAGACTCTGGACAAGGTCTATTCCAACATCAAACTGGGCTACAGGGCCAGACCACTACCACACCTGGGCCAGTCTGACCACCTGTCCCTGCTGCTCATTCCTGCATATGCCCCCGTCAAGAAAACGGCTCCCACCATCACAAAGACTGATGGTGCCTCCCAGCAGCTGCAGGACTGTTTTGACAGGACCAACTGGGAGGTCTTTGAACATCAGGACCTGGAGATGTTCACAGACAGTGTACTGTGCTACATCAAGAACTGCATAGACACGGTCACAGTGGACAAACGCATCAGGGTCTACCCCAACCAGAAGCCCTGGATGACCCGGAAGGTCCAGCAGCTGCTGAGGAAGAGGAACAACGCCTACAGGTCTGGCGACAGAGATCTCTACAGCGCAGCCCGAGCTGACTTGAAGAGAGGCATCAGAGAGGCCAGAGCAGACTACAGGAGGAGGATTGAGGGCCACCTGGACAGTAACAACAGCCGGCAGGTGTGGCAGGACGTCCAGCACCTCACCAAGTACAGGACCAACGTCAAAGCTGCTGAAGGTGACCTCACGCTGGCAGAGGAACTAAATATCTACTTTGCTCGCTTTGAGGTTTCTGCACCTGAAGCGGCGCAGCTACACCACACGGTGCACAGCAGCACGGTCCTCAGTCTGGAGCGGCACGAGGTGAGACGTACCCTCCGAGCCGTCAACCCGAGGAAGGCGACTGGTCCTGATGGCGTCCCAGGACGTGTGCTGAGGGACTGTGCAGACGAGCTGACTGAGGTCTTCACAAAGACCTTCAACCGGTCCCTGGCACAGTCCACTGTCCCCCCCTGCCTGAAGTCCTCCACCATAGTCGCCCTGCCCAAGAAGCCCCACATCTCCAGCCTCAATGACTACAGACCAATAGCACTCACCCCAGTCGTGATGAAGTGCTTCGAAAAACTGGTCCGTAGCCACATCACAGCAGCTCTGCCCTCAAGACTCGACCCACACCAGTTTGCTTACAGAGCAAACCGAAAAGAACTCATAATAGACTTCAGGAGAAAAAAGACAGACGTTCCACCATTACACATCGGCAGGGACTGTGTGGAGAGGGTGGCAGACTTCCGCTTCCTGGGAGTACACATAGAGGAGAGTCTGACCTGGAGCGCAAACACCTCTGAGCTGCTGAAAAAGGCCCAGCAGAGACTGTAACAACATCACACAAAGACTGTTGGTGTCCTTTTACAGAGCTAGCATAGAAAGTATACTAACATACTGTATATGCATATGGTTCACCAGCAGCACAGCAGCTCAGAGGAAAGCTCTCCAAGGGGTCATCAACACCGCACAGAAGATTGTTGGCTGCCCTCTCCCCACATTGGAAAACCTACACAGCTCCCGTTGCCTCAGGAAAGCACAGGACATTGTGAAAGACACTTCTCACCCAGGCCACTCCCTGTTTGAACTGCTGCCCTCAGGCAGACGGTACAGACTATGCAAGACTAGGACTAACAGACTCAAGCACAGTTGTTATCCCACTTTACTATCCGCTCTGAACGCTGCTAAAAAATAATGCAAAACTCAAGTCTGGACCAATGCAATGTACGATGTTTGTGTGGGTTTTTAGATGTTTTTTTTACTCTTATTTATTGTTTTAGTTTTTTTACCTCGTATGAATGATGCACTGTATGGAAAGCACCTGTTAAATGACTGGAGAGCACTTTTTTAAATTTCACTGTACAAGTGACAGCGACAATAAAGAATCGATCTGTTCAGGAATTTATCAGGTTTAATCAACTTACAGATGACACCGGTACAGTTGAGGATGGGGGTTTAGTCTGTTTTATTTTTACAGTTTTGCTACGACCTGATACAGGTTAAGATGCAATTCATTGAATCTCTTACTGGTGGGTGGAGGTTTCAAAAATCAAAGGAGCTTAAAATGAACATGTAGCATTCGGTCTACTCTGGCTGAATGTTTCTAGCTAACAGACATTGACCACAGGGGAAGGAGAGCTAGCACGCTTGCTCTTTCTTTGCCGTATGACAACCACGCTTTCTCTGCAGAATAAGGGAGAAGGGGGTGGTGCAAGAGAGTCCGGCTCAGCCGAGTTTGGTGGATGGACAAAGGGGCTTGAAAACCAGAAGGTGCGTAAAAGGCACGACAGGGTTACTCCCAAACCCAGCCAACACACATAGAGACGCCTTCACACACACGCTACACGCACAACCTCACACACAAGCAGCAGAGAGAGAGTCCCAAGAGCACCGACGCAGGGAGAAAGTGGACGTCCTCCGAAGAAAGAGCTGGGGTTGAAACCCGGGTAAGACGGCAGCGAAGGGGCCTGGATCCGGTGCCGCCGCCGTGTCCGAACAGAACAAACGAACCGCTGGAATGGATCGTTTCTGGTCCTTCAGCTGGTCGGACAGCCGGGCGCAGGTGGCCTGGATGTACCAGCCGCGCTGGCGGAGGGCACGCAAACCCAGCTCGTCTGTGACCTCTGCAGCATTCATAGCGTTGGGCAGATGCTGGGAGGGGAAACTGAAATGTATCGAGCTGGTTCCGAAAACTCACGTCAGTGAAGGTGCTAAACGTCACGTGTATGCGCCAAAGAAACAAATGCGACCTCACCTGTTTATTTGCCAACACGAGCAGCGCAGCGTCTCCGAGTTGGTCCTCGGCGAACATGCTGGACGGCTCCTCGCCTCGTTCACTCGCTCTCTGCCGTTGCTGAGCCCGAGAACCAAAACACAGCATTTACAGCATTAAAACCTGTGACCAGGGATGAACAAAGGTTTACCTGAACAGTCCATTCCAACAAAAACGATCCCTCTCAGGTTGAAAGCTGTGGAAATAATTCTATGCAAATGACTCCTGCTGCTTAATAATTCGCTTCTCTGGATAAAAGCCACATCCTCATATTCATGCCCACGCGGAGACGTCAGACTCCCAGTGAACCACACAGAATCCAACTGCTGGACAGTAACAACTCTCTTCAATCCTCAAGGCTGAGGACAAATGAGACACGAGGATGTTTCACACTGTCTGTTAATGTACAGCTGGTAGATGGTTCATCGTCCCTTGACATTTTCTGACACACTTGCAACGGTGCCGGTATTTTTGGCCATGACTGTACATGTTCAGCCTGGAATTTAGCTGCAGTTTCATCATCGTCGTCATGTCAGGAAAACACAGATTGGCATAATGTGGACCTTTGACAACTGAATACTTCACCAGTCATGGCTTCACCAGCCTCAGCCTCATCCCTTAAGCACCGATGAGGACACCTATGGGCAGCAATGTTCACCAACACCAGCTACCACCCCCACCCCTCCTCACCTTCAGTGTTCTGGAGGTAGTGGCGCCACAGCGCCCACACTGTGAAGCTGATGTTCTTGTATTCACAGTTTCAACATTAAGCTGAAGTTACATGATGCAAAATAATAGAGTATCATTAGATGGGTTGAACACCAGCCTTGTACTTCAACCGCACTTAAGCTTGTGTTGGGCCTCTACCACTAGGCACAGTAGCAGACTAACCATCTGCTGCTGGGAGATTTCTCTGATATATTTAGCTACTTCATGCTTTTTAGATAAATGAATATGCTTGTATATAATGTTAAAACCTAAAAAAAATAATTTCCCCCCCATCTTCAAAAGTCAGATGTTGAGTTGTTGGTAGTTGGTAGATTAAAGCAGACGTTAGTAACCAACCCAGTGGAGCTTTGCCTGCTCCACTGTTTCATTTCATTATCATCTCAGATTTCCTTCATTTCTCTGGTGACCCTTAGAGGCTACACTCATTCGGTAGCAGCTGCTTCTTCTTGAATGTCTCCATCTAGAGGCTAAATCTATACAACTGGAACCTAAAGTTTAGTCCGGTTAAATATTTACAGGTGTTTCTACCTGCCAGTTCTATCCTGGACTGTCCACTGGACTCTGTGGAGGAGGTGGATGAGAGGAGCTGACATCCATCATGGACAATGCTTCTCACCCACTGCATCAACTGTGGAGGCTCTGGCCTTGGGGGGGGAAAAAAATAGTCAAAGACAGTGTAGGAATCTAAATAGTTAAGTAGTAGTTAAAATAGTAGTTGAAAGCTTAGATAGTAGGATGCATGCAGAAAACAGAACAAGCCGAATGTATTAAAGTATAGTTTGAAACACACACATCAGATTTAGAGAATAGTAGAGGAACCAGATGCACCCAGACACGGCAGAAAATAAGATAAGTAGGGAGTGAAACATGTGAATGTCTGTAGAAGGAATGTGCTTGGATCCATAGGTTATGGGACCACAAAGCAACGGAGAAGATAAGACACCAATAAACCAGCCATGGAGACGAACACCAGACCACGGCATCAGGATCCTGTTACACCACAGAAAGATGCTCTGTCCAGCATAAAAGTGTGGGTCGAGGGACAGACAGTGTCAGTCAGACTTCGTGCCCTGACTATATGCTGTATAGTATAGGGACAGACTGACCCAGGCCTGTACATTATTATTCTTCAAGTTTGAAATAAAAGCAAGACTGATTTTTATCAGACGTTTCTCCTCATCATTCAACGAACGCGCAGAGCTGGGATTGGGAGAGCAGCTCAACAATTTGGTGACCCCGACGTGATGGTGAAGGAGAGACAGATTTGGAACGAGAACTGAGGACCTGTTTGTGACACAGTAGCCTGGCCAGGATTAAAACAAGGTAAGCAGAAAACCTGTTAAGTTTCAAATTTCTGCATATTGGAAACTCTAAAATAACTGTGTCATGGATAAGAATCCAGTTCTGTAAATTAAAATTTGAAGAATAATAATTAATTAAAAAAGAAAAAGGATAAGAGTAAAGTTAAAAGTAAAAAAGAAAAAGGATAAGAGATAAGTTAAAAGAAAAAGAGTAAAAAGGATAAGAGAAGTGAAATCACGGGTGTGGTGCCTATAATGTCCTGACAAGGACATTAAAATACTGAGTTGTGAACCTCTGTTGTGGTAGTGATACAACTAAAATTACGGCCACTAGTTGGAAAACTGCAGACACAAATTAAAAACAAAAAGAAAAAAAAAAGGGTGAAGTGTCTGAAAGATTCCGGTTTGGTGGAACCTAGGGATTTGGTGCTCCCTTAAAAGACTGAGTTGTGAACCTCTGTTGTGATACAACTAAAATTACGGCCACTAGTTGGAAAACTGCAGACACAAATTAAAAATTAAAAGACAAAAAAAAAAAGGGTGAAGTGTCTGAAAGATTCCGGTTTGGTAGAACCTAGGGATTTGGTGCTCCCTTAAAAGACTGAGTTGTGAACCTCTGTTGTGATACAACTAAAATTACGGCCACCAGTTGGAAAGCTACAGACACGAATTAATAACAAAAAGAAAAAAAAAAAGGGGCAGTGTCTGAAAGATTCCGGTTTAGTAGAACCTAGGGATTTGGTGCTCCCTTAAAATATTGCAAGTTAGTGGAATAGTTGTTGATGTGTTGAAGAGTTGAAAAGTCACCGGTGAGAGAGTGGAAATCTAACGGTGATAACAAAGTGTTTTGTTTGCTTGTTTGTTTGTTTGTTTGTTTTTTCTTTCTCACTCCTGTGAGTGAGAGAAGTGAAATCTCAGGAGGAGAAAAATGGAGAGTGAATTTGATCTAGAGGGTGTTGATGAAGGCGGCTGCAGGCCACTGACAATGTTGAATCAGTGGAAAAAAGCTCGTGAACAGTTGATAAGTGGTTTTGAAAAGAAAGATCGAGATCGACAAAGAAAAATTTATGATGGTAAATATGAAGAATTAAAAAAGAAGGGAGTTTGGAAAGATGAGGACAGAGGAGATCGAGCAGAAGTTTTAGCCAGGGAGGATGTGGCTGCATTACAGGCAACAAAAGAACACAGCAAAGAAGAAGTAAAAGGTTTAATCATGAAGAGAAAGTGGAAAACAGAATTAGAACAAAAAGAGGAAAATAGGCGAATAGTGCACAATATGGCAGCATGGGGAACTAAAATTATTGCAAAAATAGGGAAAGACAAACAACAGGAACTCACTGATAGTTCAGTGAAAAAACAGGAGACAGAGTTAACACCACACACCACAGTAGGGCAGACACGACCACCGACACATGTAAACATCTATCCTGATTTAAAGCACACATCTGCACTTACTACGCTGCCCCCACCGTATAAACAGATGCCTCTGTGGAATGTGAAGGGAGGTCAGTTAGATGTAGAGGAGCAGCAGGACAGTGGAGGAGCCAGTGGAGTAGATTGGAGCAGAGATAACGAAACTAGGGAAACGATGCGTGTGCTTGCTGCAGCTCAGCAGCAAGATCAGGAATTTATTAAGAGAAAAGAGATGAGGAAGGAGGAACAGGCAATAGGATGGAAGTCAGGGATAGAGTTAGAAGGAGAAAGTAGAAGCATGCAAAGTGACGAAGAAGGAGAGGAAGCTTTTAGAAACAGGAGAAGAAGGGAAAGTAGGAGACAAGAGGAGAGTGAAAGGAGGAGTCAAGCAGGGATTGACGTCACCATTAAGGGAAAACTGACAACACACACAGATGAGCCACCCGTGTCCCACAGATATGACCTTAGACCTAGACGTAATTCAGCACCAGGTGGTGACCACATACACCACCAATACCCCTTGCTTTCAAAAGGGGGCAGAATCCAATATAAACCATGGCAGTTTGGGGACATGACAGCAATTTTAGAGAAACTTCCACATCCCACAGAGGGTGGGGGAAGGTGGTTGAGCAAGTTGGAGCAGTTGACCATGGGCCAGAGACTGGGAGTAGGTGATTGGAGGGCCCTGATGGGGCAGATTATGTCCACCTGGGAAGTAGAACAAATAGAGGCAAGAGCAGGACTGTTGATGGTAGATGATAGTGAGCCATTTGACCAGTGGGCCACAAATGTGGGTAGAGCTATGAGAGAACGTTTCCCGGCCCCTAGAGGCCAGACACATCAGATCACGTGTACACCTAAGAAGGGGGAGAAACCGGCCACTTTTTTACATAGGTGTAAAACAGAATGGGTTGATGCTACGGGGGTGCACCCACACTCCACTCAAATGCAAGAGGAGTTGTTCAGGCGAGCAGTGTTAAAGGGAGTCAAAAGAAGTAAGACAAAGCATGGAAGATAATCCAGATGCACCGGGAGGTTCCACTGAGACGTGGGAACGCCACCTGTTGCACCATTTACATAAGGCACAGCAGAAAGAGGAAGAGGAAGGTTCAGAAATGGATGAATTGAAAAAACAGCTGCTTAGGTTACAGTTACAGAAGGTAAGACAAGAGACTAATGATGTTAAGAAGAAAGATAAGGTAGAAAAACAGATGTTGCAACAGGCTACACAGGTTCCTGATAACCCAGATTTATTGCCCTCTCCATTCTGGGTTCCAGGCCACCCTCAGTATGGACACGGGCCATCCAATACACAAGGCTCATATTACCCACAGCAGTACGGTAGGGGTCAACCCAGGGGGGGCCGTGGCTATCTGGGACGGGGATCCGGGAGGGGAAGGGGCATGTCGGGGGAGTGGATATGCTACTGCTGCGGTCAGCCGGGGCATTTCGCCAGAGAATGTCCCATGACTCATGCAAACATGGGACCTGGTCCGAGGGGACGAGGACAGCGTGGAAGAGGTCTACCAAATAGAGGATCACATGTTGCACCTCACGCCAGTCTTGCACCAGGGGGTCAGTTTCCTGTGTGGGAACCAGAGGATTTCCCCCAACAATGAAGAAGCCCACAGAGAAGCCTAGACGACGGGAGGGCAGACCTGTTGTTATCCTTGACAATAAAACAGACAAGACTGCCCTTTCTGGTGGACACAGGCGCGACTTTCTCCACTCTGAATGTGAGAGTGGAAAAGAAGGACCTATCATCTAAGACTGTTGAACTAGTTGGTTTCTCTGGGGAACCTGTCAAACTGCCATTAACTCAACCTCTGCCAGTCCGAGTCGCCGGCCAATCCATACGGCATCGTTTTGTTGTTTCAAATGGCACCCCAGTCAATTTGATGGGGAGAGACTTGTTGGTTCGACTGGGCGTTTCAATTCTTTGTTCACCTGACGGTGTGATTGTATCGTTTCCCAACGGTGAATCCACTAATTGCTCCAAGAAAAGTTTGTCAGTGGCTGGTCAGTGGCTGATGCAGGAAGCCTCGACGAATGTGGGCGCTGACGTATACTGAGGCCGATTGGAACCGGAGGGCCCGGCAGGGGGCGGTCTTCTCTCCTTATACATGGCCTGGAAACCCTGGATCTCCCAACTGAGCCCATATGTCTCCCCGACCGACCCTGACCATGTTACACTATTTTATGACAGGGAACAGACAGATTGGTACCAAGATATGTTTCAGGACAAACTGCAAGGACATACATGGAAAATTTCCACTAATGCTATTCTGATTGGTCCAGAAGGAGTAGTGGGCAGTGTCCAGTTGACAGCAGATCAGGCTGCCTGGTATGAGATGGGTGCGGAGGCGGTGCCTCATGTCTCGTTGGCAATAAATCCTGGACACCAAGCTAAAGATCTAGGCCCGATGGCCAAACGATTGGCTGAAAGTACTGATTGGGTAACAACGCAACTTCCTAATGTCCAATTACTCACCTGAACACTCATCTTATAAAATCACACAAACTACATCTGATGTGGTTGTACTTGAACATCAGTTACTAACTCGGCACCATGGCCGTGAAAAATCTGATCATGAATTGGCTGCAGACATGTCAGACGCTCTGCCTGCACGTTGTGGTCACAGGGCCCCCACAGATGTTGGTTTTTATTGCAACCACAGTATCAACAGAAAGTTGAAGCGGAGGCAGGGATAGCAGATACTATTCATGGGTTATTACAGAGTGGTGTATTAGAACCATCGACTTCAGCGTGGAATACTCCTATACTACCTGTAGAAAAACAAGGCACTGGCAAGTATTGGACGGCATGATTTAAAAGTGGAGAGAATGAATCACACACTCTGCAGTTAACTGTGATGCCCCGTAGAGGGTACAAAGTGTGTCATGAAAACTAACAGCTCTCGTTGCAGTATTCTCTACGCAGGTTACATGAGCCAAAGGATCTACAGAGTCCAGGAAACCACATACGGCTGAGTGGGTCCTTTTGAAAGTGATAAGGAGGAAGTGGTCTGAGCCACGGTGGACAGGACCGTTCCAAGTGACGGAGCGAACATCCCATGCAGTGAGACTGAAGGGGAAAGGTGACATATGGTATCACTGGAGCATGTGTGCTCCAACAGATGAGCCAGCCAGAGACGTAAGAAGTACAGAGAGAGATCTCCGGGCTCTTGAAAGTTCCTCTGTAACCCCCTAAGAAAGTCGAAAGCTTTTTCACTAAAGGGTATTAGTGAAAGATATAGATAAAAAAAAAAAAAAAAAAAAACATGATGGCATGGACATGGCCATATAAGAAGTTAATTGTATGTGTGATTGCTGTGCTGGCTATAGGAACTGTTTTAGGAACCTTGAGATGGAAAGAGTGGAGGCGTCACCATCTCAAACTGGAGAGGAAGGGCAGAGCGGCGAGTCATAGGGACCAATGTCTCGTCAGGTATGGGGGAATTGAGTTGAACTACACGCGTGGCACTCTTACTAGATTCCAGTTTGATTTATGTTCCGTTATTAATTGTGGCCCAGACCGACAGAGTTGGAAAAATTGGAAAGGATACAGTGTGTATCTGTGTACAGAAGCTAATACAGATCGTTACTGTAGAGCACAGGATGCATATAGCGTTTCACCTTGTCCCTCATGGGGGGAGGTGATCAAAAATACAGGACAAAAGCCTACAACCGGAGGAGAAGGATGGTGGAGCAATGTGACATTCGGTGACAAGGCACGTATCGCATATAACAACCTTCCACTCACTCTGACCATACCAGGAAAGTGGGTGGGGCCCACTCGAACACCAGGAAGTAGTATCAGTACTAATGCAGATCGAAATGAAATGACATTTTATTGGATATTAGGGGTGGATCAACCAGGAAAAGATACATTGGGTATGATAAAAATTAATTTCCGGGAACCACAGAGTCGCACAAAGAAAGACCAGAAGGCTGTTACTTCTGCTCCAGGAAAAGCACAGGACGAGGTTAAGAAACATGTTTTAACATTGGACTATACAAAATTATCCACCACAGATATAATTCAACTAGCCACTGGTTACGGAGATAAGAATCTATGGCTAGATTGGTTAGTAGGCACCGCCAGAGAGCAAGGTATGACAAACTGCGTGGCATGTTCATCAGCCCGTCCTCTGTTATACACTGAACCCGCCCCTTTGTATCCCGACAGTGACTCTTGGGGATACGACTGTATGGTAAAATTAACCTCACAGGCCACTCCTCTTAATTGTACAACATTGGCAGCAATATTTCCTCCTATTCGCAATGACACTAAACCACCTGTCTTTGCCCCACGGTTCAATAATTACACCTGTTTCTCCAGTAACGACCCCACAGGTGTGGCAGTAGGTAGCCTGAGAGGGACCTGGTGTGCTAAAAATGCTACAAACACAGTAGGGACCTGGGCAAGGGCGGATTTGTTTTGGATGTGTGATGAAACACGGTTGAGGGTGAATTTAGCCACAGCCTGGAAGGGAAGATGTGCTATGGTGCGACTGGCAATACCTTTAATGTTGATAGGTCATAAAGATGGAAAGACTCATCTCAAGGCAATAACCGACCGACATGATCGGCATGATACCACCCGAAAACGTAGAAGGCATGTTTTGCAGAAACGTAAAGCACAAGGATTTGATTTATCTACAGGGAGCCCGACGTATATAGACGCAATAGGTGTGCCACGTGGAGTGCCGGATGAATTTAAACTGGCAGATCAGATAGCTGGTGGATTTGAAAACATACCGGTTGTAGCCGCTCTCTTCCCAGTAACTCCTAACAAAAATATTGATAGAATTAATTATGTACATTACAATGTTCTGCGTCTAGCGAACTTGACCAGAGATGCAGTAGAAGGTCTGGCAGACCAAGTAGCTCCCACATCCCTGATGGCGGTGCAGAACCGTATGGCCTTGGATATGTTGCTGGCGGAAAAGGGGGGAGTGTGCTCTATGTTTGGTGAGCAATGCTGTACGTTCATTCCTAACAATACGGCTCCTGATGGCTCCGTCACCAAGGCATTAGAGGGACTACGGACACTATCTAAGGAAATGCATGAAAATTCAGGGATTAATAATCCTCTTGATCATTGGATGAACAGAATGTTTGGAAAATGGAAAACCATGATTTTGTCTATATTTCTCTCCTTAGTAGGAATGGTGACGGCTCTAATCTTGTGTGGATGCTGCTGTATTCCCTGCATCCGAGCTTTGTGTCAGCATTTAATAGTAACTGCAATAGAAGGCAGGGATACTCCTGCTACACAGATGCCACTGCTTAGAGGAGGCGCACCAAACGACGAGGAAGACGAACAGGAAGATATAGCAGTCATGGCGGTGTTGTAAGTGGTCTCTCGGATGAGAGACCAAAAGGGGGAATTGTAGGAATCTAAATAGTTAAGTAGTAGTTAAAATAGTAGTTGAAAGCTTAGATAGTAGGATGCATGCAGAAAACAGAACAAGCCGAATGTATTAAAGTATAGTTTGAAACACACACATCAGATTTAGAGAATAGTAGAGGAACCAGATGCACCCAGACACGGCAGAAAATAAGATAAGTAGGGAGTGAAACATGTGAATGTCTGTAGAAGGAATGTGCTTGGATCCATAGGTTATGGGACCACAAAGCAACGGAGAAGATAAGACACCAATAAACCAGCCATGGAGACGAACACCAGACCACGGCATCAGGATCCTGTTACACCACAGAAAGATGCTCTGTCCAGCATAAAAGTGTGGGTCGAGGGACAGACAGTGTCAGTCAGACTTCGTGCCCTGACTATATGCTGTATAGTATAGGGACAGACTGACCCAGGCCTGTACATTATTATTCTTCAAGTTTGAAATAAAAGCAAGACTGATTTTTATCAGACGTTTCTCCTCATCATTCAACGAACGCGCAGAGCTGGGATTGGGAGAGCAGCTCAACAACAGTTACAGTACATTACAACTGTATCCACATGACTGACCCTAAAGAGAGTAACAGGACAGAGCAGCATTAAAACAAGCCATTTCATGCTCGTTTCTGGGCCACGTGTTTGAACAGGCCGCTGTACAAGCGCTACCATCAAAGAGCAGCACATCCTCCCAGTCACAAATAAGCATTAACTTGTGCTTCTCAGATGGAGGAACCAGCCCCATAGGTTTACTCACAGCCAGTGATCCTGAACCTGCAGCTTGGTACACGGCTGCAGACGCCACACAGACCTTAGAACCGTCCGCGAAGGAGGACGTGCAGTCTGGTGGACTGGCGTCAGGAGGCACTTCTCCATCCTGGTTCTGCACAGCGGGTTCCAGATCCGTCAGGGGAGACGGGAGCACACGGAGAGAACCAAACAACACGAGTTGTTACAGCTTCTGAACTGCAAACCTCAGGTTCATGGTGCTCCTTTCAGCCCGTGCAGACTCTGGCCAATCAGTCCTCACATGTACATCCTGGCCCCATAGCAACATGTATGTTGACACAAACATTCTAAAAACCTTTAGGCAACAAACAGCGGCAGAGAGAGGTAGGAATTTTTACAGCTCTGCTAAAAACGTGCATTTACTTGTATTTTGTGTTCAGTTCATCCTAGTTTCGTTCAGGAAGATGTTAAGTGACTTAAGCTGCTTATTTCTGTAGAGTCAATGACTTTTATTACTTTGAATCTACTTCACTGAAACCAGCTTTGGATGCGTCAGTGTGTGTTACAGGGATCATTATGTTGATTAGTGCTTGATTTGGTTAAATGTGGATTTTCAAAAATCAGAGGACACAGTAATAGAGTAAAGCCTCTGAAAAATATTACTATGAAGCTTTTACTGAAACATGGAATGAAGCTGCATTTACCTTCAACGCAAACGCGTTTTGTGGCCACACATGTGAACTTTTCCATTCCAATTACGCTGCATCTGTAACAGACAGGTGCTGATGGGACAATGCAGAGTGAGGAGACGTCCCTGCTGGGGTTTATTTGGGCCACGCGTCAATTTAACGCAGCTTCTGCAGCTCTGACCATGTTCATTTCAGCCTGTGCAGACTCATCCTGGCCCCATAGCAACATGTATGTTGACACAAACATTCTAAAAACCTTTAGGCAACAAACAGCGGCAGAGAGAGGTAGGAATTTTTACAGCTCTGCTAAAAACGTGCATTTACTTGTATTTTCTGTCAGTGCATCCTTTTACTGGACTCAGCCACGATGTGTCCGTTTGCTTTACTCGCTTTGAATTGGCTACATTGACTTTGTGCTGATTTGACTAAAGCTCGGACTCCGAGAGGAACCAGGCCATAGACGCTGGTTGTCCGGGTTTAAAGTTAACACAGCGGGGACATTTAACCTGCAATAAATTGACATGGTTGGACGGGTGAGAGGTTTTAAGGGAGGCCTGAGAGTCGACAGCTGTGTAAAGCTCTCGGTGGCAGGAGCTAACGGTTAGCATCGCTGTGAGCTAACGGTTAGCATCGCTGTGAGCTAACGGTTAGCATCGCTGTGAGCTAACGGTTAGCATCGCTGTGTGCTAACGGTTAGCATCGCTGTGTGCTAACGGTTAGCATCGCTGTGTGCTAACGCTTCTTATGCTAAAGATGAGCGCCTGCATGGCGGTGCTAGCCGTTAGCACGCCGATGCTAAGTGAAGCTCGGTACCTGCTCCTGTGTCCCACTCTCCCCTCTGAGAGGTTCCTCCTTTGGGGAACCGACCACGGCCTCCGCTTCTCTGGCAGAACGAACACGTCCAGACCAAGTCACGCAGTCAAGTCCACGACACTCTCCGCAGACAGGAAGCGTTGCTATGGCGACGCTTTGTTAGGTTCAGGCCTCGTCCCCTGGTCTCTGGTCTGCACAAGTATAATGAGCTTGAACAATGATCTGTTATTGTGGGACTGTGTTGGTACGTGAATAACGTTACGGTTCCTTATCATTACGCTGTGTGATACTCCTAGAAAGTAAACACGTAAATGGCTGCAGCCGCTTCACAGGCGTCACACGTTAGATTCCCTGTCACACGCTGCTGTTCCTGTGACGCAGCCAGAGCTGAATTAATTGGGTTTAGTTACTGTAAGTTAATGGTACGAACTGGAGTTTGGGGAGCGAACGTGACGTCATCTTGGTGGTGGCCAACATCTCAGAGAACAGCAGCATGTTCCACTAACACTGACTACAGAGGCTGAGTGGAAGGTGCTCATGTTCCCCAGCCTGACGTATTGAACACGAGGTCACAGGTCAAACAACGCGCGACACCGAGGAGAAACGTTCTCACCGAGGTTTGCAAAGCAGCTGCTGGGAGCGAAACCTTCTGCGACACGTCAGCCTGCGTCCACCTAGAAAAGACTGCATCCGTGTGTTTCTGCCATTAAACACGGACCCAATGTGAAGCTCTGCTTGTTCATCCTGATTATTGGATTTGAAATTGAAAACACAATGTTTTCATGGTGTCACTGACATTTGATTCCAAAATAAACTTTAGTATTGTGTCATTACAGATGAGACAACGAGAAGAAAGGAAGATAGAAAAGATGGAGGTTATAGTTGAAGAGGAAGAGGACAAGGAGGAGGTAAAGGAGGAGGAGGTGGAGGAGGTGGAAAATAGAAAAAAAAAGAGGGAGACAATAAAAAAGGAGAAAAGGGAAGAAAAGGACAAACTAAAGAGGGAGAAAAGAGAAAGAAAAAGAGAGGAAAAAGAGGAGAAAGAAAAAAGAAAAAGAGAGAAAAAGGAGGAGAAAGAAGAAAGAAAAAGAGAGAAAGAGGAGGAGAAAGAGAAAAGAAAAAGGGAAATAAGGAAAGAAAAGGAAAGGAGAAAGAAGAAGAAAGAGGAGGAAAAATTAAGAAAACTAGTTTTAGAAACGATTAAAGAAACAAGAATTAAATGCGAGAAATGGGAGAAACAAAACTACAGAAATTATAATTGGCAACGTGAAATTAAAAAAGCAAAAATAACAAGACCTCTTGACATGAACCAAATTTGCTGCTAAAATACTGAAAAACGGTGAAAGGGAGGATTGGAGAAAGGGAAAAAAGGTGAGAGAGGAGGAGGAGAAAGGGAAAAAAGGTGAGAGAGGAGGAGGAGAACAAAGGAAAAAAAGGTGAGAGAGGAGGAGGAGAAGAAAAAGTGAGAGAGGAGGAGGAGAACAAAGAAAAAAAGGTGAGAGAGGAGGAGGAGAAGAAAAAGAAAAAGTGAGAGAGGAGGAGGAGAACAAAGAAAAAAAGGTGAGAGAGGAGGAGGAGAAGAAAGAGAAAAGGTGAGAGAGGAGGAGAACAAAGGAAAAAAAGGTGAGAGAGGAGGAGGAGAAGAAAAAGGAAAGGTGAGAGAGGAGGAGGAGGAGAAAGAAAGAAAAAGGGAGATGGAGGAGGAGGAGGCTCAAAAAGAGTGGAAAGAATAAAAATAAGAGGTAGTAGGAGGAGCACAGGAGCAGCCTGACAGCCTGGGCCACTCAATGTCAAAGTAAGACACTAATGGTTTCTACTGTAAATGTCTGTGGCAGCCACCTGACGACAACGTGACCAGCGGTGACGCCGCGACCGTGGTGTGTGTGGCGTTAAGGTCAAGGAGGTCGGCGGGTGTGTGTCTGTGTGGGAGGAGCGTGTGTGTGTGTTGGTACCAACGAGCTACAGCTGCGCTGTATGAGCGCACACTGAGCGTTGGACGCGAAGCTGCCGTCAGCAGCCACGACGAGCCTGGGACTGACGAGCCTCAGGAGACAGGAGTCGGCCACCAATCGTAGGGTCGGCGGTCGGCTCCCGGCTCCTCCGGACTTGATGGAAATGTCCACGTGACAGCAGTGCAGCGAGAACAAAAGACTAAAGGGGCTCATGTACCATTTAAAAATGTAAAATAGAAAAGTATCGCGTCCGTAAGTCGACTCAGTGACCACCGCTACCGGCCGGGTTTGGAAGGCTGGTTCGCCCACGACGGGTAAGATCCCACCTCAAACCCCGGGACGACCTAAGGCAGGCACAGTCACGATAACCTGGGAGGCTGTTTTCTCTGACGCGCCAGGCACATGCCCCCAAAACACGACGACACGGAGACGGTGGTGGGTAGGGCCGCCATCGTCTCGGTGCCAAATGGCGTTCAAAGGAACGGGCAGAGTAGCGGGTGCGAGAATCCAACAACAGCCTCTTAGCTGCTAGTGGTGCGTTAACATGGAAGGCTGGTTCGCCCGTGACGGTAAGATCCCACCTCAAACCCCGGGACGACCTAAGGCACAGTCACGATTGTTTGAAGTCACTTACGAGCCTCAGGAGACAGGAGTCGTCCACCAATCGTAGGGTCGGCGGTTCGACTCCCGGCTCCTCTGGATTTGATTGATGGTTGATGTGTCGTTCAGACGCTGGACTGACTATGAGTCCACTCAGTGACCTCCAGGTTTGGAAGGCTGGTTCGCCCATGACGGGTAACATTCGTAAACCGGGAGGCACAGTCACGATAACCTGGGAGGCTGTTTTCTAGGGTGCATGCCCCCAAAACATGACAAGTCGGGACTAACGAGCCTCAGGAGACAGGAGTCGGCCACCAATCGTAGGGTCGGCGGTTCGACTCCCGGCTCCTCTGGACTCTGGTTGATTTGTTCTTCAGACACTGAAGGCTGACAGTTGTTCCCAGTGTGTGAATGTATCTCAAAGTGCTGCATGAGTCCACTCAGTGACCTCCAGGTTTGGAAGGCTGGTTCGCCCATGACGGGTAACAATCTTTAACCCGGAGGCACAGTCACGATAACCTGGGAGGCGGTTGTGTCACACCAGGCACGTGCCCCCCAGCCCAGCCTGCTCCCCCAGCTTCCTCCATCAGAGTGACTGTGCTGCTGTGTTTGGTAGTTTGGTGTCATCAGGTGGTCGCCTTGTGCATTTATAGAAGAAACCTTTAACTGGTATAAGGCTGCTCCTAAATGAATTTATTGAACTCAAGTTAAGCTGTGATGTCTCCAGTCCAGACAGCAACAAGGAGCCGGGTTGGATTCCCGGGTGGCCCAGGTGCTTTTCTGTGAGGAGTTTGCATGTTCTCCTCGTGTCGGTTTCCTCCCACAGTCCAAAGACATGCAGTCATTTAACTGGAGACTCTAAACTGTGACTGTTTGTTCCTCTCTGCCTGTATGTGGTTCTGTGATGGACTGGCGACCTGTCCAGGCTAAACCCTGCCGCTCGCCCACATAGAAAGTTAGAAAGGTGCTTTATTCAAGCCACAGCGCAGCGTCCAGCAGAAACCAGTGACAGCTGGGACAGGCTCCAGCAGCCGCCACCCTTAAAGCGGGTGAGCGGCTGAAGATGAGTGCCCCCTTCCTCCCTCCACGCTTACAGCCCCCGCCTCAGCACCCACTTCACTCTCCAGGTGAGTGACCTCTGCTCAGCCGTCCACCCCTTCAGGGAGGCGGCGGCTCATCGGGACGTTACCTGTGTTGTTCGAGTCACGGGAGTCACGGTGTGAACGTAAAGGTGTCGAGGTTCCTGGGGTGAGTTGTACTGACTGTAGCCTACACGAGTGGAGGCCAGGGGTGGGTGGACCTCTCTGTTTGGTAGGTCTGTTTGGTCCAGAAGAGTCTGGTTGTTAGTGGAGAGGCTGTAGGTGAAGGTTTCTCAAGCCACGTTAGGTCACATGTACGAAGTTCGTACCGAAATATGGAGAGATGCTAAATGTCAGTCTCCATGATTGTATTAATAGGTTAGAGTAGTGTTGGTTGTGTTTTATTGGTAGGATTTATTATGCTTATATTACTAGGTTATGTTTATATTAGTGGTTGTTTATATTAGTAGCTTGTTTGTGGTAGTGGGTTGTTTATACTAGTAGTTTATGTTTATATTAGTAGGTTATGTTTATATTAGTGGTTGTTTATATTAGTAGCTTGTTTGTGTTAGTGGGTTGTTTTTATTGGTAGGTTGTGTTTGTTGGTTACCAAACAGAGAGGTCAAAGATTAAATTCCAAATTCATATCTAAATTTAACCATAGCTATGTATTTGTTCATTCACCTTCCAATTTCCAAATTAACTTTTATTTTCAGGTATTTACACCTGCATCTGATACACAACGTAGAAGACGGCACCTTTGTCTGAACCCACACGCTTCAACTACAGTATAGCAGTAATACACCCACTAGACTGAAGTGAACAGAATATGAACACGTGCACTAATACAGTAACTGCATTCAGCCTGTGGCTTCACCAAACGTTAGCTGTGTTTGCTTGTGATGCTTTTCCAGGTTTGACCGTAACCTCTAGCAGTTGCTCCCTTTACGTGTTAATTGTTTGAAGGTCTAACAAACCTGTCAGTCACATGTTCCAGCACTTTTACTCACACGAAACACGGGTGGGTTCTGACAGAACGTGCTCTCTGCTAAGTTCTGCATCAGACTCAGATGTAAATATCTGGAAGTATGATTAAAAGCAGAATCGTGACCTGGTAGCTGTGAATGGGCTCCATTGGTTAATGAGGTAATGAACTGAGTTAGATGAAGGATTTTGCTTCGCTGGTTCGTGGGCCTGCCACCTGCAGTGCAGTCCTTACACTCTGCCTGGGCTACAGAACACCTGTTCACACCGGACTCAACATCAAACGTCACCACGAGGCACCTGAAAACCTCAGACGGAGGTCAGGGTTCGGCCTTTGGGTTGCGTCGCTGGGCGCAGCCACGCTCGTATGGGCACCACAGTGAAAAGGGGGTCTGGGCCGTCAGGTTAGCGCCACCCGGTGGTCGCTGGGAGCCGCCTCCGGGAGAGGCCATGGAGGAGGACTGTTGGTCGGCCTCGACAAAACAGACGCCGGGACGGAGACGCTCACGGGTGGAGTCACTGAATTACATTGTTTGGTTAAATACTGATCAGCAGTTTGACTTGTCATCCACACGAGTCAAACAATAACTTCACTTTATGACAAGCCATGATTTCATTTGACAAAAACATTTGCCGTTGCTCCAAAGTGTAAAGCTAAGTTGGGAGCAAGTCGTTTTCAATTTCTCACTATGATTAAGACGTAGTGTCTTTACTCCAATCACTGTGTGCATCTCCATAATTCAAAACACAGTGTTTGCCTTTTATGATTATTACCCACAGTGCTTAGCAAACGCTGCCCCTCAGCTCGCTGCACAAATACCAGTTGTAATGAACTGACTTAGTTCCTGTTTGTATTCAGAGTCATTTCATCCAGGAACAGCACAGTAAGAACATTTCACTCACACTAATGTAGAAACACACATCAAGTGCATTGCACAGCAGTAGCATCTCTTTCAGTGCTTCACCTCCGAGTCCCTCGTTTCTGGGAGAGTCTGCGTCAGGGTTGAGGCGGAGGAGAGTTCGGCCAATAGTCCAACCTCAGATTCAGGAGGAACGATTCGCTCTCTGCTGGGTTTGCCGCTGGTGTGAGAATCGCTCCTCCGGGTCTGAGGCCATCGTCCCGACCGGAAACGGCGGCTAGTTGTTGTTAGAGGACGGTTCCTGCTCCGAGCGGAGGAGCGAAGCATCTTTTGGTCTCGTTCACCAGCGAGAGAACGAGCGCTAGACCGACGGACGGTGAAGGAGGAGCCGAGCCAAAGGGCAAAGCTCTCGGTTCACCCGTCGAGCTACGTTCCTTCTCTCTAAGGTCGTGACCTTTGATTCACGACCAAAAGAACAGGCCGCCGCTCCTCCACGTGGAGGGGAGCCTTGGGGTTAGGCTAGGGTTGGGGTTTGCTGACGGCTCGGCATCAGGTCTGGATGCCTCCTGGATCCCTTCCAGGTCAGGGATTCCAGGAAAGACCCGCGGGGAGGCCCTGCGATCCCCCCGGTGATCTGGGGGTGGCCAGCGAGTGGGACTGGGGTCAGGGCCACGGTGACCAATTGGAAAACTCGAACAACACAAGCGACGTCCAGGTGGGCCTCCGCCTCCCTGAGGGGGCCAACGGCTCCGCAGAGGTCAGGGGTGGGGGGCGAGGTGGGGGCGTGCGCTCCTCCTCCTCCTCCTCCTGGTCCTCCTCCTCCTCTCTTCCTCCCTCACACTGAGCTCCTCGCCTCCCTCTCTCCCTCCCTCACATTGAGAGAGAGAGGGAGGTGGAGGAGGAGCGACCTTCTCCTCCTCTCTCTCTACCTCCCTCACATCGCGCTCTCCGCCTCCCTCTCTCCCTCCCTCACATTGAGAGAGAGAGGGAGGTGGAGCAGGAGCGACCCTGTTCTCCTCCCCCTCCCTCACATCGAGCTCTCCGCCTCCCTCTCTCCCTCCCTCACATTGAGAGAGAGAGGGAGGTGGAGCAGGAGCAACCCTGTTCTCCTCCTCTCTCTCCCCCTCCCTCACACTGAGCTCCTCGCCTCCCTCTCTCCCTCCCTCACATTGAGAGAGAGAGGGAGGTGGAGGAGGAGCGACCTTCTCCTCCTCTCTCTCTACCTCCCTCACATCGCGCTCTCCGCCTCCCTCTCTCCCTCCCTCACATTGAGAGAGAGAGGGAGGTGGAGCAGGAGCGACCCTGTTCTCCTCCCCCTCCCTCACATCGAGCTCTCCGCCTCCCTCTCTCCCTCCCTCACATTGAGATATAGAGGGAGGTGGAGGAGGAGCAACCTTCTCCTCCTCTCTCTCCCTCCCTCACATTGCGCTCTCCGCCTCCCTCTCTCTCTCCCTCACATTGAGAGAGAGAGGGAGGTGGAGCAGGAGCAACCCTGTTCTCCTCCCCCTCCCTCACATCGATCTCTCCGCCTCCCTCTCTCCCTCCATCACAATGAGAGAGAGAGGGAGGTGGAGGAGGAGCAACCTTCTCCTCCTCTCTCTCCCCCTCCCTCACATCGCGCTCTCCGCCTCCCTCTCTCCCTCCCTCACATTGAGAGAGAGAGGGAGGTGGAGCAGGAGCAACCCTGTTCTCCTTCTCTCTCTCCCCCTCCCTCACATCGAGCTCTCCGCCTCCCTCTCTCCCTCCCTCACATTGAGAGAGAGAGGGAGGTGGAGGAGGAGCAACCCTGTTCTCCTCCCCCTCCCTCACATCGAGCTCTCCGCCTCCCTCTCTCCCTCCCTCACATTGAGAGAGAGAGGGAGGTGGAGGAGGAGCAACCCCCCTTCTCCTCCCTCATTGTAAATATTTGTAAATAACCCCCCCACACCCGAAGTCAAGCTCCCTCCGCTCTCTCTCCCCTCAATACAAGGCCTCCCCCCCACATCGAGCTCCCTACCTCCTTACACCCCCTCCTGTACATAGTTTTAATAAAGTTCAGAGCATGACTGGCTTGTTTCCGTGGCTTCTTTCTTGTGCTGCAGCTTCAGCTCAGGCTCCAGGTGAAACTGAGCAGAGCTTCTAGCAGAGCTGCTCTATGTTGGACTCTGCTCGTCTGCAGAGCTTCGAGTCAGACGCCTCCTGGTTGAGTCAGAGACGTCTCCTCACAGCACACGGACTCTAACCCTGGGATGATCTCTCACAGTGTTTGTATTAACTTGGACGGATGAGCCTAAAGAAACGAATCTAAGGGTCGCGTGGTTACAGTGGCCGACGATGGCTAATAACCATTTGTGCCCCGACTCCATCTTAACGTGACGAGACTGGTGTAATGACATGTTGGCGACAAACGGGAAAAATGAGAAAACAAATGAGAGCAAAGACTTTTACTGATCTCAGTGCAAATGGTTTCAACACAAGACTAAAATACAAGGAAGCTTCAGAGCCAAGAAATATGGTTTGACAGGAATCTGATTCCTGCTCCAAACTGGACTCCATCACACATCCTGTAAACACAAGGAGAAATGGTTGGGGTTAACCACAGGACACAGAGCAGACTGTGGTGGACTACAGGAGAAAGCTCCCCCACGACCATCAACGGTTCTGCAGTGGAGCAGGTGAGCAGCACCAAGTTCCTGGGTGTGGACCTCTTCTGGAGCAACAACCCTGCATCACCGGCCAGGAAGGGAAACAGAGTCTCTACTTCCTCCGCAGAGCCCCCCCTCCATCATGCTGCCCTTCTACAGAGGTGCTGTGGAGAGCATCCTGACCAGCAGCATCACTGTGTGCTACGGAGCCTGCAGCGCCACCTGCAGGAAGACACTTCACTCCCTCTCCCCTCCCTCCAAAAGCTCTATGGCTCACGCCTGACTCAGGGACAGTTTCCTCCAGCAGGCTGTGAGGAGGCTGAATTCCCTTCCTGCTCTGCCCTGTCAACACAAGGTCCCGCCTCTCACTGACTAACACACTGACAACTCCCATCTCCACTCACGCACACATCTACGCCAGTCACCTCATCCCCTGCACTGATTCACTTTACGCCAGCATAAAGCTTCTGTACGTTCCGTAAACGTTATTTTTCATACCCCTGAACATTTCCACACTTAGTAACATAGTCCTTGTATATTTTGTGTACAGTTCCGTTGTATAAACGCACAATGTATGTAACGGGTTTGAGAGACACAAATGTCAATTCTCCGTGTGTCACACACATAAAGCAGCATTGACAAATACAGCTGACGTTGACGTTTTACAGCCGTGTTCATAGTGTAAAGAGTTAATAAACGTCGGGAGCGTGGCTGGTTTGTTTCCGTGTCTTCTTTCTCTTGTTCCAGGTGAAACACTAAGCAGCTGCTTTATGTTGGACTCTACTCGTCTCTGCTGAGCTTAAAGTCAGACGCCTCTTGGTTTAGTCAGAAATCTCACTAACGCGTCTCTTCACATTAACCGAAGTCATTTCAACGCTGCAGAAACACACACAACAGCGCGAATGAAGAAAAGCTGAACCTTTAGGTCAAAGCATCAAAACAAAGTGAAGAGTTGCCTGAATAAACTGAAACACACCTGGAAACTATGCGGCTCTGAAAAATCTACGGTTGTGTCCAGTCAGTCAACGATAGAAACCTGAAGCTGAGTGTTAGAAAACGAGGGAAAACACTGAATGGTAGTTATTTCTGAACTGATGCAAACAGAGTCACTACACAGGCCCTGAATAAAATACTAGCAACCACAGACATCGGCCAAACTAAGGAGTCGATGCAGAACCAGCGTCTGCTTGAACATCCTACCCATGCGCTGCTACTGGTTCTGCTTCTAAGTTAGAGGAACAATCCTTTTATCGGATGCAAGTCTGCTTGTGGCCTGTGGTTCAACATCAACACACGTCTGTGTTTCTGGATTTGTTTCTATTATTGGAAATTATATCAAAAAAAAAAGCAGCGATATGACAAAGTCTCCCTCAGCAAACTGTTGGACCGACTCACGTTTGTTAATGTGTTCAGGAATCCCCAGGTTTACTGGGGAACTTACAGATGTACAGTCATTGACAGAAGTTGCTCTCGGTTGCTCTGCGTTCTTTTAAAGGATTTTGGTTCAGCAGTCCTAGAACCAACAGAAACGCTGAAACTAGCTACAGAAAAACAACAGGTCGCATCTCTTCAAGGAAGAACGTGAAGCTTGTGGATGTGCCAGGACACTGTCAAACGGCTGAAGCTCGTCAAACGCCCAACACCTTGTATTTGACCCATAATAAAGCAGGAACACTATCAGAAAGTTAATCAGGAGCTAAGAGGAATGTGATGCTACTCACTGGCAGGAACCAGAGCCACCAGTGCTCCGATGACGCGTGACCACCTCGCTGAACACAAAGCAGGTTATTCACAGTCTCACCCTACAGCCTGAGCAGCGACGGATTCTTCGCTGGCGAGCGTCCTTTCACAATAAAACAGCTGGCGCAGTCGTCGACAGTCACGGACCGAGTCCTGACGTTGAGGGAGCACAAAGAGGAGACCTGGGTGGGAGGTCAACCGCAAGACGAGGATCCCGACTCCCACCCAGACCGAAGTCTGGGGGCAACCGGTCAGAACCTGAAGCCTAGACTTCTTCCTCCTCTAGCCGCTGCCTCTTACCTGCTGCACTTACCCGATCCAGACACTCAGCGACTGAACGCTGGAGACACACGGCTCTGAGTCTGACGAAAGCTGTAGATGAGGACAGAGAGAAACACGAGAGACCAGCTCAGTCACACGTGGACGTGGTGGAGCGAGGAAACAGATGGAAAACCAGATGTGCTTGACTTTGCCCTCTCAGTCTGGGTGTTGTGAGTCACCGTAGGGAAAGAGACGTTACGGTGAGGGAAGCTGGTCTGGAGGCTGCTCACCTGGGAGCTGCTGTGATGTTTGGCAGCACGGGGAGAGCTCTGGGTGTTTCCAGACAGCAGGGCTAGTGACGGGGTTTGAGCTGGGGGAGGGTCCGATACAGCAGGTGGCGCTAAACACCGCAGAAGAAGCAGCAAAGGAGGAAGAAGAAGAAGCAGCAGCAAAGGAGGACGACGACGAAGAAGAAGAAGAAGGAAGCAGAAGCAGCAGCAGCAGCACTGGCGCGCATGGCGTCTGCGCTCTGAGACGGCAACAGGTAGATTTTTATTAAACAGCTGGAGACATGACAAGTGGCGGATTTTGTAGCCGAGCTTTTTTTGTTTTGTTTTGTTTTATCGCTTTCCAGGTGACTTTAGGTCGTCCAGAGTTAAGGCTCTGTTAGCCAATCTATGCTAAGCTAAGCTAAGCTAAGCTAAGCTACCTAATATTACGATGAAGACATTTGCTGTGCTCCGTACATGTAGAACGTTTCTTCTGTCCTTACCTCGTGTTATGTGACAGCGCTAGGAAGAAAGGGCTTCAATTCAATTGAAATTCAACTTTATTTATCTAGCGCCAATTCACAACATCAGTTATCTCAAGGCACTTTACAAGTGAGGTTTAAGACCTGACACAACTAAACCAAAGTTTAGCTAGTTAGTCACATGTGGACATGGAGGCATGTTAGTGGATAGAAGAAACCGAAAAGAGCTCAGTGAATGAAGGACGTCCCCCAGCATCTAAGTCTATAGCAGCTGAACGACCACAACCATCTCTAACTATACGCTTTGTCAAAAAGAAAGGTTTTCAAACTAGAGAGGGCGTCTGCTGCTAGAACCTGAACTGGAAGCTGGTTCCACATAGAGGAGCTTGGCGCTAAAGGCTCTGCCTCCCGTTCTACAGGTAGAAACTCTAGGAACCACCAGCAGACCAGCTCTGAGAAGCCAGGTTCTGTTGGAGCATAAGGAGCCATGAGGTCTAAGACAAGATGGAGCTTTATCATGAAGAGCTTTGTAGGTGAGGAGAGGGATTTTGAATTCTATCCTAGATTTGACAGGGAGCCAATGCAGAGAAGCTCATGTAGGAGAAATGTGAGTCCAGTCAGACTCTGGCTGCAGCATTTTGAATGAACTGGAGGCTTTTCAAAGAGTTAGTGGGACAAACTATGAGCAGCGAGTTACAGTCGTCCAGCCTAGCGGTAACAAATGCCTGGATTAATTTCTCAGCGTCACTCTGCTTAGGGTTAGGGGTCGGGTGTGTGAGTTTTTTCTCAATGACTCTCCCTGCTCTGTCTTTTAGAGTAGAGCAGTTTGGTGTGGAGAGCCAAGGGGAAGGCACGGGCCGACGCTTGTCGCTCAGGTTCCTCGATACTTGAGTTACTCTTGTGTTTTGCCGATTCTCCATATGGTCAAAGCGTCCTCTGCAGCCCCCAGGAGGCCGTGAGACAGCTGCAAAGGGTGAGCTCTACTTGATTCTTCTCGGTCCTAGAGACATTTTCCAAGTTCCCAGGTTGGGTTTGTAGTAGTTAGGGTTAGGCACAAGGATCCCATGGTTAGGATGAAGCCACGGTTGAGGTTAATTGTTTCTAATGTGCCAGGTTGGTGACTGAGGTTGGGTTTTGTTATGAATTTATCGTCCTGGCAACTAAGACTAACGAAGCGAGACACTGCTTCGGTTTAATAAAATAAAAAAAGAAGGGAGTATAATACAACGTGTGCTTTCTTAGCGCATCAAAGCTGCTACTAAACTGGAACATCAACTTCTTCTGTGTCCTTTCCTGGTGCAATGCATCTTGGGAAAATGAAGTCAGTTTCCCTGAAATTCACCAACCGTTATGACACAGTTTATTTTATTCACATATGTAACTGACACATGAACCTTTCTTCTTATTGTCGTGTATTAACTGTCAGTATGATTTTAACCCGTTCATTTTAATATTTTAACTATTCTTATAAACAGTCTTCTAACAAGAAAGTCTCAACAGGTTTAGGCATTGAGGTCTCATTGTTAGGGTTAAGTAGTTTGGTCTAAGCTGTCTTAGACTAAATTGTGAGGGTTACTCATCAGTAGTGTACCTTAGGTTCATCGGGCGTTTCGGCCATTTACCACTAGACACCCTCCCCTAAGGGCGGCCCCCTGGGGTGATCAAGTCCCAGGGTATGTCCTCTTAGGGTTAGGTTTGAAATGTGTTTTTTTTGCACTGGCAAGCAGGGGTCTGTGCCATATTACCAAAAAGCCCATTCAGTCAGGATGTTGCATTTTATTTCATGGATGCAGTTTAACAGAGATGGTTTGGTTCCTTTTGAGGTTGTTTATTTACTTTGTTGTCTTCCTAAGTGCTAAGTGATCTATGTTTTTTAGGTGCTTCTAAGCATCATGAGAGGGAGGAGAGGATCCCAGAAGGACATCCCATCAGTCCGAAGCTGACTAGGCAGCCATCAGCAAGGTAAGTGCATGGAAAACATACTTAAAACCAAGAAGTTTTATAAATATATAGTTTATGTACATGTGTGCGCACACATATACACACACACACAAAAACACCTACACCTACGTGTATATATATACACATACACACACGCGCACCTACGTATTTAACCATTGGCACACATGTATACACACACACACACACGTATCTTGTTAATAGCATGCATAGAGTGAAAGGGCCCAGCTATAAGTGCTGTAAATACAAATAGCTATGAATGTTAATTGATACCAAAGTAGAATCATGCAACACACAAGAAGAATAAAGTCATGCAGAATAAATTATTACATTAAAAAGTTCATGTGTGGGGCATGCAAAATGGTTAAGAAGTTAATATGTAGGACATATCATTATTGAGGAGTCATGCAGTGGAGGAATAGTTTTATCACTTAATTCCAAATTTAAAAATATTTTAAGAAGGATTTTTTATGTGTATGTGTTACTCGGAATCTCCTATCAATAGGTTTGAAGGGTTGAAGGATGAAGGGTAAGGAGAATGAATTGGGGGCTGAAATGGAGCCCAAAGCTTGAGGACAGACCAGAGAGTGGCACACAACAGGTAATACAGGCAAGATATATATTTAAAACAAATGTTTGTTTGTTTGTTTGTTGAACTTACTTACTGCCTAGGAAGAAACACACTCCCATCTCTACAATCATGCATTTTTATTTTCCAGTTCCTCAGTTCCTCCATTCAGTTATGATAATCTATGTATTCCTTGTGTATTAGATGTATTTATTAAATGTTCAAAGCTGAAGGAATTTTTGTTTTCAATTTCTCCATCCACAGCCTCTCCTGCCTCCTGCGCTGGCCCCCCGTCCACGTGGCGGATGCTTGGAGGCCAGTGATTGTGAGATGGTGAAGGGGGTGTGTTTGGAAGTGCTGTACCAAGGGAGTGGATAATCTGGCCGTCTTCATGCTGCGGATGTGTTGCTGGAGTCTGGTAAAAAGTGTTTTTCCTCTTTCACCCACGTACATCTTTCCACAGGTTTGGCAGATGATGCAGTAGCCCAGGTTGGAGCTGTGGATGCTGAATTCACCGTTAATAGGTGCTCCTGCGCCCCCGTGTGGATCAAAAATGAATTTCTCTTGCCTGAAAGCCCCGTGCCCGTCCCGATTTCCAGCAACTGTGTGCCTGCAAAACCTAGCTCTGACTAATAAATCTCTTAGATTACACTGTAGTTTCTGAAATTGATCACGGTCAGCCATTATTGTCATAAAGTTGTTCTGCCACAGATTCTGTAGGTAAGGACGAGGTCTGGAGTAGGTTGTGACCAAGGGGACGAGTTCTGTAGGCTCCATTCTGTGTTTCTCTCCCTGTGGTCGCCGCTCTCCGGCTCCGCTGAGAGACAGAGCAGCGGAGGGGGGAGAGAGATGATAGCGTCTGCTTTTTAACGCGTCCCAAAAACCTCCTCGTACCCTCTTGCTCTCAGGAATGAAGTGGAGATGGCTTGGTTTGAATCCGCCTCCCTCGAGCAGATTCTATGAAACCGGATGATTTGTGATTGAACTATGCCTTTAAATGTGTGTTTCGGATGATAACCGGCTTTATGGAGTAGCGCGTGTGTATCTGTTGGTCTGAAGTAAACACGGGTGAGTCATTTTTAATTTTCCTCATCTGTGTGTCCAAAAAGTTTACTTCATCAGCGTGTAGATCGTATTTAACCTTGATGGAGGGGTGGTGGTTATTCAACGTGTCAGTGAATGTATAAAAACTCTCCTTCCCATGCTCCCAGATGCCGATGATGTCATCCAGGAAGCGGAGGTAGACGGTAGGTTTCACTGGGCTTTGTTCTAGTGCCTTGCGTTCCCATTGGCTCATATAAATGTTGGCGTACCTGTGGCCCATCGCCGTGCCCTCCACCTGTAAGTGTTGCTTGTTATCAAACTCGAAGTCATTGTGTTGAAGGCATATTTCTAGAAGATGTCTGCATCCGGTCTGCTGTGGTCCGGGTATGGAGTAAAGATCTGCTGGACGGCTCCGTGTTGATGTTTGTATATAAGCTGTCAATGTCTCGACAGCGTCAAAGGGCGAATCCTGTCTAGAAAGTGGTACGTGTCTTTGAGGAAACTGGGATGTTTGCAGGAGAGCGGACCTAAGGAGAAGTCTATGCACAGCGAGATGTTGTGAGTGGCGCTGCTGCAGTCGGAGACTATGGGTCTGCCGGGAGGGATCGCGTGGGGGACCGTCCAGGGGAGTGGGTCCTTGTGGATTTTAGGGAGAAGATAGAACTGTCTGTTGCGGTGGATCTGGTCCGAATAAACCCGTCATGGTCGAGTTTTTGAACAATGTCTCGGATGTGCGCCTGCGTTTGGCTCTGGATGCTGCCGTCTATGGCTTTATAATACCTAGTGGTGTTTAATTGTCTATGGGCTTCCAGGGCATGTTGTTGTAAATCCGTGATGACAATTTTTGAGCCCTTATCGGCCGGATTAATTATGATATTGAAGTTGACTGACCCTGTAATTGCTCTTTTATCCTCCGCCGTGGATCGGTCTCTTTTGTCCAGCGGAGGAACGTAGCGGTTCAGACCGTCAACGTCACGGTGAATGAGAATCTTTGTCTGTGCACTCAGCTCATCCCAGGGTGGTTCCCGATTAGACAGCAGGGAGAAGGGCATTGCTTCCGAGTGGTTATCCTCAGAGCAATCTAGTAGTTTGACCCGTCTGTGGTACCGGTAAGGGTCCAAAGTGCTTGGAGTGGGAATGAACGTGAGGCCCCTCTCTAACAGGCGTATCTGAGCCTCACTTGGAGAGGTTGAGACTATCAGAGGGGGAGCCCCAGGACAGGTCGACTCGCGTTGTGAGACGGGGTCCCCGTGGGAAAGTGACGCTTGAAGGTGAGCTGCGTCAGTGGAGGTGGGGGGGCGACGGTTGCCACAAAGTTGTTGTGGGGTTCTAGGGTCGTAGGATCCCAGCCGGGGGTCTCGATGGACCGCGCCCGGTGGGTCCCCGTTAAAATCCTGGTTAGGCTGTGACCACATTATAAATGTATCTGCAGGCATCGGGCTGTTTCCTGAGTCCAGTGCACGTCGTCCTGCGCTGTGCAGACCTGGTCCTTCGGCAGCGGTCTCAGGAAGGGGAGGTAGCTGGAGATAAAGTCATTAATGATATTAAGATTATTCTGCTGCGCTGGAGGGAGGAGCGACGAGTAATGAATGAGTGGGAACGCAATCCTGGTTAGGAAAAACGGACTGTGCCCTCCTGTAAATCTGACGTAACTGTTTTATGGAGGTTTTGTGTGGGTCCCGATCCCTGTTGTCTATGCCTACAGACAGGAGCAGCAGCTTAACGGAGGGGTGCTCTGCTGTTTTGTCCAGGATTTTTTGAAAGTGATAGAATGCGGCGCCAGGGTAGCTGTCAGTTTGGACGTTGTTATTTGCGGGCGGGTATACGCGAGAGGTTGGAGTCACCGAGGAACCAGGTGGCTTTTCTGCCTCTGATTTTGCGGCCTACTCTGGCTTTGTGCTGGTCGGGCCGGTGCGCCTCCCGTGTGGGGCTCACACAGCGCGTGTGAACCGAGGCGGCCTCATCCCAGCAACCTGTGGAGGTGGTTTGAGTGGGGTCAGACGGGGTCGTTCTACCATTGTAGTTGGTGTAATTATACGCTTCGGACCCTGGATGAGAGCTGGATGGGGCTCGTGTGCTCGTATTTGGTTTCTTGGGCTGATTGGCTGGGGGCCGTCCTCACTCCCGCTCCTCTTCTCCATATCGATGTAAATATCAGTCCCCACCGGTGTGGACTGGGTCAGTCTGGTCTTGTAGCGTTTCTGGGCCCAGCTAACTGCTATCTTAACGGTAAGTGGTCATAATCTGAGATAATATTAGAATAGTGGTCCTGCAGGACGCAGAAATTATTCTGCATCCACTGTTGCGCGTTTCTTTCCACAGCGTCTCTGACTTGTTCTGGGGGGGAGGAGGGTTTAATGAAGCCGGTGAGTTTCCGGACGTGTCTGAACGTTCCCTGTGGCGGCATCTGGGTGCCGATAGCTTTAGCAATAATGTTCTTATGATGGACCGCTTGCATTAATTTGAAATAATTTGTACAGAGCGATCTGGTGGCCTGATCTAGTTCTGTGTGGGGCGTCTGGGAGGAGGGAGGTTTTGTTCGTTCTCTTCTGTTTGCGTTCCTGGTTGTGCTGGTCCTGAGTATTTCTGTTATCGTAACTTTCCCTACTTTCTAAAGGTGCTGTAGTCCCTGGAAAGCTGAAGTAGGCTGTCTTGGATCTGTGGAGGGAAGACGTGGTCGTGTGGGAAATCCCGGTGTTCGCTGGGCCTGTGGTGGTAGAAGCTCGATCCTGGCGACTCGGAGAAGATGGTGTTTAAAACGAATCTCTTTTAACAGAGCGTCAATTCGTCTTCGTGGCCGGTGAGTAAAAGTTGGTAGTGAGTGATTATCAAATGTGGACCCGTTGGCAGATCCCCGACTGACGTCTGAGCTGTTGAAATTCCAAACTTTATTTGATCGACAATTTTTCTAAAAAATGAAAACGCCTATTGTGACCAGACACGTCAGTGTTATTCATGCAAGTCAAATTTGATATAAAAAGATTTAAGCCTAATTCAGCTTAATTGGCCCTAACGTTTGGCAGTGAACTGCTTCCTCAGAGGGGGTTGATTCCAGGAACTGAGCAGAGGGGTAGATGAAACATTGGGAGGGTGAACTAGCTCCTCCCTCCAATGTTTGTTCTCCCCTGTAATTGGTTGAAGCCTATCCTGTCCCTCTTCTACGTGGCTAGTTCAGACAATCCCAGAGGAGTTACTAATGTATAGGTGAAGTGGTTGTCAGTGACAGGTGGGATTCGATTTGAAGTTTAAGATTCCAATATTTCAATGTATTAAAATTAGTTAAACAGAGGGGTTGAGATGAGAAAGCTACAATGGAATCAGAAATCCAAACTAAAGAAGTAGACTGCTGCCAAATATGCTGGTCAGGATTAAGGAGAGGCTGCTGGTGGATTCTGGTGGGTCAAACATGCTTCTTTTGTTTTACATATGACATAGAGATGAAGCTGAGGGTTATTTGATGTTAAATGTTAAACAGAGGGCTTTAATGGACGGTGAGGGGCACAGGCCCCCGGCAACTGGCTAGGTTAGGTTTGAAATGTGGTTTTATTTTAAAAAGACCAGAGCTGTGGTTCAAGTTGCACTGGCAGGCAGGGGTCTGTGCCATATCACCAAATAAGCCCATTCAGCCAGGATGTTGTATTTGATTGGTTTTATGCAGTTTTACAGAGATGGTTTGGTTCCTTTTGAGGTTGTTTATTTACTTTGTTGTCTTCCTAAGTGATATTTGTTTTTTAGGTGCTTCTAAGCATCATGAGAGGGAGGAGAGGATCCCAGGAGGACATCCCATCAGTCCGAAGCTGACTAGGCAGCCATCAGCAAGGTAAGTGCATGAAAAAAAAACTTAAAACAAAGAAGTTTTAAAAATTTATAGTTTATGTACATGTATATACACACACAGTGGGTATGGAAAGTATTCAGACCCCCTTAAATGTTTCACTCTTTGTTATATTGCAGCCATATGCTAAAATCATTTAGGTTCGTTTTTTCCTCGTTAATGTACACACAGCGCCCACATTGACAGAAAAACACTGAATTTTTGCAGATTTCTTAAAAAAGAAAAACTGAAATATCACATGGTCATAAGTATTCAGACCCTTTGCTCAGTATTTAGTAGAAGCACCCTTTTGAGCTAATGCAGCCACGAGTCTTTTGGGGAATTCTTTCACAGCTGCATTTGGGGATCCTCTGCCATTCCTCCTTGCAGATCCTCGTTGGAAATTCGCCACTGGAGCCCTGTGCTCTTCAGAGGTGAAAGCAGGTTCACACTGAGCACACGTGACAGACGTGAGCCTGGAGACGCCGTGGAGAACGTCCTCCAGCATGACCGCTTTGGCGGTGGGTCAGTAATGGTGTGGGGTGGCATTTCTTTGGGGGGCCGCACAGCCCTCCATGTGCTCGCCACAGGTAGCCTGACTGCCATTAGGTACCGAGATGAGATGGGTTCCTAATGCAACACAACGCTAGACCTCAGCAGTTCCTGCAAGACTGTAAGGCGTCCGCTTCATCTACACACAGGACTGTAGCTGTCACATGTGAGGCGTGAGTTATGTTTGTTTGTAATATGGTTCATGCTGGAGGAGACCTGCTCACACACGTACGTGGATGCGAAGATCGACCTCTACGGAAAGATTTTCATGTTCATTAATGTTTCAGTCATTTGCCGGTTTTGGGATATTGATATGGATAATATTTACAAATGGATATGCAATGGACAGGTTTTAAACTGTAATGAGGGATTTACAATAGATGGGCATAGATTAGCATATTCTAATAATCAGAGGTATGCAAATAAATATGAGCATAATATACTAATGTAGTGGAAAACATTAGCATATGTTAGTAGGCTTAGGATGCATTTTGTTCAGGCTTTGTTCATTTCCAGGGAATATGATTGTACAGGACGCTTGCTGGCCTTTGGCGGCTGCGAGGACGTCTGGCCTGTAGAGCGAAAGAATTTGGGCAAAACATTGCGACCCGGTAACCAAAGCTATTGAGACAAAACAATTTCTGGTAATCACAAATCTTTGCATTTGGGCCGATGCAGGTTGAGGGATCAAAACACGCTCCCTAAACATCTGGGGGGAGAGTTCTCTGCCTGCCTTAGAGACAACTCGTTTTCTGTGGCCAGGCCTCCCCACGCGCTAGCAAGCATGGAGGCTCGCACATCTGCATTCACATCCTTTCAGCAGCCAATCAGATCCCTCCTGAGTGTGTTGACGTGGTGACAGAGGTCAGAGGGTTCACTGACCCACAGAAGGAGGAGTACTTCATGAAGAGGTTCAGAGATGAGCAGCAGGCCACAACCACCATCTCCCACGTCAAGACCTCACGAAGCCTCCGCATCATGTGTCACATCCCAGTCTTCTGCTGGATCTGCTGAGAACCAGAGGGGGAGGGGAGCTGCCCAAGGCAGTGACGGAGATGTACATGTGCTTCCTGGAAACAAGACTGTTTTGTGGTCATAGTTACACTGAGGTCGCTGATCGTTTAACATTTGGGCCACCCTGTCAATATTTGTATTTCTTTTTTAGTATATTTCAGAAAGCCATAAATTATATTGGAATATTCAAATGTTGGTCCATGTTGCTTTTTCTACTTTGCCAGTTCCCAGGGCTACGCTCCTCGTCATTGCATGCTACGCAATCTAAATGCGTGGCTCCTTGCTACCGCTAGGGGGCAGACTGTTCTTTGGTTTTGACCGACATCCCAGTAAAAAAGACCATTTTTGTGATGGTCCCAGTGTGTGATGCCAGGTTGGGGGTATAGTCCGGGCCTTCTCCCCCGTCAGTGTAAGTTTCTGATCAGTTCTGGTGGCGACTTGAAAACATGCACTAAACTAGAGATTCCTGAAAACCAGAAAGGTTTGAATGGAAAGTTGGTCTAAATGTTACCAAGCTTTAATCAAACGAGCCCAACGAACTTTACAGTAATTGATTTGGGAGAAACCCGTGATTTCGACTTCGACGGGCCTCAGATGCTCTACACCCTGGACACACTGGACGGGTCTTCACTGCTCAGGCTGGACTGATGACAGGACTCTGACTAGTTTAGTGAGAGACCTGTCAGGCGAGTCTTGGCCTGGGAGGTCGAAGCGTGGAGGAGTAGCGTGAGAGACCTGAAGGTTCCTGCTGCTGCGACTGCACATCCACCGCTGGACTCGTTTTGTCTAGACTTATAATAGTAGTAATATAGATTAGGTTTCTGTGTAACAGGTTAGGTTAAGATAACTTGCGTTCAATTGATTTAGGTTTACTTAAGTTGAATGTATTAAGTTGAGATCTGTGATGGGTTAGTGAAGGCAAGTATCAGTTTTTTATTGAACTTGTCTCGATATACTGTTCATGTGATGTTAGGTTGACCTCACTAACGTTTGTGTTCTCCGTTTTTTTTTTTTCTCCTCCTTGAACCGACACCTTATCGCGGTGGAGGAGTTCGTGTGCCCGTGTGACTCTAGCAGCTGTGCTGTCTGGGCTAAATGCCCAGACAGCACAGGGTCTCCCATGACAAACGGGTCCTGGGCGACGGGCCAGACTAAGACTAAGGTTCATCTGTCGCCGGAGGAGCCGGAGGAGCCGGAGGAGGCCCAGAGGAAGACCAGGACTCACTGGAGGGACGATGTCTGTCAGCCAGCCTGGGAAGGTTAAAGGTCATTACACCTGATGCTGACACGTGCTACTGATGGGGCTTTATTTAGTGCTGCCGGACACTTACACCAAGTCCTGAACGAGACCTTTCTGATGCAGCGTCTTTTGCTACTCGCCCCATAACCTGGGTTAATATCTATGTGTTGTTTCATTCCAGCCGCTGACACTTTCATCCTGTCTCTGTGTAACCCACATTAAATGATGAAGAATATTGATTTAGTTTTTTGCGTGTGTTACACCAGTAGGTGGCAGAATTGGCCTGTTGAGGATAAGTTCGATACAATCTATAGGGTTTTCTGTCAAAAATTCCAGGGATGAGAAGGCGACTGCATGTTTGAGGGTCCGATTTTGGGTCTGGCTGAGAAAAGAAAAGTTTGTGGCACTAAAGGCCCAGGTTCTGTTTGGTCTTAAACTGGAATGTTCTGAGTACTTGGGTCGAAGTAACGTTGGCCTGGAAGTTGCGCAGCGATAGCTGAGCAGCGGCGGTTCGACGGGCGGATCGTGGGAACTGCAGCGGCGCCGGAGCAGATGAGCCCTGTGTTCACAGAACGATAGGACAAGTTTGAAACACACTACCCGGGTAGATGGACTTTGTTTTATTTTCTTGCCATGTGGTTGCATTTTGTTTATCAGAGCTCTGAATGTTATAAATATGTTGCATCTACATAATTAAATGCCAGAAATCTCACTGGTTCAGTTAAACATATGAGTGTGATATTCTGTTAGAGGATATGGAGCATAATCATTGTCCTCTCTGTGTTTGGTCCTGTCTGTGTCTTTGTGACCTGTAACCTTTTCTTGCTTTTACTTTTATAAACATGGAACGATTTCTAGTATTAGAGGAGAGTGGTTTTACCACCTATGTCAGGAGGAGGTTTTGCAGATCACATTTATTGCTTAACGGCTCCATAGGTATTTGACACCACATGGAGCTGTTCACTATCTTGCTATGCCTGCATGCATCTTTTACGACTTGTAGTGTTTGGGAAAGGGGGTCTCAACCCCCTTCATCAAAGGAGGAAGCTTCACAACCTATGTATATGTTATCTACCATATATGGACTTGTCTTGTACTTTATTGCACCAGATGTAGAAGGAGTGACTTTCATACTGATCTCAATAAAGGACCCGTGTGCGAGAGAGGAGTTCGGAGTTCTCCAGCTGGCCACTAAGTTGTTGTGTTCAGAGAGGCTCCCCTCGTGCACGAGTAAAAAGAAGCTGAGATTCTCGAGTTTGTCTTCATGTGTCAGGTGTCTCTGCGATTGTTTAAGTGTTGGCAGGTTAGACCCAACATATTCTTTTTCTTTCCTCCGCTCCTCCTTGGGAAAAGAGCCCAGTGAGTAACCAATCGGCCGCTGTGTGTCAAGGCGTTGGTTACATCTGCTTCAGAACCAGTACAGAACCACGGCTCATCTGCAGGATTGTGCAGCGGTGCCATCGCCTTCCTTTTCATGTGCTGCTTTTGTTAGAAGTGGCTCCAGAGTCATTGGCCCAGCGGTCGTCTCACCCTCACAAGCTGATCCTCTCTGTAACACAGGCTCATGTAGAGACTCTGCACTTTGCTGCTTTTCTTCTAGTAAATGTTGGCACATTCAGCTACTTTGCTGCTGTTGTTTAGCTGAAGTTTGCACTAGTGGCTCACAGTAACTGCAGCTTGTCACAGTTTCTTGTTTTACTGTTTCCTCCGCCAGGAAAGGACGACCACGAGTCACCTCTGCTGCTGAGGACGAGTCCGTCCGAGTCACCGGCCTCCGAAAAGCTACCGGCAGCTCAGCTCAGAGCCACGTTGAAGGCCACACCGAGTTCTAGTGGCAGCTGTGAATGCAGACGGACACAGCGACTCCACTACCGCTGTCCACACTCTGGGCCCACGCTCCACCATGTGCTCACTCCTTCGGTGGGGAACATCCTTCACTCCTCCACCAGGGACAGGAACTCTCCGCCAAGCAGGAGCACACGCCACCCGTCACCGCTTCAGAGCCGTGGCCTCGCGCTCGGAGGAGCTGGTTCTCGCTCGTCATCGCCCAAGCTGAGGTCACCGAGGTGCTGGGAAACTCCTCGTGGCGAGGATTCAAGGCTTGGGATTCACTGGTTATTCACATTCACTGTATTATTCACTCATTCATCCCAGGTTCTACTGCAATCAGAGCCACGAGTCATTTCAGAGCCTGACCGAGCCCTTTGTGAAGTGTTGCAGCCAAAACTAACTCGGGTGCCTGCTGTTCGCTGCCACCGTCACTCATTTCATGTGTTTGCGTTCCACTGCCGCTGGTCCAGAAAGAAGGTGGGTAACAAACTGTCAGTCGCATGTTTCCTTAATGTGAGTAGTCTGCTGTGTGGGTGCAGGACTGTGCTCTACTGTGGACAGTAGGTGGCGCCGTGAGGCTGAGGTTGGAGCTGGAGCCAGGACTGAGTCTGGCTGGTTCCTTCATCAAGGCAAGATGCTCAGCTCAGCCTCTGAAGGAGCATCTGAGTCTACAGCAGCTTCACTAGGATGGATCAGAGCGACCAGGACCATCTGGAACCATCGCGTTACATTTTGTTAGTAGTTTGATGTTTACCAGGATAACAAAAGGTTTTCTGCTTGTTTGTGCCAGTATTGAGCATAATAGTAGGATTGGAACAAATCAGTGTGTGTGAGTTCAGCAAAGAGAGCTCTAAGTTACGGAGGTCTTTGAAGGCCGCGCTGCGCCCCTTCCCTCGCTCACTACACGCTGAGCCGAGGAAAGGTCGTCGTCGTCTTTTCAATTCCTCCGTCTTCAGGGCGTTTACATCAGCCTGGTTTTAAAGCCGAGAGGGCGTCTGCTGCTCCAAGCTGGTCTGGAGGCTGCTGTGATGTTTGGCAGCACGGGGAGAGCTCTGGGTGTTTCCAGACAGCAGGGCTAGCGACGGGTTTGAGCTGGGGGAGGGTCCGACGCAGGAGGCGCGAAGCAGTGGTAGTGATGCTGGTTTGGTCTGGAGTATGTGGAGCCTGGCTTCCAGACTGGAAGAAGCACAGAGACGGACTCTCCCCACGCTCCAAGTGACGTCCTGGTGGCAGGCGACCTGTGAGCCGACCCCGCAGCTTCGTCAAAGCTCACTGGCTTTTCAGGCTGCTCTGCAGATGAGACTCCAGTCCCAGCGTGTGAGCTTCACACAGAGGTCAAGGTACAAGTGACACAGTACCGGATAAGGAGGACTTGACTTGACATGTACAACAAGAGACTCCCGCTGACCTCCCACAGGTCCTCCACAGAGCATCACGACCTGCTCCATCAGCACACGGCGGCTCAGACGAAAGCTGTCCAGGGGCGATGGACGCGTCTGGAAGATCGTGGGCCGTGCAACGCTGGGCCCTGTACATGTGTCGAGTAGTATTTCACGGTGATTTGAAAACGGTTGTTTTCAACCTGCCCCTTTAAACGAGCTGATTTGTTTGTCTTTTCAATTGCTCCTGTAGTTTACGTGGTTTGTTTTGATGCTGAATGGATGGATGACTGCTGCACTTTGACACTTGATGTTTTTGTCGCGCATGTTGCAGTGACAATAAAATGTCTTCTCTTCTCTTAAAAGGCATGTGGTTGAGTCGCACAGAAGCTCTTGTTTCACTAGTCCAGCCATCACCTACCGCCTCCAGACGTCCTCCTCTGCTGCAGGTCACACATTGGATAGCATGTAAATGAAGGGTCAGTAAATGAGTTATTCATTGTTTCATTTCTCTAGCGTCCATTCACAACAGCAGTTGTCTCAAGGCACTTTACAAGCAAGGTTTGAGATCAAACACAGCGAAGCGTTTAAATGCAATCAATCAGTAAGTTCTAATCTTAATATATAGACGTTTATAGAGATATTAAAAGCAATATACTCTGCCTCCAGCAGAGCCAGGCCCAATGTGGCGAACATCCGCCTTGAGGGGGTAGAGAAGAGAGAGACAACGTAGTGGTCAGAGACGTCCCAACTCAGAGGAATTGAAGCCGAGGCAGCATTAGGTTCAAATAATCAAACATGAATGAGAAATATGCAAAGGCAGGCAAACAAAGTCACCTCTCTCTCCTGCAGGGAGACGCTCACAGGAAGTGGGGAAGGACGGAGCCTGGGAGACGCTGGCTGTGTCCCCCAGCACAGCTCACATCTCCCCCGTCTCCTTCTAGGGAGGTGGTTGAAACCCGGAACAAGCGTCACAATGTGGAGACTGTTTTGTCTAAGAGCCAGATTGTCTTCGGACCCAAGGCCAGCAAGCCTGCACAGCCTAGACAGGACCTGTTCTACTCTATTCTCAACCCTTTAGCCTGAACCACACGTATATGTGCTACATATGTATTCCACTACAAATGAACTAATTATGCATGGACTTTTTCCACCACAACGACACGACAAGAGGAAGCCGGCAGCAACAGGACAAACCCTGGGACAACGTAAGGCACAGTCACGATACTTTCTACAACAGGCAAATTATTCATTAATTAACAAAAGAGCAATTTACCACAAAGCCAAATGTTCATGTTTTCAGCTATGTCACAGCCTCCACCGCTTCCTCTCTGCCAGGTCGACAGCGGGTAACCGCCTCACCAACGGAGTGTGACAGTGGACAAAGCAAAGGATCAGGCCACCGCCCTGTTCATCCATGGACACAACGTTTCTGAGAATGGAGAACAACGCTGCGCTTTCCAAAACCACTGCCCTGCACCCACGGGGTAAAAAGTGAGACTGCAAGGAATAACTGCAGCCCCAGCAGCCTGTCAGCTCCTCCATCAGAGGGCCAGGAGGAAGAAGGAGCAAGGAACCACAGGCGTCTGCTGCGCGGAGCAACCGGAGACACTGGAAGGCGAAATCCCAGAGTTGATGCTGTACTGGAGGCGAGGTCCCGTCTCGAGGAGCCTCTCATCCAAAGAGCTGAAGACCCACTGAAACGGTGGGAGGCCGAGGCTTCGAGGATACTTCACTGCCGTTCCAACGCGAGCCACGTGGACGAAATATTGCCCTCAAGGTATCGGCATTGCAAAGATGAATACGTACTATAAAAAATGGCCAAAAAGGCTTCAGTCTACCCACGACCGGTTAAGGTGATGCTAGGAAGACGTCAGTCCCTCAGAGAGAGTCTCCTCAAAAACAGGACCGATAATCCCTGAGGCCCGTCCAAGCTGTGGCTTCTGGTATTTCTGGTTCAAATGTGAAACAGTAGTGACTGCGTGTAATGGAATTTTTACTATATGTGACAGAACTGTGATGCATATTACTTGATATATCCTCATATGTATTGGCTTTTATCTGTACTAAGTGAAGTAATCATAGAGTGAGTTATATACCTGCTTACAGAAATGTTTGAGAACAACGAGCCTTCTCTTCTGCCTTGAGAAAGGGAGGTAAGCTTTCGAGCTAGGTGGGGAGACACTGTCTAGTTCAAATTGGTTTACGACATGGGGCCATGGTGAGAGCACGGCAGCAGAACTTTGATTTACTTTGTTTCTGTTACACTTTCCCCCTGGTACAAGACAGTGACTGACCCTTAGTTGTGGGCTGATGAGTCTGAGTTACACTCAGGCAGGACAGCTTTGCACTGACTCTGTGTACTTCTCTTCTTGCAAGAGTAAAAGACAACACGAAGACAACTTTGATTGGGTTTTGATTCATTCACCGGTTCCTAACAGGTTTTTGCCTCCACACTGCGCAAAAACAAGGCTTATATGAAAACGCAGAATAAACAAATGTTCAGAAACACGCAAACCGTTCACAGTTGCTAAGTTAGGCTCAAATATAATAGTTAATATATTCAACGACGAGCCGACTCTTTGAAGAGAGTCAGGCCAAAAGAGTGGGACAAAGCCCAGAGTAGTAGTTTGGTTGCAGTGAATGCGGCCGCCACATACACAGCCCCCTAGCGGTATTCTGACACGTGATTGGGGGATTGAAGCGTCACGTCAGTGCTTCTGTAATGTGATTGGCTGTGGGCGGGAAGACGAGTTCCGACAACGCAGGCTAATAGTTGACGCTGATAATGACCGAGGACCAGAGTTTCCGCTTTCAGCTGTGTAGCGGTTGTTGTAGCCACCGCAACATGAAGTTGAACACAGCAGAAGCCTGTTGACGGCCATTAACCCTGAACGTGACCGTGAAGAGGCAGGTGTCGTTGATCCAGCTGTTCGGGCTAACCAGCTAGCTAGCTAGATAGCCAGCCAGCTAGCCGGTAGCCTCGCAGCTACACCGGGCACAGCAGCGAGGAGCAGCCTGGACTGTGACCTTGACCCGCCGCCATGTGAGTACTCAGATGCTTCCAAGGCTGGGACGTCACAGAAAAGTCGATTTGCAGAGATGCGGGAGGACGAACATTTAGTTTCCCTCTCAAGTCCGACCTTTGATTGACAGCTTCATTAACGTCCTGCTAACACAAAGAAAAACCCTCAGAACAACCTCGACGTGTATTTGTACCGTGGTACTGAAATGCACATTGTTCATTCGGTGTAGTCGTTGACTCCAACACAGCTGCTGTGCTGAGAGCAGACTGGCCTGTAGGGTGGAGACCAGTTGATGGAGAAAGCATCACAGAGGTCGTCTAGATTTGATGAAGCCTGGTCATGATGTGCTTTGCAAGGTGGTGGTCATACGCGTGTTGCTGAGTCCACAGCCTATAGTCCCGCCTGATGTGAAGACGTGTCCCGTAGCGTGAGGCTGCCTGACCGTGACGCTTCTCTTCACGCGCTGCTTCCTTAGACGCTGTGTGACCGACGCTGGTCTGGTTCGGGACCATGCGACTGTGGTTGAGTCTCCAGATTAGGCTGATCAGTGGAGAGTTGGAGACGGTGCAGGGGATGGTGCTGTCACTGCTGGAGCCACTGATAGAAACTGAAATGATGCAACTCAAATATTAATGTAATACAGTGACGTGTGTAGTTTCTGGGCCTTGTGAGATTCATCGAACGCTCACCCAGGCTCTCCTCCCGTTTGTGCTGCTGACGGTGCAGCTGTCGTCCACATCGGTAGCATCGTGTGAGCGTAGCAGAGAGCTGCGGGTGTAGCAGAGCGGCTGTTCAGTCCGCTGGGCTGTGGTTGTGCTGTGGAGGGCGGTGGTGGACCAGCTGAGTCCAGGTTTAGGGTGGATCCCCTCTGAGCTGCAGCTCATCCAGTTTCCTACCTGCTCCAGGTGGACTTTACAAACAAATGGATTGACGCAGCTTTGAATTAATGAGGATTATTTTACTCAGTGGAAGTAAAACCTACCTACCTATCGTTCAGTGGCTTTATTTTGTGTAAACACACACACGCAGAAGCTTCACTTTGGAGACTGGAGCTGGAGAATGAAAGGTTGTGTCAGATAGTTTGTGTGTTTGTCTCACCGGACACTTTTAAGTAGATAAATGAGTCCTTGTTACTGGTTCTGGTGCTGGTCAAGCACTGGAATCTGCCCTGGTCCTGAACCTTGACCCCCGTCAGCTGCAGTGAGGCGTTTCCTCCGGAGATCTGATCCTGGAACAGTGACGTCCTGCCTGTGAAGCGCTGGTCCTGGTTTGTGAGCTGGTCTCAGTAGTCATGGCAGGAGTGGACATGAAGGTCACATCAAGGTCAGCGTCTCCCTGAAAGTTTCCATGGCAACACACGACGCAAACATTCATACAGAATTAGATGATTTAATTATTTAGAGGTTTTAAATATTAATTAATTGAGGATCCTATAGCTGATTTAGTTCTACTTGAGTATTTCTTCGCTTTCTTGTTTCACTGTGATCATTTAGTCGACAGTTCACCCGGTGTAAAATTGAAAAGCTGCTTTCTGTCGTGTGAAACAGGCCTCGTGGAGTTTGTGTTGTGCCAATCGCTGTATTTTTGGTTTTGAAGTGTCAAACGCTTCTAGTTCTTTTACGCAGCATAAAAATCTTCCCATTGTCACTTACGTTGATGCTGTAATGAAACTTCTGTTTATTATAAATAAAACTTGTGTTAATGAAACCAGCTCAGAAATAGACGGCGTCGTCTGCTCTAAACGCTCGGCACCAAATGGAATCCGATTCAGTTCATTTCACTTTTTCATGTGTTTTTCTTGCTGGCTTTTAATATTTTTCTTGTTATGGGGGTTTGTGTGTTTCATAATCAGGCGATGTCCGTGACTCACACATCCAGCAGACAAAGAACGGGCCTGGCTCTGATTATCCGGTCCGCACAGCCGTCCCTGAGCAGGTCCGTTCTAAACAGAACCATCGTGTTTCTCTACAGATGTGACGTCGTTGAGGTGCGTCCAGATCAGGTGCGTCATGGATGAACATGTTCCAGTTAACGGAGGGCTGGGACCAAGTCCCCGACGCCGCTGGAGGAAGAGACCTACTGGGAGGAGGAAGAGCGTTTTTCTATTGGCTGGGATCGGTAGGAGAATTTCTCTAGTATGTTATTACCAGTAATGAGTGCGTCGCCTTCGCTGTGATCTTTAATACGCGCAGGCGTAATGATGACACGTTGGGGTCCAGTCTCTGACGATGATGTTACACACATTGCTCTAAACCGAGTCTCTAGGTGGAGACGCAGCGTAGTTAGTTGATAGCAGTTTAAACCAGGTAGTGGTTTGCTGACGCATCAATATGTGACGTGTCTAATGTGTCTAATGTGAATGTTTGATGCTGGCTTGATTCTCGTTGCGTCTCTCGGGGCAGGGCGAGCGTGTCCTGGAGGGATTCCTTCAGACATCAGGGTCGGAGTAAACCTCCGGCTGGTCGCCTCCTCTCAGACCTACCTGATCCCGCAAGAGTCCAGAACCACAGGACGGACACGACCAGTGAGAACTGGGTGAGACTGGGTCTGCTCATGTCAGGTTAGTCCTCAGTTCAATAAAGATTTCGGTTTCCTCCAGATCATCGTTAGGTGCGACGGTCTCCCCAGAACCGTGACACTGAGCGGATGCTCGTGAGCAGGGAGGGAACCAACTGGATCCGATCCGTCACTGACCTCACGCAAACCGATTACTTGCGTTTGTTTTATTGTAGTTTTCTCTACATTTAGACTAAATTAGTAAAAACACAAAGTGGAACGGTTTTCTTCACGTCACTTCATTTTCCTAAGTTACATGTGGAGTGAGCTGACACCTTTCAAAATAAAGCTGTGATGATGCTTTAGTAGCTCACAAATGAGCTAGAAGATTTAATGATTTGATTGTGTTATAACAACCTTAATGACCTGAAGACCTCAAGTTACTGTTGGTACCAGCACCACGGCGGCAGACACAGGGAAGGAGAGCTTCATTTAACATCAACTGTCGTTTCAGTCTTGCACGTTGCAGGTAAAAGTCCAGGTTCACGTCCAGAGTCCAGGACTTGCTTCTTGACCCGGAATCCACAGAGACCAGTAAATGTCTAGATCTGATCCAGGAGATTCTCTCGATGTTTGTCTCTGTTTGTGTGGAAGGAGGAGGGAACGACATCTGTTTCCATTGACGCGGCTCAGTCCGTCCACTACTGGCTCAAGGTGTACGGATACGCGTCGGTTCCTAAAGGTGAGGTAACGACAACAACAGCGATGCTTTACGCACGGTCACGTACTCTACGCGTCCACGGCTTCTTTGCACGGGGTAGATTAGAGCCGATTCCTGAGGGCCTTTCACTGGCTGCAGGGTCTCCTCAGAGGAGGACGGATCGCTGCTGGCTCATCCAAAAACCAGAGGCGAGCGTTAATCTACACACGAACGCACACAGTTCACTTCCTGTCCTAGAGAAATGGCGCCAACGTTTACTTATGTCGGTTATTTATATGCTCATTTTCATATTAGAAATCAATCAGATATCAGTAGAACTAATAGAGGTGACAAGTCACGTTAAACACTCACACTGTACATGATCCTATTTAACCTGTGTGTTTCTAATATAAATGCACAGACGCGTTTTAGGTCACGTCATTGTGATGTTTGTGTTTTTACCCTGCAGGCCAAGAAAGTTCTACACCGGGCAGCACAACGAGAGCCGCTGCTACGTTCTGCACCAGGACGAGAAAAGCCAAAGCCCCACTGAGAACGTAGCACCAAGAACCGACGCCAGAAAACCTACACGGTTTGTCAGACGCTGCAGCAAACTGCGCTTACGTGACACTGACCCACAGGGAGTTTGAGGACAGGCTGAGCGAAGGATGGCGCTCATACACACTCTAGTGTGTTACTGTGGCGCTGATTACTGTACAACAAAGGAGCAACCCCCTCCTCCCCCACACTGAGCTCTCTGCCTTCCTCACATTGAGGGAGGTGGAGTCATTTCAACGCTGCAGAACAAAGTGAAGAGTTGCCTGAATCAACTGAAACCGTGACTATGCAGCACTGTTCAGAAACACATACGCGTCTGTCCAGCCAGTCGACGATAGGAACCTGAAGCTGAGTGTTAGAAACGATGTTTGAATGGTAGTGATGCAAACAGAGTCACTACACAGGCCCTGAATAAAATACTAGCAACCACAGACATCGGCCAAACTAAGGAGTCGATGCCCCGGAGGAGCAGCAGAACCAGCGTCTGCTCAACCAACGTGACGGACGGCGGACGCAGCGGCTCAGCTGAAGCCTGAACATTCTACCCATGCGCTGCTACGCAGACACGTCCACGTGTTGGTTCTGCTTTTAAGTTTGAGGAAGTGCACACACAGTAACATGCTATAAATGACACTGACTGTGTTTCTGGACTTTATTGATTTGTATCTATTATTGGAAATTCTATCAAATGTACGGTTTACCAAAAAAAAGCTGCAACATGACAAAGTCTCCCTCAGCAAACTGTTGGACCGACTCACGTTTGTTAATGTGTTCTTGGAATATCTGACTGTCAAATGCAGCCTTTTTATCTCCCAAGGGAGTTTACTGTGGTCATGGTCACGGCTGTGTACATTCCACCGGATGCTAATGCTAACACAGCTATCGGACTCCTGCATGCTAGCGTTAGCAACAAGCAGAGCACGTACCCTGACGCTGTGCAGATCATAGCAGGAGACTTTAACCATGCGGACTTAAAGGCAGCTCTCCCTAAGTTCCACCAGCACGTAAAGTGCGCTACTAGGGGAGAGAAGACTCTGGACAAGGTCTATTCCAACATCAAACTGGGCTACAGGGCCAGACCACTACCACACCTGGGCCAGTCTGACCACCTGTCCCTGCTGCTCATTCCTGCATATGCCCCCGTCAAGAAAACGGCTCCCACCATCACAAAGACTGATGGTGCCTCCCAGCAGCTGCAGGACTGTTTTGACAGAACCAACTGGGAGGTCTTTGAACATCAGGACCTGGAGATGTTCACAGACAGTGTACTGTGCTACATCAAGAACTGCATAGACACGGTCACAGTGGACAAACGCATCAGGGTCTACCCCAACCAGAAGCCCTGGATGACCCGGAAGGTCCAGCAGCTGCTGAGGAAGAGGAACAACGCCTACAGGTCTGGCGACAGAGATCTCTACAGCGCAGCCCGAGCTGACTTGAAGAGAGGCATCAGAGAGGCCAGAGCAGACTACAGGAGGAGGATTGAGGGCCACCTGGACAGTAACAACAGCCGGCAGGTGTGGCAGGACGTCCAGCACCTCACCAAGTACAGGACCAACGTCAAAGCTGCTGAAGGTGACCTCACGCTAGCAGAGGAACTAAATATCTACTTTGCTCGCTTTGAGGTTTCTGCACCTGAAGCGGCGCAGCTACACCACACGGTGCACAGCAGCACGGTCCTCAGTCTGGAGCGGCACGAGGTGAGACGTACCCTCCGAGCCGTCAACCCGAGGAAGGCGACTGGTCCTGATGGCGTCCCAGGACGTGTGCTGAGGGACTGTGCAGACGAGCTGACTGAGGTCTTCACAAAGACCTTCAACCGGTCCCTGGCACAGTCCACTGTCCCCCCCTGCCTGAAGTCCTCCACCATAGTCGCCCTGCCCAAGAAGCCCCACATCTCCAGCCTCAATGACTACAGACCAATAGCACTCACCCCAGTCGTGATGAAGTGCTTCGAAAAACTGGTCCGTAGCCACATCACAGCAGCTCTGCCCTCAAGACTCGACCCACACCAGTTTGCTTACAGAGCAAACCGATCCACAGAGGAGCCATAGCAACAGCGCTACATGCTGCTCTGTCACACCTGGAGCAGCAGGGCAGCTACGTGAGGATGCTCTTTGTGGATTACAGCTCGGCTTTCAACACCATCCTCCCACACAAGCTGGTGGCCAAGCTGGAGGACCTGGGGCTCCCACATTCAACCTGCATGTGGATCCGCAGCTTCCTCTCTGGTCGCAGACAGGCCCCCACACATCCACGGCCCTAAGCCTCAGCACCGGCTCCCCCCAGGGCTGTGCTGAGTCCGCTGCTCTACTCGCTCTACACACACGACTGCAGCCCTGTCCATCACTGCAACACCATCATAAAGTTTGCAGACGACACTACAGTGGTGGGGCTCATCTCTGACGGGGACGAGTCTGCCTACAGAGACGAGGTGGAGCAACTAGTGATGTGGTGTACGACCAACAACCTTCTCCTCAACATTTCAAAAACAAAAGAACTCATAATAGACTTCAGGAGAAAAAAGACAGACGTTCCACCATTACACATCGGCAGGGACTGTGTGGAGAGGGTGGCAGACTTCCGCTTCCTGGGAGTACACATAGAGGAGAGTCTGACCTGGAGCGCAAACACCTCTGAGCTGCTGAAAAAGGCCCAGCAGAGACTGTAACAACATCACACAAAGACTGTTGGTGTCCTTTTACAGAGCTAGCATAGAAAGTATACTAACATACTGTATATGCATATGGTTCACCAGCAGCACAGCAGCTCAGAGGAAAGCTCTCCAAGGGGTCATCAACACCGCACAGAAGATTGTTGGCTGCCCTCTCCCCACATTGGAAAACCTACACAGCTCCCGTTGCCTCAGGAAAGCACAGGACATTGTGAAAGACACTTCTCACCCAGGCCACTCCCTGTTTGAACTGCTGCCCTCAGGCAGACGGTACAGACTATGCAAGACTAGGACTAACAGACTCAAGCACAGTTGTTATCCCACTTTACTATCCGCTCTGAACGCTGCTAAAAAATAATGCAAAACTCAAGTCTGGACCAATGCAATGTACGATGTTTGTGTGGGTTTTTAGATGTTTTTTTTACTCTTATTTATTGTTTTAGTTTTTTTTACCTCGTATGAATGATGCACTGTATGGAAAGCACCTGTTAAATGACTGGAGAGCACTTTTTTAAATTTCACTGTACAAGTGACAGCGACAATAAAGAATCTATCTGTTCAGGAATTTATCAGGTTTAATCAACTTACAGATGACACCGGTACAGTTGAGGATGGGGGTTTAGTCTGTTTTATTTTTACAGTTTTGCTACGACCTGATACAGGTTAAGATGCAATTCATTGAATCTCTTACTGGTGGGTGGAGGTTTCAAAAATCAAAGGAGCTTAAAATGAACATGTAGCATTCGGTCTACTCTGGCTGAATGTTTCTAGCTAACAGACATTGACCACAGGGGAAGGAGAGCTAGCACGCTTGCTCTTTCTTTGCCGTATGACAACCACGCTTTCTCTGCAGAATAAGGGAGAAGGGGGTGGTGCAAGAGAGTCCGGCTCAGCCGAGTTTGGTGGATGGACAAAGGGGCTTGAAAACCAGAAGGTGCGTAAAAGGCACGACAGGGTTACTCCCAAACCCAGCCAACACACATAGAGACGCCTTCACACACACGCTACACGCACAACCTCACACACAAGCAGCAGAGAGAGAGTCCCAAGAGCACCGACGCAGGGAGAAAGTGGACGTCCTCCGAAGAAAGAGCTGGGGTTGAAACCCGGGTAAGACGGCAGCGAAGGGGCCTGGATCCGGTGCCGCCGCCGTGTCCGAACAGAACAAACGAACCGCTGGAATGGATCGTTTCTGGTCCTTCAGCTGGTCGGACAGCCGGGCGCAGGTGGCCTGGATGTACCAGCCGCGCTGGCGGAGGGCACGCAAACCCAGCTCGTCTGTGACCTCTGCAGCATTCATAGCGTTGGGCAGATGCTGGGAGGGGAAACTGAAATGTATCGAGCTGGTTCCGAAAACTCACGTCAGTGAAGGTGCTAAACGTCACGTGTATGCGCCAAAGAAACAAATGCGACCTCACCTGTTTATTTGCCAACACGAGCAGCGCAGCGTCTCCGAGTTGGTCCTCGGCGAACATGCTGGACGGCTCCTCGCCTCGTTCACTCGCTCTCTGCCGTTGCTGAGCCCGAGAACCAAAACACAGCATTTACAGCATTAAAACCTGTGACCAGGGATGAACAAAGGTTTACCTGAACAGTCCATTCCAACAAAAACGATCCCTCTCAGGTTGAAAGCTGTGGAAATAATTCTATGCAAATGACTCCTGCTGCTTAATAATTCGCTTCTCTGGATAAAAGCCACATCCTCATATTCATGCCCACGCGGAGACGTCAGACTCCCAGTGAACCACACAGAATCCAACTGCTGGACAGTAACAACTCTCTTCAATCCTCAAGGCTGAGGACAAATGAGACACGAGGATGTTTCACACTGTCTGTTAATGTACAGCTGGTAGATGGTTCATCGTCCCTTGACATTTTCTGACACACTTGCAACGGTGCCGGTATTTTTGGCCATGACTGTACATGTTCAGCCTGGAATTTAGCTGCAGTTTCATCATCGTCGTCATGTCAGGAAAACACAGATTGGCATAATGTGGACCTTTGACAACTGAATACTTCACCAGTCATGGCTTCACCAGCCTCAGCCTCATCCCTTAAGCACCGATGAGGACACCTATGGGCAGCAATGTTCACCAACACCAGCTACCACCCCCACCCCTCCTCACCTTCAGTGTTCTGGAGGTAGTGGCGCCACAGCGCCCACACTGTGAAGCTGATGTTCTTGTATTCACAGTTTCAACATTAAGCTGAAGTTACATGATGCAAAATAATAGAGTATCATTAGATGGGTTGAACACCAGCCTTGTACTTCAACCGCACTTAAGCTTGTGTTGGGCCTCTACCACTAGGCACAGTAGCAGACTAACCATCTGCTGCTGGGAGATTTCTCTGATATATTTAGCTACTTCATGCTTTTTAGATAAATGAATATGCTTGTATATAATGTTAAAACCTAAAAAAAATAATTTCCCCCCCATCTTCAAAAGTCAGATGTTGAGTTGTTGGTAGTTGGTAGATTAAAGCAGACGTTAGTAACCAACCCAGTGGAGCTTTGCCTGCTCCACTGTTTCATTTCATTATCATCTCAGATTTCCTTCATTTCTCTGGTGACCCTTAGAGGCTACACTCATTCGGTAGCAGCTGCTTCTTCTTGAATGTCTCCATCTAGAGGCTAAATCTATACAACTGGAACCTAAAGTTTAGTCCGGTTAAATATTTACAGGTGTTTCTACCTGCCAGTTCTATCCTGGACTGTCCACTGGACTCTGTGGAGGAGGTGGATGAGAGGAGCTGACATCCATCATGGACAATGCTTCTCACCCACTGCATCAACTGTGGAGGCTCTGGCCTTGGGGGGGGAAAAAAATAGTCAAAGACCGTTTTACAGTACATTACAACTGTATCCACATGACTGACCCTAAAGAGAGTAACAGGACAGAACAGCATTAAAACAAGCCATTTCATGCTCGTTTCTGGGCCACGTGTTTGAACAGGCCGCTGTACAAGCGCTACCATCAAAGAGCAGCACATCCTCCCAGTCACAAATAAGCATTAACTTGTGCTTCTCAGATGGAGGAACCAGCCCCATAGGTTTACTCACAGCCAGTGATCCTGAACCTGCAGCTTGGGACACGGCTGCAGACGCCACACAGACCTTAGAACCGTCCGCGAAGGAGGACGTGCAGTCTGGTGGACTGGCGTCAGGAGGCACTTCTCCATCCTGGTTCTGCACAGCGGGTTCCAGATCCGTCAGGGGAGACGGGAGCACACGGAGAGAACCAAACAACACGAGTTGTTACAGCTTCTGAACTGCAAACCTCAGGTTCATGGTGCTCCTTTCAGCCCGTGCAGACTCTGGCCAATCAGTCCTCACATGTACATCCTGGCCCCATAGCAACATGTATGTTGACACAAACATTCTAAAAACCTTTAGGCAACAAACAGCGGCAGAGAGAGGTAGGAATTTTTACAGCTCTGCTAAAAACGTGCATTTACTTGTATTTTGTGTTCAGTTCATCCTAGTTTCGTTCAGGAAGATGTTAAGTGACTTAAGCTGCTTATTTCTGTAGAGTCAATGACTTTTATTACTTTGAATCTACTTCACTGAAACCAGCTTTGGATGCGTCAGTGTGTGTTACAGGGATCATTATGTTGATTAGTGCTTGATTTGGTTAAATGTGGATTTTCAAAAATCAGAGGACACAGTAATAGAGTAAAGCCTCTGAAAAATATTACTATGAAGCTTTTACTGAAACATGGAATGAAGCTGCATTTACCTTCAACGCAAACGCGTTTTGTGGCCACACATGTGAACTTTTCCATTCCAATTACGCTGCATCTGTAACAGACAGGTGCTGATGGGACAATGCAGAGTGAGGAGACGTCCCTGCTGGGGTTTATTTGGGCCACGCGTCAATTTAACGCAGCTTCTGCAGCTCTGACCATGTTCATTTCAGCCTGTGCAGACTCATCCTGGCCCCATAGCAACATGTATGTTGACACAAACATTCTAAAAACCTTTAGGCAACAAACAGCGGCAGAGAGAGGTAGGAATTTTTACAGCTCTGCTAAAAACGTGCATTTACTTGTATTTTCTGTCAGTGCATCCTTTTACTGGACTCAGCCACGATGTGTCCGTTTGCTTTACTCGCTTTGAATTGGCTACATTGACTTTGTGCTGATTTGACTAAAGCTCGGACTCCGAGAGGAACCAGGCCATAGACGCTGGTTGTCCGGGTTTAAAGTTAACACAGCGGGGACATTTAACCTGCAATAAATTGACATGGTTGGACGGGTGAGAGGTTTTAAGGGAGGCCTGAGAGTCGACAGCTGTGTAAAGCTCTCGGTGGCAGGAGCTAACGGTTAGCATCGCTGTGAGCTAACGGTTAGCATCGCTGTGAGCTAACGGTTAGCATCGCTGTGTGCTAACGGTTAGCATCGCTGTGTGCTAACGGTTAGCATCGCTGTGTGCTAACGGTTAGCATCGCTGTGTGCTAACGCTTCTTATGCTAAAGATGAGCGCCTGCATGGCGGTGCTAGCCGTTAGCACGCCGATGCTAAGTGAAGCTCGGTACCTGCTCCTGTGTCCCACTCTCCCCTCTGAGAGGTTCCTCCTTTGGGGAACCGACCACGGCCTCCGCTTCTCCGGCAGAACGAACACGTCCAGACCAAGTCACGCAGCCAAGTCCACGACACTCTGTGCAGACAGGAAGCGTTGCTATGGCGACGCTTTGTTAGGTTCAGGCCGTCCCCTGGTCTCTGGTCTGCACAAGTATAATGAGCTTGAACAATGATCTGTTATTGTGGGACTGTGTTGGTACGTGAATAACGTTACGGTTCCTTATCATTACGCTGTGTGATACTCCTAGAAAGTAAACACGTAAATGGCTGCAGCCGCTTCACAGGCGTCACACGTTAGATTCCCTGTCACACGCTGCTGTTCCTGTGACGCAGCCAGAGCTGAATTAATTGGGTTTAGTTACTGTAAGTTAATGGTACGAACTGGAGTTTGGGGAGCGAACGTGACGTCATCTTGGTGGTGGCCAACATCTCAGAGAACAGCAGCATGTTCCACTAACACTGACTACAGAGGCTGAGTGGAAGGTGCTCATGTTCCCCAGCCTGACGTATTGAACACGAGGTCACAGGTCAAACAACGCGCGACACCGAGGAGAAACGTTCTCACCGAGGTTTGCAAAGCAGCTGCTGGGAGCGAAACCTTCTGCGACACGTCAGCCTGCGTCCACCTAGAAAAGACTGCATCCGTGTGTTTCTGCCATTAAACACGGACCCAATGTGAAGCTCTGCTTGTTCATCCTGATTATTGGATTTGAAATTGAAAACACAATGTTTTCATGGTGTCACTGACATTTGATTCCAAAATAAACTTTAGTATTGTGTCATTACAGATGAGACAACGAGAAGAAAGGAAGATAGAAAAGATGGAGGTTATAGTTGAAGAGGAAGAGGACAAGGAGGAGGTAAAGGAGGAGGAGGTGGAGGAGGTGGAAAATAGAAAAAAAAAGAGGGAGACAATAAAAAAGGAGAAAAGGGAAGAAAAGGACAAACTAAAGAGGGAGAAAAGAGAAAGAAAAAGAGAGGAAAAAGAGGAGAAAGAAAAAAGAAAAAGAGAGAAAAAGGAGGAGAAAGAAGAAAGAAAAAGAGAGAAAGAGGAGGAGAAAGAGAAAAGAAAAAGGGAAATAAGGAAAGAAAAGGAAAGGAGAAAGAAGAAGAAAGAGGAGGAAAAATTAAGAAAACTAGTTTTAGAAACGATTAAAGAAACAAGAATTAAATGCGAGAAATGGGAGAAACAAAACTACAGAAATTATAATTGGCAACGTGAAATTAAAAAAGCAAAAATAACAAGACCTCTTGACATGAACCAAATTTGCTGCTAAAATACTGAAAAACGGTGAAAGGGAGGATTGGAGAAAGGGAAAAAAGGTGAGAGAGGAGGAGGAGAAAGGGAAAAAAGGTGAGAGAGGAGGAGGAGAACAAAGGAAAAAAAGGTGAGAGAGGAGGAGGAGAAGAAAAAGAAAAAGTGAGAGAGGAGGAGGAGAACAAAGAAAAAAAGGTGAGAGAGGAGGAGGAGAAGAAAAAGAAAAAGTGAGAGAGGAGGAGGAGAACAAAGAAAAAAAGGTGAGAGAGGAGGAGGAGAAGAAAGAGAAAAGGTGAGAGAGGAGGAGAACAAAGGAAAAAAAGGTGAGAGAGGAGGAGGAGAAGAAAAAGGAAAGGTGAGAGAGGAGGAGGAGGAGAAAGAAAGAAAAAGGGAGATGGAGGAGGAGGAGGCTCAAAAAGAGTGGAAAGAATAAAAATAAGAGGTAGTAGGAGGAGCACAGGAGCAGCCTGACAGCCTGGGCCACTCAATGTCAAAGTAAGACACTAATGGTTTCTACTGTAAATGTCTGTGGCAGCCACCTGACGACAACGTGACCAGCGGTGACGCCGCGACCGTGGTGTGTGTGGCGTTAAGGTCAAGGAGGTCGGCGGGTGTGTGTCTGTGTGGGAGGAGCGTGTGTGTGTGTTGGTACCAACGAGCTACAGCTGCGCTGTATGAGCGCACACTGAGCGTTGGACGCGAAGCTGCCGTCAGCAGCCACGACGAGCCTGGGACTGACGAGCCTCAGGAGACAGGAGTCGGCCACCAATCGTAGGGTCGGCGGTCGGCTCCCGGCTCCTCCGGACTTGATGGAAATGTCCACGTGACAGCAGTGCAGCGAGAACAAAAGACTAAAGGGGCTCATGTACCATTTAAAAATGTAAAATAGAAAAGTATCGCGTCCGTAAGTCGACTCAGTGACCACCGCTACCGGCCGGGTTTGGAAGGCTGGTTCGCCCACGACGGGTAAGATCCCACCTCAAACCCCGGGACGACCTAAGGCAGGCACAGTCACGATAACCTGGGAGGCTGTTTTCTCTGACGCGCCAGGCACATGCCCCCAAAACACGACGACACGGAGACGGTGGTGGGTAGGGCCGCCATCGTCTCGGTGCCAAATGGCGTTCAAAGGAACGGGCAGAGTAGCGGGTGCGAGAATCCAACAACAGCCTCTTAGCTGCTAGTGGTGCGTTAACATGGAAGGCTGGTTCGCCCGTGACGGTAAGATCCCACCTCAAACCCCGGGACGACCTAAGGCACAGTCACGATTGTTTGAAGTCACTTACGAGCCTCAGGAGACAGGAGTCGTCCACCAATCGTAGGGTCGGCGGTTCGACTCCCGGCTCCTCTGGATTTGATTGATGGTTGATGTGTCGTTCAGACGCTGGACTGACTATGAGTCCACTCAGTGACCTCCAGGTTTGGAAGGCTGGTTCGCCCATGACGGGTAACATTCGTAAACCGGGAGGCACAGTCACGATAACCTGGGAGGCTGTTTTCTAGGGTGCATGCCCCCAAAACATGACAAGTCGGGACTAACGAGCCTCAGGAGACAGGAGTCGGCCACCAATCGTAGGGTCGGCGGTTCGACTCCCGGCTCCTCTGGACTCTGGTTGATTTGTTCTTCAGACACTGAAGGCTGACAGTTGTTCCCAGTGTGTGAATGTATCTCAAAGTGCTGCATGAGTCCACTCAGTGACCTCCAGGTTTGGAAGGCTGGTTCGCCCATGACGGGTAACAATCTTTAACCCGGAGGCACAGTCACGATAACCTGGGAGGCGGTTGTGTCACACCAGGCACGTGCCCCCCAGCCCAGCCTGCTCCCCCAGCTTCCTCCATCAGAGTGACTGTGCTGCTGTGTTTGGTAGTTTGGTGTCATCAGGTGGTCGCCTTGTGCATTTATAGAAGAAACCTTTAACTGGTATAAGGCTGCTCCTAAATGAATTTATTGAACTCAAGTTAAGCTGTGATGTCTCCAGTCCAGACAGCAACAAGGAGCCGGGTTGGATTCCCGGGTGGCCCAGGTGCTTTTCTGTGAGGAGTTTGCATGTTCTCCTCGTGTCGGTTTCCTCCCACAGTCCAAAGACATGCAGTCATTTAACTGGAGACTCTAAACTGTGACTGTTTGTTCCTCTCTGCCTGTATGTGGTTCTGTGATGGACTGGCGACCTGTCCAGGCTAAACCCTGCCGCTCGCCCACATAGAAAGTTAGAAAGGTGCTTTATTCAAGCCACAGCACAGCGTCCAGCAGAAACCAGTGACAGCTGGGACAGGCTCCAGCAGCCGCCACCCTTAAAGCGGGTGAGCGGCTGAAGATGAGTGCCCCCTTCCTCCCTCCACGCTTACAGCCCCCGCCTCAGCACCCACTTCACTCTCCAGGTGAGTGACCTCTGCTCAGCCGTCCACCCCTTCAGGGAGGCGGCGGCTCATCGGGACGTTACCTGTGTTGTTCGAGTCACGGGAGTCACGGTGTGAACGTAAAGGTGTCGAGGTTCCTGGGGTGAGTTGTACTGACTGTAGCCTACACGAGTGGAGGCCAGGGGTGGGTGGACCTCTCTGTTTGGTAGGTCTGTTTGGTCCAGAAGAGTCTGGTTGTTAGTGGAGAGGCTGTAGGTGAAGGTTTCTCAAGCCACGTTAGGTCACATGTACGAAGTTCGTACCGAAATATGGAGAGATGCTAAATGTCAGTCTCCATGATTGTATTAATAGGTTAGAGTAGTGTTGGTTGTGTTTTATTGGTAGGATTTATTATGCTTATATTACTAGGTTATGTTTATATTAGTGGTTGTTTATATTAGTAGCTTGTTTGTGGTAGTGGGTTGTTTATACTAGTAGTTTATGTTTATATTAGTAGGTTATGTTTATATTAGTGGTTGTTTATATTAGTAGCTTGTTTGTGTTAGTGGGTTGTTTTTATTGGTAGGTTGTGTTTGTTGGTTACCAAACAGAGAGGTCAAAGATTAAATTCCAAATTCATATCTAAATTTAACCATAGCTATGTATTTGTTCATTCACCTTCCAATTTCCAAATTAACTTTTATTTTCAGGTATTTACACCTGCATCTGATACACAACGTAGAAGACGGCACCTTTGTCTGAACCCACACGCTTCAACTACAGTATAGCAGTAATACACCCACTAGACTGAAGTGAACAGAATATGAACACGTGCACTAATACAGTAACTGCATTCAGCCTGTGGCTTCACCAAACGTTAGCTGTGTTTGCTTGTGATGCTTTTCCAGGTTTGACCGTAACCTCTAGCAGTTGCTCCCTTTACGTGTTAATTGTTTGAAGGTCTAACAAACCTGTCAGTCACATGTTCCAGCACTTTTACTCACACGAAACACGGGTGGGTTCTGACAAAACGTGCTCTCTGCTAAGTTCTGCATCAGACTCAGATGTAAATATCTGGAAGTATGATTAAAAGCAGAATCGTGACCTGGTAGCTGTGAATGGGCTCCATTGGTTAATGAGGTAATGAACTGAGTTGGATGAAGGATTTTGCTTCGCTGGTTCGTGGGCCTGCCACCTGCAGTGCAGTCCTTACACTCTGCCTGGGCTACAGAACACCTGTTCACACCGGACTCAACATCAAACGTCACCACGAGGCACCTGAAAACCTCAGACGGAGGTCAGGGTTCGGCCTTTGGGTTGCGTCGCTGGGCGCAGCCACGCTCGTATGGGCACCACAGTGAAAAGGGGGTCTGGGCCGTCAGGTTAGCGCCACCCGGTGGTCGCTGGGAGCCGCCTCCGGGAGAGGCCATGGAGGAGGACTGTTGGTCGGCCTCGACAAAACAGACGCCGGGACGGAGACGCTCACGGGTGGAGTCACTGAATTACATTGTTTGGTTAAATACTGATCAGCAGTTTGACTTGTCATCCACACGAGTCAAACAATAACTTCACTTTATGACAAGCCATGATTTTATTTGACAAAAACATTTGCCGTTGCTCCAAAGTGTAAAGCTAAGTTGGGAGCAAGTCGTTTTCAATTTCTCACTATGATTAAGACGTAGTGTCTTTACTCCAATCACTGTGTGCATCTCCATAATTCAAAACACAGTGTTTGCCTTTTATGATTATTACCCACAGTGCTTAGCAAACGCTGCCCCTCAGCTCGCTGCACAAATACCAGTTGTAATGAACTGACTTAGTTCCTGTTTGTATTCAGAGTCATTTCATCCAGGAACAGCACAGTAAGAACATTTCACTCACACTAATGTAGAAACACACATCAAGTGCATTGCACAGCAGTAGCATCTCTTTCAGTGCTTCACCTCCGAGTCCCTCGTTTCTGGGAGAGTCTGCGTCAGGGTTGAGGCGGAGGAGAGTTCGGCCAATAGTCCAACCTCAGATTCAGGAGGAACGATTCGCTCTCTGCTGGGTTTGCCGCTGGTGTGAGAATCGCTCCTCCGGGTCTGAGGCCATCGTCCCGACCGGAAACGGCGGCTAGTTGTTGTTAGAGGACGGTTCCTGCTCCGAGCGGAGGAGCGAAGCATCTTTTGGTCTCGTTCACCAGCGAGAGAACGAGCGCTAGACCGACGGACGGTGAAGGAGGAGCCGAGCCAAAGGGCAAAGCTCTCGGTTCACCCGTCGAGCTACGTTCCTTCTCTCTAAGGTCGTGACCTTTGATTCACGACCAAAAGAACAGGCCGCCGCTCCTCCACGTGGAGGGGAGCCTTGGGGTTAGGCTAGGGTTGGGGTTTGCTGACGGCTCGGCATCAGGTCTGGATGCCTCCTGGATCCCTTCCAGGTCAGGGATTCCAGGAAAGACCCGCGGGGAGGCCCTGCGATCCCCCCGGTGATCTGGGGGTGGCCAGCGAGTGGGACTGGGGTCAGGGCCACGGTGACCAATTGGAAAACTCGAACAACACAAGCGACGTCCAGGTGGGCCTCCGCCTCCCTGAGGGGGCCAACGGCTCCGCAGAGGTCAGGGGTGGGGGGCGAGGTGGGGGCGTGCGCTCCTCCTCCTCCTCCTCCTGGTCCTCCTCCTCCTCTCTTCCTCCCTCACACTGAGCTCCTCGCCTCCCTCTCTCCCTCCCTCACATTGAGAGAGAGAGGGAGGTGGAGGAGGAGCGACCTTCTCCTCCTCTCTCTCTACCTCCCTCACATCGCGCTCTCCGCCTCCCTCTCTCCCTCCCTCACATTGAGAGAGAGAGGGAGGTGGAGCAGGAGCGACCCTGTTCTCCTCCCCCTCCCTCACATCGAGCTCTCCGCCTCCCTCTCTCCCTCCCTCACATTGAGATATAGAGGGAGGTGGAGGAGGAGCAACCTTCTCCTCCTCTCTCTCCCTCCCTCACATTGCGCTCTCCGCCTCCCTCTCTCTCTCCCTCACATTGAGAGAGAGAGGGAGGTGGAGCAGGAGCAACCCTGTTCTCCTCCCCCTCCCTCACATCGATCTCTCCGCCTCCCTCTCTCCCTCCATCACAATGAGAGAGAGAGGGAGGTGGAGGAGGAGCAACCTTCTCCTCCTCTCTCTCCCCCTCCCTCACATCGCGCTCTCCGCCTCCCTCTCTCCCTCCCTCACATTGAGAGAGAGAGGGAGGTGGAGCAGGAGCAACCCTGTTCTCCTTCTCTCTCTCCCCCTCCCTCACATCGAGCTCTCCGCCTCCCTCTCTCCCTCCCTCACATTGAGAGAGAGAGGGAGGTGGAGGAGGAGCAACCCTGTTCTCCTCCCCCTCCCTCACATCGAGCTCTCCGCCTCCCTCTCTCCCTCCCTCACATTGAGAGAGAGAGGGAGGTGGAGGAGGAGCAACCCCCCTTCTCCTCCCTCATTGTAAATATTTGTAAATAACCCCCCCACACCCAAAGTCAAGCTCCCTCCGCTCTCTCTCCCCTCAATACAAGGCCTCCCCCCCACATCGAGCTCCCTACCTCCTTACACCCCCTCCTGTACATAGTTTTAATAAAGTTCAGAGCATGACTGGCTTGTTTCCGTGGCTTCTTTCTTGTGCTGCAGCTTCAGCTCAGGCTCCAGGTGAAACTGAGCAGAGCTTCTAGCAGAGCTGCTCTATGTTGGACTCTGCTCGTCTGCAGAGCTTCGAGTCAGACGCCTCCTGGTTGAGTCAGAGACGTCTCCTCACAGCACACGGACTCTAACCCTGGGATGATCTCTCACTGTGTTTGTATTAACTTGGACGGATGAGCCTAAAGAAACGAATCTAAGGGTCGCGTGGTTACAGTGGCCGACGATGGCTAATAACCATTTGTGCCCCGACTCCATCTTAACGTGACGAGACTGGTGTAATGACATGTTGGCGACAAACGGGAAAAATGAGAAAACAAATGAGAGCAAAGACTTTTACTGATCTCAGTGCAAATGGTTTCAACACAAGACTAAAATACAAGGAAGCTTCAGAGCCAAGAAATATGGTTTGACAGGAATCTGATTCCTGCTCCAAACTGGACTCCATCACACATCCTGTAAACACAAGGAGAAATGGTTGGGGTTAACCACAGGACACAGAGCAGACTGTGGTGGACTACAGGAGAAAGCTCCCCCACGACCATCAACGGTTCTGCAGTGGAGCAGGTGAGCAGCACCAAGTTCCTGGGTGTGGACCTCTTCTGGAGCAACAACCCTGCATCACTGGCCAGGAAGGGAAACAGAGTCTCTACTTCCTCCGCAGAGCCCCCCCTCCATCATGCTGCCCTTCTACAGAGGTGCTGTGGAGAGCATCCTGACCAGCAGCATCACTGTGTGCTACGGAGCCTGCAGCGCCACCTGCAGGAAGACACTTCACTCCCTCTCCCCTCCCTCCAAAAGCTCTATGGCTCACGCCTGACTCAGGGACAGTTTCCTCCAGCAGGCTGTGAGGAGGCTGAATTCCCTTCCTGCTCTGCCCTGTCAACACAAGGTCCCACCTCTCACTGACTAACACACTGACAACTCCCATCTCCACTCACGCACACATCTACGCCAGTCACCTCATCCCCTGCACTGATTCACTTTACGCCAGCATAAAGCTTCTGTACGTTCCGTAAACGTTATTTTTCATACCCCTGAACATTTCCACACTTAGTAACATAGTCCTTGTATATTTTGTGTACAGTTCCGTTGTATAAACGCACAATGTATGTAACGGGTTTGAGAGACACAAATGTCAATTCTCCGTGTGTCACACACATAAAGCAGCATTGACAAATACAGCTGACGTTGACGTTTTACAGCCGTGTTCATAGTGTAAAGAGTTAATAAACGTCGGGAGCGTGGCTGGTTTGTTTCCGTGTCTTCTTTCTCTTGTTCCAGGTGAAACACTAAGCAGCTGCTTTATGTTGGACTCTACTCGTCTCTGCTGAGCTTAAAGTCAGACGCCTCTTGGTTTAGTCAGAAATCTCACTAACGCGTCTCTTCACATAAACCGAAGTCATTTCAACGCTGCAGAAACACACACAACAGCGCGAATGAAGAAAAGCTGAACCTTTAGGTCAAAGCATCAAAACAAAGTGAAGAGTTGACTGAATCAACTCAAACACACCTGGAAACTATGCGGCTCTGAAAAATCTACGGTTGTGTCCAGTCAGTCAACGATAGAAACCTGAAGCTGAGTGTTAGAAAACGAGGGAAAACACTGAATGGTAGTTATTTCTGAACTGATGCAAACAGAGTCACTACACAGGCCCTGAATAAAATACTAGCAACCACAGACATCGGCCAAACTAAGGAGTCGATGCAGAACCAGCGTCTGCTTGAACATCCTACCCATGCGCTGCTACTGGTTCTGCTTCTAAGTTAGAGGAACAATCCTTTTATCGGATGCAAGTCTGCTTGTGGCCTGTGGTTCAACATCAACACACGTCTGTGTTTCTGGATTTGTTTCTATTATTGGAAATTATATCCAAAAAAAAAAGCAGCGATATGACAAAGTCTCCCTCAGCAAACTGTTGGACCGACTCACGTTTGTTAATGTGTTCAGGAATCCCCAGGTTTACTGGGGAACTTACAGATGTACAGTCATTGACAGAAGTTGCTCTCGGTTGCTCTGCGTTCTTTTAAAGGATTTTGGTTCAGCAGTCCTAGAACAAACTAGCTACAGAAAAACAACAGGTCGCATCTCTTCAAGGAAGAACGTGAAGCTTGTGGATGTGCCAGGACACTGTCAAACGGCTGAAGCTCGTCAAACGCCCAACACCTTGTATTTGACCCATAATAAAGCAGGAACACTGTCAGAAAGTTAATCAGGAGCTAAGAGGAATGTGATGCTACTCACTGGCAGGAACCAGAGCCACCAGTGCTCCGATGACGCGTGACCACCTCGCTGAACACAAAGCAGGTTATTCACAGTCTCACCCTACAGCCTGAGCAGCGACGGATTCTTCGCTGGCGAGCGTCCTTTCACAATAAAACAGCTGGCGCAGTCGTCGACAGTCACGGACCGAGTCCTGACGTCGAGGGAGCACAAAGAGGAGACCTGGGTGGGAGGTCAACCGCAAGACGAGGATCCCGACTCCCACCCAGACCGAAGTCTGGGGGCAACCGGTCAGAACCTGAAGCCTAGACTTCTTCCTCCTCTAGCCGCTGCCTCTTACCTGCTGCACTTACCCGATCCAGACACTCAGCGACTGAACGCTGGAGACACACGGCTCTGAGTCTGACGAAAGCTGTAGATGAGGACAGAGAGAAACACGAGAGACCAGCTCAGTCACACGTGGACGTGGTGGAGCGAGGAAACAGATGGAAAACCAGATGTGCTTGACTTTGCCCTCTCAGTCTGGGTGTTGTGAGTCACCGTAGGGAAAGAGACGTTACGGTGAGGGAAGCTGGTCTGGAGGCTGCTCACCTGGGAGCTGCTGTGATGTTTGGCAGCACGGGGAGAGCTCTGGGTGTTTCCAGACAGCAGGGCTAGTGACGGGGTTTGAGCTGGGGGAGGGTCCGATACAGCAGGTGGCGCTAAACACCGCAGCAGAAGCAGCAAAGGAGGAAGAAGAAGAAGCAGCAGCAAAGGAGGACGACGACGACGAAGAAGAAGCAGCAGCAAAGGAGGACGACGACGAAGAAGAAGAAGAAGAAGAAGGAAGCAGAAGCAGCAGCAGCACTGGCGCGCATGGCGTCTGCGCTCTGAGACGGCAACAGGTAGATTTTTATTAAACAGCTGGAGACATGACAAGTGGCGGATTTTGTAGCCGAGCTTTTTTTGTTTTGTTTTGTTTTATCGCTTTCCAGGTGACTTTAGGTCGTCCAGAGTTAAGGCTCTGTTAGCCAATCTACGCTAAGCTAAGCTAAGCTAGGCTAAGCTAGGCTACCTAATATTACGATGAAGACATTTGCTGTGCTCCGTACATGTAGAACGTTTCTTCTGTCCTTACCTCGTGTTATGTGACAGCGCTAGGAAGAAAGGGCTTCAATTCAATTGAAATTCAACTTTATTTATCTAGCGCCAATTCACAACATCAGTTATCTCAAGGCACTTTACAAGTGAGGTTTAAGACCTGACACAACTAAACCAAAGTTTAGCTATTTAGTCACATGTGGACATGGAGGCATGTTAGTGGATAGAAGAAACCGAAAAGAGCTCAGTGAATGAAGGACGTCCCCCAGCATCTAAGTCTATAGCAGCTGAACGAGCAGAACCATCTCTAACTATACGCTTTGTCAAAAAGAAAGGTTTTCAAACTAGAGAGGGCGTCTGCTGCTAGAACCTGAACTGGAAGCTGGTTCCACATAGAGGAGCTTGGCGCTAAAGGCTCTGCCTCCCGTTCTACAGGTAGAAACTCTAGGAACCACCAGCAGACCAGCTCTGAGAAGCCAGCGTTCTGTTGGAGCATAAGGAGCCATGAGGTCTAAGACAAGATGGAGCTTTATCATGAAGAGCTTTGTAGGTGAGGAGAGGGATTTTGAATTCTATCCTAGATTTGACAGGGAGCCAATGCAGAGAAGCTCATGTAGGAGAAATGTGAGTCCAGTCAGACTCTGGCTGCAGCATTTTGAATGAACTGGAGGCTTTTCAAAGAGTTAGTGGGACAAACTATGAGCAGCGAGTTACAGTCGTCCAGCCTAGCGGTAACAAATGCCTGGATTAATTTCTCAGCGTCACTCTGCTTAGGGTTAGGGGTCGGGTGTGTGAGTTTTTTCTCAATGACTCTCCCTGCTCTGTCTTTTAGAGTAGAGCAGTTTGGTGTGGAGAGCCAAGGGGAAGGCACGGGCCGACGCTTGTCGCTCAGGTTCCTCGATACTTGAGTTACTCTTGTGTTTTGCCGATTCTCCATATGGTCAAAGCGTCCTCTGCAGCCCCCAGGAGGCCGTGAGACAGCTGCAAAGGGTGAGCTCTACTTGATTCTTCTCGGTCCTAGAGACATTTTCCAAGTTCCCAGGTTGGGTTTGTAGTAGTTAGGGTTAGGCACAAGGATCCCATGGTTAGGATGAAGCCACGGTTGAGGTTAATTGTTTCTAATGTGCCAGGTTGGTGACTGAGGTTGGGTTTTGTTATGAATTTATCGTCCTGGCAACTAAGACTAACGAAGCGAGACACTGCTTCGGTTTAATAAAATAAAAAAAGAAGGGAGTATAATACAACGTGTGCTTTCTTAGCGCATCAAAGCTGCTACTAAACTGGAACATCAACTTCTTCTGTGTCCTTTCCTGGTGCAATGCATCTTGGGAAAATGAAGTCAGTTTCCCTGAAATTCACCAACCGTTATGACACAGTTTATTTTATTCACATATGTAACTGACACATGAACCTTTCTTCTTATTGTCATGTATTAACTGTCAGTATGATTTTAACCCGTTCATTTTAATATTTTAACTATTCTTATAAACAGTCTTCTAACAAGAAAGTCTCAACAGGTTTAGGCATTGAGGTCTCATTGTTAGGGTTAAGTAGTTTGGTCTAAGCTGTCTTAGACTAAATTGTGAGGGTTACTCATCAGTAGTGTACCTTAGGTTCATCGGGCGTTTTGGCCATTTACCACTAGACACCCTCCCCTAAGGGCGGCCCCCTGGGGTGATCAAGTCCCAGGGTATGTCCTCTTAGGGTTAGGTTTGAAATGTGTTTTTTTTGCACTGGCAAGCAGGGGTCTGTGCCATATCACCAAAAAGCCCATTCAGTCAGGATGTTGCATTTTATTTCATGGATGCAGTTTAACAGAGATGGTTTGGTTCCTTTTGAGGTTGTTTATTTACTTTGTTGTCTTCCTAAGTGCTAAGTGATCTATGTTTTTTAGGTGCTTCTAAGCATCATGAGAGGGAGGAGAGGATCCCAGAAGGACATCCCATCAGTCCGAAGCTGACTAGGCAGCCATCAGCAAGGTAAGTGCATGGAAAACATACTTAAAACCAAGAAGTTTTATAAATATATAGTTTATGTACATGTGTGCGCACACATATACACACACACACAAAAACACCTACACCTACGTGTATATATATACACATACACACACGCGCACCTACGTATTTAACCATTGGCACACATGTATACACACACACACACGTATCTTGTTAATAGCATGCATAGAGTGAAAGGGCCCAGCTATAAGTGCTGTAAATACAAATAGCTATGAATGTTAATTGATACCAAAGTAGAATCATGCAACACACAAGAAGAATAAAGTCATGCAGAATAAATTATTACATTAAAAAGTTCATGTGTGGGGCATGCAAAATGGTTAAGAAGTTAATATGTAGGACATATCATTATTGAGGAGTCATGCAGTGGAGGAATAGTTTTATCACTTAATTCCAAATTTAAAAAGATTTTAAGAAGGATTTTTTATGTGTATGTGTTACTCGGAATCTCCTATCAATAGGTTTGAAGGGTTGAAGGATGAAGGGTAAGGAGAATGAATTGGGGGCTGAAATGGAGCCCAAAGCTTGAGGACAGACCAGAGAGTGGCACACAACAGGTAATACAGGCAAGATATATATTTAAAACAAATGTTTGTTTGTTTGTTTGTTGAACTTACTTACTGCCTAGGAAGAAACACACTCCCATCTCTACAATCATGCATTTTTATTTTCCAGTTCCTCAGTTCCTCCATTCAGTTATGATAATCTATGTATTCCTTGTGTATTAGATGTATTTATTAAATGTTCAAAGCTGAAGGAATTTTTGTTTTCAATTTCTCCATCCACAGCCTCTCCTGCCTCCTGCGCTGGCCCCCCGTCCACGTGGCGGATGCTTGGAGGCCAGTGATTGTGAGATGGTGAAGGGGGTGTGTTTGGAAATGCTGTACCAAGGGAGTGGATAATCTGGCCGTCTTCATGCTGCGGATGTGTTGCTGGAGTCTGGTAAAAAGTGTTTTTCCTCTTTCACCCACGTACATCTTTCCACAGGTTTGGCAGATGATGCAGTAGCCCAGGTTGGAGCTGTGGATGCTGAACTCACCGTTAATAGGTGCTCCTGCGCCCCCGTGTGGATCAAAAATGAATTTCTCTTGCCTGAAAGCCCAGTGCCCGTCCCGATTTCCAGCAACTGTGTGCCTGCAAAACCTAGCTCTGACTAATAAATCTCTTAGATTATACTGTAGTTTTGAAATTGATCATGGTCAGCCATAATTGTTATAAAGTTGTTCTGCCACAGATTCTGTAGGTAAGGACGAGGTCTGGAGTAGGTTGTGACCAAGGGGACGAGTTCTGTAGGCTCCATTCTGTGTTTCTCTCCCTGTGGTCGCCGCTCTCCGGCTCCGCTGAGAGACAGAGCAGCGGAGGGGGGAGAGAGATGATAGCGTCTGCTTTTTAACGCGTCCCAAAAACCTCCTCGTACCCTCTTGCTCTCAGGAATGAAGTGGAGATGGCTTGGTTTGAATCCGCCTCCCTCGAGCAGATTCTATGAAACCGGATGATTTGTGATTGAACTATGCCTTTAAATGTGTGTTTCGGATGATAACCGGCTTTATGGAGTAGCGCGTGTGTATCTGTTGGTCTGAAGTAAACACGGGTGAGTCATTTTTAATTTTCCTCATCTGTGTGTCCAAAAAGTTTACTTCATCAGCGTGTAGATCGTATTTAACCTTGATGGAGGGGTGGTGGTTATTCAACGTGTCAGTGAATGTATAAAAACTCTCCTTCCCATGCTCCCAGATGCCGATGATGTCATCCAGGAAGCGGAGGTAGACGGTAGGTTTCACTGGGCTTTGTTCTAGTGCCTTGCGTTCCCATTGGCTCATATAAATGTTGGCGTACCTGTGGCCCATCGCCGTGCCCTCCACCTGTAAGTGTTGCTTGTTATCAAACTCGAAGTCATTGTGTTGAAGGCATATTTCTAGAAGATGTCTGCATCCGGTCTGCTGTGGTCCGGGTATGGAGTAAAGATCTGCTGGACGGCTCCGTGTTGATGTTTGTATATAAGCTGTCAATGTCTCGACAGCGTCAAAGGGCGAATCCTGTCTAGAAAGTGGTACGTGTCTTTGAGGAAACTGGGATGTTTGCAGGAGAGCGGACCTAAGGAGAAGTCTATGCACAGCGAGATGTTGTGAGTGGCGCTGCTGCAGTCGGAGACTATGGGTCTGCCGGGAGGGATCGCGTGGGGGACCGTCCAGGGGAGTGGGTCCTTGTGGATTTTAGGGAGAAGATAGAACTGTCTGTTGCGGTGGATCTGGTCCGAATAAACCCGTCATGGTCGAGTTTTTGAACAATGTCTCGGATGTGCGCCTGCGTTTGGCTCTGGATGCTGCCGTCTATGGCTTTATAATACCTAGTGGTGTTTAATTGTCTATGGGCTTCCAGGGCATGTTGTTGTAAATCCGTGATGACAATTTTTGAGCCCTTATCGGCCGGATTAATTATGATATTGAAGTTGACTGACCCTGTAATTGCTCTTTTATCCTCCGCCGTGGATCGGTCTCTTTTGTCCAGCGGAGGAACGTAGCGGTTCAGACCGTCAACGTCACGGTGAATGAGAATCTTTGTCTGTGCACTCAGCTCATCCCAGGGTGGTTCCCGATTAGACAGCAGGGAGAAGGGCATTGCTTCCGAGTGGTTATCCTCAGAGCAATCTAGTAGTTTGACCCGTCTGTGGTACCGGTAAGGGTCCAAAGTGCTTGGAGTGGGAATGAACGTGAGGCCCCTCTCTAACAGGCGTATCTGAGCCTCACTTGGAGAGGTTGAGACTATCAGAGGGGGAGCCCCAGGACAGGTCGACTCGCGTTGTGAGACGGGGTCCCCGTGGGAAAGTGACGCTTGAAGGTGAGCTGCGTCAGTGGAGGTGGGGGGGCGACGGTTGCCACAAAGTTGTTGTGGGGTTCTAGGGTCGTAGGATCCCAGCCGGGGGTCTCGATGGACCGCGCCCGGTGGGTCCCCGTTAAAATCCTGGTTAGGCTGTGACCACATTATAAATGTATCTGCAGGCATCGGGCTGTTTCCTGAGTCCAGTGCACGTCGTCCTGCGCTGTGCAGACCTGGTCCTTCGGCAGCGGTCTCAGGAAGGGGAGGTAGCTGGAGATAAAGTCATTAATGATATTAAGATTATTCTGCTGCGCTGGAGGGAGGAGCGACGAGTAATGAATGAGTGGGAACGCAATCCTGGTTAGGAAAAACGGACTGTGCCCTCCTGTAAATCTGACGTAACTGTTTTATGGAGGTTTTGTGTGGGTCCCGATCCCTGTTGTCTATGCCTACAGACAGGAGCAGCAGCTTAACGGAGGGGTGCTCTGCTGTTTTGTCCAGGATTTTTTGAAAGTGATAGAATGCGGCGCCAGGGTAGCTGTCAGTTTGGACGTTGTTATTTGCGGGCGGGTATACGCGAGAGGTTGGAGTCACCGAGGAACCAGGTGGCTTTTCTGCCTCTGATTTTGCGGCCTACTCTGGCTTTGTGCTGGTCGGGCCGGTGCGCCTCCCGTGTGGGGCTCACACAGCGCGTGTGAACCGAGGCGGCCTCATCCCAGCAACCTGTGGAGGTGGTTTGAGTGGGGTCAGACGGGGTCGTTCTACCATTGTAGTTGGTGTAATTATACGCTTCGGACCCTGGATGAGAGCTGGATGGGGCTCGTGTGCTCGTATTTGGTTTCTTGGGCTGATTGGCTGGGGGCCGTCCTCACTCCCGCTCCTCTTCTCCATATCGATGTAAATATCAGTCCCCACCGGTGTGGACTGGGTCAGTCTGGTCTTGTAGCGTTTCTGGGCCCAGCTAACTGCTATCTTAACGGTAAGTGGTCATAATCTGAGATAATATTAGAATAGTGGTCCTGCAGGACGCAGAAATTATTCTGCATCCACTGTTGCGCGTTTCTTTCCACAGCGTCTCTGACTTGTTCTGGGGGGGAGGAGGGTTTAATGAAGCCGGTGAGTTTCCGGACGTGTCTGAACGTTCCCTGTGGCGGCATCTGGGTGCCGATAGCTTTAGCAATAATGTTCTTATGATGGACCGCTTGCATTAATTTGAAATAATTTGTACAGAGCGATCTGGTGGCCTCATCTAGTTCTGTGTGGGGCGTCTGGGAGGAGGGAGGTTTTGTTCGTTCTCTTCTGTTTGCGTTCCTGGTTGTGCTGGTCCTGAGTATTTCTGTTATCGTAACTTTCCCTACTTTCTAAAGGTGCTGTAGTCCCTGGAAAGCTGAAGTAGGCTGTCTTGGATCTGTGGAGGGAAGACGTGGTCGTGTGGGAAATCCCGGTGTTCGCTGGGCCTGTGGTGGTAGAAGCTCGATCCTGGCGACTCGGAGAAGATGGTGTTTAAAACGAATCTCTTTTAACAGAGCGTCAATTCGTCTTCGTGGCCGGTGAGTAAAAGTTGGTAGTGAGTGATTATCAAATGTGGACCCGTTGGCAGATCCCCGACTGACGTCTGAGCTGTTGAAATTCCAAACTTTATTTGATCGACAATTTTTCTAAAAAATGAAAACGCCTATTGTGACCAGACACGTCAGTGTTATTCATGCAAGTCAAATTTGATATAAAAAGATTTAAGCCTAATTCAGCTTAATTGGCCCTAACGTTTGGCAGTGAACTGCTTCCTCAGAGGGGGTTGATTCCAGGAACTGAGCAGAGGGGTAGATGAAACATTGGGAGGGTGAACTAGCTCCTCCCTCCAATGTTTGTTCTCCCCTGTAATTGGTTGAAGCCTATCCTGTCCCTCTTCTACGTGGCTAGTTCAGACAATCCCAGAGGAGTTACTAATGTATAGGTGAAGTGGTTGTCAGTGACAGGTGGGATTCGATTTGAAGTTTAAGATTCCAATATTTCAATGTATTAAAATTAGTTAAACAGAGGGGTTGAGATGAGAAAGCTACAATGGAATCAGAAATCCAAACTAAAGAAGTAGACTGCTGCCAAATATGCTGGTCAGGATTAAGGAGAGGCTGCTGGTGGATTCTGGTGGGTCAAACATGCTTCTTTTGTTTTACATATGACATAGAGATGAAGCTGAGGGTTATTTGATGTTAAATGTTAAACAGAGGGCTTTAATGGACGGTGAGGGGCACAGGCCCCCGGCAACTGGCTAGGTTAGGTTTGAAATGTGGTTTTATTTTAAAAAGACCAGAGCTGTGGTTCAAGTTGCACTGGCAGGCAGGGGTCTGTGCCATATCACCAAATAAGCCCATTCAGCCAGGATGTTGTATTTGATTGGTTTTATGCAGTTTTACAGAGATGGTTTGGTTCCTTTTGAGGTTGTTTATTTACTTTGTTGTCTTCCTAAGTGATATTTGTTTTTTAGGTGCTTCTAAGCATCATGAGAGGGAGGAGAGGATCCCAGGAGGACATCCCATCAGTCCGAAGCTGACTAGGCAGCCATCAGCAAGGTAAGTGCATGAAAAAAAAACTTAAAACAAAGAAGTTTTAAAAATGTATAGTTTATGTACATGTATATACACACACAGTGGGTATGGAAAGTATTCAGACCCCCTTAAATGTTTCACTCTTTGTTATATTGCAGCCATATGCTAAAATCATTTAGGTTCGTTTTTTCCTCCTTAATGTACACACAGCGCCCACATTGACAGAAAAACACTGAATTTTTGCAGATTTCTTAAAAAAGAAAAACTGAAATATCACATGGTCATAAGTATTCAGACCCTTTGCTCAGTATTTAGTAGAAGCACCCTTTTGAGCTAATGCAGCCACGAGTCTTTTGGGGAATTCTTTCACAGCTGCATTTGGGGATCCTCTGCCATTCCTCCTTGCAGATCCTCGTTGGAAATTCGCCACTGGAGCCCTGTGCTCTTCAGAGGTGAAAGCAGGTTCACACTGAGCACACGTGACAGACGTGAGCCTGGAGACGCCGTGGAGAACGTCCTCCAGCATGACCGCTTTGGCGGTGGGTCAGTAATGGTGTGGGGTGGCATTTCTTTGGGGGGCCGCACAGCCCTCCATGTGCTCGCCACAGGTAGCCTGACTGCCATTAGGTACCGAGATGAGATGGGTTCCTAATGCAACACAACGCTAGACCTCAGCAGTTCCTGCAAGACTGTAAGGCGTCCCCTTCATCTACACACAGGACTGTAGCTGTCACATGTGAGGCGTGAGTTATGTTTGTTTGTAATATGGTTCATGCTGGAGGAGACCTGCTCACACACGTACGTGGATGCGAAGATCGACCTCTACGGAAAGATTTTCATGTTCATTAATGTTTCAGTCATTTGCCGGTTTTGGGATATTGATATGGATAATATTTACAAATGGATATGCAATGGACAGGTTTTAAACTGTAATGAGGGATTTACAATAGATGGGCATAGATTAGCATATTCTAATAATCAGAGGTATGCAAATAAATATGAGCATAATATACTAATGTAGTGGAAAATATTAGCATATGTTAGTAGGCTTAGGATGCATTTTGTTCAGGCTTTGTTCATTTCCAGGGAATATGATTGTACAGGACGCTTGCTGGCCTTTGGCGGCTGCGAGGACGTCTGGCCTGTAGAGCGAAAGAATTTGGGCAAAACATTGCAACCCGGTAACCAAAGCTATTGAGACAAAACAATTTCTGGTAATCACAAATCTTTGCATTTGGGCCGATGCAGGTTGGGGGATCAAAACACGCTCCCTAAACATCTGGGGGGAGAGTTCTCTGCCTGCCTTAGAGACAACTCGTTTTCTGTGGCCAGGCCTCCCCACGCGCTAGCAAGCATGGAGGCTCGCACATCTGCATTCACATCCTTTCAGCAGCCAATCAGATCCCTCCTGAGTGTGTTGACGTGGTGACAGAGGTCAGAGGGTTCACTGACCCACAGAAGGAGGAGTACTTCATGAAGAGGTTCAGAGATGAGCAGCAGGCCACAACCACCATCTCCCACGTCAAGACCTCACGAAGCCTCCGCATCATGTGTCACATCCCAGTCTTCTGCTGGATCTGCTGAGAACCAGAGGGGGAGGGGAGCTGCCCAAGGCAGTGACGGAGATGTACATGTGCTTCCTGGAAACAAGACTGTTTTGTGGTCATAGTTACACTGAGGTCACTGATCGTTTAACATTTGGGCCACCCTGTCAATATTTGTATTTCTTTTTTAGTATATTTCAGAAAGCCATAAATTATATTGGAATATTCAAATGTTGGTCCATGTTGCTTTTTCTACTTTGCCAGTTCCCAGGGCTACGCTCCTCGTCATTGCATGCTACGCAATCTAAATGCGTGGCTCCTTGCTACCGCTAGGGGGCAGACTGTTCTTTGGTTTTGACCGACATCCCAGTAAAAAAGACCATTTTTGTGATGGTCCCAGTGTGTGATGCCAGGTTGGGGGTATAGTCCGGGCCTTCTCCCCCGTCAGTGTAAGTTTCTGATCAGTTCTGGTGGCGACTTGAAAACATGCACTAAACTAGAGATTCCTGAAAACCAGAAAGGTTTGAATGGAAAGTTGGTCTAAATGTTACCAAGCTTTAATCAAACGAGCCCAACGAACTTTACAGTAATTGATTTGGGAGAAACCCGTGATTTCGACTTCGACGGGCCTCAGATGCTCTACACCCTGGACACACTGGACGGGTCTTCACTGCTCAGGCTGGACTGATGACAGGACTCTGACTAGTTTAGTGAGAGACCTGTCAGGCGAGTCTTGGCCTGGGAGGTCGAAGCGTGGAGGAGTAGCGTGAGAGACCTGAAGAAGGTTCCTGCTGCTGCGACTGCACATCCACCGCTGGACTCGTTTTGTCTAGACTTATAATAGTAGTAATATAGATTAGGTTTCTGTGTAACAGGTTAGGTTAAGATAACTTGCGTTCAATTGATTTAGGTTTACTTAAGTTGAATGTATTAAGTTGAGATCTGTGATGGGTTAGTGAAGGCAAGTATCAGTTTTTTATTGAACTTGTCTCGATATACTGTTCATGTGATGTTAGGTTGACCTCACTAACGTTTGTGTTCTCCGTTTTTTTTTTTTCTCCTCCTTGAACCGACACCTTATCGCGGTGGAGGAGTTCGTGTGCCCGTGTGACTCTAGCAGCTGTGTTGTCTGGGCTAAATGCCCCCGGCAGGGTCTCCCATGACAAACGGGTCCTGGGCGACGGGCCAGACTAAGACTAAGGTTCATCTGTCGCCGGAGGAGGCCCAGAGGAAGACCAGGACTCACTGGAGGGACGATGTCTGTCAGCCAGCCTGGGAAGGTTAAAGGTCATTACACCTGATGCTGACACGTGCTACTGATGGGGCTTTATTTAGTGCTGCCGGACACTTACACCAAGTCCTGAACGAGCACTTTCTGATGCAGCGTCTTTTGCTACTCGCCCCATAACCTGGGTTAATATCTATGTGTTGTTTCATTCCAGCCGCTGACACTTTCATCCTGTCTCTGTGTAACCCACATTAAATGATGAAGAATATTGATTTAGTTTTTTGCGTGTGTTACACCAGTAGGTGGCAGAATTGGCCTGTTGAGGATAAGTTCGATACAATCTATAGGGTTTTCTGTCAAAAATTCCAGGGATGAGAAGGCGACTGCATGTTTGAGGGTCCGATTTTGGGTCTGGCTGAGAAAAGAAAAGTTTGTGGCACTAAAGGCCCAGGTTCTGTTTGGTCTTAAACTGGAATGTTCTGAGTACTTGGGTCGAAGTAACGTTGGCCTGGAAGTTGCGCAGCGATAGCTGAGCAGCGGCGGTTCGACGGGCGGATCGTGGGAACTGCAGCGGCGCCGGAGCAGATGAGCCCTGTGTTCACAGAACGATAGGACAAGTTTGAAACACACTACCCGGGTAGATGGACTTTGTTTTATTTTCTTGCCATGTGGTTGCATTTTGTTTATCAGAGCTCTGAATGTTATAAATATGTTGCATCTACATAATTAAATGCCAGAAATCTCACTGGTTCAGTTAAACATATGAGTGTGATATTCTGTTAGAGGATATGGAGCATAATCATTGTCCTCTCTGTGTTTGGTCCTGTCTGTGTCTTTGTGACCTGTAACCTTTTCTTGCTTTTACTTTTATAAACATGGAACGATTTCTAGTATTAGAGGAGAGTGGTTTTACCACCTATGTCAGGAGGAGGTTTTGCAGATCACATTTATTGCTTAACGGCTCCATAGGTATTTGACACCACATGGAGCTGTTCACTATCTTGCTATGCCTGCATGCATCTTTTACGACTTGTAGTGTTTGGGAAAGGGGGTCTCAACCCCCTTCATCAAAGGAGGAAGCTTCACAACCTATGTATATGTTATCTACCATATATGGACTTGTCTTGTACTTTATTGCACCAGATGTAGAAGGAGTGACTTTCATACTGATCTCAATAAAGGACCCGTGTGCGAGAGAGGAGTTCGGAGTTCTCCAGCTGGCCACTAAGTTGTTGTGTTCAGAGAGGCTCCCCTCGTGCACGAGTAAAAAGAAGCTGAGATTCTCGAGTTTGTCTTCATGTGTCAGGTGTCTCTGCGATTGTTTAAGTGTTGGCAGGTTAGACCCAACATATTCTTTTTCTTTCCTCCGCTCCTCCTTGGGAAAAGAGCCCAGTGAGTAACCAATCGGCCGCTGTGTGTCAAGGCGTTGGTTACATCTGCTTCAGAACCAGTACAGAACCACGGCTCATCTGCAGGATTGTGCAGCGGTGCCATCGCCTTCCTTTTCATGTGCTGCTTTTGTTAGAAGTGGCTCCAGAGTCATTGGCCCAGCGGTCGTCTCACCCTCACAAGCTGATCCTCTCTGTAACACAGGCTCATGTAGAGACTCTGCACTTTGCTGCTTTTCTTCTAGTAAATGTTGGCACATTCAGCTACTTTGCTGCTGTTGTTTAGCTGAAGTTTGCACTAGTGGCTCACAGTTTCTTGTTTTACTGTTTCCTCCGCCAGGACAGGACGACCACGAGTCACCTCTGCTGCCGAGGACGAGTCCGTCCGAGTCACCGGCCTCCGAAAAGCTACCGGCAGCTCAGCTCAGAGCCACGTTGAAGGCCACACCGAGTTCTAGTGGCAGCTGTGAATGCAGACGGACACAGCGACTCCACTACCGCTGTCCACACTCTGGGCCCACGCTCCACCATGTGCTCACTCCTTCGGTGGGGAACATCCTTCACTCCTCCACCAGGGACAGGAACTCTCCGCCAAGCAGGAGCACACGCCACCCGTCACCGCTTCAGAGCCGTGGCCTCGCGCTCGGAGGAGCCGGTTCTCGCTCGTCATCGCCCAAGCTGAGGTCACCGAGGTGCTGGGAAACTCCTCGTGGCGAGGATTCAAGGCTTGGGATTCACTGGTTATTCACATTCACTGTATTATTCACTCATTCATCCCAGGTTCTACTGCAATCAGAGCCACGAGTCATTTCAGAGCCTGACCGAGCCCTTTGTGAAGTGTTGCAGCCAAAACTAACTCGGGTGCCTGCTGTTCGCTGCCACCGTCACTCATTTCATGTGTTTGCGTTCCACTGCCGCTGGTCCAGATAGAAGGTGGGTAACAAACTGTCAGTCGCATGTTTCCTTAATGTGAGTAGTCTGCTGTGTGGGTGCAGGACTGTGCTCTACTGTGGACAGTAGGTGGCGCCGTGAGGCTGAGGTTGGAGCTGGAGCCAGGACTGAGTCTGGCTGGTTCCTTCATCAAGGCAAGATGCTCAGCTCAGCCTCTGAAGGAGCATCTGAGTCTACAGCAGCTTCACTAGGATGGATCAGAGCGACCAGGACCATCTGGAACCATCGCGTTACATTTTGTTAGTAGTTTGATGTTTACCAGGATAACAAAAGGTTTTCTGCTTGTTTGTGCCAGTATTGAGCATAATAGTAGGATTAGGCCAAATCAGTGTGTGTGAGTTCAGCAAAGAGAGCTCTAAGTTACGGAGGTCTTTGAAGGCCGCGCTGCGCCCCTTCCCTCGCTCACTACACGCTGAGCCGAGGAAAGGTCGTCGTCGTCTTTTCAATTCCTCCGTCTTCAGGGCGTTTACATCAGCCTGGTTTTAAAGCCGAGAGGGCGTCTGCTGCTCCAAGCTGGTCTGGAGGCTGCTGTGATGTTTGGCAGCACGGGGAGAGCTCTGGGTGTTTCCAGACAGCAGGGCTAGCGACGGGTTTGAGCTGGGGGAGGGTCCGACGCAGGAGGCGCGAAGCAGTGGTAGTGATGCTGGTTTGGTCTGGAGTATGTGGAGCCTGGCTTCCAGACTGGAAGAAGCACAGAGACGGACTCTCCCCACGCTCCAAGTGACGTCCTGGTGGCAGGCGACCTGTGAGCCGACCCCGCAGCTTCGTCAAAGCTCACTGGCTTTTCAGGCTGCTCTGCAGATGAGACTCCAGTCCCAGCGTGTGAGCTTCACACAGAGGTCAAGGTACAAGTGACACAGTACCGGATAAGGAGGACTTGACTTGACATGTACAACAAGAGACTCCCGCTGACCTCCCACAGGTCCTCCACAGAGCATCACGACCTGCTCCATCAGCACACGGCGGCTCAGACGAAAGCTGTCCAGGGGCGATGGACACGTCTGGAAGATCGTGGGCCGTGCAACGCTGGGCCCTGTACATGTGTCGAGTAGTATTTCACGGTGATTTGAAAACGGTTGTTTTCAACCTGCCCCTTTAAACGAGCTGATTTGTTTGTCTTTTCAATTGCTCCTGTAGTTTACGTGGTTTGTTTTGATGCTGAATGGATGGATGACTGCTGCACTTTGACACTTGATGTTTTTGTCGTGCATGTTGCAGTGACAATAAAATGTCTTCTCTTCTCTTAAAAGGCATGTGGTTGAGTCGCACAGAAGCTCTTGTTTCACTAGTCCAGCCATCACCTACCGCCTCCAGACGTCCTCCTCTGCTGCAGGTCACACATTGGATAGCATGTAAATGAAGGGTCAGTAAATGAGTTATTCATTGTTTCATTTCTCTAGCGTCCATTCACAACAGCAGTTGTCTCAAGGCACTTTACAAGCAAGGTTTGAGATCAAACACAGCGAAGCGTTTAAATGCAATCAATCAGTAAGTTCTAATCTTAATATATAGACGTTTATAGAGATATTAAAAGCAATATACTCTGCCTCCAGCAGAGCCAGGCCCAATGTGGCGAACATCCGCCTTGAGGGGGTACAGAAGAGAGAGACAACGTAGTGGTCAGAGACGTCCCAACTCAGAGGAATTGAAGCCGAGGCAGCATTAGGTTCAAATAATCAAACATGAATGAGAAATATGCAAAGGCAGGCAAACAAAGTCACCTCTCTCTCCTGCAGGGAGACGCTCACAGGAAGTGGGGAAGGACGGAGCCTGGGAGACGCTGGCTGTGTCCCCCAGCACAGCTCACATCTCCCCCGTCTCCTTCTAGGGAGGTGGTTTAAACCCTGAACAAGCGTCACAATGTGGAGATTTCATACCAACAACTGTTTTGTCTAAGAGCCAGATTGTCTTCGGACCCAAGGCCAGCAAGCCTGCACAGCCTAGACAGGACCTGTTCTACTCTATTCTCAACCCTTTAGCCTGAACCACACGTATATGTGCTACATATATATTCCACTACAAATGAACTAATTATGCATGGACTTTTTCCACCACAACGACACGACAAGAGGAAGCCGGCAGCAACAGGACAAACCCTGGGACAACGTAAGGCACAGTCACGATACTTTCTACAACAGGCAAATTACTCATTAATTAACAAAAGAGCAATTTACCACAAAGCCAAATGTTCATGTTTTCAGCTATGTCACAGCCTCCACCGCTTCGACAGCGGGTAACCGCCTCACCAACGGAGTGTGACAGTGGACAAAGCAAAGGATCAGGCCACCGCCCTGTTCATCCATGGACACAACGTTTCTGAGAATGGAGAACAACGCTGCGCTTTCCAAAACCACTGCCCTGCACCCACGGGGTAAAAAGTGAGACTGCAAGGAATAACTGCAGCCCCAGCAGCCTGTCAGCTCCTCCATCAGAGGGCCAGGAGGAAGAAGGAGCAAGGAACCACAGGCGTCTGCTGCGCGGAGCAACCGGAGACACTGGAAGGCGAAATCCCAGAGTTGATGCTGTACTGGAGGCGAGGTCCCGTCTCGAGGAGCCTCTCATCCAAAGAGCTGAAGACCCACTGAAACGGTGGGAGGCCGAGGCTTCGAGGATACTTCACTGCCGTTCCAACGCGAGCCACGTGGACGAAATATTGCCCTCAAGGTATCGGCATTGCAAAGATGAATACGTACTATAAAAAATGGCCAAAAAGGCTTCAGTCTACCCACGACCGGTTAAGGTGATGCTAGGAAGACGTCAGTCCCTCAGAGAGAGTCTCCTCAAAAACAGGACCGATAATCCCTGAGGCCCGTCCAAGCTGTGGCTTCTGGTATTTCTGGTTCAAATGTGAAACAGTAGTGACTGCGTGTAATGGAATTTTTACTATATGTGACAGAACTGTGATGCATATTACTTGATATATCCTCATATGTATTGGCTTTTATCTGTACTAAGTGAAGTAATCATAGAGTGAGTTATATACCTGCTTACAGAAATGTTTGAGAACAACGAGCCTTCTCTTCTGCCTTGAGAAAGGGAGGTAAGCTTTCGAGCTAGGTGGGGAGACACTGTCTAGTTCAAATTGGTTTACGACATGGGGCCATGGTGAGAGCACGGCAGCAGAACTTTGATTGACTTTGTTTCTGTTACACTTTCCCCCTGGTACAAGACAGTGACTGACCCTTAGTTGTGGGCTGATGAGTCTGAGTTACACTCAGGCAGGACAGCTTTGCACTGACTCTGTGTACTTCTCTTCTTGCAAGAGTAAAAGACAACACGAAGACAACTTTGATTGGGTTTTGATTCATTCACCGGTTCCTAACAGGTTTTTGCCTCCACACTGCGCAAAAACAAGGCTTTTATGAAAACGCAGAATAAACAAATGTTCAGAAACACGCAAACCGTTCACAGTTGCTAAGTTAGGCTCAAATATAATAGTTAATATATTCAACGACGAGCCGACTCTTTGAAGAGAGTCAGGCCAAAAGAGTGGGACAAAGCCCAGAGTAGTAGTTTGGTTGCAGTGAATGCGGCCGCCACATACACAGCCCCCTAGCGGTATTCTGACACGTGATTGGGGGATTGAAGCGTCACGTCAGTGCTTCTGTAATGTGATTGGCTGTGGGCGGGAAGACGAGTTCCGACAACGCAGGCTAATAGTTGACGCTGATAATGACCGAGGACCAGAGTTTCCGCTTTCAGCTGTGTAGCGGTTGTTGTAGCCACCGCAACATGAAGTTGAACACAGCAGAAGCCTGTTGACGGCCATTAACCCTGAACGTGACCATGAAGAGGCAGGTGTCGTTGATCCAGCTGTTCGGGCTAACCAGCTAGCTAGCTAGATAGCCAGCCAGCTAGCCGGTAGCCTCGCAGCTACACCGGGCACAGCAGCGAGGAGCAGCCTGGACTGTGACCTTGACCCGCCGCCATGTGAGTACTCAGATGCTTCCAAGGCTGGGACGTCACAGAAAAGTCGATTTGCAGAGATGCGGGAGGACGAACATTTAGTTTCCCTCTCAAGTCCGACCTTTGATTGACAGCTTCATTAACGTCCTGCTAACACAAAGAAAAACCCTCAGAACAACCTCGACGTGTATTTGTACCGTGGTACTGAAATGCACATTGTTCATTCGGTGTAGTCGTTGACTCCAACACAGCTGCTGTGCTGAGAGCAGACTGGCCTGTAGGGTGGAGACCAGTTGATGGAGAAAGCATCACAGAGGTCGTCTAGATTTGATGAAGCCTGGTCATGATGTGCTTTGCAAGGTGGTGGTCATACGCGTGTTGCTGAGTCCACAGCCTATAGTCCCGCCTGATGTGAAGACGTGTCCCGTAGCGTGAGGCTGCCTGACCGTGACGCTTCTCTTCACGCGCTGCTTCCTTAGACGCTGTGTGACCGACGCTGGTCTGGTTCGGGACCATGCGACTGTGGTTGAGTCTCCAGATTAGGCTGATCAGTGGAGAGTTGGAGACGGTGCAGGGGATGGTGCTGTCACTGCTGGAGCCACTGATAGAAACTGAAATGATGCAACTCAAATATTAATGTAATACAGTGACGTGTGTAGTTTCTGGGCCTTGTGAGATTCATCGAACGCTCACCCAGGCTCTCCTCCCGTTTGTGCTGCTGACGGTGCAGCTGTCGTCCACATCGGTAGCATCGTGTGAGCGTAGCAGAGAGCTGCGGGTGTAGCAGAGCGGCTGTTCAGTCCGCTGGGCTGTGGTTGTGCTGTGGAGGGCGGTGGTGGACCAGCTGAGTCCAGGTTTAGGGTGGATCCCCTCTGAGCTGCAGCTCATCCAGTTTCCTACCTGCTCCAGGTGGACTTTACAAACAAATGGATTGACGCAGCTTTGAATTAATGAGGATTATTTTACTCAGTGGAAGTAAAACCTACCTACCTATCGTTCAGTGGCTTTATTTTGTGTAAACACACACACGCAGAAGCTTCACTTTGGAGACTGGAGCTGGAGAATGAAAGGTTGTGTCAGATAGTTTGTGTGTTTGTCTCACCGGACACTTTTAAGTAGATAAATGAGTCCTTGTTACTGGTTCTGGTGCTGGTCAAGCACTGGAATCTGCCCTGGTCCTGAACCTTGACCCCCGTCAGCTGCAGTGAGGCGTTTCCTCCGGAGATCTGATCCTGGAACAGTGACGTCCTGCCTGTGAAGCGCTGGTCCTGGTTTGTGAGCTGGTCTCAGTAGTCATGGCAGGAGTGGACATGAAGGTCACATCAAGGTCAGCGTCTCCCTGAAAGTTTCCATGGCAACACACGACGCAAACATTCATACAGAATTAGATGATTTAATTATTTAGAGGTTTTAAATATTAATTAATTGAGGATCCTATAGCTGATTTAGTTCTACTTGAGTATTTCTTCGCTTTCTTGTTTCACTGTGATCATTTAGTCGACAGTTCACCCGGTGTAAAATTGAAAAGCTGCTTTCTGTCGTGTGAAACAGGCCTCGTGGAGTTTGTGTTGTGCCAATCGCTGTATTTTTGGTTTTGAAGTGTCAAACGCTTCTAGTTCTTTTACGCAGCATAAAAATCTTCCCATTGTCACTTACGTTGATGCTGTAATGAAACTTCTGTTTATTATAAATAAAACTTGTGTTAATGAAACCAGCTCAGAAATAGACGGCGTCGTCTGCTCTAAACGCTCGGCACCAAATGGAATCCGATTCAGTTCATTTCACTTTTTCATGTGTTTTTCTTGCTGGCTTTTAATATTTTTCTTGTTATGGGGGTTTGTGTGTTTCATAATCAGGCGATGTCCGTGACTCACACATCCAGCAGACAAAGAACGGGCCTGGCTCTGATTATCCGGTCCGCACAGCCGTCCCTGAGCAGGTCCGTTCTAAACAGAACCATCGTGTTTCTCTACAGATGTGACGTCGTTGAGGTGCGTCCAGATCAGGTGCGTCATGGATGAACATGTTCCAGTTAACGGAGGGCTGGGACCAAGTCCCCGACGCCGCTGGAGGAAGAGACCTACTGGGAGGAGGAAGAGCGTTTTTCTATTGGCTGGGATCGGTAGGAGAATTTCTCTAGTATGTTATTACCAGTAATGAGTGCGTCGCCTTCGCTGTGATCTTTAATACGCGCAGGCGTAATGATGACACGTTGGGGTCCAGTCTCTGACGATGATGTTACACACATTGCTCTAAACCGAGTCTCTAGGTGGAGACGCAGCGTAGTTAGTTGATAGCAGTTTAAACCAGGTAGTGGTTTGCTGACGCATCAATATGTGACGTGTCTAATGTGTCTAATGTGAATGTTTGATGCTGGCTTGATTCTCGTTGCGTCTCTCGGGGCAGGGCGAGCGTGTCCTGGAGGGATTCCTTCAGACATCAGGGTCGGAGTAAACCTCCGGCTGGTCGCCTCCTCTCAGACCTACCTGATCCCGCAAGAGTCCAGAACCACAGGACGGACACGACCAGTGAGAACTGGGTGAGACTGGGTCTGCTCATGTCAGGTTAGTCCTCAGTTCAATAAAGATTTCGGTTTCCTCCAGATCATCGTTAGGTGCGACGGTCTCCCCAGAACCGTGACACTGAGCGGATGCTCGTGAGCAGGGAGGGAACCAACTGGATCCGATCCGTCACTGACCTCACGCAAACCGATTACTTGCGTTTGTTTTATTGTAGTTTTCTCTACATTTAGACTAAATTAGTAAAAACACAAAGTGGAACGGTTTTCTTCACGTCACTTCATTTTCCTAAGTTACATGTGGAGTGAGCTGACACCTTTCAAAATAAAGCTGTGATGATGCTTTAGTAGCTCACAAATGAGCTAGAAGATTTAATGATTTGATTGTGTTATAACAACCTTAATGACCTGAAGACCTCAAGTTACTGTTGGTACCAGCACCACGGCGGCAGACACAGGGAAGGAGAGCTTCATTTAACATCAACTGTCGTTTCAGTCTTGCACGTTGCAGGTAAAAGTCCAGGTTCACGTCCAGAGTCCAGGACTTGCTTCTTGACCCGGAATCCACAGAGACCAGTAAATGTCTAGATCTGATCCAGGAGATTCTCTCGATGTTTGTCTCTGTTTGTGTGGAAGGAGGAGGGAACGACATCTGTTTCCATTGACGCGGCTCAGTCCGTCCACTACTGGCTCAAGGTGTACGGATACGCGTCGGTTCCTAAAGGTGAGGTAACGACAACAACAGCGATGCTTTACGCACGGTCACGTACTCTACGCGTCCACGGCTTCTTTGCACGGGGTAGATTAGAGCCGATTCCTGAGGGCCTTTCACTGGCTGCAGGGTCTCCTCAGAGGAGGACGGATCGCTGCTGGCTCATCCAAAAACCAGAGGCGAGCGTTAATCTACACACGAACGCACACAGTTCACTTCCTGTCCTAGAGAAATGGCGCCAACGTTTACTTATGTCGGTTATTTATATGCTCATTTTCATATTAGAAATCAATCAGATATCAGTAGAACTAATAGAGGTGACAAGTCATGTTAAACACTCACACTGTACATGATCCTATTTAACCTGTGTGTTTCTAATATAAATGCACAGACGCGTTTTAGGTCACGTCATTGTGATGTTTGTGTTTTTACCCTGCAGGCCAAGAAAGTTCTACACCGGGCAGCACAACGAGAGCCGCTGCTACGTTCTGCACCAGGACGAGAAAAGCCAAAGCCCCACTGAGAACGTAGCACCAAGAACCGACGCCAGAAAACCTACACGGTTTGTCAGACGCTGCAGCAAACTGCGCTTACGTGACACTGACCCACAGGGAGTTTGAGGACAGGCTGAGCGAAGGATGGCGCTCATACACACTCTAGTGTGTTACTGTGGCGCTGATTACTGTACAACAAAGGAGCAACCCCCTCCTCCCCCACACTGAGCTCTCTGCCTTCCTCACATTGAGGGAGGTGGAGTCATTTCAACGCTGCAGAACAAAGTGAAGAGTTGCCTGAATCAACTGAAACCGTGACTATGCAGCACTGTTCAGAAACACATACGCGTCTGTCCAGCCAGTCGACGATAGGAACCTGAAGCTGAGTGTTAGAAACGATGTTTGAATGGTAGTGATGCAAACAGAGTCACTACACAGGCCCTGAATAAAATACTAGCAACCACAGACATCGGCCAAACTAAGGAGTCGATGCCCCGGAGGAGCAGCAGAACCAGCGTCTGCTCAACCAACGTGACGGACGGCGGACGCAGCGGCTCAGCTGAAGCCTGAACATTCTACCCATGCGCTGCTACGCAGACACGTCCACGTGTTGGTTCTGCTTTTAAGTTTGAGGAAGTGCACACACAGTAACATGCTATAAATGACACTGACTGTGTTTCTGGACTTTATTGATTTGTATCTATTATTGGAAATTCTATCAAATGTACGGTTTACCAAAAAAAAGCAGCAACATGACAAAGTCTCCCTCAGCAAACTGTTGGACCGACTCACGTTTGTTAATGTGTTCTTGGAATATCTGACTGTCAAATGCAGCCTTTTTATCTCCCAAGGGAGTTTACTGTGGTCATGGTCACGGCTGTGTACATTCCACCGGATGCTAATGCTAACACAGCTATCGGACTCCTGCATGCTAGCGTTAGCAACAAGCAGAGCACGTACCCTGACGCTGTGCAGATCATAGCAGGAGACTTTAACCATGCGGACTTAAAGGCAGCTCTCCCTAAGTTCCACCAGCACGTAAAGTGCGCTACTAGGGGAGAGAAGACTCTGGACAAGGTCTATTCCAACATCAAACTGGGCTACAGGGCCAGACCACTACCACACCTGGGCCAGTCTGACCACCTGTCCCTGCTGCTCATTCCTGCATATGCCCCCGTCAAGAAAACGGCTCCCACCATCACAAAGACTGATGGTGCCTCCCAGCAGCTGCAGGACTGTTTTGACAGAACCAACTGGGAGGTCTTTGAACATCAGGACCTGGAGATGTTCACAGACAGTGTACTGTGCTACATCAAGAACTGCATAGACACGGTCACAGTGGACAAACGCATCAGGGTCTACCCCAACCAGAAGCCCTGGATGACCCGGAAGGTCCAGCAGCTGCTGAGGAAGAGGAACAACGCCTACAGGTCTGGCGACAGAGATCTCTACAGCGCAGCCCGAGCTGACTTGAAGAGAGGCATCAGAGAGGCCAGAGCAGACTACAGGAGGAGGATTGAGGGCCACCTGGACAGTAACAACAGCCGGCAGGTGTGGCAGGACGTCCAGCACCTCACCAAGTACAGGACCAACGTCAAAGCTGCTGAAGGTGACCTCACGCTAGCAGAGGAACTAAATATCTACTTTGCTCGCTTTGAGGTTTCTGCACCTGAAGCGGCGCAGCTACACCACACGGTGCACAGCAGCACGGTCCTCAGTCTGGAGCGGCACGAGGTGAGACGTACCCTCCGAGCCGTCAACCCGAGGAAGGCGACTGGTCCTGATGGCGTCCCAGGACGTGTGCTGAGGGACTGTGCAGACGAGCTGACTGAGGTCTTCACAAAGACCTTCAACCGGCCCCTGGCACAGTCCACTGTCCCCCCCTGCCTGAAGTCCTCCACCATAGTCGCCCTGCCCAAGAAGCCCCACATCTCCAGCCTCAATGACTACAGACCAATAGCACTCACCCCAGTCGTGATGAAGTGCTTCGAAAAACTGGTCCGTAGCCACATCACAGCAGCTCTGCCCTCAAGACTCGACCCACACCAGTTTGCTTACAGAGCAAACCGATCCACAGAGGAGCCATAGCAACAGCGCTACATGCTGCTCTGTCACACCTGGAGCAGCAGGGCAGCTACGTGAGGATGCTCTTTGTGGATTACAGCTCGGCTTTCAACACCATCCTCCCACACAAGCTGGTGGCCAAGCTGGAGGACCTGGGGCTCCCACATTCAACCTGCATGTGGATCCGCAGCTTCCTCTCTGGTCGCAGACAGGCCCCCACACATCCACGGCCCTAAGCCTCAGCACCGGCTCCCCCCAGGGCTGTGCTGAGTCCGCTGCTCTACTCGCTCTACACACACGACTGCAGCCCTGTCCATCACTGCAACACCATCATAAAGTTTGCAGACGACACTACAGTGGTGGGGCTCATCTCTGACGGGGACGAGTCTGCCTACAGAGACGAGGTGGAGCAACTAGTGATGTGGTGTACGACCAACAACCTTCTCCTCAACATTTCAAAAACAAAAGAACTCATAATAGACTTCAGGAGAAAAAAGACAGACGTTCCACCATTACACATCGGCAGGGACTGTGTGGAGAGGGTGGCAGACTTCCGCTTCCTGGGAGTACACATAGAGGAGAGTCTGACCTGGAGCGCAAACACCTCTGAGCTGCTGAAAAAGGCCCAGCAGAGACTGTAACAACATCACACAAAGACTGTTGGTGTCCTTTTACAGAGCTAGCATAGAAAGTATACTAACATACTGTATATGCATATGGTTCACCAGCAGCACAGCAGCTCAGAGGAAAGCTCTCCAAGGGGTCATCAACACCGCACAGAAGATTGTTGGCTGCCCTCTCCCCACATTGGAAAACCTACACAGCTCCCGTTGCCTCAGGAAAGCACAGGACATTGTGAAAGACACTTCTCACCCAGGCCACTCCCTGTTTGAACTGCTGCCCTCAGGCAGACGGTACAGACTATGCAAGACTAGGACTAACAGACTCAAGCACAGTTGTTATCCCACTTTACTATCCGCTCTGAACGCTGCTAAAAAATAATGCAAAACTCAAGTCTGGACCAATGCAATGTACGATGTTTGTGTGGGTTTTTAGATGTTTTTTTTACTCTTATTTATTGTTTTACTTTTTTTACCTCGTATGAATGATGCACTGTATGGAAAGCACCTGTTAAATGACTGGAGAGCACTTTTTTAAATTTCACTGTACAAGTGACAGCGACAATAAAGAATCGATCTGTTCAGGAATTTATCAGGTTTAATCAACTTACAGATGACACCGGTACAGTTGAGGATGGGGGTTTAGTCTGTTTTATTTTTACAGTTTTGCTACGACCTGATACAGGTTAAGATGCAATTCATTGAATCTCTTACTGGTGGGTGGAGGTTTCAAAAATCAAAGGAGCTTAAAATGAACATGTAGCATTCGGTCTACTCTGGCTGAATGTTTCTAGCTAACAGACATTGACCACAGGGGAAGGAGAGCTAGCACGCTTGCTCTTTCTTTGCCGTATGACAACCACGCTTTCTCTGCAGAATAAGGGAGAAGGGGGTGGTGCAAGAGAGTCCGGCTCAGCCGAGTTTGGTGGATGGACAAAGGGGCTTGAAAACCAGAAGGTGCGTAAAAGGCACGACAGGGTTACTCCCAAACCCAGCCAACACACATAGAGACGCCTTCACACACACGCTACACGCACAACCTCACACACAAGCAGCAGAGAGAGAGTCCCAAGAGCACCGACGCAGGGAGAAAGTGGACGTCCTCCGAAGAAAGAGCTGGGGTTGAAACCCGGGTAAGACGGCAGCGAAGGGGCCTGGATCCGGTGCCGCCGCCGTGTCCGAACAGAACAAACGAACCGCTGGAATGGATCGTTTCTGGTCCTTCAGCTGGTCGGACAGCCGGGCGCAGGTGGCCTGGATGTACCAGCCGCGCTGGCGGAGGGCACGCAAACCCAGCTCGTCTGTGACCTCTGCAGCATTCATAGCGTTGGGCAGATGCTGGGAGGGGAAACTGAAATGTATCGAGCTGGTTCCGAAAACTCACGTCAGTGAAGGTGCTAAACGTCACGTGTATGCGCCAAAGAAACAAATGCGACCTCACCTGTTTATTTGCCAACACGAGCAGCGCAGCGTCTCCGAGTTGGTCCTCGGCGAACATGCTGGACGGCTCCTCGCCTCGTTCACTCGCTCTCTGCCGTTGCTGAGCCCGAGAACCAAAACACAGCATTTACAGCATTAAAACCTGTGACCAGGGATGAACAAAGGTTTACCTGAACAGTCCATTCCAACAAAAACGATCCCTCTCAGGTTGAAAGCTGTGGAAATAATTCTATGCAAATGACTCCTGCTGCTTAATAATTCGCTTCTCTGGATAAAAGCCACATCCTCATATTCATGCCCACGCGGAGACGTCAGACTCCCAGTGAACCACACAGAATCCAACTGCTGGACAGTAACAACTCTCTTCAATCCTCAAGGCTGAGGACAAATGAGACACGAGGATGTTTCACACTGTCTGTTAATGTACAGCTGGTAGATGGTTCATCGTCCCTTGACATTTTCTGACACACTTGCAACGGTGCCGGTATTTTTGGCCATGACTGTACATGTTCAGCCTGGAATTTAGCTGCAGTTTCATCATCGTCGTCATGTCAGGAAAACACAGATTGGCATAATGTGGACCTTTGACAACTGAATACTTCACCAGTCATGGCTTCACCAGCCTCAGCCTCATCCCTTAAGCACCGATGAGGACACCTATGGGCAGCAATGTTCACCAACACCAGCTACCACCCCCACCCCTCCTCACCTTCAGTGTTCTGGAGGTAGTGGCGCCACAGCGCCCACACTGTGAAGCTGATGTTCTTGTATTCACAGTTTCAACATTAAGCTGAAGTTACATGATGCAAAATAATAGAGTATCATTAGATGGGTTGAACACCAGCCTTGTACTTCAACCGCACTTAAGCTTGTGTTGGGCCTCTACCACTAGGCACAGTAGCAGACTAACCATCTGCTGCTGGGAGATTTCTCTGATATATTTAGCTACTTCATGCTTTTTAGATAAATGAATATGCTTGTATATAATGTTAAAACCTAAAAAAAATAATTTCCCCCCCATCTTCAAAAGTCAGATGTTGAGTTGTTGGTAGTTGGTAGATTAAAGCAGACGTTAGTAACCAACCCAGTGGAGCTTTGCCTGCTCCACTGTTTCATTTCATTATCATCTCAGATTTCCTTCATTTCTCTGGTGACCCTTAGAGGCTACACTCATTCGGTAGCAGCTGCTTCTTCTTGAATGTCTCCATCTAGAGGCTAAATCTATACAACTGGAACCTAAAGTTTAGTCCGGTTAAATATTTACAGGTGTTTCTACCTGCCAGTTCTATCCTGGACTGTCCACTGGACTCTGTGGAGGAGGTGGATGAGAGGAGCTGACATCCATCATGGACAATGCTTCTCACCCACTGCATCAACTGTGGAGGCTCTGGCCTTGGGGGGGGAAAAAAATAGTCAAAGACCGTTTTACAGTACATTACAACTGTATCCACATGACTGACCCTAAAGAGAGTAACAGGACAGAACAGCATTAAAACAAGCCATTTCATGCTCGTTTCTGGGCCACGTGTTTGAACAGGCCGCTGTACAAGCGCTACCATCAAAGAGCAGCACATCCTCCCAGTCACAAATAAGCATTAACTTGTGCTTCTCAGATGGAGGAACCAGCCCCATAGGTTTACTCACAGCCAGTGATCCTGAACCTGCAGCTTGGGACACGGCTGCAGACGCCACACAGACCTTAGAACCGTCCGCGAAGGAGGACGTGCAGTCTGGTGGACTGGCGTCAGGAGGCACTTCTCCATCCTGGTTCTGCACAGCGGGTTCCAGATCCGTCAGGGGAGACGGGAGCACACGGAGAGAACCAAACAACACGAGTTGTTACAGCTTCTGAACTGCAAACCTCAGGTTCATGGTGCTCCTTTCAGCCCGTGCAGACTCTGGCCAATCAGTCCTCACATGTACATCCTGGCCCCATAGCAACATGTATGTTGACACAAACATTCTAAAAACCTTTAGGCAACAAACAGCGGCAGAGAGAGGTAGGAATTTTTACAGCTCTGCTAAAAACGTGCATTTACTTGTATTTTGTGTTCAGTTCATCCTAGTTTCGTTCAGGAAGATGTTAAGTGACTTAAGCTGCTTATTTCTGTAGAGTCAATGACTTTTATTACTTTGAATCTACTTCACTGAAACCAGCTTTGGATGCGTCAGTGTGTGTTACAGGGATCATTATGTTGATTAGTGCTTGATTTGGTTAAATGTGGATTTTCAAAAATCAGAGGACACAGTAATAGAGTAAAGCCTCTGAAAAATATTACTATGAAGCTTTTACTGAAACATGGAATGAAGCTGCATTTACCTTCAACGCAAACGCGTTTTGTGGCCACACATGTGAACTTTTCCATTCCAATTACGCTGCATCTGTAACAGACAGGTGCTGATGGGACAATGCAGAGTGAGGAGACGTCCCTGCTGGGGTTTATTTGGGCCACGCGTCAATTTAACGCAGCTTCTGCAGCTCTGACCATGTTCATTTCAGCCTGTGCAGACTCATCCTGGCCCCATAGCAACATGTATGTTGACACAAACATTCTAAAAACCTTTAGGCAACAAACAGCGGCAGAGAGAGGTAGGAATTTTTACAGCTCTGCTAAAAACGTGCATTTACTTGTATTTTCTGTCAGTGCATCCTTTTACTGGACTCAGCCACGATGTGTCCGTTTGCTTTACTCGCTTTGAATTGGCTACATTGACTTTGTGCTGATTTGACTAAAGCTCGGACTCCGAGAGGAACCAGGCCATAGACGCTGGTTGTCCGGGTTTAAAGTTAACACAGCGGGGACATTTAACCTGCAATAAATTGACATGGTTGGACGGGTGAGAGGTTTTAAGGGAGGCCTGAGAGTCGACAGCTGTGTAAAGCTCTCGGTGGCAGGAGCTAACGGTTAGCATCGCTGTGAGCTAACGGTTAGCATCGCTGTGAGCTAACGGTTAGCATCGCTGTGTGCTAACGGTTAGCATCGCTGTGTGCTAACGGTTAGCATCGCTGTGTGCTAACGGTTAGCATCGCTGTGTGCTAACGCTTCTTATGCTAAAGATGAGCGCCTGCATGGCGGTGCTAGCCGTTAGCACGCCGATGCTAAGTGAAGCTCGGTACCTGCTCCTGTGTCCCACTCTCCCCTCTGAGAGGTTCCTCCTTTGGGGAACCGACCACGGCCTCCGCTTCTCCGGCAGAACGAACACGTCCAGACCAAGTCACGCAGCCAAGTCCACGACACTCTGTGCAGACAGGAAGCGTTGCTATGGCGACGCTTTGTTAGGTTCAGGCCGTCCCCTGGTCTCTGGTCTGCACAAGTATAATGAGCTTGAACAATGATCTGTTATTGTGGGACTGTGTTGGTACGTGAATAACGTTACGGTTCCTTATCATTACGCTGTGTGATACTCCTAGAAAGTAAACACGTAAATGGCTGCAGCCGCTTCACAGGCGTCACACGTTAGATTCCCTGTCACACGCTGCTGTTCCTGTGACGCAGCCAGAGCTGAATTAATTGGGTTTAGTTACTGTAAGTTAATGGTACGAACTGGAGTTTGGGGAGCGAACGTGACGTCATCTTGGTGGTGGCCAACATCTCAGAGAACAGCAGCATGTTCCACTAACACTGACTACAGAGGCTGAGTGGAAGGTGCTCATGTTCCCCAGCCTGACGTATTGAACACGAGGTCACAGGTCAAACAACGCGCGACACCGAGGAGAAACGTTCTCACCGAGGTTTGCAAAGCAGCTGCTGGGAGCGAAACCTTCTGCGACACGTCAGCCTGCGTCCACCTAGAAAAGACTGCATCCGTGTGTTTCTGCCATTAAACACGGACCCAATGTGAAGCTCTGCTTGTTCATCCTGATTATTGGATTTGAAATTGAAAACACAATGTTTTCATGGTGTCACTGACATTTGATTCCAAAATAAACTTTAGTATTGTGTCATTACAGATGAGACAACGAGAAGAAAGGAAGATAGAAAAGATGGAGGTTATAGTTGAAGAGGAAGAGGACAAGGAGGAGGTAAAGGAGGAGGAGGTGGAGGAGGTGGAAAATAGAAAAAAAAAGAGGGAGACAATAAAAAAGGAGAAAAGGGAAGAAAAGGACAAACTAAAGAGGGAGAAAAGAGAAAGAAAAAGAGAGGAAAAAGAGGAGAAAGAAAAAAGAAAAAGAGAGAAAAAGGAGGAGAAAGAAGAAAGAAAAAGAGAGAAAGAGGAGGAGAAAGAGAAAAGAAAAAGGGAAATAAGGAAAGAAAAGGAAAGGAGAAAGAAGAAGAAAGAGGAGGAAAAATTAAGAAAACTAGTTTTAGAAACGATTAAAGAAACAAGAATTAAATGCGAGAAATGGGAGAAACAAAACTACAGAAATTATAATTGGCAACGTGAAATTAAAAAAGCAAAAATAACAAGACCTCTTGACATGAACCAAATTTGCTGCTAAAATACTGAAAAACGGTGAAAGGGAGGATTGGAGAAAGGGAAAAAAGGTGAGAGAGGAGGAGGAGAAAGGGAAAAAAGGTGAGAGAGGAGGAGGAGAACAAAGGAAAAAAAGGTGAGAGAGGAGGAGGAGAAGAAAAAGAAAAAGTGAGAGAGGAGGAGGAGAACAAAGAAAAAAAGGTGAGAGAGGAGGAGGAGAAGAAAAAGAAAAAGTGAGAGAGGAGGAGGAGAACAAAGAAAAAAAGGTGAGAGAGGAGGAGGAGAAGAAAGAGAAAAGGTGAGAGAGGAGGAGAACAAAGGAAAAAAAGGTGAGAGAGGAGGAGGAGAAGAAAAAGGAAAGGTGAGAGAGGAGGAGGAGGAGAAAGAAAGAAAAAGGGAGATGGAGGAGGAGGAGGCTCAAAAAGAGTGGAAAGAATAAAAATAAGAGGTAGTAGGAGGAGCACAGGAGCAGCCTGACAGCCTGGGCCACTCAATGTCAAAGTAAGACACTAATGGTTTCTACTGTAAATGTCTGTGGCAGCCACCTGACGACAACGTGACCAGCGGTGACGCCGCGACCGTGGTGTGTGTGGCGTTAAGGTCAAGGAGGTCGGCGGGTGTGTGTCTGTGTGGGAGGAGCGTGTGTGTGTGTTGGTACCAACGAGCTACAGCTGCGCTGTATGAGCGCACACTGAGCGTTGGACGCGAAGCTGCCGTCAGCAGCCACGACGAGCCTGGGACTGACGAGCCTCAGGAGACAGGAGTCGGCCACCAATCGTAGGGTCGGCGGTCGGCTCCCGGCTCCTCCGGACTTGATGGAAATGTCCACGTGACAGCAGTGCAGCGAGAACAAAAGACTAAAGGGGCTCATGTACCATTTAAAAATGTAAAATAGAAAAGTATCGCGTCCGTAAGTCGACTCAGTGACCACCGCTACCGGCCGGGTTTGGAAGGCTGGTTCGCCCACGACGGGTAAGATCCCACCTCAAACCCCGGGACGACCTAAGGCAGGCACAGTCACGATAACCTGGGAGGCTGTTTTCTCTGACGCGCCAGGCACATGCCCCCAAAACACGACGACACGGAGACGGTGGTGGGTAGGGCCGCCATCGTCTCGGTGCCAAATGGCGTTCAAAGGAACGGGCAGAGTAGCGGGTGCGAGAATCCAACAACAGCCTCTTAGCTGCTAGTGGTGCGTTAACATGGAAGGCTGGTTCGCCCGTGACGGTAAGATCCCACCTCAAACCCCGGGACGACCTAAGGCACAGTCACGATTGTTTGAAGTCACTTACGAGCCTCAGGAGACAGGAGTCGTCCACCAATCGTAGGGTCGGCGGTTCGACTCCCGGCTCCTCTGGATTTGATTGATGGTTGATGTGTCGTTCAGACGCTGGACTGACTATGAGTCCACTCAGTGACCTCCAGGTTTGGAAGGCTGGTTCGCCCATGACGGGTAACATTCGTAAACCGGGAGGCACAGTCACGATAACCTGGGAGGCTGTTTTCTAGGGTGCATGCCCCCAAAACATGACAAGTCGGGACTAACGAGCCTCAGGAGACAGGAGTCGGCCACCAATCGTAGGGTCGGCGGTTCGACTCCCGGCTCCTCTGGACTCTGGTTGATTTGTTCTTCAGACACTGAAGGCTGACAGTTGTTCCCAGTGTGTGAATGTATCTCAAAGTGCTGCATGAGTCCACTCAGTGACCTCCAGGTTTGGAAGGCTGGTTCGCCCATGACGGGTAACAATCTTTAACCCGGAGGCACAGTCACGATAACCTGGGAGGCGGTTGTGTCACACCAGGCACGTGCCCCCCAGCCCAGCCTGCTCCCCCAGCTTCCTCCATCAGAGTGACTGTGCTGCTGTGTTTGGTAGTTTGGTGTCATCAGGTGGTCGCCTTGTGCATTTATAGAAGAAACCTTTAACTGGTATAAGGCTGCTCCTAAATGAATTTATTGAACTCAAGTTAAGCTGTGATGTCTCCAGTCCAGACAGCAACAAGGAGCCGGGTTGGATTCCCGGGTGGCCCAGGTGCTTTTCTGTGAGGAGTTTGCATGTTCTCCTCGTGTCGGTTTCCTCCCACAGTCCAAAGACATGCAGTCATTTAACTGGAGACTCTAAACTGTGACTGTTTGTTCCTCTCTGCCTGTAAGTGGTTCTGTGATGGACTGGCGACCTGTCCAGGCTAAACCCTGCCGCTCGCCCACATAGAAAGTTAGAAAGGTGCTTTATTCAAGCCACAGCACAGCGTCCAGCAGAAACCAGTGACAGCTGGGACAGGCTCCAGCAGCCGCCACCCTTAAAGCGGGTGAGCGGCTGAAGATGAGTGCCCCCTTCCTCCCTCCACGCTTACAGCCCCCGCCTCAGCACCCACTTCACTCTCCAGGTGAGTGACCTCTGCTCAGCCGTCCACCCCTTCAGGGAGGCGGCGGCTCATCGGGACGTTACCTGTGTTGTTCGAGTCACGGGAGTCACGGTGTGAACGTAAAGGTGTCGAGGTTCCTGGGGTGAGTTGTACTGACTGTAGCCTACACGAGTGGAGGCCAGGGGTGGGTGGACCTCTCTGTTTGGTAGGTCTGTTTGGTCCAGAAGAGTCTGGTTGTTAGTGGAGAGGCTGTAGGTGAAGGTTTCTCAAGCCACGTTAGGTCACATGTACGAAGTTCGTACCGAAATATGGAGAGATGCTAAATGTCAGTCTCCATGATTGTATTAATAGGTTAGAGTAGTGTTGGTTGTGTTTTATTGGTAGGATTTATTATGCTTATATTACTAGGTTATGTTTATATTAGTGGTTGTTTATATTAGTAGCTTGTTTGTGGTAGTGGGTTGTTTATACTAGTAGTTTATGTTTATATTAGTAGGTTATGTTTATATTAGTGGTTGTTTATATTAGTAGCTTGTTTGTGTTAGTGGGTTGTTTTTATTGGTAGGTTGTGTTTGTTGGTTACCAAACAGAGAGGTCAAAGATTAAATTCCAAATTCATATCTAAATTTAACCATAGCTATGTATTTGTTCATTCACCTTCCAATTTCCAAATTAACTTTTATTTTCAGGTATTTACACCTGCATCTGATACACAACGTAGAAGACGGCACCTTTGTCTGAACCCACACGCTTCAACTACAGTATAGCAGTAATACACCCACTAGACTGAAGTGAACAGAATATGAACACGTGCACTAATACAGTAACTGCATTCAGCCTGTGGCTTCACCAAACGTTAGCTGTGTTTGCTTGTGATGCTTTTCCAGGTTTGACCGTAACCTCTAGCAGTTGCTCCCTTTACGTGTTAATTGTTTGAAGGTCTAACAAACCTGTCAGTCACATGTTCCAGCACTTTTACTCACACGAAACACGGGTGGGTTCTGACAAAACGTGCTCTCTGCTAAGTTCTGCATCAGACTCAGATGTAAATATCTGGAAGTATGATTAAAAGCAGAATCGTGACCTGGTAGCTGTGAATGGGCTCCATTGGTTAATGAGGTAATGAACTGAGTTGGATGAAGGATTTTGCTTCGCTGGTTCGTGGGCCTGCCACCTGCAGTGCAGTCCTTACACTCTGCCTGGGCTACAGAACACCTGTTCACACCGGACTCAACATCAAACGTCACCACGAGGCACCTGAAAACCTCAGACGGAGGTCAGGGTTCGGCCTTTGGGTTGCGTCGCTGGGCGCAGCCACGCTCGTATGGGCACCACAGTGAAAAGGGGGTCTGGGCCGTCAGGTTAGCGCCACCCGGTGGTCGCTGGGAGCCGCCTCCGGGAGAGGCCATGGAGGAGGACTGTTGGTCGGCCTCGACAAAACAGACGCCGGGACGGAGACGCTCACGGGTGGAGTCACTGAATTACATTGTTTGGTTAAATACTGATCAGCAGTTTGACTTGTCATCCACACGAGTCAAACAATAACTTCACTTTATGACAAGCCATGATTTTATTTGACAAAAACATTTGCCGTTGCTCCAAAGTGTAAAGCTAAGTTGGGAGCAAGTCGTTTTCAATTTCTCACTATGATTAAGACGTAGTGTCTTTACTCCAATCACTGTGTGCATCTCCATAATTCAAAACACAGTGTTTGCCTTTTATGATTATTACCCACAGTGCTTAGCAAACGCTGCCCCTCAGCTCGCTGCACAAATACCAGTTGTAATGAACTGACTTAGTTCCTGTTTGTATTCAGAGTCATTTCATCCAGGAACAGCACAGTAAGAACATTTCACTCACACTAATGTAGAAACACACATCAAGTGCATTGCACAGCAGTAGCATCTCTTTCAGTGCTTCACCTCCGAGTCCCTCGTTTCTGGGAGAGTCTGCGTCAGGGTTGAGGCGGAGGAGAGTTCGGCCAATAGTCCAACCTCAGATTCAGGAGGAACGATTCGCTCTCTGCTGGGTTTGCCGCTGGTGTGAGAATCGCTCCTCCGGGTCTGAGGCCATCGTCCCGACCGGAAACGGCGGCTAGTTGTTGTTAGAGGACGGTTCCTGCTCCGAGCGGAGGAGCGAAGCATCTTTTGGTCTCGTTCACCAGCGAGAGAACGAGCGCTAGACCGACGGACGGTGAAGGAGGAGCCGAGCCAAAGGGCAAAGCTCTCGGTTCACCCGTCGAGCTACGTTCCTTCTCTCTAAGGTCGTGACCTTTGATTCACGACCAAAAGAACAGGCCGCCGCTCCTCCACGTGGAGGGGAGCCTTGGGGTTAGGCTAGGGTTGGGGTTTGCTGACGGCTCGGCATCAGGTCTGGATGCCTCCTGGATCCCTTCCAGGTCAGGGATTCCAGGAAAGACCCGCGGGGAGGCCCTGCGATCCCCCCGGTGATCTGGGGGTGGCCAGCGAGTGGGACTGGGGTCAGGGCCACGGTGACCAATTGGAAAACTCGAACAACACAAGCGACGTCCAGGTGGGCCTCCGCCTCCCTGAGGGGGCCAACGGCTCCGCAGAGGTCAGGGGTGGGGGGCGAGGTGGGGGCGTGCGCTCCTCCTCCTCCTCCTCCTGGTCCTCCTCCTCCTCTCTTCCTCCCTCACACTGAGCTCCTCGCCTCCCTCTCTCCCTCCCTCACATTGAGAGAGAGAGGGAGGTGGAGGAGGAGCGACCTTCTCCTCCTCTCTCTCTACCTCCCTCACATCGCGCTCTCCGCCTCCCTCTCTCCCTCCCTCACATTGAGAGAGAGAGGGAGGTGGAGCAGGAGCGACCCTGTTCTCCTCCCCCTCCCTCACATCGAGCTCTCCGCCTCCCTCTCTCCCTCCCTCACATTGAGATATAGAGGGAGGTGGAGGAGGAGCAACCTTCTCCTCCTCTCTCTCCCTCCCTCACATTGCGCTCTCCGCCTCCCTCTCTCTCTCCCTCACATTGAGAGAGAGAGGGAGGTGGAGCAGGAGCAACCCTGTTCTCCTCCCCCTCCCTCACATCGATCTCTCCGCCTCCCTCTCTCCCTCCATCACAATGAGAGAGAGAGGGAGGTGGAGGAGGAGCAACCTTCTCCTCCTCTCTCTCCCCCTCCCTCACATCGCGCTCTCCGCCTCCCTCTCTCCCTCCCTCACATTGAGAGAGAGAGGGAGGTGGAGCAGGAGCAACCCTGTTCTCCTTCTCTCTCTCCCCCTCCCTCACATCGAGCTCTCCGCCTCCCTCTCTCCCTCCCTCACATTGAGAGAGAGAGGGAGGTGGAGGAGGAGCAACCCTGTTCTCCTCCCCCTCCCTCACATCGAGCTCTCCGCCTCCCTCTCTCCCTCCCTCACATTGAGAGAGAGAGGGAGGTGGAGGAGGAGCAACCCCCCTTCTCCTCCCTCATTGTAAATATTTGTAAATAACCCCCCCACACCCAAAGTCAAGCTCCCTCCGCTCTCTCTCCCCTCAATACAAGGCCTCCCCCCCACATCGAGCTCCCTACCTCCTTACACCCCCTCCTGTACATAGTTTTAATAAAGTTCAGAGCATGACTGGCTTGTTTCCGTGGCTTCTTTCTTGTGCTGCAGCTTCAGCTCAGGCTCCAGGTGAAACTGAGCAGAGCTTCTAGCAGAGCTGCTCTATGTTGGACTCTGCTCGTCTGCAGAGCTTCGAGTCAGACGCCTCCTGGTTGAGTCAGAGACGTCTCCTCACAGCACACGGACTCTAACCCTGGGATGATCTCTCACTGTGTTTGTATTAACTTGGACGGATGAGCCTAAAGAAACGAATCTAAGGGTCGCGTGGTTACAGTGGCCGACGATGGCTAATAACCATTTGTGCCCCGACTCCATCTTAACGTGACGAGACTGGTGTAATGACATGTTGGCGACAAACGGGAAAAATGAGAAAACAAATGAGAGCAAAGACTTTTACTGATCTCAGTGCAAATGGTTTCAACACAAGACTAAAATACAAGGAAGCTTCAGAGCCAAGAAATATGGTTTGACAGGAATCTGATTCCTGCTCCAAACTGGACTCCATCACACATCCTGTAAACACAAGGAGAAATGGTTGGGGTTAACCACAGGACACAGAGCAGACTGTGGTGGACTACAGGAGAAAGCTCCCCCACGACCATCAACGGTTCTGCAGTGGAGCAGGTGAGCAGCACCAAGTTCCTGGGTGTGGACCTCTTCTGGAGCAACAACCCTGCATCACTGGCCAGGAAGGGAAACAGAGTCTCTACTTCCTCCGCAGAGCCCCCCCTCCATCATGCTGCCCTTCTACAGAGGTGCTGTGGAGAGCATCCTGACCAGCAGCATCACTGTGTGCTACGGAGCCTGCAGCGCCACCTGCAGGAAGACACTTCACTCCCTCTCCCCTCCCTCCAAAAGCTCTATGGCTCACGCCTGACTCAGGGACAGTTTCCTCCAGCAGGCTGTGAGGAGGCTGAATTCCCTTCCTGCTCTGCCCTGTCAACACAAGGTCCCACCTCTCACTGACTAACACACTGACAACTCCCATCTCCACTCACGCACACATCTACGCCAGTCACCTCATCCCCTGCACTGATTCACTTTACGCCAGCATAAAGCTTCTGTACGTTCCGTAAACGTTATTTTTCATACCCCTGAACATTTCCACACTTAGTAACATAGTCCTTGTATATTTTGTGTACAGTTCCGTTGTATAAACGCACAATGTATGTAACGGGTTTGAGAGACACAAATGTCAATTCTCCGTGTGTCACACACATAAAGCAGCATTGACAAATACAGCTGACGTTGACGTTTTACAGCCGTGTTCATAGTGTAAAGAGTTAATAAACGTCGGGAGCGTGGCTGGTTTGTTTCCGTGTCTTCTTTCTCTTGTTCCAGGTGAAACACTAAGCAGCTGCTTTATGTTGGACTCTACTCGTCTCTGCTGAGCTTAAAGTCAGACGCCTCTTGGTTTAGTCAGAAATCTCACTAACGCGTCTCTTCACATAAACCGAAGTCATTTCAACGCTGCAGAAACACACACAACAGCGCGAATGAAGAAAAGCTGAACCTTTAGGTCAAAGCATCAAAACAAAGTGAAGAGTTGACTGAATCAACTGAAACACACCTGGAAACTATGCGGCTCTGAAAAATCTACGGTTGTGTCCAGTCAGTCAACGATAGAAACCTGAAGCTGAGTGTTAGAAAACGAGGGAAAACACTGAATGGTAGTTATTTCTGAACTGATGCAAACAGAGTCACTACACAGGCCCTGAATAAAATACTAGCAACCACAGACATCGGCCAAACTAAGGAGTCGATGCAGAACCAGCGTCTGCTTGAACATCCTACCCATGCGCTGCTACTGGTTCTGCTTCTAAGTTAGAGGAACAATCCTTTTATCGGATGCAAGTCTGCTTGTGGCCTGTGGTTCAACATCAACACACGTCTGTGTTTCTGGATTTGTTTCTATTATTGGAAATTATATCCAAAAAAAAAAGCAGCGATATGACAAAGTCTCCCTCAGCAAACTGTTGGACCGACTCACGTTTGTTAATGTGTTCAGGAATCCCCAGGTTTACTGGGGAACTTACAGATGTACAGTCATTGACAGAAGTTGCTCTCGGTTGCTCTGCGTTCTTTTAAAGGATTTTGGTTCAGCAGTCCTAGAACAAACTAGCTACAGAAAAACAACAGGTCGCATCTCTTCAAGGAAGAACGTGAAGCTTGTGGATGTGCCAGGACACTGTCAAACGGCTGAAGCTCGTCAAACGCCCAACACCTTGTATTTGACCCATAATAAAGCAGGAACACTGTCAGAAAGTTAATCAGGAGCTAAGAGGAATGTGATGCTACTCACTGGCAGGAACCAGAGCCACCAGTGCTCCGATGACGCGTGACCACCTCGCTGAACACAAAGCAGGTTATTCACAGTCTCACCCTACAGCCTGAGCAGCGACGGATTCTTCGCTGGCGAGCGTCCTTTCACAATAAAACAGCTGGCGCAGTCGTCGACAGTCACGGACCGAGTCCTGACGTCGAGGGAGCACAAAGAGGAGACCTGGGTGGGAGGTCAACCGCAAGACGAGGATCCCGACTCCCACCCAGACCGAAGTCTGGGGGCAACCGGTCAGAACCTGAAGCCTAGACTTCTTCCTCCTCTAGCCGCTGCCTCTTACCTGCTGCACTTACCCGATCCAGACACTCAGCGACTGAACGCTGGAGACACACGGCTCTGAGTCTGACGAAAGCTGTAGATGAGGACAGAGAGAAACACGAGAGACCAGCTCAGTCACACGTGGACGTGGTGGAGCGAGGAAACAGATGGAAAACCAGATGTGCTTGACTTTGCCCTCTCAGTCTGGGTGTTGTGAGTCACCGTAGGGAAAGAGACGTTACGGTGAGGGAAGCTGGTCTGGAGGCTGCTCACCTGGGAGCTGCTGTGATGTTTGGCAGCACGGGGAGAGCTCTGGGTGTTTCCAGACAGCAGGGCTAGTGACGGGGTTTGAGCTGGGGGAGGGTCCGATACAGCAGGTGGCGCTAAACACCGCAGAAGAAGCAGCAAAGGAGGAAGAAGAAGAAGCAGCAGCAAAGGAGGACGACGACGAAGAAGAAGAAGCAGCAGCAAAGGAGGACGACGAAGAAGAAGAAGGAAGCAGAAGCAGCAGCAGCAGCACTGGCGCGCATGGCGTCTGCGCTCTGAGAAGGCAACAGGTAGATTTTTATTAAACAGCTGGAGACATGACAAGTGGCGGATTTTGTAGCCGAGCTTTTTTTGTTTTGTTTTATCGCTTTCCAGGTGACTTTAGGTCGTCCAGAGTTAAGGCTCTGTTAGCCAATCTACGCTAAGCTAAGCTAAGCTAGGCTAAGCTAGGCTACCTAATATTACGATGAAGACATTTGCTGTGCTCCGTACATGTAGAACGTTTCTTCTGTCCTTACCTCGTGTTATGTGACAGCGCTAGGAAGAAAGGGCTTCAATTCAATTGAAATTCAACTTTATTTATCTAGCGCCAATTCACAACATCAGTTATCTCAAGGCACTTTACAAGTGAGGTTTAAGACCTGACACAACTAAACCAAAGTTTAGCTATTTAGTCACATGTGGACATGGAGGCATGTTAGTGGATAGAAGAAACCGAAAAGAGCTCAGTGAATGAAGGACGTCCCCCAGCATCTAAGTCTATAGCAGCTGAACGACCACAACCATCTCTAACTATACGCTTTGTCAAAAAGAAAGGTTTTCAAACTAGAGAGGGCGTCTGCTGCTAGAACCTGAACTGGAAGCTGGTTCCACATAGAGGAGCTTGGAGCTAAAGGCTCTGCCTCCCGTTCTACAGGTAGAAACTCTAGGAACCACCAGCAGACCAGCTCTGAGAAGCCAGCGTTCTGTTGGAGCATAAGGAGCCATGAGGTCTAAGACAAGATGGAGCTTTATCATGAAGAGCTTTGTAGGTGAGGAGAGGGATTTTGAATTCTATCCTAGATTTGACAGGGAGCCAATGCAGAGAAGCTCATGTAGGAGAAATGTGAGTCCAGTCAGACTCTGGCTGCAGCATTTTGAATGAACTGGAGGCTTTTCAAAGAGTTAGTGGGACAAACTATGAGCAGCGAGTTACAGTCGTCCAGCCTAGCGGTAACAAATGCCTGGATTAATTTCTCAGCGTCACTCTGCTTAGGGTTAGGGGTCGGGTGTGTGAGTTTTTTCTCAATGACTCTCCCTGCTCTGTCTTTTAGAGTAGAGCAGTTTGGTGTGGAGAGCCAAGGGGAAGGCACGGGCCGACGCTTGTCGCTCAGGTTCCTCGATACTTGAGTTACTCTTGTGTTTTGCCGATTCTCCATATGGTCAAAGCGTCCTCTGCAGCCCCCAGGAGGCCGTGAGACAGCTGCAAAGGGTGAGCTCTACTTGATTCTTCTCGGTCCTAGAGACATTTTCCAAGTTCCCAGGTTGGGTTTGTAGTAGTTAGGGTTAGGCACAAGGATCCCATGGTTAGGATGAAGCCACGGTTGAGGTTAATTGTTTCTAATGTGCCAGGTTGGTGACTGAGGTTGGGTTTTGTTATGAATTTATCGTCCTGGCAACTAAGACTAACGAAGCGAGACACTGCTTCGGTTTAATAAAATAAAAAAAGAAGGGAGTATAATACAACGTGTGCTTTCTTAGCGCATCAAAGCTGCTACTAAACTGGAACATCAACTTCTTCTGTGTCCTTTCCTGGTGCAATGCATCTTGGGAAAATGAAGTCAGTTTCCCTGAAATTCACCAACCGTTATGACACAGTTTATTTTATTCACATATGTAACTGACACATGAACCTTTCTTCTTATTGTCGTGTATTAACTGTCAGTATGATTTTAACCCGTTCATTTTAATATTTTAACTATTCTTATAAACAGTCTTCTAACAAGAAAGTCTCAACAGGTTTAGGCATTGAGGTCTCATTGTTAGGGTTAAGTAGTTTGGTCTAAGCTGTCTTAGACTAAATTGTGAGGGTTACTCATCAGTAGTGTACCTTAGGTTCATCGGGCGTTTCGGCCATTTACCACTAGACACCCTCCCCTAAGGGCGGCCCCCTGGGGTGATCAAGTCCCAGGGTATGTCCTCTTAGGGTTAGGTTTGAAATGTGTTTTTTTTGCACTGGCAAGCAGGGGTCTGTGCCATATCACCAAAAAGCCCATTCAGTCAGGATGTTGCATTTTATTTCATGGATGCAGTTTAACAGAGATGGTTTGGTTCCTTTTGAGGTTGTTTATTTACTTTGTTGTCTTCCTAAGTGCTAAGTGATCTATGTTTTTTAGGTGCTTCTAAGCATCATGAGAGGGAGGAGAGGATCCCAGAAGGACATCCCATCAGTCCGAAGCTGACTAGGCAGCCATCAGCAAGGTAAGTGCATGGAAAACATACTTAAAACCAAGAAGTTTTATAAATATATAGTTTATGTACATGTGTGCGCACACATATACACACACACACAAAAACACCTACACCTACGTGTATATATATACACATACACACACGCGCACCTACGTATTTAACCATTGGCACACATGTATACACACACACACACGTATCTTGTTAATAGCATGCATAGAGTGAAAGGGCCCAGCTATAAGTGCTGTAAATACAAATAGCTATGAATGTTAATTGATACCAAAGTAGAATCATGCAACACACAAGAAGAATAAACTCATGCAGAATAAATTATTACATTAAAAAGTTCATGTGTGGGGCATGCAAAATGGTTAAGAAGTTAATATGTAGGACATATCATTATTGAGGAGTCATGCAGTGGAGGAATAGTTTTATCACTTAATTCCAAATTTAAAAAGATTTTAAGAAGGATTTTTTATGTGTATGTGTTACTCGGAATCTCCTATCAATAGGTTTGAAGGGTTGAAGGATGAAGGGTAAGGAGAATGAATTGGGGGCTGAAATGGAGCCCAAAGCTTGAGGACAGACCAGAGAGTGGCACACAACAGGTAATACAGGCAAGATATATATTTAAAACAAATGTTTGTTTGTTTGTTTGTTGAACTTACTTACTGCCTAGGAAGAAACACACTCCCATCTCTACAATCATGCATTTTTATTTTCCAGTTCCTCAGTTCCTCCATTCAGTTATGATAATCTATGTATTCCTTGTGTATTAGATGTATTTATTAAATGTTCAAAGCTGAAGGAATTTTTGTTTTCAATTTCTCCATCCACAGCCTCTCCTGCCTCCTGCGCTGGCCCCCCGTCCACGTGGCGGATGCTTGGAGGCCAGTGATTGTGAGATGGTGAAGGGGGTGTGTTTGGAAGTGCTGTACCAAGGGAGTGGATAATCTGGCCGTCTTCATGCTGCGGATGTGTTGCTGGAGTCTGGTAAAAAGTGTTTTTCCTCTTTCACCCACGTACATCTTTCCACAGGTTTGGCAGATGATGCAGTAGCCCAGGTTGGAGCTGTGGATGCTGAACTCACCGTTAATAGGTGCTCCTGCGCCCCCGTGTGGATCAAAAATGAATTTCTCTTGCCTGAAAGCCCAGTGCCCGTCCCGATTTCCAGTAACTGTGTGCCTGCAAAACCTAGCTCTGACTAATAAATCTCTTAGATTATACTGTAGTTTTGAAATTGATCACGGTCAGCCATAATTGTTATAAAGTTGTTCTGCCACAGATTCTGTAGGTAAGGACGAGGTCTGGAGTAGGTTGTGACCAAGGGGACGAGTTCTGTAGGCTCCATTCTGTGTTTCTCTCCCTGTGGTCGCCGCTCTCCGGCTCCGCTGAGAGACAGAGCAGCGGAGGGGGGAGAGAGATGATAGCGTCTGCTTTTTAACGCGTCCCAAAAACCTCCTCGTACCCTCTTGCTCTCAGGAATGAAGTGGAGATGGCTTGGTTTGAATCCGCCTCCCTCGAGCAGATTCTATGAAACCGGATGATTTGTGATTGAACTATGCCTTTAAATGTGTGTTTCGGATGATAACCGGCTTTATGGAGTAGCGCGTGTGTATCTGTTGGTCTGAAGTAAACACGGGTGAGTCATTTTTAATTTTCCTCATCTGTGTGTCCAAAAAGTTTACTTCATCAGCGTGTAGATCGTATTTAACCTTGATGGAGGGGTGGTGGTTATTCAACGTGTCAGTGAATGTATAAAAACTCTCCTTCCCGTGCTCCCAGATGCCGATGATGTCATCCAGGAAGCGGAGGTAGACGGTAGGTTTCACTGGGCTTTGTTCTAGTGCCTTGCGTTCCCATTGGCTCATATAAATGTTGGCGTACCTGTGGCCCATCGCCGTGCCCTCCACCTGTAAGTGTTGCTTGTTATCAAACTCGAAGTCATTGTGTTGAAGGCATATTTCTAGAAGATGTCTGCATCCGGTCTGCTGTGGTCCGGGTATGGAGTAAAGATCTGCTGGACGGCTCCGTGTTGATGTTTGTATATAAGCTGTCAATGTCTCGACAGCGTCAAAGGGCGAATCCTGTCTAGAAAGTGGTACGTGTCTTTGAGGAAACTGGGATGTTTGCAGGAGAGCGGACCTAAGGAGAAGTCTATGCACAGCGAGATGTTGTGAGTGGCGCTGCTGCAGTCGGAGACTATGGGTCTGCCGGGAGGGATCGCGTGGGGGACCGTCCAGGGGAGTGGGTCCTTGTGGATTTTAGGGAGAAGATAGAACTGTCTGTTGCGGTGGATCTGGTCCGAATAAACCCGTCATGGTCGAGTTTTTGAACAATGTCTCGGATGTGCGCCTGCGTTTGGCTCTGGATGCTGCCGTCTATGGCTTTATAATACCTAGTGGTGTTTAATTGTCTATGGGCTTCCAGGGCATGTTGTTGTAAATCCGTGATGACAATTTTTGAGCCCTTATCGGCCGGATTAATTATGATATTGAAGTTGACTGACCCTGTAATTGCTCTTTTATCCTCCGCCGTGGATCGGTCTCTTTTGTCCAGCGGAGGAACGTAGCGGTTCAGACCGTCAACGTCACGGTGAATGAGAATCTTTGTCTGTGCACTCAGCTCATCCCAGGGTGGTTCCCGATTAGACAGCAGGGAGAAGGGCATTGCTTCCGAGTGGTTATCCTCAGAGCAATCTAGTAGTTTGACCCGTCTGTGGTACCGGTAAGGGTCCAAAGTGCTTGGAGTGGGAATGAACGTGAGGCCCCTCTCTAACAGGCGTATCTGAGCCTCACTTGGAGAGGTTGAGACTATCAGAGGGGGAGCCCCAGGACAGGTCGACTCGCGTTGTGAGACGGGGTCCCCGTGGGAAAGTGACGCTTGAAGGTGAGCTGCGTCAGTGGAGGTGGGGGGGCGACGGTTGCCACAAAGTTGTTGTGGGGTTCTAGGGTCGTAGGATCCCAGCCGGGGGTCTCGATGGACCGCGCCCGGTGGGTCCCCGTTAAAATCCTGGTTAGGCTGTGACCACATTATAAATGTATCTGCAGGCATCGGGCTGTTTCCTGAGTCCAGTGCACGTCGTCCTGCGCTGTGCAGACCTGGTCCTTCGGCAGCGGTCTCAGGAAGGGGAGGTAGCTGGAGATAAAGTCATTAATGATATTAAGATTATTCTGCTGCGCTGGAGGGAGGAGCGACGAGTAATGAATGAGTGGGAACGCAATCCTGGTTAGGAAAAACGGACTGTGCCCTCCTGTAAATCTGACGTAACTGTTTTATGGAGGTTTTGTGTGGGTCCCGATCCCTGTTGTCTATGCCTACAGACAGGAGCAGCAGCTTAACGGAGGGGTGCTCTGCTGTTTTGTCCAGGATTTTTTGAAAGTGATAGAATGCGGCGCCAGGGTAGCTGTCAGTTTGGACGTTGTTATTTGCGGGCGGGTATACGCGAGAGGTTGGAGTCACCGAGGAACCAGGTGGCTTTTCTGCCTCTGATTTTGCGGCCTACTCTGGCTTTGTGCTGGTCGGGCCGGTGCGCCTCCCGTGTGGGGCTCACACAGCGCGTGTGAACCGAGGCGGCCTCATCCCAGCAACCTGTGGAGGTGGTTTGAGTGGGGTCAGACGGGGTCGTTCTACCATTGTAGTTGGTGTAATTATACGCTTCGGACCCTGGATGAGAGCTGGATGGGGCTCGTGTGCTCGTATTTGGTTTCTTGGGCTGATTGGCTGGGGGCCGTCCTCACTCCCGCTCCTCTTCTCCATATCGATGTAAATATCAGTCCCCACCGGTGTGGACTGGGTCAGTCTGGTCTTGTAGCGTTTCTGGGCCCAGCTAACTGCTATCTTAACGGTAAGTGGTCATAATCTGAGATAATATTAGAATAGTGGTCCTGCAGGACGCAGAAATTATTCTGCATCCACTGTTGCGCGTTTCTTTCCACAGCGTCTCTGACTTGTTCTGGGGGGGAGGAGGGTTTAATGAAGCCGGTGAGTTTCCGGACGTGTCTGAACGTTCCCTGTGGCGGCATCTGGGTGCCGATAGCTTTAGCAATAATGTTCTTATGATGGACCGCTTGCATTAATTTGAAATAATTTGTACAGAGCGATCTGGTGGCCTGATCTAGTTCTGTGTGGGGCGTCTGGGAGGAGGGAGGTTTTGTTCGTTCTCTTCTGTTTGCGTTCCTGGTTGTGCTGGTCCTGAGTATTTCTGTTATCGTAACTTTCCCTACTTTCTAAAGGTGCTGTAGTCCCTGGAAAGCTGAAGTAGGCTGTCTTGGATCTGTGGAGGGAAGACGTGGTCGTGTGGGAAATCCCGGTGTTCGCTGGGCCTGTGGTGGTAGAAGCTCGATCCTGGCGACTCGGAGAAGATGGTGTTTAAAACGAATCTCTTTTAACAGAGCGTCAATTCGTCTTCGTGGCCGGTGAGTAAAAGTTGGTAGTGAGTGATTATCAAATGTGGACCCGTTGGCAGATCCCCGACTGACGTCTGAGCTGTTGAAATTCCAAACTTTATTTGATCGACAATTTTTCTAAAAAATGAAAACGCCTATTGTGACCAGACACGTCAGTGTTATTCATGCAAGTCAAATTTGATATAAAAAGATTTAAGCCTAATTCAGCTTAATTGGCCCTAACGTTTGGCAGTGAACTGCTTCCTCAGAGGGGGTTGATTCCAGGAACTGAGCAGAGGGGTAGATGAAACATTGGGAGGGTGAACTAGCTCCTCCCTCCAATGTTTGTTCTCCCCTGTAATTGGTTGAAGCCTATCCTGTCCCTCTTCTACGTGGCTAGTTCAGACAATCCCAGAGGAGTTACTAATGTATAGGTGAAGTGGTTGTCAGTGACAGGTGGGATTCGATTTGAAGTTTAAGATTCCAATATTTCAATGTATTAAAATTAGTTAAACAGAGGGGTTGAGATGAGAAAGCTACAATGGAATCAGAAATCCAAACTAAAGAAGTAGACTGCTGCCAAATATGCTGGTCAGGATTAAGGAGAGGCTGCTGGTGGATTCTGGTGGGTCAAACATGCTTCTTTTGTTTTACATATGACATAGAGATGAAGCTGAGGGTTATTTGATGTTAAATGTTAAACAGAGGGCTTTAATGGACGGTGAGGGGCACAGGCCCCCGGCAACTGGCTAGGTTAGGTTTGAAATGTGGTTTTATTTTAAAAAGACCAGAGCTGTGGTTCAAGTTGCACTGGCAGGCAGGGGTCTGTGCCATATCACCAAATAAGCCCATTCAGCCAGGATGTTGTATTTGATTGGTTTTATGCAGTTTTACAGAGATGGTTTGGTTCCTTTTGAGGTTGTTTATTTACTTTGTTGTCTTCCTAAGTGATATTTGTTTTTTAGGTGCTTCTAAGCATCATGAGAGGGAGGAGAGGATCCCAGGAGGACATCCCATCAGTCCGAAGCTGACTAGGCAGCCATCAGCAAGGTAAGTGCATGAAAAAAAAACTTAAAACAAAGAAGTTTTATGAATTTATAGTTTATGTACATGTATATACACACACAGTGGGTATGGAAAGTATTCAGACCCCCTTAAATGTTTCACTCTTTGTTATATTGCAGCCATATGCTAAAATCATTTAGGTTCGTTTTTTCCTCGTTAATGTACACACAGCGCCCACATTGACAGAAAAACACTGAATTTTTGCAGATTTCTTAAAAAAGAAAAACTGAAATATCACATGGTCATAAGTATTCAGACCCTTTGCTCAGTATTTAGTAGAAGCACCCTTTTGAGCTAATGCAGCCATGAGTCTTTTGGGGAATTCTTTCACAGCTGCATTTGGGGATCCTCTGCCATTCCTCCTTGCAGATCCTCGTTGGAAATTCGCCACTGGAGCCCTGTGCTCTTCAGAGGTGAAAGCAGGTTCACACTGAGCACACGTGACAGACGTGAGCCTGGAGACGCCGTGGAGAACGTCCTCCAGCATGACCGCTTTGGCGGTGGGTCAGTAATGGTGTGGGGTGGCATTTCTTTGGGGGGCCGCACAGCCCTCCATGTGCTCGCCACAGGTAGCCTGACTGCCATTAGGTACCGAGATGAGATGGGTTCCTAATGCAACACAACGCTAGACCTCAGCAGTTCCTGCAAGACTGTAAGGCGTCCCCTTCATCTACACACAGGACTGTAGCTGTCACATGTGAGGCGTGAGTTATGTTTGTTTGTAATATGGTTCATGCTGGAGGAGACCTGCTCACACACGTACGTGGATGCGAAGATCGACCTCTACGGAAAGATTTTCATGTTCATTAATGTTTCAGTCATTTGCCGGTTTTGGGATATTGATATGGATAATATTTACAAATGGATATGCAATGGACAGGTTTTAAACTGTAATGAGGGATTTACAATAGATGGGCATAGATTAGCATATTCTAATAATCAGAGGTATGCAAATAAATATGAGCATAATATACTAATGTAGTGGAAAATATTAGCATATGTTAGTAGGCTTAGGATGCATTTTGTTCAGGCTTTGTTCATTTCCAGGGAATATGATTGTACAGGACGCTTGCTGGCCTTTGGCGGCTGCGAGGACGTCTGGCCTGTAGAGCGAAAGAATTTGGGCAAAACATTGCGACCCGGTAACCAAAGCTATTGAGACAAAACAATTTCTGGTAATCACAAATCTTTGCATTTGGGCCGATGCAGGTTGAGGGATCAAAACACGCTCCCTAAACATCTGGGGGGAGAGTTCTCTGCCTGCCTTAGAGACAACTCGTTTTCTGTGGCCAGGCCTCCCCACGCGCTAGCAAGCATGGAGGCTCGCACATCTGCATTCACATCCTTTCAGCAGCCAATCAGATCCCTCCTGAGTGTGTTGACGTGGTGACAGAGGTCAGAGGGTTCACTGACCCACAGAAGGAGGAGTACTTCATGAAGAGGTTCAGAGATGAGCAGCAGGCCACAACCACCATCTCCCACGTCAAGACCTCACGAAGCCTCCGCATCATGTGTCACATCCCAGTCTTCTGCTGGATCTGCTGAGAACCAGAGGGGGAGGGGAGCTGCCCAAGGCAGTGACGGAGATGTACATGTGCTTCCTGGAAACAAGACTGTTTTGTGGTCATAGTTACACTGAGGTCGCTGATCGTTTAACATTTGGGCCACCCTGTCAATATTTGTATTTCTTTTTTAGTATATTTCAGAAAGCCATAAATTATATTGGAATATTCAAATGTTGGTCCATGTTGCTTTTTCTACTTTGCCAGTTCCCAGGGCTACGCTCCTCGTCATTGCATGCTACGCAATCTAAATGCGTGGCTCCTTGCTACCGCTAGGGGGCAGACTGTTCTTTGGTTTTGACCGACATCCCAGTAAAAAAGACCATTTTTGTGATGGTCCCAGTGTGTGATGCCAGGTTGGGGGTATAGTCCGGGCCTTCTCCCCCGTCAGTGTAAGTTTCTGATCAGTTCTGGTGGCGACTTGAAAACATGCACTAAACTAGAGATTCCTGAAAACCAGAAAGGTTTGAATGGAAAGTTGGTCTAAATGTTACCAAGCTTTAATCAAACGAGCCCAACGAACTTTACAGTAATTGATTTGGGAGAAACCCGTGATTTCGACTTCGACGGGCCTCAGATGCTCTACACCCTGGACACACTGGACGGGTCTTCACTGCTCAGGCTGGACTGATGACAGGACTCTGACTAGTTTAGTGAGAGACCTGTCAGGCGAGTCTTGGCCTGGGAGGTCGAAGCGTGGAGGAGTAGCGTGAGAGACCTGAAGAAGGTTCCTGCTGCTGCGACTGCACATCCACCGCTGGACTCGTTTTGTCTAGACTTATAATAGTAGTAATATAGATTAGGTTTCTGTGTAACAGGTTAGGTTAAGATAACTTGCGTTCAATTGATTTAGGTTTACTTAAGTTGAATGTATTAAGTTGAGATCTGTGATGGGTTAGTGAAGGCAAGTATCAGTTTTTTATTGAACTCGATATACTGTTCATGTGATGTTAGGTTGACCTCACTAACGTTTGTGTTCTCCGTTTTTTTTTTTTCTCCTCCTTGAACCGACACCTTATCGCGGTGGAGGAGTTCGTGTGCCCGTGTGACTCTAGCAGCTGTGCTGTCTGGGCTAAATGCCCCCGGCAGGGTCTCCCATGACAAACGGGTCCTGGGCGACGGGCCAGACTAAGACTAAGGTTCATCTGTCGCCGGAGGAGGCCCAGAGGAAGACCAGGACTCACTGGAGGGACGATGTCTGTCAGCCAGCCTGGGAAGGTTAAAGGTCATTACACCTGATGCTGACACGTGCTACTGATGGGGCTTTATTTAGTGCTGCCGGACACTTACACCAAGTCCTGAACGAGCACTTTCTGATGCAGCGTCTTTTGCTTCTCGCCCCATAACCTGGGTTAATATCTATGTGTTGTTTCATTCCAGCCGCTGACACTTTCATCCTGTCTCTGTGTAACCCACATTAAATGATGAAGAATATTGATTTAGTTTTTTGCGTGTGTTACACCAGTAGGTGGCAGAATTGGCCTGTTGAGGATAAGTTCGATACAATCTATAGGGTTTTCTGTCAAAAATTCCAGGGATGAGAAGGCGACTGCATGTTTGAGGGTCCGATTTTGGGTCTGGCTGAGAAAAGAAAAGTTTGTGGCACTAAAGGCCCAGGTTCTGTTTGGTCTTAAACTGGAATGTTCTGAGTACTTGGGTCGAAGTAACGTTGGCCTGGAAGTTGCGCAGCGATAGCTGAGCAGCGGCGGTTCGACGGGCGGATCGTGGGAACTGCAGCGGCGCCGGAGCAGATGAGCCCTGTGTTCACAGAACGATAGGACAAGTTTGAAACACACTACCCGGGTAGATGGACTTTGTTTTATTTTCTTGCCATGTGGTTGCATTTTGTTTATCAGAGCTCTGAATGTTATAAATATGTTGCATCTACATAATTAAATGCCAGAAATCTCACTGGTTCAGTTAAACATATGAGTGTGATATTCTGTTAGAGGATATGGAGCATAATCATTGTCCTCTCTGTGTTTGGTCCTGTCTGTGTCTTTGTGACCTGTAACCTTTTCTTGCTTTTACTTTTATAAACATGGAACGATTTCTAGTATTAGAGGAGAGTGGTTTTACCACCTATGTCAGGAGGAGGTTTTGCAGATCACATTTATTGCTTAACGGCTCCATAGGTATTTGACACCACATGGAGCTGTTCACTATCTTGCTATGCCTGCATGCATCTTTTACGACTTGTAGTGTTTGGGAAAGGGGGTCTCAACCCCCTTCATCAAAGGAGGAAGCTTCACAACCTATGTATATGTTATCTACCATATATGGACTTGTCTTGTACTTTATTGCACCAGATGTAGAAGGAGTGACTTTCATACTGATCTCAATAAAGGACCCGTGTGCGAGAGAGGAGTTCGGAGTTCTCCAGCTGGCCACTAAGTTGTTGTGTTCAGAGAGGCTCCCCTCGTGCACGAGTAAAAAGAAGCTGAGATTCTCGAGTTTGTCTTCATGTGTCAGGTGTCTCTGCGATTGTTTAAGTGTTGGCAGGTTAGACCCAACATATTCTTTTTCTTTCCTCCGCTCCTCCTTGGGAAAAGAGCCCAGTGAGTAACCAATCGGCCGCTGTGTGTCAAGGCGTTGGTTACATCTGCTTCAGAACCAGTACAGAACCACGGCTCATCTGCAGGATTGTGCAGCGGTGCCATCGCCTTCCTTTTCATGTGCTGCTTTTGTTAGAAGTGGCTCCAGAGTCATTGGCCCAGCGGTCGTCTCACCCTCACAAGCTGATCCTCTCTGTAACACAGGCTCATGTAGAGACTCTGCACTTTGCTGCTTTTCTTCTAGTAAATGTTGGCACATTCAGCTACTTTGCTGCTGTTGTTTAGCTGAAGTTTGCACTAGTGGCTCACAGTAACTGCAGCTTGTCACAGTTTCTTGTTTTACTGTTTCCTCCGCCAGGAAAGGACGACCACGAGTCACCTCTGCTGCTGAGGACGAGTCCGTCCGAGTCACCGGCCTCCGAAAAGCTACCGGCAGCTCAGCTCAGAGCCACGTTGAAGGCCACACCGAGTTCTAGTGGCAGCTGTGAATGCAGACGGACACAGCGACTCCACTACCGCTGTCCACGCTCTGGGCCCACGCTCCACCATGTGCTCACTCCTTCGGTGGGGAACATCCTTCACTCCTCCACCAGGGACAGGAACTCTCCGCCAAGCAGGAGCACACGCCACCCGTCACCGCTTCAGAGCCGTGGCCTCGCGCTCGGAGGAGCTGGTTCTCGCTCGTCATCGCCCAAGCTGAGGTCACCGAGGTGCTGGGAAACTCCTCGTGGCGAGGATTCAAGGCTTGGGATTCACTGGTTATTCACATTCACTGTATTATTCACTCATTCATCCCAGGTTCTACTGCAATCAGAGCCACGAGTCATTTCAGAGCCTGACCGAGCCCTTTGTGAAGTGTTGCAGCCAAAACTAACTCGGGTGCCTGCTGTTCGCTGCCACCGTCACTCATTTCATGTGTTTGCGTTCCACTGCCGCTGGTCCAGATAGAAGGTGGGTAACAAACTGTCAGTCGCATGTTTCCTTAATGTGAGTAGTCTGCTGTGTGGGTGCAGGACTGTGCTCTACTGTGGACAGTAGGTGGCGCCGTGAGGCTGAGGTTGGAGCTGGAGCCAGGACTGAGTCTGGCTGGTTCCTTCATCAAGGCAAGATGCTCAGCTCAGCCTCTGAAGGAGCATCTGAGTCTACAGCAGCTTCACTAGGATGGATCAGAGCGACCAGGACCATCTGGAACCATCGCGTTACATTTTGTTAGTAGTTTGATGTTTACCAGGATAACAAAAGGTTTTCTGCTTGTTTGTGCCAGTATTGAGCATAATAGTAGGATTAGGCCAAATCAGTGTGTGTGAGTTCAGCAAAGAGAGCTCTAAGTTACGGAGGTCTTTGAAGGCCGCGCTGCGCCCCTTCCCTCGCTCACTACACGCTGAGCCGAGGAAAGGTCGTCGTCGTCTTTTCAATTCCTCCGTCTTCAGGGCGTTTACATCAGCCTGGTTTTAAAGCCGAGAGGGCGTCTGCTGCTCCAAGCTGGTCTGGAGGCTGCTGTGATGTTTGGCAGCACGGGGAGAGCTCTGGGTGTTTCCAGACAGCAGGGCTAGCGACGGGTTTGAGCTGGGGGAGGGTCCGACGCAGGAGGCGCGAAGCAGTGGTAGTGATGCTGGTTTGGTCTGGAGTATGTGGAGCCTGGCTTCCAGACTGGAAGAAGCACAGAGACGGACTCTCCCCACGCTCCAAGTGACGTCCTGGTGGCAGGCGACCTGTGAGCCGACCCCGCAGCTTCGTCAAAGCTCACTGGCTTTTCAGGCTGCTCTGCAGATGAGACTCCAGTCCCAGCGTGTGAGCTTCACACAGAGGTCAAGGTACAAGTGACACAGTACTGAAAAAGGAGGACTTGACTTGACATGTACAACAAGAGACTCCCGCTGACCTCCCACAGGTCCTCCACAGAGCATCACGACCTGCTCCATCAGCACACGGCGGCTCAGACGAAAGCTGTCCAGGGGCGATGGACACGTCTGGAAGATCGTGGGCCGTGCAACGCTGGGCCCTGTACATGTGTCGAGTAGTATTTCACGGTGATTTGAAAACGGTTGTTTTCAACCTGCCCCTTTAAACGAGCTGATTTGTTTGTCTTTTCAATTGCTCCTGTAGTTTACGTGGTTTGTTTTGATGCTGAATGGATGGATGACTGCTGCACTTTGACACTTGATGTTTTTGTCGCGCATGTTGCAGTGACAATAAAATGTCTTCTCTTCTCTTAAAAGGCATGTGGTTGAGTCGCACAGAAGCTCTTGTTTCACTAGTCCAGCCATCACCTACCGCCTCCAGACGTCCTCCTCTGCTGCAGGTCACACATTGGATAGCATGTAAATGAAGGGTCAGTAAATGAGTTATTCATTGTTTCATTTCTCTAGCGTCCATTCACAACAGCAGTTGTCTCAAGGCACTTTACAAGCAAGGTTTGAGATCAAACACAGCGAAGCGTTTAAATGCAATCAATCAGTAAGTTCTAATCTTAATATATAGACGTTTATAGAGATATTAAAAGCAATATACTCTGCCTCCAGCAGAGCCAGGCCCAATGTGGCGAACATCCGCCTTGAGGGGGTACAGAAGAGAGAGACAACGTAGTGGTCAGAGACGTCCCAACTCAGAGGAATTGAAGCCGAGGCAGCATTAGGTTCAAATAATCAAACATGAATGAGAAATATGCAAAGGCAGGCAAACAAAGTCACCTCTCTCTCCTGCAGGGAGACGCTCACAGGAAGTGGGGAAGGACGGAGCCTGGGAGACGCTGGCTGTGTCCCCCAGCACAGCTCACATCTCCCCCGTCTCCTTCTAGGGAGGTGGTTTAAACCCTGAACAAGCGTCACAATGTGGAGATTTCATACCAACAACTGTTTTGTCTAAGAGCCAGATTGTCTTCGGACCCAAGGCCAGCAAGCCTGCACAGCCTAGACAGGACCTGTTCTACTCTATTACTCTATCTACCCTTTAGCCTGAACCACACGTATATGTGCTACATATGTATTCCACTACAAATGAACTAATTATGCATGGACTTTTTCCACCACAACGACACGACAAGAGGAAGCCGGCAGCAACAGGACAAACCCTGGGACAACGTAAGGCACAGTCACGATACTTTCTACAACAGGCAAATTATTCATTAATTAACAAAAGAGCAATTTACCACAAAGCCAAATGTTCATGTTTTCAGCTATGTCACAGCCTCCACCGCTTCCTCTCTGCCAGGTCGACAGCGGGTAACCGCCTCACCAACGGAGTGTGACAGTGGACAAAGCAAAGGATCAGGCCACCGCCCTGTTCATCCATGGACACAACGTTTCTGAGAATGGAGAACAACGCTGCGCTTTCCAAAACCACTGCCCTGCACCCACGGGGTAAAAAGTGAGACTGCAAGGAATAACTGCAGCCCCAGCAGCCTGTCAGCTCCTCCATCAGAGGGCCAGGAGGAAGAAGGAGCAAGGAACCACAGGCGTCTGCTGCGCGGAGCAACCGGAGACACTGGAAGGCGAAATCCCAGAGTTGATGCTGTACTGGAGGCGAGGTCCCGTCTCGAGGAGCCTCTCATCCAAAGAGCTGAAGACCCACTGAAACGGTGGGAGGCCGAGGCTTCGAGGATACTTCACTGCCGTTCCAACGCGAGCCACGTGGACGAAATATTGCCCTCAAGGTATCGGCATTGCAAAGATGAATACGTACTATAAAAAATGGCCAAAAAGGCTTCAGTCTACCCACGACCGGTTAAGGTGATGCTAGGAAGACGTCAGTCCCTCAGAGAGAGTCTCCTCAAAAACAGGACCGATAATCCCTGAGGCCCGTCCAAGCTGTGGCTTCTGGTATTTCTGGTTCAAATGTGAAACAGTAGTGACTGCGTGTAATGGAATTTTTACTATATGTGACAGAACTGTGATGCATATTACTTGATATATCCTCATATGTATTGGCTTTTATCTGTACTAAGTGAAGTAATCATAGAGTGAGTTATATACCTGCTTACAGAAATGTTTGAGAACAACGAGCCTTCTCTTCTGCCTTGAGAAAGGGAGGTAAGCTTTCGAGCTAGGTGGGGAGACACTGTCTAGTTCAAATTGGTTTACGACATGGGGCCATGGTGAGAGCACGGCAGCAGAACTTTGATTTACTTTGTTTCTGTTACACTTTCCCCCTGGTACAAGACAGTGACTGACCCTTAGTTGTGGGCTGATGAGTCTGAGTTACACTCAGGCAGGACAGCTTTGCACTGACTCTGTGTACTTCTCTTCCTTCAAGAGTAAAAGACAACACGAAGACAACTTTGATTGGGTTTTGATTCATTCACCGGTTCCTAACAGGTTTTTGCCTCCACACTGCGCAAAAACAAGGCTTTTATGAAAACGCAGAATAAACAAATGTTCAGAAACACGCAAACCGTTCACAGTTGCTAAGTTAGGCTCAAATATAATAGATAATATATTCAACGACGAGCCGACTCTTTGAAGAGAGTCAGGCCAAAAGAGTGGGACAAAGCCCAGAGTAGTAGTTTGGTTGCAGTGAATGCGGCCGCCACATACACAGCCCCCTAGCGGTATTCTGACACGTGATTGGGGGATTGAAGCGTCACGTCAGTGCTTCTGTAATGTGATTGGCTGTGGGCGGGAAGACGAGTTCCGACAACGCAGGCTAATAGTTGACGCTGATAATGACCGAGGACCAGAGTTTCCGCTTTCAGCTGTGTAGCGGTTGTTGTAGCCACCGCAACATGAAGTTGAACACAGCAGAAGCCTGTTGACGGCCATTAACCCTGAACGTGACCATGAAGAGGCAGGTGTCGTTGATCCAGCTGTTCGGGCTAACCAGCTAGCTAGCTAGATAGCCAGCCAGCTAGCCGGTAGCCTCGCAGCTACACCGGGCACAGCAGCGAGGAGCAGCCTGGACTGTGACCTTGACCCGCCGCCATGTGAGTACTCAGATGCTTCCAAGGCTGGGACGTCACAGAAAAGTCGATTTGCAGAGATGCGGGAGGACGAACATTTAGTTTCCCTCTCAAGTCCGACCTTTGATTGACAGCTTCATTAACGTCCTGCTAACACAAAGAAAAACCCTCAGAACAACCTCGACGTGTATTTGTACCGTGGTACTGAAATGCACATTGTTCATTCGGTGTAGTCGTTGACTCCAACACAGCTGCTGTGCTGAGAGCAGACTGGCCTGTAGGGTGGAGACCAGTTGATGGAGAAAGCATCACAGAGGTCGTCTAGATTTGATGAAGCCTGGTCATGATGTGCTTTGCAAGGTGGTGGTCATACGCGTGTTGCTGAGTCCACAGCCTATAGTCCCTCCTGATGTGAAGACGTGTCCCGTAGCGTGAGGCTGCCTGACCGTGACGCTTCTCTTCACGCGCTGCTTCCTTAGACGCTGTGTGACCGACGCTGGTCTGGTTCGGGACCATGCGACTGTGGTTGAGTCTCCAGATTAGGCTGATCAGTGGAGAGTTGGAGACGGTGCAGGGGATGGTGCTGTCACTGCTGGAGCCACTGATAGAAACTGAAATGATGCAACTCAAATATTAATGTAATACAGTGACGTGTGTAGTTTCTGGGCCTTGTGAGATTCATCGAACGCTCACCCAGGCTCTCCTCCCGTTTGTGCTGCTGACGGTGCAGCTGTCGTCCACATCGGTAGCATCGTGTGAGCGTAGCAGAGAGCTGCGGGTGTAGCAGAGCGGCTGTTCAGTCCGCTGGGCTGTGGTTGTGCTGTGGAGGGCGGTGGTGGACCAGCTGAGTCCAGGTTTAGGGTGGATCCCCTCTGAGCTGCAGCTCATCCAGTTTCCTACCTGCTCCAGGTGGACTTTACAAACAAATGGATTGACGCAGCTTTGAATTAATGAGGATTATTTTACTCAGTGGAAGTAAAACCTACCTACCTATCGTTCAGTGGCTTTATTTTGTGTAAACACACACACGCAGAAGCTTCACTTTGGAGACTGGAGCTGGAGAATGAAAGGTTGTGTCAGATAGTTTGTGTGTTTGTCTCACCGGACACTTTTAAGTAGATAAATGAGTCCTTGTTACTGGTTCTGGTGCTGGTCAAGCACTGGAATCTGCCCTGGTCCTGAACCTTGACCCCCGTCAGCTGCAGTGAGGCGTTTCCTCCGGAGATCTGATCCTGGAACAGTGACGTCCTGCCTGTGAAGCGCTGGTCCTGGTTTGTGAGCTGGTCTCGGTAGTCATGGCAGGAGTGGACATGAAGGTCACATCAAGGTCAGCGTCTCCCTGAAAGTTTCCATGGCAACACACGACGCAAACATTCATACAGAATTAGATGATTTAATTATTTAGAGGTTTTAAATATTAATTAATTGAGGATCCTATAGCTGAATTAGTTCTACTTGAGTATTTCTTCGCTTTCTTGTTTCACTGTGATCATTTAGTCGACAGTTCACCCAGTGTAAAATTGAAAAGCTGCTTTCTGTCGTGTGAAACAGGCCTCGTGGAGTTTGTGTTGTGCCAATCGCTGTATTTTTGGTTTTGAAGTGTCAAACGCTTCTAGTTCTTTTACGCAGCATAAAAATCTTCCCATTGTCACTTACGTTGATGCTGTAATGAAACTTCTGTTTATTATAAATAAAACTTGTGTTAATGAAACCAGCTCAGAAATAGACGGCGTCGTCTGCTCTAAACGCTCGGCACCAAATGGAATCCGATTCAGTTCATTTCACTTTTTCATGTGTTTTTCTTGCTGGCTTTTAATATTTTTCTTGTTATGGGGGTTTGTGTGTTTCATAATCAGGCGATGTCCGTGACTCACACATCCAGCAGACAAAGAACGGGCCTGGCTCTGATTATCCGGTCCGCACAGCCGTCCCTGAGCAGGTCCGTTCTAAACAGAACCATCGTGTTTCTCTACAGATGTGACGTCGTTGAGGTGCGTCCAGATCAGGTGCGTCATGGATGAACATGTTCCAGTTAACGGAGGGCTGGGACCAAGTCCCCGACGCCGCTGGAGGAAGAGACCTACTGGGAGGAGGAAGAGCGTTTTTCTATTGGCTGGGATCGGTAGGAGAATTTCTCTAGTATGTTATTACCAGTAATGAGTGCGTCGCCTTCGCTGTGATCTTTAATACGCGCAGGCGTAATGATGACACGTTGGGGTCCAGTCTCTGACGATGATGTTACACACATTGCTCTAAACCGAGTCTCTAGGTGGAGACGCAGCGTAGTTAGTTGATAGCAGTTTAAACCAGGTAGTGGTTTGCTGACGCATCAATATGTGACGTGTCTAATGTGTCTAATGTGAATGTTTGACGCTGGCTTGATTCTCGTTGCGTCTCTCGGGGCAGGGCGAGCGTGTCCTGGAGGGATTCCTTCAGACATCAGGGTCGGAGTAAACCTCCGGCTGGTCGCCTCCTCTCAGACCTACCTGATCCCGCAAGAGTCCAGAACCACAGGACGGACACGACCAGTGAGAACTGGGTGAGACTGGGTCTGCTCATGTCAGGTTAGTCCTCAGTTCAATAAAGATTTCGGTTTCCTCCAGATCATCGTTAGGTGCGACGGTCTCCCCAGAACCGTGACACTGAGCGGATGCTCGTGAGCAGGGAGGGAACCAACTGGATCCGATCCGTCACTGACCTCACGCAAACCGATTACTTGCGTTTGTTTTATTGTAGTTTTCTCTACATTTAGACTAAATTAGTAAAAACACAAAGTGGAACGGTTTTCTTCACGTCACTTCATTTTCCTAAGTTACATGTGGAGTGAGCTGACACCTTTCAAAATAAAGCTGTGATGATGCTTTAGTAGCTCACAAATGAGCTAGAAGATTTAATGATTTGATTGTGTTATAACAACCTTAATGACCTGAAGACCTCAAGTTACTGTTGGTACCAGCACCACGGCGGCAGACACAGGGAAGGAGAGCTTCATTTAACATCAACTGTCGTTTCAGTCTTGCACGTTGCAGGTAAAAGTCCAGGTTCACGTCCAGAGTCCAGGACTTGCTTCTTGACCCGAAATCCACAGAGACCAGTAAATGTCTAGATCTGATCCAGGAGATTCTCTCGATGTTTGTCTCTGTTTGTGTGGAAGGAGGAGGGAACGACATCTGTTTCCATTGACGCGGCTCAGTCCGTCCACTACTGGCTCAAGGTGTACGGATACGCGTCGGTTCCTAAAGGTGAGGTAACGACAACAACAGCGATGCTTTACGCACGGTCACGTACTCTACGCGTCCACGGCTTCTTTGCACGGGGTAGATTAGAGCCGATTCCTGAGGGCCTTTCACTGGCTGCAGGGTCTCCTCAGAGGAGGACGGATCGCTGCTGGCTCATCCAAAAACCAGAGGCGAGCGTTAATCTACACACGAACGCACACAGTTCACTTCCTGTCCTAGAGAAATGGCGCCAACGTTTACTTATGTCGGTTATTTATATGCTCATTTTCATATTAGAAATCAATCAGATATCAGTAGCACTAATAGAGGTGACAAGTCATGTTAAACACTCACACTGTACATGATCCTATTTAACCTGTGTGTTTCTAATATAAATGCACAGACGCGTTTTAGGTCACGTCATTGTGATGTTTGGGTTTTTACCCTGCAGGCCAAGAAAGTTCTACACCGGGCAGCACAACGAGAGCCGCTGCTACGTTCTGCACCAGGACGAGAAAAGCCAAAGCCCCACTGAGAACGTAGCACCAAGAACCGACGCCAGAAAACCTACACGGTTTGTCAGACGCTGCAGCAAACTGCGCTTACGTGACACTGACCCACAGGGAGTTTGAGGACAGGCTGAGCGAAGGATGGCGCTCATACACACTCTAGTGTGTTACTGTGGCGCTGATTACTGTACAACAAAGGAGCAACCCCCTCCTCCCCCACACTGAGCTCTCTGCCTTCCTCACATTGAGGGAGGTGGAGTCATTTCAACGCTGCAGAACAAAGTGAAGAGTTGCCTGAATCAACTGAAACCGTGACTATGCAGCACTGTTCAGAAACACATACGCGTCTGTCCAGCCAGTCGACGATAGGAACCTGAAGCTGAGTGTTAGAAACGATGTTTGAATGGTAGTGATGCAAACAGAGTCACTACACAGGCCCTGAATAAAATACTAGCAACCACAGACATCGGCCAAACTAAGGAGTCGATGCCCCGGAGGAGCAGCAGAACCAGCGTCTGCTCAACCAACGTGACGGACGGCGGACGCAGCGGCTCAGCTGAAGCCTGAACATTCTACCCATGCGCTGCTACGCAGACACGTCCACGTGTTGGTTCTGCTTTTAAGTTTGAGGAAGTGCACACACAGTAACATGCTATAAATGACACTGACTGTGTTTCTGGACTTTATTGATTTGTATCTATTATTGGAAATTCTATCAAATGTACGGTTTACCAAAAAAAAGCAGCAACATGACAAAGTCTCCCTCAGCAAACTGTTGGACCGACTCACGTTTGTTAATGTGTTCTTGGAATATCTGACTGTCAAATGCAGCCTTTTTATCTCCCAAGGGAGTTTACTGTGGTCATGGTCACGGCTGTGTACATTCCACCGGATGCTAATGCTAACACAGCTATCGGACTCCTGCATGCTAGCGTTAGCAACAAGCAGAGCACGTACCCTGACGCTGTGCAGATCATAGCAGGAGACTTTAACCATGCGGACTTAAAGGCAGCTCTCCCTAAGTTCCACCAGCACGTAAAGTGCGCTACTAGGGGAGAGAAGACTCTGGACAAGGTCTATTCCAACATCAAACTGGGCTACAGGGCCAGACCACTACCACACCTGGGCCAGTCTGACCACCTGTCCCTGCTGCTCATTCCTGCATATGCCCCCGTCAAGAAAACGGCTCCCACCATCACAAAGACTGATGGTGCCTCCCAGCAGCTGCAGGACTGTTTTGACAGAACCAACTGGGAGGTCTTTGAACATCAGGACCTGGAGATGTTCACAGACAGTGTACTGTGCTACATCAAGAACTGCATAGACACGGTCACAGTGGACAAACGCATCAGGGTCTACCCCAACCAGAAGCCCTGGATGACCCGGAAGGTCCAGCAGCTGCTGAGGAAGAGGAACAACGCCTACAGGTCTGGCGACAGAGATCTCTACAGCGCAGCCCGAGCTGACTTGAAGAGAGGCATCAGAGAGGCCAGAGCAGACTACAGGAGGAGGATTGAGGGCCACCTGGACAGTAACAACAGCCGGCAGGTGTGGCAGGACGTCCAGCACCTCACCAAGTACAGGACCAACGTCAAAGCTGCTGAAGGTGACCTCACGCTAGCAGAGGAACTAAATATCTACTTTGCTCGCTTTGAGGTTTCTGCACCTGAAGCGGCGCAGCTACACCACACGGTGCACAGCAGCACGGTCCTCAGTCTGGAGCGGCACGAGGTGAGACGTACCCTCCGAGCCGTCAACCCGAGGAAGGCGACTGGTCCTGATGGCGTCCCAGGACGTGTGCTGAGGGACTGTGCAGACGAGCTGACTGAGGTCTTCACAAAGACCTTCAACCGGTCCCTGGCACAGTCCACTGTCCCCCCCTGCCTGAAGTCCTCCACCATAGTCGCCCTGCCCAAGAAGCCCCACATCTCCAGCCTCAATGACTACAGACCAATAGCACTCACCCCAGTCGTGATGAAGTGCTTCGAAAAACTGGTCCGTAGCCACATCACAGCAGCTCTGCCCTCAAGACTCGACCCACACCAGTTTGCTTACAGAGCAAACCGATCCACAGAGGAGCCATAGCAACAGCGCTACATGCTGCTCTGTCACACCTGGAGCAGCAGGGCAGCTACGTGAGGATGCTCTTTGTGGATTACAGCTCGGCTTTCAACACCATCCTCCCACACAAGCTGGTGGCCAAGCTGGAGGACCTGGGGCTCCCACATTCAACCTGCATGTGGATCCGCAGCTTCCTCTCTGGTCGCAGACAGGCCCCCACACATCCACGGCCCTAAGCCTCAGCACCGGCTCCCCCCAGGGCTGTGCTGAGTCCGCTGCTCTACTCGCTCTACACACACGACTGCAGCCCTGTCCATCACTGCAACACCATCATAAAGTTTGCAGACGACACTACAGTGGTGGGGCTCATCTCTGACGGGGACGAGTCTGCCTACAGAGACGAGGTGGAGCAACTAGTGATGTGGTGTACGACCAACAACCTTCTCCTCAACATTTCAAAAACAAAAGAACTCATAATAGACTTCAGGAGAAAAAAGACAGACGTTCCACCATTACACATCGGCAGGGACTGTGTGGAGAGGGTGGCAGACTTCCGCTTCCTGGGAGTACACATAGAGGAGAGTCTGACCTGGAGCGCAAACACCTCTGAGCTGCTGAAAAAGGCCCAGCAGAGACTGTAACAACATCACACAAAGACTGTTGGTGTCCTTTTACAGAGCTAGCATAGAAAGTATACTAACATACTGTATATGCATATGGTTCACCAGCAGCACAGCAGCTCAGAGGAAAGCTCTCCAAGGGGTCATCAACACCGCACAGAAGATTGTTGGCTGCCCTCTCCCCACATTGGAAAACCTACACAGCTCCCGTTGCCTCAGGAAAGCACAGGACATTGTGAAAGACACTTCTCACCCAGGCCACTCCCTGTTTGAACTGCTGCCCTCAGGCAGACGGTACAGACTATGCAAGACTAGGACTAACAGACTCAAGCACAGTTGTTATCCCACTTTACTATCCGCTCTGAACGCTGCTAAAAAATAATGCAAAACTCAAGTCTGGACCAATGCAATGTACGATGTTTGTGTGGGTTTTTAGATGTTTTTTTTACTCTTATTTATTGTTTTAGTTTTTTTACCTCGTATGAATGATGCACTGTATGGAAAGCACCTGTTAAATGACTGGAGAGCACTTTTTTAAATTTCACTGTACAAGTGACAGCGACAATAAAGAATCGATCTGTTCAGGAATTTATCAGGTTTAATCAACTTACAGATGACACCGGTACAGTTGAGGATGGGGGTTTAGTCTGTTTTATTTTTACAGTTTTGCTACGACCTGATACAGGTTAAGATGCAATTCATTGAATCTCTTACTGGTGGGTGGAGGTTTCAAAAATCAAAGGAGCTTAAAATGAACATGTAGCATTCGGTCTACTCTGGCTGAATGTTTCTAGCTAACAGACATTGACCACAGGGGAAGGAGAGCTAGCACGCTTGCTCTTTCTTTGCCGTATGACAACCACGCTTTCTCTGCAGAATAAGGGAGAAGGGGGTGGTGCAAGAGAGTCCGGCTCAGCCGAGTTTGGTGGATGGACAAAGGGGCTTGAAAACCAGAAGGTGCGTAAAAGGCACGACAGGGTTACTCCCAAACCCAGCCAACACACATAGAGACGCCTTCACACACACGCTACACGCACAACCTCACACACAAGCAGCAGAGAGAGAGTCCCAAGAGCACCGACGCAGGGAGAAAGTGGACGTCCTCCGAAGAAAGAGCTGGGGTTGAAACCCGGGTAAGACGGCAGCGAAGGGGCCTGGATCCGGTGCCGCCGCCGTGTCCGAACAGAACAAACGAACCGCTGGAATGGATCGTTTCTGGTCCTTCAGCTGGTCGGACAGCCGGGCGCAGGTGGCCTGGATGTACCAGCCGCGCTGGCGGAGGGCACGCAAACCCAGCTCGTCTGTGACCTCTGCAGCATTCATAGCGTTGGGCAGATGCTGGGAGGGGAAACTGAAATGTATCGAGCTGGTTCCGAAAACTCACGTCAGTGAAGGTGCTAAACGTCACGTGTATGCGCCAAAGAAACAAATGCGACCTCACCTGTTTATTTGCCAACACGAGCAGCGCAGCGTCTCCGAGTTGGTCCTCGGCGAACATGCTGGACGGCTCCTCGCCTCGTTCACTCGCTCTCTGCCGTTGCTGAGCCCGAGAACCAAAACACAGCATTTACAGCATTAAAACCTGTGACCAGGGATGAACAAAGGTTTACCTGAACAGTCCATTCCAACAAAAACGATCCCTCTCAGGTTGAAAGCTGTGGAAATAATTCTATGCAAATGACTCCTGCTGCTTAATAATTCGCTTCTCTGGATAAAAGCCACATCCTCATATTCATGCCCACGCGGAGACGTCAGACTCCCAGTGAACCACACAGAATCCAACTGCTGGACAGTAACAACTCTCTTCAATCCTCAAGGCTGAGGACAAATGAGACACGAGGATGTTTCACACTGTCTGTTAATGTACAGCTGGTAGATGGTTCATCGTCCCTTGACATTTTCTGACACACTTGCAACGGTGCCGGTATTTTTGGCCATGACTGTACATGTTCAGCCTGGAATTTAGCTGCAGTTTCATCATCGTCGTCATGTCAGGAAAACACAGATTGGCATAATGTGGACCTTTGACAACTGAATACTTCACCAGTCATGGCTTCACCAGCCTCAGCCTCATCCCTTAAGCACCGATGAGGACACCTATGGGCAGCAATGTTCACCAACACCAGCTACCACCCCCACCCCTCCTCACCTTCAGTGTTCTGGAGGTAGTGGCGCCACAGCGCCCACACTGTGAAGCTGATGTTCTTGTATTCACAGTTTCAACATTAAGCTGAAGTTACATGATGCAAAATAATAGAGTATCATTAGATGGGTTGAACACCAGCCTTGTACTTCAACCGCACTTAAGCTTGTGTTGGGCCTCTACCACTAGGCACAGTAGCAGACTAACCATCTGCTGCTGGGAGATTTCTCTGATATATTTAGCTACTTCATGCTTTTTAGATAAATGAATATGCTTGTATATAATGTTAAAACCTAAAAAAAATAATTTCCCCCCCATCTTCAAAAGTCAGATGTTGAGTTGTTGGTAGTTGGTAGATTAAAGCAGACGTTAGTAACCAACCCAGTGGAGCTTTGCCTGCTCCACTGTTTCATTTCATTATCATCTCAGATTTCCTTCATTTCTCTGGTGACCCTTAGAGGCTACACTCATTCGGTAGCAGCTGCTTCTTCTTGAATGTCTCCATCTAGAGGCTAAATCTATACAACTGGAACCTAAAGTTTAGTCCGGTTAAATATTTACAGGTGTTTCTACCTGCCAGTTCTATCCTGGACTGTCCACTGGACTCTGTGGAGGAGGTGGATGAGAGGAGCTGACATCCATCATGGACAATGCTTCTCACCCACTGCATCAACTGTGGAGGCTCTGGCCTTGGGGGGGGAAAAAAATAGTCAAAGACCGTTTTACAGTACATTACAACTGTATCCACATGACTGACCCTAAAGAGAGTAACAGGACAGAACAGCATTAAAACAAGCCATTTCATGCTCGTTTCTGGGCCACGTGTTTGAACAGGCCGCTGTACAAGCGCTACCATCAAAGAGCAGCACATCCTCCCAGTCACAAATAAGCATTAACTTGTGCTTCTCAGATGGAGGAACCAGCCCCATAGGTTTACTCACAGCCAGTGATCCTGAACCTGCAGCTTGGGACACGGCTGCAGACGCCACACAGACCTTAGAACCGTCCGCGAAGGAGGACGTGCAGTCTGGTGGACTGGCGTCAGGAGGCACTTCTCCATCCTGGTTCTGCACAGCGGGTTCCAGATCCGTCAGGGGAGACGGGAGCACACGGAGAGAACCAAACAACACGAGTTGTTACAGCTTCTGAACTGCAAACCTCAGGTTCATGGTGCTCCTTTCAGCCCGTGCAGACTCTGGCCAATCAGTCCTCACATGTACATCCTGGCCCCATAGCAACATGTATGTTGACACAAACATTCTAAAAACCTTTAGGCAACAAACAGCGGCAGAGAGAGGTAGGAATTTTTACAGCTCTGCTAAAAACGTGCATTTACTTGTATTTTGTGTTCAGTTCATCCTAGTTTCGTTCAGGAAGATGTTAAGTGACTTAAGCTGCTTATTTCTGTAGAGTCAATGACTTTTATTACTTTGAATCTACTTCACTGAAACCAGCTTTGGATGCGTCAGTGTGTGTTACAGGGATCATTATGTTGATTAGTGCTTGATTTGGTTAAATGTGGATTTTCAAAAATCAGAGGACACAGTAATAGAGTAAAGCCTCTGAAAAATATTACTATGAAGCTTTTACTGAAACATGGAATGAAGCTGCATTTACCTTCAACGCAAACGCGTTTTGTGGCCACACATGTGAACTTTTCCATTCCAATTACGCTGCATCTGTAACAGACAGGTGCTGATGGGACAATACAGAGTGAGGAGACGTCCCTGCTGGGGTTTATTTGGGCCACGCGTCAATTTAACGCAGCTTCTGCAGCTCTGACCATGTTCATTTCAGCCTGTGCAGACTCATCCTGGCCCCATAGCAACATGTATGTTGACACAAACATTCTAAAAACCTTTAGGCAACAAACAGCGGCAGAGAGAGGTAGGAATTTTTACAGCTCTGCTAAAAACGTGCATTTACTTGTATTTTCTGTCAGTGCATCCTTTTACTGGACTCAGCCACGATGTGTCCGTTTGCTTTACTCGCTTTGAATTGGCTACATTGACTTTGTGCTGATTTGACTAAAGCTCGGACTCCGAGAGGAACCAGGCCATAGACGCTGGTTGTCCGGGTTTAAAGTTAACACAGCGGGGACATTTAACCTGCAATAAATTGACATGGTTGGACGGGTGAGAGGTTTTAAGGGAGGCCTGAGAGTCGACAGCTGTGTAAAGCTCTCGGTGGCAGGAGCTAACGGTTAGCATCGCTGTGAGCTAACGGTTAGCATCGCTGTGAGCTAACGGTTAGCATCGCTGTGAGCTAACGGTTAGCATCGCTGTGTGCTAACGGTTAGCATCGCTGTGTGCTAACGCTTCTTATGCTAAAGATGAGCGCCTGCATGGCGGTGCTAGCCGTTAGCACGCCGATGCTAAGTGAAGCTCGGTACCTGCTCCTGTGTCCCACTCTCCCCTCTGAGAGGTTCCTCCTTTGGGGAACCGACCACGGCCTCCGCTTCTCTGGCAGAACGAACACGTCCAGACCAAGTCACGCAGTCAAGTCCACGACACTCTCCGCAGACAGGAAGCGTTGCTATGGCGACGCTTTGTTAGGTTCAGGCCTCGTCCCCTGGTCTCTGGTCTGCACAAGTATAATGAGCTTGAACAATGATCTGTTATTGTGGGACTGTGTTGGTACGTGAATAACGTTACGGTTCCTTATCATTACGCTGTGTGATACTCCTAGAAAGTAAACACGTAAATGGCTGCAGCCGCTTCACAGGCGTCACACGTTAGATTCCCTGTCACACGCTGCTGTTCCTGTGACGCAGCCAGAGCTGAATTAATTGGGTTTAGTTACTGTAAGTTAATGGTACGAACTGGAGTTTGGGGAGCGAACGTGACGTCATCTTGGTGGTGGCCAACATCTCAGAGAACAGCAGCATGTTCCACTAACACTGACTACAGAGGCTGAGTGGAAGGTGCTCATGTTCCCCAGCCTGACGTATTGAACACGAGGTCACAGGTCAAACAACGCGCGACACCGAGGAGAAACGTTCTCACCGAGGTTTGCAAAGCAGCTGCTGGGAGCGAAACCTTCTGCGACACGTCAGCCTGCGTCCACCTAGAAAAGACTGCATCCGTGTGTTTCTGCCATTAAACACGGACCCAATGTGAAGCTCTGCTTGTTCATCCTGATTATTGGATTTGAAATTGAAAACACAATGTTTTCATGGTGTCACTGACATTTGATTCCAAAATAAACTTTAGTATTGTGTCATTACAGATGAGACAACGAGAAGAAAGGAAGATAGAAAAGATGGAGGTTATAGTTGAAGAGGAAGAGGACAAGGAGGAGGTAAAGGAGGAGGAGGTGGAGGAGGTGGAAAATAGAAAAAAAAAGAGGGAGACAATAAAAAAGGAGAAAAGGGAAGAAAAGGACAAACTAAAGAGGGAGAAAAGAGAAAGAAAAAGAGAGGAAAAAGAGGAGAAAGAAAAAAGAAAAAGAGAGAAAAAGGAGGAGAAAGAAGAAAGAAAAAGAGAGAAAGAGGAGGAGAAAGAGAAAAGAAAAAGGGAAATAAGGAAAGAAAAGGAAAGGAGAAAGAAGAAGAAAGAGGAGGAAAAATTAAGAAAACTAGTTTTAGAAACGATTAAAGAAACAAGAATTAAATGCGAGAAATGGGAGAAACAAAACTACAGAAATTATAATTGGCAACGTGAAATTAAAAAAGCAAAAATAACAAGACCTCTTGACATGAACCAAATTTGCTGCTAAAATACTGAAAAACGGTGAAAGGGAGGATTGGAGAAAGGGAAAAAAGGTGAGAGAGGAGGAGGAGAAAGGGAAAAAAGGTGAGAGAGGAGGAGGAGAACAAAGGAAAAAAAGGTGAGAGAGGAGGAGGAGAAGAAAAAGTGAGAGAGGAGGAGGAGAACAAAGAAAAAAAGGTGAGAGAGGAGGAGGAGAAGAAAAAGAAAAAGTGAGAGAGGAGGAGGAGAACAAAGAAAAAAAGGTGAGAGAGGAGGAGGAGAAGAAAGAGAAAAGGTGAGAGAGGAGGAGAACAAAGGAAAAAAAGGTGAGAGAGGAGGAGGAGAAGAAAAAGGAAAGGTGAGAGAGGAGGAGGAGGAGAAAGAAAGAAAAAGGGAGATGGAGGAGGAGGAGGCTCAAAAAGAGTGGAAAGAATAAAAATAAGAGGTAGTAGGAGGAGCACAGGAGCAGCCTGACAGCCTGGGCCACTCAATGTCAAAGTAAGACACTAATGGTTTCTACTGTAAATGTCTGTGGCAGCCACCTGACGACAACGTGACCAGCGGTGACGCCGCGACCGTGGTGTGTGTGGCGTTAAGGTCAAGGAGGTCGGCGGGTGTGTGTCTGTGTGGGAGGAGCGTGTGTGTGTGTGTGTGTTGGTACCAACCAGCTACAGCTGCGCTGTATGAGCGCACACTGAGCGTTGGACGCGAAGCTGCCGTCAGCAGCCACGACGAGCCTGGGACTGACGAGCCTCAGGAGACAGGAGTCGGCCACCAATCGTAGGGTCGGCGGTCGGCTCCCGGCTCCTCCGGACTTGATGGAAATGTCCACGTGACAGCAGTGCAGCGAGAACAAAAGACTAAAGGGGCTCATGTACCATTTAAAAATGTAAAATAGAAAAGTATCGCGTCCGTAAGTCGACTCAGTGACCACCGCTACCGGCCGGGTTTGGAAGGCTGGTTCGCCCACGACGGGTAAGATCCCACCTCAAACCCCGGGACGACCTAAGGCAGGCACAGTCACGATAACCTGGGAGGCTGTTTTCTCTGACGCGCCAGGCACATGCCCCCAAAACACGACGACACGGAGACGGTGGTGGGTAGGGCCGCCATCGTCTCGGTGCCAAATGGCGTTCAAAGGAACGGGCAGAGTAGCGGGTGCGAGAATCCAACAACAGCCTCTTAGCTGCTAGTGGTGCGTTAACATGGAAGGCTGGTTCGCCCGTGACGGTAAGATCCCACCTCAAACCCCGGGACGACCTAAGGCACAGTCACGATTGTTTGAAGTCACTTACGAGCCTCAGGAGACAGGAGTCGTCCACCAATCGTAGGGTCGGCGGTTCGACTCCCGGCTCCTCTGGATTTGATTGATGGTTGATGTGTCGTTCAGACGCTGGACTGACTATGAGTCCACTCAGTGACCTCCAGGTTTGGAAGGCTGGTTCGCCCATGACGGGTAACATTCGTAAACCGGGAGGCACAGTCACGATAACCTGGGAGGCTGTTTTCTAGGGTGCATGCCCCCAAAACATGACAAGTCGGGACTAACGAGCCTCAGGAGACAGGAGTCGGCCACCAATCGTAGGGTCGGCGGTTCGACTCCCGGCTCCTCTGGACTCTGGTTGATTTGTTCTTCAGACACTGAAGGCTGACAGTTGTTCCCAGTGTGTGAATGTATCTCAAAGTGCTGCATGAGTCCACTCAGTGACCTCCAGGTTTGGAAGGCTGGTTCGCCCATGACGGGTAACAATCTTTAACCCGGAGGCACAGTCACGATAACCTGGGAGGCGGTTGTGTCACACCAGGCACGTGCCCCCCAGCCCAGCCTGCTCCCCCAGCTTCCTCCATCAGAGTGACTGTGCTGCTGTGTTTGGTAGTTTGGTGTCATCAGGTGGTCGCCTTGTGCATTTATAGAAGAAACCTTTAACTGGTATAAGGCTGCTCCTAAATGAATTTATTGAACTCAAGTTAAGCTGTGATGTCTCCAGTCCAGACAGCAACAAGGAGCCGGGTTGGATTCCCGGGTGGCCCAGGTGCTTTTCTGTGAGGAGTTTGCATGTTCTCCTCGTGTCGGTTTCCTCCCACAGTCCAAAGACATGCAGTCATTTAACTGGAGACTCTAAACTGTGACTGTTTGTTCCTCTCTGCCTGTATGTGGTTCTGTGATGGACTGGCGACCTGTCCAGGCTAAACCCTGCCGCTCGCCCACATAGAAAGTTAGAAAGGTGCTTTATTCAAGCCACAGCGCAGCGTCCAGCAGAAACCAGTGACAGCTGGGACAGGCTCCAGCAGCCGCCACCCTTAAAGCGGGTGAGCGGCTGAAGATGAGTGCCCCCTTCCTCCCTCCACGCTTACAGCCCCCGCCTCAGCACCCACTTCACTCTCCAGGTGAGTGACCTCTGCTCAGCCGTCCACCCCTTCAGGGAGGCGGCGGCTCATCGGGACGTTACCTGTGTTGTTCGAGTCACGGGAGTCACGGTGTGAACGTAAAGGTGTCGAGGTTCCTGGGGTGAGTTGTACTGACTGTAGCCTACACGAGTGGAGGCCAGGGGTGGGTGGACCTCTCTGTTTGGTAGGTCTGTTTGGTCCAGAAGAGTCTGGTTGTTAGTGGAGAGGCTGTAGGTGAAGGTTTCTCAAGCCACGTTAGGTCACATGTGCAAAGTTTGTACCGAAATATGGAGAGATGCTAAATGTCAGTCTCCATGATTGTATTAATAGGTTAGAGTAGTGTTGGTTGTGTTTTATTGGTAGGATTTATTATGCTTATATTACTAGGTTATGTTTATATTAGTGGTTGTTTATATTAGTAGCTTGTTTGTGGTAGTGGGTTGTTTATACTAGTAGTTTATGTTTATATTAGTAGGTTATGTTTATATTAGTGGTTGTTTATATTAGTAGCTTGTTTGTGTTAGTGGGTTGTTTTTATTGGTAGGTTGTGTTTGTTGGTTACCAAACAGAGAGGTCAAAGATTAAATTCCAAATTCATATCTAAATTTAACCATAGCTATGTATTTGTTCATTCACCTTCCAATTTCCAAATTAACTTTTATTTTCAGGTATTTACACCTGCATCTGATACACAACGTAGAAGACGGCACCTTTGTCTGAACCCACACGCTTCAACTACAGTATAGCAGTAATACACCCACTAGACTGAAGTGAACAGAATATGAACACGTGCACTAATACAGTAACTGCATTCAGCCTGTGGCTTCACCAAACGTTAGCTGTGTTTGCTTGTGATGCTTTTCCAGGTTTGACCGTAACCTCTAGCAGTTGCTCCCTTTACGTGTTAATTGTTTGAAGGTCTAACAAACCTGTCAGTCACATGTTCCAGCACTTTTACTCACACGAAACACGGGTGGGTTCTGACAGAACGTGCTCTCTGCTAAGTTCTGCATCAGACTCAGATGTAAATATCTGGAAGTATGATTAAAAGCAGAATCGTGACCTGGTAGCTGTGAATGGGCTCCATTGGTTAATGAGGTAATGAACTGAGTTGGATGAAGGATTTTGCTTCGCTGGTTCGTGGGCCTGCCACCTGCAGTGCAGTCCTTACACTCTGCCTGGGCTACAGAACACCTGTTCACACCGGACTCAACATCAAACGTCACCACGAGGCACCTGAAAACCTCAGACGGAGGTCAGGGTTCGGCCTTTGGGTTGCGTCGCTGGGCGCAGCCACGCTCGTATGGGCACCACAGTGAAAAGGGGGTCTGGGCCGTCAGGTTAGCGCCACCCGGTGGTCGCTGGGAGCCGCCTCCGGGAGAGGCCATGGAGGAGGACTGTTGGTCGGCCTCGACAAAACAGACGCCGGGACGGAGACGCTCACGGGTGGAGTCACTGAATTACATTGTTTGGTTAAATACTGATCAGCAGTTTGACTTGTCATCCACACGAGTCAAACAATAACTTCACTTTATGACAAGCCATGATTTTATTTGACAAAAACATTTGCCGTTGCTCCAAAGTGTAAAGCTAAGTTGGGAGCAAGTCGTTTTCAATTTCTCACTATGATTAAGACGTAGTGTCTTTACTCCAATCACTGTGTGCATCTCCATAATTCAAAACACAGTGTTTGCCTTTTATGATTATTACCCACAGTGCTTAGCAAACGCTGCCCCTCAGCTCGCTGCACAAATACCAGTTGTAATGAACTGACTTAGTTCCTGTTTGTATTCAGAGTCATTTCATCCAGGAACAGCACAGTAAGAACATTTCACTCACACTAATGTAGAAACACACATCAAGTGCATTGCACAGCAGTAGCATCTCTTTCAGTGCTTCACCTCCGAGTCCCTCGTTTCTGGGAGAGTCTGCGTCAGGGTTGAGGCGGAGGAGAGTTCGGCCAATAGTCCAACCTCAGATTCAGGAGGAACGATTCGCTCTCTGCTGGGTTTGCCGCTGGTGTGAGAATCGCTCCTCCGGGTCTGAGGCCATCGTCCCGACCGGAAACGGCGGCTAGTTGTTGTTAGAGGACGGTTCCTGCTCCGAGCGGAGGAGCGAAGCATCTTTTGGTCTCGTTCACCAGCGAGAGAACGAGCGCTAGACCGACGGACGGTGAAGGAGGAGCCGAGCCAAAGGGCAAAGCTCTCGGTTCACCCGTCGAGCTACGTTCCTTCTCTCTAAGGTCGTGACCTTTGATTCACGACCAAAAGAACAGGCCGCCGCTCCTCCACGTGGAGGGGAGCCTTGGGGTTAGGCTAGGGTTGGGGTTTGCTGACGGCTCGGCATCAGGTCTGGATGCCTCCTGGATCCCTTCCAGGTCAGGGATTCCAGGAAAGACCCGCGGGGAGGCCCTGCGATCCCCCCGGTGATCTGGGGGTGGCCAGCGAGTGGGACTGGGGTCAGGGCCACGGTGACCAATTGGAAAACTCGAACAACACAAGCGACGTCCAGGTGGGCCTCCGCCTCCCTGAGGGGGCCAACGGCTCCGCAGAGGTCAGGGGTGGGGGGCGAGGTGGGGGCGTGCGCTCCTCCTCCTCCTCCTCCTGGTCCTCCTCCTCCTCTCTTCCTCCCTCACACTGAGCTCCTCGCCTCCCTCTCTCCCTCCCTCACATTGAGAGAGAGAGGGAGGTGGAGGAGGAGCGACCTTCTCCTCCTCTCTCTCTACCTCCCTCACATCGCGCTCTCCGCCTCCCTCTCTCCCTCCCTCACATTGAGAGAGAGAGGGAGGTGGAGCAGGAGCGACCCTGTTCTCCTCCCCCTCCCTCACATCGAGCTCTCCGCCTCCCTCTCTCCCTCCCTCACATTGAGAGAGAGAGGGAGGTGGAGCAGGAGCAACCTTCTCCTCCTCTCTCTCCCTCCCTCACATCGCGCTCTCCGCCTCCCTCTCTCTCTCCCTCACATTGAGAGAGAGAGGGAGGTGGAGCAGGAGCAACCCTGTTCTCCTCCCCCTCCCTCACATCGATCTCTCCGCCTCCCTCTCTCCCTCCCTCACATTGAGAGAGAGAGGGAGGTGGAGCAGGAGCAACCCTGTTCTCCTCCCCCTCCCTCACATCGATCTCTCCGCCTCCCTCTCTCCCTCCATCACAATGAGAGAGAGAGGGAGGTGGAGGAGGAGCAACCTTCTCCTCCTCTCTCTCCCCCTCCCTCACATCGCGCTCTCCGCCTCCCTCTCTCCCTCCCTCACATTGAGAGAGAGAGGGAGGTGGAGCAGGAGCAACCCTGTTCTCCTTCTCTCTCTCCCCCTCCCTCACATCGAGCTCTCCGCCTCCCTCTCTCCCTCCCTCACATTGAGAGAGAGAGGGAGGTGGAGGAGGAGCAACCCTGTTCTCCTCCCCCTCCCTCACATCGAGCTCTCCGCCTCCCTCTCTCCCTCCCTCACATTGAGAGAGAGAGGGAGGTGGAGGAGGAGCAACCCCCCTTCTCCTCCCTCATTGTAAATATTTGTAAATAACCCCCCCACACCCGAAGTCAAGCTCCCTCCCCTCTCTCTCCCCACAAGGCCTCCCCCCCACATCGAGCTCCCTACCTCCTTACACCCCCTCCTGTACATAGTTTTAATAAAGTTCAGAGCATGACTGGCTTGTTTCCGTGGCTTCTTTCTTGTGCTGCAGCTTCAGCTCAGGCTCCAGGTGAAACTGAGCAGAGCTTCTAGCAGAGCTGCTCTATGTTGGACTCTGCTCGTCTGCAGAGCTTCGAGTCAGACGCCTCCTGGTTGAGTCAGAGACGTCTCCTCACAGCACACGGACTCTAACCCTGGGATGATCTCTCACAGTGTTTGTATTAACTTGGACGGATGAGCCTAAAGAAACGAATCTAAGGGTCGCGTGGTTACAGTGGCCGACGATGGCTAATAACCATTTGTGCCCCGACTCCATCTTAACGTGACGAGACTGGTGTAATGACATGTTGGCGACAAACGGGAAAAATGAGAAAACAAATGAGAGCAAAGACTTTTACTGATCTCAGTGCAAATGGTTTCAACACAAGACTAAAATACAAGGAAGCTTCAGAGCCAAGAAATATGGTTTGACAGGAATCTGATTCCTGCTCCAAACTGGACTCCATCACACATCCTGTAAACACAAGGAGAAATGGTTGGGGTTAACCACAGGACACAGAGCAGACTGTGGTGGACTACAGGAGAAAGCTCCCCCACGACCATCAACGGTTCTGCAGTGGAGCAGGTGAGCAGCACCAAGTTCCTGGGTGTGGACCTCTTCTGGAGCAACAACCCTGCATCACTGGCCAGGAAGGGAAACAGAGTCTCTACTTCCTCCGCAGAGCCCCCCCTCCATCATGCTGCCCTTCTACAGAGGTGCTGTGGAGAGCATCCTGACCAGCAGCATCACTGTGTGCTACGGAGCCTGCAGCGCCACCTGCAGGAAGACACTTCACTCCCTCTCCCCTCCCTCCAAAAGCTCTATGGCTCACGCCTGACTCAGGGACAGTTTCCTCCAGCAGGCTGTGAGGAGGCTGAATTCCCTTCCTGCTCTGCCCTGTCAACACAAGGTCCCGCCTCTCACTGACTAACACACTGACAACTCCCATCTCCACTCACGCACACATCTACGCCAGTCACCTCATCCCCTGCACTGATTCACTTTACGCCAGCATAAAGCTTCTGTACGTTCCGTAAACGTTATTTTTCATACCCCTGAACATTTCCACACTTAGTAACATAGTCCTTGTATATTTTGTGTACAGTTCCGTTGTATAAACGCACAATGTATGTAACGGGTTTGAGAGACACAAATGTCAATTCTCCGTGTGTCACACACATAAAGCAGCATTGACAAATACAGCTGACGTTGACGTTTTACAGCCGTGTTCATAGTGTAAAGAGTTAATAAACGTCGGGAGCGTGGCTGGTTTGTTTCCGTGTCTTCTTTCTCTTGTTCCAGGTGAAACACTAAGCAGCTGCTTTATGTTGGACTCTACTCGTCTCTGCTGAGCTTAAAGTCAGACGCCTCTTGGTTTAGTCAGAAATCTCACTAACGCGTCTCTTCACATTAACCGAAGTCATTTCAACGCTGCAGAAACACACACAACAGCGCGAATGAAGAAAAGCTGAACCTTTAGGTCAAAGCATCAAAACAAAGTGAAGAGTTGCCTGAATAAACTGAAACACACCTGGAAACTATGCGGCTCTGAAAAATCTACGGTTGTGTCCAGTCAGTCAACGATAGAAACCTGAAGCTGAGTGTTAGAAAACGAGGGAAAACACTGAATGGTAGTTATTTCTGAACTGATGCAAACAGAGTCACTACACAGGCCCTGAATAAAATACTAGCAACCACAGACATCGGCCAAACTAAGGAGTCGATGCAGAACCAGCGTCTGCTTGAACATCCTACCCATGCGCTGCTACTGGTTCTGCTTCTAAGTTAGAGGAACAATCCTTTTATCGGATGCAAGTCTGCTTGTGGCCTGTGGTTCAACATCAACACACGTCTGTGTTTCTGGATTTGTTTCTATTATTGGAAATTATATCAAAAAAAAAAGCAGCGATATGACAAAGTCTCCCTCAGCAAACTGTTGGACCGACTCACGTTTGTTAATGTGTTCAGGAATCCCCAGGTTTACTGGGGAACTTACAGATGTACAGTCATTGACAGAAGTTGCTCTCGGTTGCTCTGCGTTCTTTTAAAGGATTTTGGTTCAGCAGTCCTAGAACCAACAGAAACGCTGAAACTAGCTACAGAAAAACAACAGGTCGCATCTCTTCAAGGAAGAACGTGAAGCTTGTGGATGTGCCAGGACACTGTCAAACGGCTGAAGCTCGTCAAACGGCCAACACCTTGTATTTGACCCATAATAAAGCAGGAACACTATCAGAAAGTTAATCAGGAGCTAAGAGGAATGTGATGCTACTCACTGGCAGGAACCAGAGCCACCAGTGCTCCGATGACGCGTGACCACCTCGCTGAACACAAAGCAGGTTATTCACAGTCTCACCCTACAGCCTGAGCAGCGACGGATTCTTCGCTGGCTAGCGTCCTTTCACAATAAAACAGCTGGCGCAGTCGTCGACAGTCACGGACCGAGTCCTGACGTCGAGGGAGCACAAAGAGGAGACCTGGGTGGGAGGTCAACCGCAAGACGAGGATCCCGACTCCCACCCAGACCGAAGTCTGGGGGCAACCGGTCAGAACCTGAAGCCTAGACTTCTTCCTCCTCTAGCCGCTGCCTCTTACCTGCTGCACTTACCCGATCCAGACACTCAGCGACTGAACGCTGGAGACACACGGCTCTGAGTCTGACGAAAGCTGTAGATGAGGACAGAGAGAAACACGAGAGACCAGCTCAGTCACACGTGGACGTGGTGGAGCGAGGAAACAGATGGAAAACCAGATGTGCTTGACTTTGCCCTCTCAGTCTGGGTGTTGTGAGTCACCGTAGGGAAAGAGACGTTACGGTGAGGGAAGCTGGTCTGGAGGCTGCTCACCTGGGAGCTGCTGTGATGTTTGGCAGCACGGGGAGAGCTCTGGGTGTTTCCAGACAGCAGGGCTAGTGACGGGGTTTGAGCTGGGGGAGGGTCCGATACAGCAGGTGGCGCTAAACACCGCAGAAGAAGCAGCAAAGGAGGAAGAAGAAGAAGCAGCAGCAAAGGAGGACGACGACGAAGAAGAAGAAGCAGCAGCAAAGGAGGACGACGAAGAAGAAGAAGGAAGCAGAAGCAGCAGCAGCAGCACTGGCGCGCATGGCGTCTGCGCTCTGAGAAGGCAACAGGTAGATTTTTATTAAACAGCTGGAGACATGACAAGTGGCGGATTTTGTAGCCGAGCTTTTTTTGTTTTGTTTTGTTTTATCGCTTTCCAGGTGACTTTAGGTCGTCCAGAGTTAAGGCTCTGTTAGCCAATCTATGCTAAGCTAAGCTAAGCTAAGCTAAGCTAAGCTAAGCTACCTAATATTACGATGAAGACATTTGCTGTGCTCCGTACATGTAGAACGTTTCTTCTGTCCTTACCTCGTGTTATGTGACAGCGCTAGGAAGAAAGGGCTTCAATTCAATTGAAATTCAACTTTATTTATCTAGCGCCAATTCACAACATCAGTTATCTCAAGGCACTTTACAAGTGAGGTTTAAGACCTGACACAACTAAACCAAAGTTTAGCTATTTAGTCACATGTGGACATGGAGGCATGTTAGTGGATAGAAGAAACCGAAAAGAGCTCAGTGAATGAAGGACGTCCCCCAGCATCTAAGTCTATAGCAGCTGAACGAGCAGAACCATCTCTAACTATACGCTTTGTCAAAAAGAAAGGTTTTCAAACTAGAGAGGGCGTCTGCTGCTAGAACCTGAACTGGAAGCTGGTTCCACATAGAGGAGCTTGGCGCTAAAGGCTCTGCCTCCCGTTCTACAGGTAGAAACTCTAGGAACCACCAGCAGACCAGCTCTGAGAAGCCAGCGTTCTGTTGGAGCATAAGGAGCCATGAGGTCTAAGACAAGATGGAGCTTTATCATGAAGAGCTTTGTAGGTGAGGAGAGGGATTTTGAATTCTATCCTAGATTTGACAGGGAGCCAATGCAGAGAAGCTCATGTAGGAGAAATGTGAGTCCAGTCAGACTCTGGCTGCAGCATTTTGAATGAACTGGAGGCTTTTCAAAGAGTTAGTGGGACAAACTATGAGCAGCGAGTTACAGTCGTCCAGCCTAGCGGTAACAAATGCCTGGATTAATTTCTCAGCGTCACTCTGCTTAGGGTTAGGGGTCGGGTGTGTGAGTTTTTTCTCAATGACTCTCCCTGCTCTGTCTTTTAGAGTAGAGCAGTTTGGTGTGGAGAGCCAAGGGGAAGGCACGGGCCGACGCTTGTCGCTCAGGTTCCTCGATACTTGAGTTACTCTTGTGTTTTGCCGATTCTCCATATGGTCAAAGCGTCCTCTGCAGCCCCCAGGAGGCCGTGAGACAGCTGCAAAGGGTGAGCTCTACTTGATTCTTCTCGGTCCTAGAGACATTTTCCAAGTTCCCAGGTTGGGTTTGTAGTAGTTAGGGTTAGGCACAAGGATCCCATGGTTAGGATGAAGCCACGGTTGAGGTTAATTGTTTCTAATGTGCCAGGTTGGTGACTGAGGTTGGGTTTTGTTATGAATTTATCGTCCTGGCAACTAAGACTAACGAAGCGAGACACTGCTTCGGTTTAATAAAATAAAAAAAGAAGGGAGTATAATACAACGTGTGCTTTCTTAGCGCATCAAAGCTGCTACTAAACTGGAACATCAACTTCTTCTGTGTCCTTTCCTGGTGCAATGCATCTTGGGAAAATGAAGTCAGTTTCCCTGAAATTCACCAACCGTTATGACACAGTTTATTTTATTCACATATGTAACTGACACATGAACCTTTCTTCTTATTGTCGTGTATTAACTGTCAGTATGATTTTAACCCGTTCATTTTAATATTTTAACTATTCTTATAAACAGTCTTCTAACAAGAAAGTCTCAACAGGTTTAGGCATTGAGGTCTCATTGTTAGGGTTAAGTAGTTTGGTCTAAGCTGTCTTAGACTAAATTGTGAGGGTTACTCATCAGTAGTGTACCTTAGGTTCATCGGGCGTTTCGGCCATTTACCACTAGACACCCTCCCCTAAGGGCGGCCCCCTGGGGTGATCAAGTCCCAGGGTATGTCCTCTTAGGGTTAGGTTTGAAATGTGTTTTTTTTGCACTGGCAAGCAGGGGTCTGTGCCATATTACCAAAAAGCCCATTCAGTCAGGATGTTGCATTTTATTTCATGGATGCAGTTTAACAGAGATGGTTTGGTTCCTTTTGAGGTTGTTTATTTACTTTGTTGTCTTCCTAAGTGCTAAGTGATCTATGTTTTTTAGGTGCTTCTAAGCATCATGAGAGGGAGGAGAGGATCCCAGAAGGACATCCCATCAGTCCGAAGCTGACTAGGCAGCCATCAGCAAGGTAAGTGCATGGAAAACATACTTAAAACCAAGAAGTTTTATAAATATATAGTTTATGTACATGTGTGCGCACACATATACACACACACACAAAAACACCTACACCTACGTGTATATATATACACATACACACACGCGCACCTACGTATTTAACCATTGGCACACATGTATACACACACACACACGTATCTTGTTAATAGCATGCATAGAGTGAAAGGGCCCAGCTATAAGTGCTGTAAATACAAATAGCTATGAATGTTAATTGATACCAAAGTAGAATCATGCAACACACAAGAAGAATAAAGTCATGCAGAATAAATTATTACATTAAAAAGTTCATGTGTGGGGCATGCAAAATGGTTAAGAAGTTAATATGTAGGACATATCATTATTGAGGAGTCATGCAGTGGAGGAATAGTTTTATCACTTAATTCCAAATTTAAAAATATTTTAAGAAGGATTTTTTATGTGTATGTGTTACTCGGAATCTCCTATCAATAGGTTTGAAGGGTTGAAGGATGAAGGGTAAGGAGAATGAATTGGGGGCTGAAATGGAGCCCAAAGCTTGAGGACAGACCAGAGAGTGGCACACAACAGGTAATACAGGCAAGATATATATTTAAAACAAATGTTTGTTTGTTTGTTTGTTGAACTTACTTACTGCCTAGGAAGAAACACACTCCCATCTCTACAATCATGCATTTTTATTTTCCAGTTCCTCAGTTCCTCCATTCAGTTATGATAATCTATGTATTCCTTGTGTATTAGATGTATTTATTAAATGTTCAAAGCTGAAGGAATTTCAGTTTCAGTTTTCAATTTCTCCATCCACAGCCTCTCCTGCCTCCTGCGCTGGCCCCCCGTCCACGTGGCGGATGCTTGGAGGCCAGTGATTGTGAGATGGTGAAGGGGGTGTGTTTGGAAGTGCTGTACCAAGGGAGTGGATAATCTGGCCGTCTTCATGCTGCGGATGTGTTGCTGGAGTCTGGTAAAAAGTGTTTTTCCTCTTTCACCCACGTACATCTTTCCACAGGTTTGGCAGATGATGCAGTAGCCCAGGTTGGAGCTGTGGATGCTGAATTCACCGTTAATAGGTGCTCCTGCGCCCCCGTGTGGATCAAAAATGAATTTCTCTTGCCTGAAAGCCCAGTGCCCGTCCCGATTTCCAGCAACTGTGTGCCTGCAAAACCTAGCTCTGACTAATAAATCTCTTAGATTATACTGTAGTTTTGAAATTGATCATGGTCAGCCATTATTGTCATAAAGTTGTTCTGCCACAGATTCTGTAGGTAAGGACGAGGTCTGGAGTAGGTTGTGACCAAGGGGACGAGTTCTGTAGGCTCCATTCTGTGTTTCTCTCCCTGTGGTCGCCGCTCTCCGGCTCCGCTGAGAGACAGAGCAGCGGAGGGGGGAGAGAGATGATAGCGTCTGCTTTTTAACGCGTCCCAAAAACCTCCTCGTACCCTCTTGCTCTCAGGAATGAAGTGGAGATGACTTGGTTTGAATCCGCCTCCCTCGAGCAGATTCTATGAAACCGGATGATTTGTGATTGAACTATGCCTTTAAATGTGTGTTTCGGATGATAACCGGCTTTATGGAGTAGCGCGTGTGTATCTGTTGGTCTGAAGTAAACACGGGTGAGTCATTTTTAATTTTCCTCATCTGTGTGTCCAAAAAGTTTACTTCATCAGCGTGTAGATCGTATTTAACCTTGATGGAGGGGTGGTGGTTATTCAACGTGTCAGTGAATGTATAAAAACTCTCCTTCCCATGCTCCCAGATGCCGATGATGTCATCCAGGAAGCGGAGGTAGACGGTAGGTTTCACTGGGCTTTGTTCTAGTGCCTTGCGTTCCCATTGGCTCATATAAATGTTGGCGTACCTGTGGCCCATCGCCGTGCCCTCCACCTGTAAGTGTTGCTTGTTATCAAACTCGAAGTCATTGTGTTGAAGGCATATTTCTAGAAGATGTCTGCATCCGGTCTGCTGTGGTCCGGGTATGGAGTAAAGATCTGCTGGACGGCTCCGTGTTGATGTTTGTATATAAGCTGTCAATGTCTCGACAGCGTCAAAGGGCGAATCCTGTCTAGAAAGTGGTACGTGTCTTTGAGGAAACTGGGATGTTTGCAGGAGAGCGGACCTAAGGAGAAGTCTATGCACAGCGAGATGTTGTGAGTGGCGCTGCTGCAGTCGGAGACTATGGGTCTGCCGGGAGGGATCGCGTGGGGGACCGTCCAGGGGAGTGGGTCCTTGTGGATTTTAGGGAGAAGATAGAACTGTCTGTTGCGGTGGATCTGGTCCGAATAAACCCGTCATGGTCGAGTTTTTGAACAATGTCTCGGATGTGCGCCTGCGTTTGGCTCTGGATGCTGCCGTCTATGGCTTTATAATACCTAGTGGTGTTTAATTGTCTATGGGCTTCCAGGGCATATTGTTGTAAATCCGTGATGACAATTTTTGAGCCCTTATCGGCCGGATTAATTATGATATTGAAGTTGACTGACCCTGTAATTGCTCTTTTATCCTCCGCCGTGGATCGGTCTCTTTTGTCCAGCGGAGGAACGTAGCGGTTCAGACCGTCAACGTCACGGTGAATGAGAATCTTTGTCTGTGCACTCAGCTCATCCCAGGGTGGTTCCCGATTAGACAGCAGGGAGAAGGGCATTGCTTCCGAGTGGTTATCCTCAGAGCAATCTAGTAGTTTGACCCGTCTGTGGTACCGGTAAGGGTCCAAAGTGCTTGGAGTGGGAATGAACGTGAGGCCCCTCTCTAACAGGCGTATCTGAGCCTCACTTGGAGAGGTTGAGACTATCAGAGGGGGAGCCCCAGGACAGGTCGACTCGCGTTGTGAGACGGGGTCCCCGTGGGAAAGTGACGCTTGAAGGTGAGCTGCGTCAGTGGAGGTGGGGGGGCGACGGTTGCCACAAAGTTGTTGTGGGGTTCTAGGGTCGTAGGATCCCAGCCGGGGGTCTCGATGGACCGCGCCCGGTGGGTCCCCGTTAAAATCCTGGTTAGGCTGTGACCACATTATAAATGTATCTGCAGGCATCGGGCTGTTTCCTGAGTCCAGTGCACGTCGTCCTGCGCTGTGCAGACCTGGTCCTTCGGCAGCGGTCTCAGGAAGGGGAGGTAGCTGGAGATAAAGTCATTAATGATATTAAGATTATTCTGCTGCGCTGGAGGGAGGAGCGACGAGTAATGAATGAGTGGGAACGCAATCCTGGTTAGGAAAAACGGACTGTGCCCTCCTGTAAATCTGACGTAACTGTTTTATGGAGGTTTTGTGTGGGTCCCGATCCCTGTTGTCTATGCCTACAGACAGGAGCAGCAGCTTAACGGAGGGGTGCTCTGCTGTTTTGTCCAGGATTTTTTGAAAGTGATAGAATGCGGCGCCAGGGTAGCTGTCAGTTTGGACGTTGTTATTTGCGGGCGGGTATACGCGAGAGGTTGGAGTCACCGAGGAACCAGGTGGCTTTTCTGCCTCTGATTTTGCGGCCTACTCTGGCTTTGTGCTGGTCGGGCCGGTGCGCCTCCCGTGTGGGGCTCACACAGCGCGTGTGAACCGAGGCGGCCTCATCCCAGCAACCTGTGGAGGTGGTTTGAGTGGGGTCAGACGGGGTCGTTCTACCATTGTAGTTGGTGTAATTATACGCTTCGGACCCTGGATGAGAGCTGGATGGGGCTCGTGTGCTCGTATTTGGTTTCTTGGGCTGATTGGCTGGGGGCCGTCCTCACTCCCGCTCCTCTTCTCCATATCGATGTAAATATCAGTCCCCACCGGTGTGGACTGGGTCAGTCTGGTCTTGTAGCGTTTCTGGGCCCAGCTAACTGCTATCTTAACGGTAAGTGGTCATAATCTGAGATAATATTAGAATAGTGGTCCTGCAGGACGCAGAAATTATTCTGCATCCACTGTTGCGCGTTTCTTTCCACAGCGTCTCTGACTTGTTCTGGGGGGGAGGAGGGTTTAATGAAGCCGGTGAGTTTCCGGACGTGTCTGAACGTTCCCTGTGGCGGCATCTGGGTGCCGATAGCTTTAGCAATAATGTTCTTATGATGGACCGCTTGCATTAATTTGAAATAATTTGTACAGAGCGATCTGGTGGCCTGATCTAGTTCTGTGTGGGGCGTCTGGGAGGAGGGAGGTTTTGTTCGTTCTCTTCTGTTTGCGTTCCTGGTTGTGCTGGTCCTGAGTATTTCTGTTATCGTAACTTTCCCTACTTTCTAAAGGTGCTGTAGTCCCTGGAAAGCTGAAGTAGGCTGTCTTGGATCTGTGGAGGGAAGACGTGGTCGTGTGGGAAATCCCGGTGTTCGCTGGGCCTGTGGTGGTAGAAGCTCGATCCTGGCGACTCGGAGAAGATGGTGTTTAAAACGAATCTCTTTTAACAGAGCGTCAATTCGTCTTCGTGGCCGGTGAGTAAAAGTTGGTAGTGAGTGATTATCAAATGTGGACCCGTTGGCAGATCCCCGACTGACGTCTGAGCTGTTGAAATTCCAAACTTTATTTGATCGACAATTTTTCTAAAAAATGAAAACGCCTATTGTGACCAGACACGTCAGTGTTATTCATGCAAGTCAAATTTGATATAAAAAGATTTAAGCCTAATTCAGCTTAATTGGCCCTAACGTTTGGCAGTGAACTGCTTCCTCAGAGGGGGTTGATTCCAGGAACTGAGCAGAGGGGTAGATGAAACATTGGGAGGGTGAACTAGCTCCTCCCTCCAATGTTTGTTCTCCCCTGTAATTGGTTGAAGCCTATCCTGTCCCTCTTCTACGTGGCTAGTTCAGACAATCCCAGAGGAGTTACTAATGTATAGGTGAAGTGGTTGTCAGTGACAGGTGGGATTCGATTTGAAGTTTAAGATTCCAATATTTCAATGTATTAAAATTAGTTAAACAGAGGGGTTGAGATGAGAAAGCTACAATGGAATCAGAAATCCAAACTAAAGAAGTAGACTGCTGCCAAATATGCTGGTCAGGATTAAGGAGAGGCTGCTGGTGGATTCTGGTGGGTCAAACATGCTTCTTTTGTTTTACATATGACATAGAGATGAAGCTGAGGGTTATTTGATGTTAAATGTTAAACAGAGGGCTTTAATGGACGGTGAGGGGCACAGGCCCCCAGCAACTGGCTAGGTTAGGTTTGAAATGTGGTTTTATTTTAAAAAGACCAGAGCTGTGGTTCAAGTTGCACTGGCAGGCAGGGGTCTGTGCCATATCACCAAATAAGCCCATTCAGCCAGGATGTTGTATTTGATTGGTTTTATGCAGTTTTACAGAGATGGTTTGGTTCCTTTTGAGGTTGTTTATTTACTTTGTTGTCTTCCTAAGTGATATTTGTTTTTTAGGTGCTTCTAAGCATCATGAGAGGGAGGAGAGGATCCCAGGAGGACATCCCATCAGTCCGAAGCTGACTAGGCAGCCATCAGCAAGGTAAGTGCATGAAAAAAAAACTTAAAACAAAGAAGTTTTATGCATTTATAGTTTATGTACATGTATATACACACACAGTGGGTATGGAAAGTATTCAGACCCCCTTAAATGTTTCACTCTTTGTTATATTGCAGCCATATGCTAAAATCATTTAGGTTCGTTTTTTCCTCGTTAATGTACACACAGCGCCCACATTGACAGAAAAACACTGAATTTTTGCAGATTTCTTAAAAAAGAAAAACTGAAATATCACATGGTCATAAGTATTCAGACCCTTTGCTCAGTATTTAGTAGAAGCACCCTTTTGAGCTAATGCAGCCACGAGTCTTTTGGGGAATTCTTTCACAGCTGCATTTGGGGATCCTCTGCCATTCCTCCTTGCAGATCCTCGTTGGAAATTCGCCACTGGAGCCCTGTGCTCTTCAGAGGTGAAAGCAGGTTCACACTGAGCACACGTGACAGACGTGAGCCTGGAGACGCCGTGGAGAACGTCCTCCAGCATGACCGCTTTGGCGGTGGGTCAGTAATGGTGTGGGGTGGCATTTCTTTGGGGGGCCGCACAGCCCTCCATGTGCTCGCCACAGGTAGCCTGACTGCCATTAGGTACCGAGATGAGATGGGTTCCTAATGCAACACAACGCTAGACCTCAGCAGTTCCTGCAAGACTGTAAGGCGTCCCCTTCATCTACACACAGGACTGTAGCTGTCACATGTGAGGCGTGAGTTATGTTTGTTTGTAATATGGTTCATGCTGGAGGAGACCTGCTCACACACGTACGTGGATGCGAAGATCGACCTCTACGGAAAGATTTTTATGTTCATTAATGTTTCAGTCATTTGCCGGTTTTGGGATATTGATATGGATAATATTTACAAATGGATATGCAATGGACAGGTTTTAAACTGTAATGAGGGATTTACAATAGATGGGCATAGATTAGCATATTCTAATAATCAGAGGTATGCAAATAAATATGAGCATAATATACTAATGTAGTGGAAAACATTAGCATATGTTAGTAGGCTTAGGATGCATTTTGTTCAGGCTTTGTTCATTTCCAGGGAATATGATTGTACAGGACGCTTGCTGGCCTTTGGCGGCTGCGAGGACGTCTGGCCTGTAGAGCGAAAGAATTTGGGCAAAACATTGCGACCCGGTAACCAAAGCTATTGAGACAAAACAATTTCTGGTAATCACAAATCTTTGCATTTGGGTCGATGCAGGTTGAGGGATCAAAACACGCTCCCTAAACATCTGGGGGGAGAGTTCTCTGCCTGCCTTAGAGACAACTCGTTTTCTGTGGCCAGGCCTCCCCACGCGCTAGCAAGCATGGAGGCTCGCACATCTGCATTCACATCCTTTCAGCAGCCAATCAGATCCCTCCTGAGTGTGTTGACGTGGTGACAGAGGTCAGAGGGTTCACTGACCCACAGAAGGAGGAGTACTTCATGAAGAGGTTCAGAGATGAGCAGCAGGCCACAACCACCATCTCCCACGTCAAGACCTCACGAAGCCTCCGCATCATGTGTCACATCCCAGTCTTCTGCTGGATCTGCTGAGAACCAGAGGGGGAGGGGAGCTGCCCAAGGCAGTGACGGAGATGTACATGTGCTTCCTGGAAACAAGACTGTTTTGTGGTCATAGTTACACTGAGGTCGCTGATCGTTTAACATTTGGGCCACCCTGTCAATATTTGTATTTCTTTTTTAGTATATTTCAGAAAGCCATAAATTATATTGGAATATTCAAATGTTGGTCCATGTTGCTTTTTCTACTTTGCCAGTTCCCAGGGCTACGCTCCTCGTCATTGCATGCTACGCAATCTAAATGCGTGGCTCCTTGCTACCGCTAGGGGGCAGACTGTTCTTTGGTTTTGACCGACATCCCAGTAAAAAAGACCATTTTTGTGATGGTCCCAGTGTGTGATGCCAGGTTGGGGGTATAGTCCGGGCCTTCTCCCCCGTCAGTGTAAGTTTCTGATCAGTTCTGGTGGCGACTTGAAAACATGCACTAAACTAGAGATTCCTGAAAACCAGAAAGGTTTGAATGGAAAGTTGGTCTAAATGTTACCAAGCTTTAACACTAGAAGTCCCAGAGATTTCTAACCCTCCTTTGGCCAAGTGGATGCTAACTGGCTAGTCTTTTGGCTATCATTAGCATCAATTCATGTGTAAATAAGGTCAATACCTGAGCAATCTGCAGGGGGTTTGGGGGGGTGTGTGTGAATGGTTGCTGGTGGCTTGTTTGTATGTGTGGGGGAGGGATGGCTGCTAAAAGCAGAGAACTAGTTTGACCAGATTTCCCCCGCTTTGCTGCTCCTCAACCAAAAAAGAGCCTGTTTGTGGACTGACCTGACAGAGACAGTGAAAGATGGCACAGTGTGGCATGAAGAACAGGTGGGGACGTGTCTCCCTTTCACCCCAATCAAAGCGTAGGCTGCAGATGGAGAGCCAACGGCTAAGGCCAGGAAAAGTATCTCGAGTCGCCTTCAGAGCTTCCTGTGTTTCATCATCATCATGTTCATTGACATGCTTCATAGCATTCAAGAACAGACTATAAAAACCTGCACAGGAAGATGTTCATGGTCCTCCCTGAACTAATGGCATTTATTGCAATTGTCATCTTGCGGGTGATTACCAGGGTTCCATCACGTAGTACCTTGGTAATGGTTGCTGGTGGCTTGTTTGTATGTGTGGGGGAGGGAGAGCTGCTAAAAGCAGAGAACTTGAGTCTCCTGGATGATTGAGAATCTTCACAGACTTGATTTACCATTTAATTCTTCATTCACGGATTCAATTCATTCTCACATTGAAATGTAGGGTCTTGCCCAGGTATAAAAAGATATGAATTAACACATCTAATTGCACGCTGCTTGCTCTCAGATGAGAGGTAATTCCTTTTGTACCCAGGTGGATAAAATCTCACTGCACATAGCCTACTACTTCAGTGCCCTCAAGAATTCTGTGGTGTACGACTCGCTGCTGTTTCCTGCAGTATATTGCAACTAAACCTGACAAGTTTGGGATCATGTTTTGGGTGGCTTGTGACCTAAAATCCAAGTACATTTGTAGCGTCCTCCCATATCTTGGCAAGGATCCTAGTCGTCCCAGTGGAGAGAGACTGACTGAAAATGTAGTGATGAGGCTGATGGAACCATTCAAGGGCAGAAATGTTACCACGGACAATTTCTTCACATCGCTGTCACTTGCGCATAAACTTCTTAGCCGTAAAACTACGTACTACGCTGACGGCGTATGCGCCCAAACGGAAGAAGACCGTCTACATTCTTAGCAGCATGCACAGCGTGATTCAGACTGAGAATACCACCAAAAGGAAGCCAAACACTGTCACCCTTTACAACACCACAAAGTGCGGCGTGGATGTGATGGACCAGATGGTGCGGGAGTACACTGTCCGCACAGGGACACGGCGCTGGACAGTTGCCGTGTCCTATAACATGGTTGACATGGCAGCACTGAATGCACATGTGCTGTATCAAGCAGGCACCGGAAGGCATGAAAGACGGGTGGACTTCCTGGTGGAGCTTGCAAGAGAGCTTGCAACTCTCATATGTGTGCGAAGAAGGCAAGAAAAGAACAATTGCTTTGGACCCAACCCTCCACACCAAGCCCTGGAAAAAGAGCCATGTGTCAGGTCAAACACCAAGGCAAGAACAATCATGCCACTGTGCGATGTGTTCACTGCTACAGATACACATGTGGTAAATGCAGACGGGAGATACCATGGCAGTGCCAGGATTGTGAGCGATTGCTGGAATGTACTCACTCACTTTTTAATATTATTTGTAAATATGTGTACAAATGGTTGGTTTCTTTAATTCATTTTGTACTGTTTTTATCAATAAATCTTTGCAACAAAGGAAAAAAGCATGTGGTGATTTCTCCCTAAGATGCAAAGTGAAACACAAGTTTCCTTGAGGTGGCTCAGCGTGGCCCCACGTTGTTTACATAACAAAAGCCATCGTTCACAGCTAATTAAGGATATTAGCCTAAAACCTTCAGGCCGATCGGCCCGCCGGCGGGTTTTATAGGTAGAAAGGCCAAATGGCCCATCTCTGGGACTTCTAGTGTTAATCAAACGAGCCCAACGAACTTTACAGTAATTGATTAGGGAGAAACCCGTGATTTCGACTTCGACGGGCCTCAGATGCTCTACACCCTGGACACACTGGACGGGTCTTCACTGCTCAGGCTGGACTGATGACAGGACTCTGACTAGTTTAGTGAGAGACCTGTCAGGCGAGTCTTGGCCTGGGAGGTCGAAGCGTGGAGGAGTAGCGTGAGAGACCTGAAGAAGGTTCCTGCTGCTGCGACTGCACATCCACCGCTGGACTCGTTTTGTCTAGACTTATAATAGTAGTAATATAGATTAGGTTTCTGTGTAACAGGTTAGGTTAAGATAACTTGCGTTCAATTGATTTAGGTTTACTTAAGTTGAATGTATTAAGTTGAGATCTGTGATGGGTTAGTGAAGGCAAGTATCAGTTTTTTATTGAACTTGTCTCGATATACTGTTCATGTGATGTTAGGTTGACCTCACTAACGTTTGTGTTCTCCGTTTTTTTTTTTTCTCCTCCTTGAACCGACACCTTATCGCGGTGGAGGAGTTCGTGTGCCCGTGTGACTCTAGCAGCTGTGCTGTCTGGGCTAAATGCCCCCGGCAGGGTCTCCCATGACAAACGGGTCCTGGGCGACGGGCCAGACTAAGACTAAGGTTCATCTGTCGCCGGAGGAGCCGGAGGAGCCGGAGGAGGCCCAGAGGAAGACCAGGACTCACTGGAGGGACGATGTCTGTCAGCCAGCCTGGGAAGGTTAAAGGTCATTACACCTGATGCTGACACGTGCTACTGATGGGGCTTTATTTAGTGCTGCCGGACACTTACACCAAGTCCTGAACGAGACCTTTCTGATGCAGCGTCTTTTGCTTCTCGCCCCATAACCTGGGTTAATATCTATGTGTTGTTTCATTCCAGCCGCTGACACTCTCATCCTGTCTCTGTGTAACCCACATTAAATGATGAAGAATATTGATTTAGTTTTTTGCGTGTGTTACACCAGTAGGTGGCAGAATTGGCCTGTTGAGGATAAGTTCGATACAATCTATAGGGTTTTCTGTCAAAAATTCCAGGGATGAGAAGGCGACTGCATGTTTGAGGGTCCGATTTTGGGTCTGGCTGAGAAAAGAAAAGTTTGTGGCACTAAAGGCCCAGGTTCTGTTTGGTCTTAAACTGGAATGTTCTGAGTACTTGGGTCGAAGTAACGTTGGCCTGGAAGTTGCGCAGCGATAGCTGAGCAGCGGCGGTTCGACGGGCGGATCGTGGGAACTGCAGCGGCGCCGGAGCAGATGAGCCCTGTGTTCACAGAACGATAGGACAAGTTTGAAACACACTACCCGGGTAGATGGACTTTGTTTTATTTTCTTGCCATGTGGTTGCATTTTGTTTATCAGAGCTCTGAATGTTATAAATATGTTGCATCTACATAATTAAATGCCAGAAATCTCACTGGTTCAGTTAAACATATGAGTGTGATATTCTGTTAGAGGATATGGAGCATAATCATTGTCCTCTCTGTGTTTGGTCCTGTCTGTGTCTTTGTGACCTGTAACCTTTTCTTGCTTTTACTTTTATAAACATGGAACGATTTCTAGTATTAGAGGAGAGTGGTTTTACCACCTATGTCAGGAGGAGGTTTTGCAGATCACATTTATTGCTTAACGGCTCCATAGGTATTTGACACCACATGGAGCTGTTCACTATCTTGCTATGCCTGCATGCATCTTTTACGACTTGTAGTGTTTGGGAAAGGGGGTCTCAACCCCCTTCATCAAAGGAGGAAGCTTCACAACCTATGTATATGTTATCTACCATATATGGACTTGTCTTGTACTTTATTGCACCAGATGTAGAAGGAGTGACTTTCATACTGATCTCAATAAAGGACCCGTGTGCGAGAGAGGAGTTCGGAGTTCTCCAGCTGGCCACTAAGTTGTTGTGTTCAGAGAGGCTCCCCTCGTGCACGAGTAAAAAGAAGCTGAGATTCTCGAGTTTGTCTTCATGTGTCAGGTGTCTCTGCGATTGTTTAAGTGTTGGCAGGTTAGACCCAACATATTCTTTTTCTTTCCTCCGCTCCTCCTTGGGAAAAGAGCCCAGTGAGTAACCAATCGGCCGCTGTGTGTCAAGGCGTTGGTTACATCTGCTTCAGAACCAGTACAGAACCACGGCTCATCTGCAGGATTGTGCAGCGGTGCCATCGCCTTCCTTTTCATGTGCTGCTTTTGTTAGAAGTGGCTCCAGAGTCATTGGCCCAGCGGTCGTCTCACCCTCACAAGCTGATCCTCTCTGTAACACAGGCTCATGTAGAGACTCTGCACTTTGCTGCTTTTCTTCTAGTAAATGTTGGCACATTCAGCTACTTTGCTGCTGTTGTTTAGCTGAAGTTTGCACTAGTGGCTCACAGTAACTGCAGCTTGTCACAGTTTCTTGTTTTACTGTTTCCTCCGCCAGGAAAGGACGACCACGAGTCACCTCTGCTGCTGAGGACGAGTCCGTCCGAGTCACCGGCCTCCGAAAAGCTACCGGCAGCTCAGCTCAGAGCCACGTTGAAGGCCACACCGAGTTCTAGTGGCAGCTGTGAATGCAGACGGACACAGCGACTCCACTACCGCTGTCCACACTCTGGGCCCACGCTCCACCATGTGCTCACTCCTTCGGTGGGGAACATCCTTCACTCCTCCACCAGGGACAGGAACTCTCCGCCAAGCAGGAGCACACGCCACCCGTCACCGCTTCAGAGCCGTGGCCTCGCGCTCGGAGGAGCTGGTTCTCGCTCGTCATCGCCCAAGCTGAGGTCACCGAGGTGCTGGGAAACTCCTCGTGGCGAGGATTCAAGGCTTGGGATTCACTGGTTATTCACATTCACTGTATTATTCACTCATTCATCCCAGGTTCTACTGCAATCAGAGCCACGAGTCATTTCAGAGCCTGACCGAGCCCTTTGTGAAGTGTTGCAGCCAAAACTAACTCGGGTGCCTGCTGTTCGCTGCCACCGTCACTCATTTCATGTGTTTGCGTTCCACTGCCGCTGGTCCAGATAGAAGGTGGGTAACAAACTGTCAGTCGCATGTTTCCTTAATGTGAGTAGTCTGCTGTGTGGGTGCAGGACTGTGCTCTACTGTGGACAGTAGGTGGCGCCGTGAGGCTGAGGTTGGAGCTGGAGCCAGGACTGAGTCTGGCTGGTTCCTTCATCAAGGCAAGATGCTCAGCTCAGCCTCTGAAGGAGCATCTGAGTCTACAGCAGCTTCACTAGGATGGATCAGAGCGACCAGGACCATCTGGAACCATCGCGTTACATTTTGTTAGTAGTTTGATGTTTACCAGGATAACAAAAGGTTTTCTGCTTGTTTGTGCCAGTATTGAGCATAATAGTAGGATTAGGCCAAATCAGTGTGTGTGAGTTCAGCAAAGAGAGCTCTAAGTTACGGAGGTCTTTGAAGGCCGCGCTGCGCCCCTTCCCTCGCTCACTACACGCTGAGCCGAGGAAAGGTCGTCGTCGTCTTTTCAATTCCTCCGTCTTCAGGGCGTTTACATCAGCCTGGTTTTAAAGCCGAGAGGGCGTCTGCTGCTCCAAGCTGGTCTGGAGGCTGCTGTGATGTTTGGCAGCACGGGGAGAGCTCTGGGTGTTTCCAGACAGCAGGGCTAGCGACGGGTTTGAGCTGGGGGAGGGTCCGACGCAGGAGGCGCGAAGCAGTGGTAGTGATGCTGGTTTGGTCTGGAGTATGTGGAGCCTGGCTTCCAGACTGGAAGAAGCACAGAGACGGACTCTCCCCACGCTCCAAGTGACGTCCTGGTGGCAGGCGACCTGTGAGCCGACCCCGCAGCTTCGTCAAAGCTCACTGGCTTTTCAGGCTGCTCTGCAGATGAGACTCCAGTCCCAGCGTGTGAGCTTCACACAGAGGTCAAGGTACAAGTGACACAGTACCGGATAAGGAGGACTTGACTTGACATGTACAACAAGAGACTCCCGCTGACCTCCCACAGGTCCTCCACAGAGCATCACGACCTGCTCCATCAGCACACGGCGGCTCAGACGAAAGCTGTCCAGGGGCGATGGACACGTCTGGAAGATCGTGGGCCGTGCAACGCTGGGCCCTGTACATGTGTCGAGTAGTATTTCACGGTGATTTGAAAACGGTTGTTTTCAACCTGCCCCTTTAAACGAGCTGATTTGTTTGTCTTTTCAATTGCTCCTGTAGTTTACGTGGTTTGTTTTGATGCTGAATGGATGGATGACTGCTGCACTTTGACACTTGATGTTTTTGTCGCGCATGTTGCAGTGACAATAAAATGTCTTCTCTTCTCTTAAAAGGCATGTGGTTGAGTCGCACAGAAGCTCTTGTTTCACTAGTCCAGCCATCACCTACCGCCTCCAGACGTCCTCCTCTGCTGCAGGTCACACATTGGATAGCATGTAAATGAAGGGTCAGTAAATGAGTTATTCATTGTTTCATTTCTCTAGCGTCCATTCACAACAGCAGTTGTCTCAAGGCACTTTACAAGCAAGGTTTGAGATCAAACACAGCGAAGCGTTTAAATGCAATCAATCAGTAAGTTCTAATCTTAATATATAGACGTTTATAGAGATATTAAAAGCAATATACTCTGCCTCCAGCAGAGCCAGGCCCAATGTGGCGAACATCCGCCTTGAGGGGGTACAGAAGAGAGAGACAACGTAGTGGTCAGAGACGTCCCAACTCAGAGGAATTGAAGCCGAGGCAGCATTAGGTTCAAATAATCAAACATGAATGAGAAATATGCAAAGGCAGGCAAACAAAGTCACCTCTCTCTCCTGCAGGGAGACGCTCACAGGAAGTGGGGAAGGACGGAGCCTGGGAGACGCTGGCTGTGT